>OY728163.1:277821273-279023461 GCA_963277665.1 Viscum album
ATATTATGTATAGAAGTTCATTTCATAACATATAATTTGTTAAAAAATACACATTAAATTATATTCCAATAATTAAAATGATTTTATGATCATATTTTATGGTTGTAATGGATATTGCATACACATCATCCACAATTTGGATAAATCGGCACACCGCGAACAATGGTTTTATTTTTTGAATAAGTTGTTGAGGAGAGAAAGGAAGATGATGAGTTTTTTAAATGAACATGATAACACATAGAATATATAAGATTCTATATATTTCATACCTCTTTTATATGTGGAGGGGAATAGATTATAAGAAAAATAATGGAAATTAAAGGGAAACACTTGAAAAAGGAAGAGGATTCTTACCTCTGATCTCTTCTCCATGACATCCTCCTTAAAGCCTTTGGTTTAGCCCTTTTATTGAGACCAAAATGTCTCAGACGTGGATAAGAGCCTTGAAGAGTGGATTTGAAAGAACAAAGATAATTATCAATGATTGATATGTGTGAGAAGAAGATGGGAATGAGGGTTGTATTTAAAGTGGAGAAGATGAGAGATTTTAAATGATTTTAATCATTAGTTTAATATTTCTTATCAAGACTATGAATAGTCTTGATTCATGTGACCCCAAATAGTAATATGTTCATGTGATTTAGAACCAAGGAATATTACATTAGAAATGATGTCAAAAATAATGTATTTAACTGATAATTTGAATATATGATATTTTACCATATTTCACTATTCATAAAAAATTAAAGAATGTTAGAAAAATCCCAAAAATTAACTCTAACCTTTTTTCAATGTGTAAAATTCAAATATTAAATCCATTTCTTATAAAATAATTTTCTTAATATAATTAATTTTTCTTTTAAATTAAATCATAATATTTTCAAAAATAACAATTTTAAATTTATAACTAATTTTTTAACATCTTGAAAAATTAATCAACATATCATTATCTAATAACATTAAGAAAATAAAATAATAATACAATTTACTATTCATTTGGGTCATATTACTATTCATATTACTATTCATAATGGTATGTTATTATTCTCCAACAGTCAATTTTCTTCCATCAAACTCCAAATAATATATTGATCACAATTGTAGATGTCCATTTATCAAAATTCTAAACAGAGAAACGAAAAAATTATGTTTACATTATAGTTATAAATACCTAATTTAAATAATGTTTCATGCATTTAAATTTATTTCTAAAACCTTGGGGTATTACATTATCCCCACCTTCTAGAAATTTCATCCTCTAAAATTTATTTTACTTATTAAAAAATTGAGGGTGCCTTTCCCTCATAGCATTTTCAGATTCCCATGTTTCTCTTTAAACCATGTGGTTTCTCCACAAAACCTTTACCTAGTGCATTAACTTATTCCTCAATACTAGTTCCCTTCAATCATGAATTTGAATTGGTTTCTCTTCATAAAAAATGTTCTCTTCTAGCTGAACTGCTTCTTGGATCAAAACATGAGATGAATCGGGAAAAATCTTTCTCAACATTGAAACATGAAAATCATTGTGTAGCTCGAATAAACATAGAGGCAAAGCTACTCGGTATGTGACTAGTCTAAATTTTTCAAGAATTTCATAAGGTCTAATGAACTATGGACTTTCCTTTCCTTACAAAAATTCATAACACTTTTCCATAGTGAGATTCTAAGAAAAACATGATCATCTACCTCAAAAGAAAATTCTTTCTTCTTGTTGTCTGCATAAAATCTATTCCTTCTCCTAGTTGTCCTCATGTGTTTCTGGATCATCATTACTTTATTATCCACTTCCTCAACCAATTATGGCCCCATCAACTTCCTTTCCTCAACTTCATCCCCGAAATCTAGAGTTTGACACTTCTTCCCATATAATGACTCAAAAGGTTCCATCTGTATACTGGAATAAAAACTATTATTATATGAAAACTCAACTAAATAAATATGTTGATCCCAACTTCCCATGTAATCCTTTGAACAAGCTCAAATCATATCCTCCAAATTCTGAATCATTAGTTCTGACCTCCCATCTGATTGAGGATGAAATGATCTACTGAAATTTAATTTTATGCCCAAAAACATTGGTAGGCCCTTCCAAAAGTTAGAAGAGATCCTCGGATCCCGGAATGATACAATGGAATGTGGAACACTATGTAACCTGACAATCCCTTTTTGGTAAAATTAAGAGAGATGATCCAAATACATTTTGTCTTGAATATAAATAAAATGTGCAGATTTAGTTATCTCATCAATAATAATCCATATTGCGTTGTTATCTTGAGAATTATTTGGAAGCCCCACAATTAAATACATAGATTTATTCTCCCATTTAAACTTTGGCACTGGTAAAGTATGATGTATACCCTTCGATAACATCCACTCTACATTATCCTATTGACATGTCAAGCATTTCATTGTAAATTCTACAATATCTCTTTTCATTCCATCCAACCATTAATACCCCAAAAGGACTCTATACATCTTAGTACTTCCAGGATGAACTGAAAATGGAAAACTATGAGTTTCACAAAACAAATATTTATTCAACTAGGAATCAAAATTCACACACAATATTTAACCAAATCTAAAAACAAAATCTTTATCAAGGTTAAATTCAAGAATCATATCCATTTTAACCAATTCTTCCTTTTTCTGTAGCTCATAGTCTTCTTTCGATGCTTTCTTAATTATATCTGATAAAGATGATTGTATTGAAACCTAAAACAAAATAGATTTATTTCCTACACCAAGAACTTCTAAACCAAAATTCATCAAATCATTAATAAAGGGATCATGTTTCAAAAAAAAGATTTGATGATGAATGATGTTTTCGACTCAAGGCGTCTACCACTTTATTTTCTTTTATTGGATGGTAATTTGTCATAAAATAAAAATCAATTATCATTTTAATCCAACATTTAGGCCTCTTGTTTGATTCCTTCTGATTGAATATATGCTTCAAAATTTTATGGTTAGTATATATATGATATTTAGCTCTATATAAATGATCCTTCCAAATTTTCAAAGAAAAACCACAGTTTTGAATTTCTAATCATATGCAGGATAATTTAAATCATGGTATTTTAGTTGTCTTGAAGCATAAAAAACTTCCTTATCATTATGCATCAAAATACAACCAATTCCCTCCAATGAAGCATCCCTATAGATGAAAAAAATCACCATTTCAAGAAGGAAATGTAAAAACTAGAGCATTCACCAATCTCTTCTCTGGTTCCTCCAAAAAACATCACATTCTTCTTTCTAAATAAATTTAACCCCTTGTCATGTTAACTTAGTTATAGGGAAAGCTAAGTATGAAAATGTTTTCACAAACCACTATTAATAACCTACTAATCCAATAAAACTATGAATCTTCGTAAATTTTTTGGTATTTTCCATTCATCTAACACTTTTGTTTTGGTGGGATCAACTATTATTCCATACTTATTTACAATGTTCCAGAGAAAAGAAATCCATTGCAACCAAAAGTCACATTTTATACATTTTTCATACAGTTTCTTTTCCTTTAAGGATTGAAGAAAACCATTAGATGTTTTCCATGATCCTATTTAATATTAGAAATACCAAAATGTCTTTAATAAACACAACCAAAAATTTATCCAAGAACTCATGAAATATTCAGTTTATAAGGTTCCTGAATACAAAGGTAAATTAGTTAACCCAACTGGCATAAAAACAAAATCATAATGCCTATATCATGTAGGAGAATCTTTTTTTGGGATTTCATCCTCCTTCACCTTCATCTGATTATATCTGGTTCACAAGTCAATTTTGGAAAAGTAATTAGCTCCCTAGAGCTGGTCAAATAAGTCATTGATATGAGGAAAATGATACTTTTTTTTAACAACGATGTTATTCAAGGCTCTATAATCAATGAAAATTCTAATTGAACCATCATTATTTTTAATGAATATAATAGGATCACCCCATGGTGAAGTGATAGAATGAATGAAGCCTTTTTCAAGTAACTCATGCAACTAATTTTTCAATTTAATAAGTTCAATTAGATTCATTCGAAATGGTGGTTTTGAAATTGGATTAGCATCATGAACTAAGTCAATTGTGAATTAGACTTTTCGATCAGGTATAACACTGGGTAACTTATTAGAAAAAACATCAAGGTATTCAATTACAACTAGAACATCATTATTCTGAGTTGTTCCCTTGTTTTAAAAAAAATTTAGCAGGATAACATTAATTTCCTTCTTTCAAATTTTTTTCAACTTCATAATATGTTATCAATTGTATGGGTTAATTATTGTATACAAATAGAAACTCTTTTTGAAAAACAACTTCATTATCTCTAAAGTTAATCTTATCAGAATAAAGAGAAAACCAATCCATTCCCAGAATGGCATAAAACTCTACTAAGGGAAAACCAACAAGGTTTTTAGGTAATGTCATTCCACATAAGACAATAGAAATATTCTTATAAGTCATATTTTCTATAATAGTTCCACCTGGTGTTTTAACAATAAGTTCTGCTCTCATTTTTTGAGTTGATATTTCCAATTTACTAGATAATTCCTCAGAAGTAAAGGAATGTGTAAACCCCGTATCGAAAAAAACATTATAAAAATATTATTAAACACACAACGTACTTGATACAACTTCATTGGATGGCCCAACATCTGCTGACGTAGTCACAAAGGATATCACTAAACCTTTATGCTTATATTATGGATTTCTTTCATCATTTGGGTCTCTCTTTGGGTAGGTATTTTCATAATGATCCATCTCTCCACATTTTAAACACTTTACTATTTTCTTATCATGAGTATTATTAGAATCATTTTTATTAAAATATCGAGCCATATTTCCAAACGTTCCACATCAAAAAAAACATCCCAATTTTGGTAAGGAATTACCCATGGTTCTTTTAACACACTTTTCACAAACTATAAACATGAATTTCGTACCATCATATTTCATTTTTTGATTCTTACCCATTTCTTTACATCTCGACCACTTATCCTGCTTGTTTTCATAGTGCGCTTGATCATCAAAAAACTCCATCTCTAGCATCCCAGCACATCGGACAAGTTTCTCATAACTTTTTAATTTAGGGGAGTCCAATACCAATTGATACCTTAGCATTAATACAGAGTAAAATAAGATGCTTTTTCTATCAAGATCTAGAACATGATTTGTAGAATACCATTATAATTGGGTGAATTTTTCTTCATACACTTCAACTGAATATTCCTCCTTGGTCTTCAATTTATGGAATTGCATCTCCGTCCTAAGTCATACCACCTTAGGAAAATATTTTTCAAGGAAAATACTTTTAAATTTATCCCACTCTATGTTATCAATATCCTCTCTATCCGAGATATTTTTGGCAATTAAACACCACTGAACAACATCACCTTCAAAACAATAAATTGAAATACTTACCTTTTTATTATCTGAATATACCATTACATTGAATATATTTTCAAGGTCTTTAATCCTTCCTTCATACACTACTGGTTAGAAGATCCACTGAAATTAGGAGGGTGTTTCCTCATAAAATGTTCCAGTATCATAATGTTACTTTTTGGTACCTTTGGTTGTTCTCTTGCATGGAATCCACCACAATTTATTGCCTACATTAGCTGATCCATTACAATCACAAACTTCTCGGTTCAAATCCCTACCATCTTGGGTTGTAGATTCAAAAGGATATTGTTTTGTTGATGCCTCTACTCTTCACATTCCATGTTTCTTCTATAAAGAACCATTCTGAAAAAACATAACCTAGGTGAACAAATAAATTAATCTTTAAATGATATATCATTTCAAATTAACCATAAAGTAAATATCATGTATGGTACTCTATTAACATCATCTGATACCCTATTGTTATCTAAACCATCCTATAATACCAATTATAACGGAAAGGCCTTATTACACTACATAAGCATGAATTATAGTAAGGAACTCACTTCCTTTCACATTGAGGATATTTTCAAGTTCATATTTTAATATATTTGGGATATAACACCTATATAACAATCTATATTTATACAAACTAGATACCACAAAAAATAGTATCCAATTATTCTAAAATAAAAAACATTCCAAATAAAAAATATTTAATTTAGAAAATCTTTATAACATTTAACATGGATTCCTTAATTGTCTTACACATCCTTATATCCTTTTAAAATCATTTAAAAACATTGTATGTTAACAAAAATCTCAGTATGGGATATAAAAATAAGGAAACATAACATTAGACCATGAATACATGTAACGTATGAAATCATTTTCAAAAAGACATATTTACCTCCCAAATAAATATAAATTGTGAAAAATTAACTTTACAAAAAAAATATAGAACATAAATAGAACCATAAATGTATATTAGGAAAAACATAAATAATCTTGTGACCATCTCAGCTACCTTATAAATTGTAACCCTCATGGATACCTTACAGTTTTCGTAACCATCACAGTTACAATTGGAGTAACCAAACAGTCAACCTCAAATGTACATATACCCAATGAATTGTATGTAGATTTATGTCTCACCCTTAATCATAAACAATTTACAAGAACCATAACACAATCATACAACACAAATAATTTCATAAAATCATTACTTTTGAATTTCTCAAAACAAAATTATAAAAGCGGTTTTTAAATGTAAAGTCCATTATAAATACCATAATATTAAAGTGAGACTTAATAGAGTGGATGAAATATTTTTTTACACTGTAAATACAATGAATTAAACAAGATATAAACAAATTTCATCAAATAAGAAATTTTAATACCACTTAAACAATAAAAAATAATGTTAACCCAAAGAATGGAAATTGGGTTAAGAATTTCCTTACCTTAGGTTTTATCAACTTAAAACTTGTCTAAAACACATGTATAATGGTTAAAAGAGTTTTAATAATATCCTATAGAAACATATTCATGTTTATAATATCTTTTATGATAATTTTATAACATCATTTCACCCTTTAACTATTAGCATGTTGTTCCTTCCATTTTTTTGGGTGTGTTTTTACATGATTTCCACACCCGGTTTGTTATTTGATTTTATTATCGTATGAAAATGAATTTCCAAAAGTTGAATGAAATGATATTAATTTTTTTTAGAATCTATACTAATACCAAAAATCATTTTTTATCATGTATGATTATGGTTCAGTAGATAAAATATTATGGATATTTGTTTGCATCATTTTTTGTGGTTCCTCGATAATCATGAACTTTTATCACTATATAATTTAATGTTATGTATATAAGTTCATTACAGAACATTAAATAGGTTACCAAATGAAATTTAATTTATGTTTCAACTATTAAATGGGTTTATGATCATCATTCATTATTTTAAGGGATATTTCAAACACATAGTCCATGATTTTCTTAAATTAGCACATCGCAAATGATGTATTTATTTTTAGAATAAGAAGGAGAGAAGATAAAGAAAGGTGATGAATATTTTACATGAACCTGATAACATACCAATTATTTATGATTATATATATTTTATACCTCCTGGAAAAGTTGAGGGTAAGAGAGTATAGGTAAATTAAAGAAATGAAATGATAACACATGAAAAAGGAGGAAGATTACTACCTCTTATTATTTAGTCTTTGTGATCCTCTATAAGGCCTTCACTTTTGGCCTTTTGGTAAGACCAATAGGTATGGGACGTGGGAAAGATCCTTGAGGAGAGGATTGGTAATAATAATTTTTCATCACCTTGAAAAATTAATCAACATCTCATTATCTTATAACCATAAAAAATAAAATTATAATACAATTTACTACTCATTAGGGTTATATAAATATTCAAGTTATTTTTCATAAGATTATTTTACAACTCACCAAAATCAATTTGGTTCCATTAGACTCCAAATAACTTACTAATCACAATTGTAGATGACCATTTTTTGAAATTCAAAACATATTAACAACAAAATTATGTTTAATTTATAGTTTTTAATATCTACTTAAAAAAAGTTTCATGATTTTAAAAAAAAAATTAAATCATTGGGGTGTTATAGTAAGAGAAAAAAAGGAATGGGATTCACCCATATCAGACAAATCCAGAATAAATGTATAATTATGATGATTTCTACCTCACATCGTCGATGATATGAACTTATTATCGACAATAACTTCCTATGATCCATATAACTGCTTACTCACAACACTGTGTTCATTTTTTCCTAGTTAAGATCTCCCTTTTTGATGAGTCAGGGTATTCCTAGAATCACCATGGCTTGTTTGGTTATGATGAAAGGAGGTATTTGTTTTTCCTTATCCCATTGAAGCATATATTGCCTACGACACATGAGAATTGTCCCGAACACCCATCCCTAGAGCATTGTCACAATAGCGATGAAGATGCACCATCTGATTCCAATTGTGGGATACTATTGGTTGTTTTATAAAATCTCACTTCATGTGGTCTAGGGAACCACATTATAAACATCCTAGAATGATCTTGGGTTTTGGAGGAATATTTACCAATCCCTTTGTCTAATTATGATCCATTCCACTACATTGGAAATAGGTGTCCCTCTTCCACTTTCTTTCACCATTAGTCTTCCCACTATTTCCCATAAGTATCAACATGCTTCCTCCACACATATCTCATGAGATTTACCTTTATTCCCCCATCTCTCTCTTGACCTTATCTATATAATTAGTTATACAATGCACAAAAATAATTGATAGAATCTCCCACCTCATCCCCAATTCAAAAATGAAAGCCTTCAAGGACACGCCCGCAGTAACATTTGGTGAAAAACATAGTAAATACATACATTTATATTCCTACATTGTTACTATGAGTATCTCCTATTTTAAGATGAAAACTCTATCGTTTTTTCAGTCATGAACATGTGCGGATAAAATAGATTATTAAAAAAATTCAAAATCCAACCATGAATATCCTTGTCCCAATTTATCCTGAACTACTAAATCCCACTATTGGAGTGCATTGTCCTCCAGTATATGCATCACTAACTTGACTTTAATCTCTCATGGTAAGCCAAGGAATTCAAATATTCGATTCTTCTTATTCAACAACACCTCTACCTTCTTTAGTTCTGAATCACCCTGGATGATGAGTTGATTCTAGTTTTGGAACTAGAATGAATAATCCACTTTCCATGGTCCATCTCTCCTATTCCATCTTTCCACAACCAAAAAACCATGAACTATACCATGAACCAGTTTTTATTACCTATGGCTTGGGTGCAACCACATTCTCATGAGCATTCTCTGGTTGGTTCTTATGACACCTACTGGGTTCCATTTTTCATAAAAACAACAAACACCATAATTATCACTCTCTAGTAACTAAAGTCTTAATAATTTTAAATTATTACACATCATCTATCAGAACATTTCTTTCCAAAATCCATCATTTTCCAAGTTCAGCCATTTTTGTTAATTTTGAACATGCTTCTGAAAATCAGGTCTTTTTTTAAAATACCACATATATTATCTTTTTCAATATCCTATATTTTTAAAAAACATTATCACTTTTCAAAATCAAGTCATTTTCACCAAATCCTAAATCATTACTGAAAATTAAATATACACACCTTTTTTGAATTCATTTATATCAATGCATTTCATGCTCATTTCATTGTATATACCCATTAAAATGAGATTCCAATTTCTATAGGTGTCTCCAAAAACTACCAGAAAATTCACTGTTAGCAGGAGTTAATTTTGGGTATAGCAGTTGTTTAAACCGCCGCTATATGCATCTATGGTGGTTTCCAAAAACTGCCACTAAATTGTGTGTCGGGACACTATTGATGGCGGTTATAGAAATTTCTCGGCAGTTTTGTGAAATCGTCGTAGATAGAGAAGTTCGCGGCGGTTATGAAGCTTTTAGCGGCGGTTTTCCCGGTGAGGGGATTAATTTTTTTAGCAGCGGTTATAACCGCCGCTAAAGAAAATGTAAGCCCATGGGCAGGAAAACCACTGCTAAAAGGCTCATAATCGCCACGAAATTCGTGCAGAAGATGGACCACTATAGAAGCAGTTAAAACCACCGCTAATAGAAAACATTATGACATATAGCAGTGGTCATAACCACTGCTAATTGAAAAAATTATAACATTTAGCGGCAGTTATAACCGCCGCTAATTTAAAAATGATGACATTTAGAGGCGGTTTAAACCACTGCTAAAACCACAGTTAAAAAGAACAGCAGCTTCTACAGCTCTGGTACCAGTTCCCTAAAAAAAATTGCAAGAATATAACAACCACATGGATCTGTGTAGTCACAGTGATCAATATTGGTCCTGATGGTGTGTCTCCAACTTGAGCCAACCAATCTCCATCATAAATGTTTTTATGGGTCATATCATGGTCGGGCCAGGTAGGATGGGTCATGAAAATCATACATATCCATGTCTTCCCAGATAAACACATACTATTCCCATATTCCTTCTCACTTCATAAACCATGGATCAAATTTTATTCATAAGACAAGACAAGACATAATCAAACACACCTTTATCCAAGGGGTTTATCATTATTCAACCTATACATGCATAAACAATTTTTAAATAATAATTTACATAGAATCCAAAAAATTAGTAAATATGTACGAAACAAGAAATCATATCTAGATCATCATTCAATTGGTAGACACATAACCACATTAATTTACTTTTTGAGCTTCACATATCACAGTGGAAACAACAAGCCTCACCAAGAGGATTTCTGCCTGTCCAAACATGTCATATCGGTAGGTGTACACGTTGTGTATAATTTTAGAAACATGAATAAGGTCATGCCTATACACACTAACTAACCTTGTAGAGTCACATTTCATGTATCATTGGATAACACATCATATATATTAGGATAACATGATTGTGTGTATCATAGATACATTCCTAAATAAATCATAGGTTCCGCAAATTGATCACCCCACAAGGACATGGAGACGAGGTTGACTTCACACTATAGAACATTAGTGTAACTCTTAGTTGTAACCTGATACATATATGTTGTCGATATGATAGTAAATTACATATATTGGTAATTCTATAGTATTTCCCTATTTTCCATCTTGATACTTGGATAATGGAATATGATTAGTTCATTTGATGCATTTTATATATATATCCCAGTGTTATTATCCTATTTGGAATTAGAGGTGAAACATTTAGATTTTCAATAAATTTGTGTTTTTTATCTATATAGGTCTAATGACTAGGTTTGGGCAAGATGATTGTAGAATTCATGGGGTTGGTTACTCCCTTGGAAATGTTTTGAATATAATTCATGGGTATCCAAAATTCTTCATAGGGCTTGATACTCCCATTGTTGTTAAAGGCGCTCAGCATAATAAGGCGCAAAGGCTGCTTGGGGATGCGGTGCAAGGCGTGGCGTGAGGCGCAGATAAGGCACATGTGCGGATAATTAATTATATATAGTTTGAAACAATATTTAAAATTTTAATAAACATATATTCAATAAAAAATACAAATTAATATTTTCAATCAACTGCAATGGAATTGAGGTGCCGGTGAGTGATGTTTTTATAGTATGTTATGTTTTTTTATTAAAATATTAAATTTTCTATTTAATTGAGCTTACCCCGATTTCTAGTGGTGCCCCACGATTTCCGTTGTCAGACCTCACTAACCCCTGATCTCCATTGTCCTACCCCGATCTCCGACTCCCCTGTCTATACCCTGATTTCCATCGGTACCCCATAATTTTATCCTATCCTGATTTCCACTGCCATCCCCAATATCGTCACCCCCGATCTCCGCTGCCCCTGTCTGCTGTATATATAGCCATGATTTACACCCTCCCCAATTCCACTTTTTATAAGGGATTTCTGGTTTTTTTATTTCATGGGGTATGCCATTACAGTGCCTTGCGCCTTAGCGCCTCCAAAGATAGCGCGTGAGGTGCGCGCCTTTGGTGTGCCTTAGTGAGGTCGCCTCGCCTCACCTGTGACAAGGCGCTCTAGCTGCGCCTCGCCACACCTCTCGCCAAGGCGCCCTAAGGAACGCGCCTTTAACAACACCGGATACTCCCCCATATACTCAAATTATGGTTCCTCCATGTTAATCCATATAATCAACTCTCTCTTGGAAATGAAAAGGTGTGGCTCCCCCATATAATGCATCATAAATCTTTGAACTCTCCCACCAATGATGTGTAGGTCATCTATCATTGGAGATAGGTACCACTACTTTCAATGTGGGTTTATCAATGATATTTGGGTCCTCCAAAGGGGTTAGTACACCAAAATGTGACACTCCGATGAATTTTTGTGGTTGGCATCCTTGATATTGTTTCTAAGAGGTGATGTGGGTTTAAGAAATTTGTCTTGAAACAATGGTTTAGTACTCTCTAAACTAAAGTGTGTATCTCTTCATTGTATAGGACCCACTATTATTCTTGGTGGAAATACATAATATGGGAATTTTAATTATCTCAAGAACATAAAGACTTATGATATCTTAGACACTTCTTATTACCTTCTTGAGGTGACTTGCAACTAGGTTGTAAAATTTAATCCTTATGGGTATTTTAGTATTATTACCTATTCTATTCTCAACATCATCTTGACAACCTAAGATCTCAATCTATAATTATTGTTATCCAATTGACCCTACCCTCTCCCATGAACTGAAAACCAAAACCACACTCAAGAAATCAAGACATAAAAGGAAACATCATAAATCAATAAAATATATAAAGGAAACATGACAAATCAAAAAAGTCTTAGGTCATGAAATTTTTTGGGGGAAACTATTGGTCACAGATAATACATATACAAACAAATGATGAAAACATATCATCACACTCTCCACCTCCAACATATCAACAATACAACTAATCATTGTCCGACGGTGGACACATATCGTCACCCTCTCCACCTCCATCTCCACTTCCGGCTACCACCTATAAGAAAATTATATTAAAAATTAAATAGTGTTACATATTTATATTTAAACTTATAACAAATAAAAGCTTGAAAAATAAAGGATATTGAATTTTTTTGATTTACCTGCTCACCACCAGTCGATTCAATACCACCGGGGGCATATCTTCTCATCTTCTGATGTACTTCAGTCAAATCTTTCTGTAATGCGGATATCTGATCCCCCTCCTCATGAATTATGTTTCATAGAGAAACAATATCTTTATTAGAATCTCTGGATATGGGCTGACTACAGGCAGGAGTAGATGCAGCCACCATCCCTGGTGGCCTGCTAAAAACCTCAGATTGTACGGGTCCCAAACCCATCCCGCTAACTCTACCAGGATGCTCCTTCCCAAGGGATTTAACAACCGGGTCATCTTGGGAGACTGAGTAGGACTGCCCAGGATTGGAATCCCATAGTTCTTTAATTTTTACCTATAAATAAAATATCAACATATATTAACATAGTAAAAACTGATAATAAGTTATTATAATAAAAAATGGACTTCATACCCTAACTTCTTAGCCAGGATCATTAATAAATCTTCCATCTGATTTTTTGGGAACATCCAACCACAGTTCAGTTTAGGATGCTTCATGCCCTAAAATCTGTGACTGCATTAATCAAAGATAAATAAAAAATTGAATATATTAAATAGATAATATTATCTTATAATTATTTAAACTAATTAAAAGATTATCAGAGAGGATCAACTTCTAGAAAAGGTTTTCGAGCCAGCAGTGTCAGGGATGACTTGCTTTTCCCGGCTTGATGCATTCTTTCTTGAGAGATCCTAAAATAAATAAAATTTAATTTAATAGTAATGTATTCAATTTCATCATATCTTCATATACATGTATAAATGTAAAATAAGGATAATATAATAATATATATTTCAATACCATCCACTTCTCATCACAATGTCTGTCAACAAAAACTTTTCAATGTTCTGTTGATACCCCACTGGGTAGCTTCTCATACATTTTTTGCACGGTCAATGAAGTATCGTTGACATAAAACCACAATATCCATTTGAAATCTTTCCATTTCTTACCATGAATTTTCAACGTCCACTTCCATGCTATCACATAAATAACTATAAAGTAGAAGAACAACTGTATATTGGAATTCATTTTGAACGTATTAGTAACATGAAATTCAATTAAACAATAATGTAATAAAATTACCTTTTTTGGGAATCAAAAACTTCATTTTTCAAGCTTTTATCCATATGTCTCCAATCATCATAACTAATAGGAATGGAAATGGGCTCCGCTACAACCTGGCCTATAATCGGGTCAAGTAAACCCATAGCGTCATCCGAATAGACCCCATAAGCCTCAAATGGGATGACTATATTCTTTCCATTCATATTCCATATATCTGAAATTTTTATGCTTTTCTACATGGTTAAATTTTTTTCATCTTCAATGAGAAAAAAATTAGGATAAACCAAATTTAGTAAATTTATTTAATTAAAAATTTTACCTATGATAGTGACCCTCCAATATGTCTATGATAAAGTAGAAGTGGCGCGCCACCGCTCGAATGATGAGGCTGCTGAAGGGGGAGTCGGTGACTTAGCATATAAAGGGACACTCACAGATGGTGTGAGAGATTGTGCATGGGGAGATGGTGTAGGGACTCTCACAGAGGGTGTGAGTGATGGTGCAAGTTGGTAGGCACCTGTTGGCTCAGATGTCGTATGGGGGGGAGAAAGATTGATCATCATCTCTCACAGTAGTAGATGAAATAGTGTATCGCTTCCTCTTTGACATTCCTGTCATTTAATCAAATAAAATTAAGTTCATAACATATATTTCAAAAAAATTATACAAATAAAAAATTTAAAAATGTTAATAGGTGCCCAGTACTACTGAAAAAAATATTCATAATAATTATAATGAATGACTACATAAATGAAATAGTGGTTGCTGAATGAATAAATAACTATACATACAATCATTTTCCCCTTCAATCCTGTCTGTTTCCTACTCTATTACTTCATCCACTTCATTCATCTTTTCTAGTCTAATATTTTCAATATCTAATGGAAAAATAATTCTGCTTCTTGTTGTTGAGTAGATTAATTTTTAGAGGTCAAATCGTCCACTTAATCACCCATATTAGACAAATCTCTTTGTATTACGTGAGAAACCACACTCCACCCTTCATTCAAAATATAATTCACATAATATACTAACTTTTCTTATGATGATAAGATATATGGATCAGGCAGTTCAAGATCACCCACATCCATCTAGCGTGAGAAGTTCACAGAAGTAAATTTCAAGGAATCTCTTTTAACACCTCTGATAAAATCTACCAAATTAAATTTGAATCAAACAAATGAAAAATGCATGTGGTAGTTTAATTCAATAATATTAGTCAGCTTTCTATAGTATTCCACTTCAAAAAATGTAAATATACCACTATTCTGAGTTTTCAATCCCTCTTCTTGATCGATTGTACGAAATCTGAAGCCATTCACATTGTAAGCATCAAACTTTATAACTTATTTCTGAGGACCTAGAGCAAGAAACATCAAATCATTTGAAAACTCTTCTCAAGTATCAGTATTCATGATCTAAAAAAATAAATATAATTTTTTATATTTACAAAATATATGTGTCGAAATAATATTCATAATTATTGAAATATTTAGGAACTTACACGTCATCCAAACCATTCTACAAGATCTTTGTTAATAGCTTTTGTTATATATTTATCATTTCATGTTCAGCCTCTCATTCGTCTATTTTTTTGTATCATAAACTCTTCAATAAATGGATCTGCAATTTCACTATTTAGTAGCACATATCTATGTGCCTGTAATAATTTCAATTCTATCAGTGTCACATTTGAGGTCATCCCAACTGATTGACCAATAGCAGGAAATATTTTTGATTTCTGATGTATTTGAGAATGAGTTGATGTGTCTTTAACACATCCAACTTGATTTAATCTTGTCTCAATATAGTCCAAGTGTCTAGATCAAAAGGTTAGACACTCCTCGGCCAAATAGCCTTCTGCAATAGAGCCTTCTGGTTGAGCTTTATTTCTCACGTATGATTTCATCTGCCCAAGATATGTGTGAAATAAAATAAAAATAATTATTCATTTAATTACGTTCCAAATGTTTTTTACTTAACTAAAAACATATAAATAAAGTACCTCTCAATTGGATACATCCATTAATAATGAACAGGGCCTCCTAATTTGGCTTCCTCAACCAAATACACAGTTAAATGCATCATTATAGTAAAAAATGACAAAGGAAAGATCATATCAATTGCAAAAAGGGTAAATAAAAACCTATACTAGAGGTTTTCAAGATAAAATGGATGTAGAGATTTCTCGCATAGTTGTCTAAAAAATGTGCAGAATTGGAGTACAATAGCAGTAATTGTTTTAGGTAATAATGTACACAATGCCAATGGTAGTAACTGTTGTAACAAAATATGTGAATCATGACTTTTTAATCCATGTAACTTATGATTATTCAAGTCAACACACCTCGAGATGTTACTTGAATACCCATAATATACCTTAACATTCTATAAAATTCAAAGGAATGTATTTTTATCCCAGTTTTTCATTGTAAAAAATGTCAGAGGATACTTTTCCAGAGATCACGTTTTATGTTCATTGATTGTAAGTCTTTGCTATCATTGAGATTATCCTTTGACTTTCCATGCTCATTAAGCAATGTGAAAATCAAATTGTCATAGACATTATTCTCAATATGAATCACATCAAGATTATGCTGCAACAAATTAAATTCCCAATATGGATGTTTAAAGAATACAATTTTTTTATTCCATTGTTGCATTCTGAGTTCGCTTGATGATGCACTTCTAACTTGTTTCCTGCTATCATTCAAATGAAGAACCTTCCCAAATTCTTTTTCAGCATTTCCAAGTTGTGTCAATATATCAAAACTAGTGAACAACTTTGGAGGTGGTCTATGATCAATTAAACCGTTAAACTTTGATCTGTTCATCCAAAATCTATGAGATGCATCAAGAATCTTTCGATGGTACAAGAAGAACCATTCTTTACTTTGAGGTAGCCATTTGGGCTCAAAATCAAAGTTACAAACAGGACAAGCCAAACCCATGTAAGTGTTCCAACCAAATAAATTCCCAATCCTAGGGAAGTCACTAATAGTCCACATTAAAGCAGCATGCATTTTGAACATTGTCTTAGAAGAAGAATCAAATGTCTCAACACCGTTGCTCCATAACTCCTATAATTCTAAAATTAAATTCTGCAAGTATACATCAATATCATTTATAGACATTTGATTTCCCGGAATAATCATTGAAATGAAAAAAGTCATTTGTTGCATACACATCCACAGAGGTAGATTGTAAGGGATTAAAACAATTGGATAAATACTATAACTGGTACTCAAAGTCCCAAATTGGTTGAATCCATCGGTAGCCAATCCCAATAGAACATTCCTAGGATAAGCTGAAAAATATGTATGTAATGAATCAAATTCCTTCCACAATTGTGAATCTCATGGATCTCTCATTAACCCATCACTGTTATTATCTATGGAATGACACTTCATGTGTTCTTCGGTTTTTGATGACATTAATAATCTTTATAATAGAGGATTTAAAGGAAGTAATGAAAAACCTTTACAGGTGTGTTCCTTTTCTTCTTCTTCATGAATTTTTGTTGATTCAGACATCCAACAGATCACCCATTTAATTCCATCTAGAAGAATAACATTTTTTACAATCCTGTCTATTTGGATCCTCTCGCAAATAAAGCAAACAATCATTGGGACACGCATGTATTTTTGTATAATTCATTCCAATCCTTTTAATAACTTTTTTCATATCATAAAAAGACTCAGGGATTTTTGCTTCAGGAAATGAATCACGCAACAATTCTAATATCATGGACATTTCCTTATTTGTAATTCTGCATAGACATTTGATATGGTAAAACATCAGCATAAATGAAAGTTATAAATATTTCAAACATCCATTATACAACTCTTGATTCCCATCGTCAACTAAATCATGGAACGCATTTTCTCAGTGACGTTTTCTCTTACATTAGTCTCCACAGAATCAAGAGGACGATCCACTGATATGTTAAAATCTTGATTTGGTTGTCCTACAGTCTCAAGAACATCACTTGTCTTGATGCTATTTGTAGCACCCTCATTTAGTTGTTCTGATATGTTTTAATTTTGATGGTGGTCTCTTGCAGTCCCGAATGCATCATTTATAAGGTTTTTCATTTCATTTTCCATTGCCAATGAAGTTGGGAGGTCATTCTGTGGATTGACATCAGTGCCAAACCTTTCTATAACATTCGATTCTCCATGCCAAATCCAATGAAAATATTGACCATAGAAATTATTCAATATTAAATGTTCATAAACTTCATCTCTCTTCAACCATCTTCTAAATTTACATTTAATACATGGACAACTTATTATCCCTTCAACAGATTGATTGGAAATTTCAAAATATAAAAACTCATTCAAACCCTTTATATACTGAGGTGCATTCCTTGGTAATGTGATCCAGCTTTTATCCATGTATATCACAATGTGCATACACAATGTTAAAAAAAATTAAAACACATAACAAATACTAAATAAGGAAAGAGATTCATATATACTTGTTGAAATAATATATAAATATGTTACATAAGGTTTTCCTATATCAAAACATATGGTAAATTACCCACTAGTGGTGTCATATAAAGTAGTACCACCACAAAGGATTAGAATTAAATTGGGAGATTAGGGTGAGTGAAAAAAGACCAACCACATTAATCAACTTAAGAAAGTTAGAAGTTCCCCTCTCCCGTTAAATTAAATAATTCTAATCATTGTTTAAAGTGGAAAAATATTTATGGGGAGATATGATCCATGGGTGGATGTGCTAATAAAGTACATGTTATTCAACTAAAGGAAGAACAGATTAAATCCAAAAATTCATGAAATAAGTGATGTAATAATTAATTCAAGTCTCATTTGATATAAAATATGATCAGAACATGTCATGGCTGATCATGAATCAGCAAGTGGTGTTAAAAAACCACTTTTTTTCTTCAAAACTTGATCTAGAATTTTCCTGCTGAAGTAAAGTCACTTTTTGAATCTATAAATACATAAAAAAGGGATTATTCTAGAATAAAAAGAGGTTTCCAAGACTTAAATAAGAGAATCAATGATTTCATATTGATTCTGGTTTATAACAAGGGATTTCAAGCACTGAATTAAGTAGAATTAGACCACTAATAAGAAGATATATTTATAGGAATTAGTTATTCATTTACTATCATTATTTTTATTTCAGTGTCATTTGTATGTTGTTATTGACATGATAAATCTAATTTTTAAGTTATATTGATATTGTGCAAATTGATTAATGTGGATGATAAAGACACTGCTTACGATTCTATTCCCTAGGTATCTCACCCCTACCTAAGAGATAAATGTCTGTCAAGGGACACATTCCCAACTCATAAGGATTGGAGAACCTATCATTATCCATATATTCCATATTGATTGCTCATCGAGCAAAGGAACCTAACTTTGTTCTATACTGGGTCATTTATATGTTCTCATAGATTATCATACCATAGATGACCATTACCACACCATCCCATAGCATCGCCCCTAGAAATTTCATTAGGAGAGAATAAATTACCCGAAACAAGAACTTTATAGATAACATGACCCATATATACATGATTGAAACCCTATTGGGGTTTTAATTTCCCTATAGTTAAGCCTCTCACATATATAACCTAGCCATCAATGGTTGTATAATCAAAGCATCATACTAAAGGGAATTCTATGAACCCAACATGAATCTCTATCCTCTTGTATCATAAGGTAAATAACTCATGGATCTCATTCATTTAACACACCCACCTACATGAAATTTCAATCCACACAATAAATGCAAAACCATATCCTATGGTAATATTAGTCATGAACTACCTTGACCTTAAATTTATCCCCTTAATAAATCTTATTCCATCAGCATCAAAGCCATCTCTAGGAACCAACACCATCTCAATCCCCTAACTCATAAAATTATAAATTATATTATAATGAAATAATAATTAATTAAGATAATTAATCCATATTAATCTAATTAGTCATACTTTAGGGACAACTCATCAATTATGTATCCTCATTGTAACTTCAAGCAATGGGCTATGGATCACTCTTGGAACACCACTGAGCTCATTTCTAAACAAAACAAAAATATATGAAGTCAATCCATTAAATGAATTCATCCAAATTTGATGATAAACCAAAATAAATTATGGAAATGACTCAATAATAATGAAACTACATAAAACCAAATGAATTTTTCCTCAACAAGATTCCTCTAACCGTTAAACACAAAATAACTACTGTAAGAGGATGATCCCACCAGCGGCAGGGGAGGAGATCATACATAGGGTATAAACTCGATGGGTTAGGGGGAGAAGCTGGTATCACGACGGTTGGGGGAGAAGTGGGGTCCGCAGCGACTGGTGGTGAGGTCACCGACGGCATGGGAGGGCAGCGGAGGGGACTAGATCTAGGGTTCACGATCATCAGGTAGAGAAGCCTTGTGGGGTCGGGGGGGAGAACGTTGGCTCGGGTGGGGGGGGGGGGAGTGTTGCCGATGTAAAAAACTAAATAGTTTTAGAAGTGGTTATTAATAAACCATCACTAAATCTTTTTAATGAAAGGTTTAGTGGCGGTTTTGTAAACTTCCGCTATAAACCCACCACTAAAGGCATTTTATGTTTCAGTGAAAATAATTATGTACCCAACTCTCATATTACATGAAGTTCTAAAAAAAGTTTATCTACAAATTTTTATGCTCTATATTTCATGTACTAATGGTCTTACTCCTTTCTACCAACCCAACTTGGGGAATAAACTAGAATGAATTTCAACTCCTTGTCTGACACAATTGATACCCAAGTATCATGATAACTAAAGTTACTTGTCAGCTGAAGACCAAAAAGGATGATACCAGTTGTCCCAAAATGATGTTTGGACTTACCAACACTGATACCACTAATAACACCCCACCCCACCTCATTGGATTTATAATGTGTAAGGAAATTAACTGGCCTTAGGAGACATCCCCATGGTGCCAAAGGCTGGAAATAAATGCCAAAGGCTTCTATAAAATGAAGGGATTATTTTTTATTTGATTAATAAAACAACCCATCCAAATATTCCATAAAAACATAAGCAATACAAGATATATGATTACAATGTAGAACAACTCAAAGAGAAATAATTGATATAAAAACCAAACTAAAATAGAGTACACATCAGAGGACTACTAACATAAATGTTCAAAGCGGAAGACAAAACCACAAAAATCTCGAACTACAAGACGTAACTCTATGGATCCCAACATTATCCATGCTCCAACTCGAGAATGCATCCCATGAATCATGAAGCACCACTAAATAAATATGATACCTTTCCTTTACCTATATCACGAAAGATTCTATGTGCTAAAGCACCAACATGCCAAATTAGGAGTGAGTAATGTAACATTATAGGCTTTCCCCAATGACTGCTCCACTCATGCCCCTAGGACATAAAAAGTTACCACATTTATATAAATCAATTTAAATAAAATAATTGAATTCATTTTATATCACAATATAAAACATTTACCATAAAAACTGTTTTCTAAAAACAAAACCAATTCCCAAAGAAATTAACCAAAAATTTCATTTAACCATTTCTAAATTTTCATATTTGAATAACCCATTCGGTTACATATAACTACACCCACACTCAAACACATAATCATAGTGTTTACCATTGATGGATTCCCATAACTTGTCCCTTTAACAGTGGTACTTCACGACATTATCCATCCCTTTCAACTCACACATAACCATTTTATCTAAAGTCATGACAAACCATATTTTCCAAACATTTCAATAAATCTACCCTTTTATTAAGAATAATTTATGATGCATCAAAACAAAACAACCATTTTAAAATCCTTATTTTTAAATTAGTTACCAATTCCACTTTCCACCAAAACGCTCAATCTCCACAATTCCATAAACCATCACAAAATATGGTTTCCGTAAAACATAGAACAATAATTTCGTGATAGATTTCAAGAAAAAAAACAAATTGAAATAAATAATTCAATTTATAAAAACAGTAGTCGATTGTTATTCCACCTACCTTAGTAATTATGAGGAAAATGAATAATTCCATGAAAACACCAACAAAATCATGTTGCATCTCAAAAAAATTCCTTAGATAACTTTAACTAACATTGAAAATCCATATATCATTATTATTTGAATAAAAACATGTATATATATCCAAATTGGTCTAGATATAAGAATCTGAGAGAGTAAAAAGAAGTAGATCTAGGGAAACATAAAACAATGAAGACATACCAAGGGAATTGGACTACAATGCCCCAAAAAAAGACTTCAAATCAATTTTATATTGAAGGGGTGAAACTATACCACCTTTTGGAGGAATAAAAACTGACTTAGGTCTGAGAATATTATAAAGATAGTGATTTAGATGTTAAAATTTGTGAGATCCACTTTTTTATCTCCTTTTTTAACCATGCACAATTACACAAAAGATTTTCTACACCATTTGATAAATGTGGACCAGCTTCTAGCTCAAGGAGCACCACACATTGTTGTACAAAATAGTTAGAAAAATAGTGAACCAACTATTTAAAATCCCTCTGTCCAACTTTTCATGGTTTCTCAGGGGTGGTCTCATAGTTTTTTCAAACTATATACCCTCCCAGTAGCCCCTATCTCACTGCTCATGGCTTCATATACCAGTTTCATGGTTTCCATATACCATTCGCAAACAGTGCACCTTTATAAAAGTTCCAAAAACATTCCAAATTTTTTATAAACCCTCCCAAAGATCACCCAAACACATTATATACATAAAAAAATAAATAATGGAATAGTTAATTGAAACTATGGGTGATACACCTTTTGATTTCTATATTCACCCCACCCACATCTAGCAATATTTGTTAAAACATGTATATTCACACAGGGGTGTTTTCTCCAACATCTCAGGGTTGAAGATGGATGGTTGGCTACCTACTATTTTCTACTCTATATTTCATGTGATTATATATATGTAGTCTTCGATGGTCGAAGGTCTCGTAGTTCACTAGGTGATATCCCACTTGTATTTGAATGACATGTGATTCAAATGTGTCGTAGGGTAGTGTGGTCTGATGGTCTAGATGTCTTCATGCCAGGTGATATATGACCATATTATGGTGTGTCTTATTATGGTGTTCATGAATATTTGTAATGTGGAATGAGGTTGATGTCCTTTATGGTATTAATACCCTAAAACTCTAGTTTGGGTTGTAGTGTGATGTCCCATGGGTATTTGGGAAAGACGATATGTGACCATGTTTTGAGAGATGGACTTGGTGTCTGTGGACATGATATGATGTGACCATTCTATATGGTTTTTATATTTTTTGTGCCGGATAGATAAAATTTCTATGATGTATGATGTTGGGTGTGAGATTGAAAAATAACTGAGAAATTGGTTTGGGTACCCTTTCATTGATATGATTTATATTTTGTTATTATACTTGTATTTTATTACTTGGTGAGTGTGACATGGTGATGATGTGGATTAATTAGTTTACATGTTTAGGTGATGTTTGGTTATGATATTTCTTATGGGTGAATTAGTATAATAATTACACATGTTCATGAGAAGCTTTGGTTTTCCTACCGGGTATACATTTATGCTCACCCTATATATATTAACTGATTTTCATGTTTCTGGTATGATTACATGAATTGTGCTAGTCATTACTATCTCAGACCCCTAGATTTTTGTCACGTAACTGGATTAGTTTTCTTTTGAGTATTTACTTTGGATAATTTAACATGAATTAGTTTTATTTATAAATGCAATGTGGGATGTTTTTTGGTCTATTTTTATACCATGTAATGTATTTTCTTACAGTTGATTTATATTATCTCCCAATATTATTTATTTATAAAGGTAAATGCCTCCCATTTGTGAGATTTTTACATACCCTTAATGGTATTTTCCAACCCATGGCCTATTGAAGGTGGCACTCGGGGGACATTATCTCTCTACATTCATTACGGTATCTCTACGTGGAGGATTTAATGAGAGAAAGGTATCAAAGGTGCTAGTTGAGTGATAGGATATAGTTTGGAGTTATGATTTATGACTTTTCATGGTTTTGTATGGAAATCATGCCAATGGATCATGGTATATAACATTGGCTAGGGATAATAGCTACAAAAGAGGATTTTAGGCCCCCATGTGATCCAATGTATGTACTATGGATTTATTAAACGACCAAGTAAGGTGGACCTATTTGGGGGTTGAGACATATGTGGGGTAGATATATTGGGACGAATTTTTTAATTGTATTATTTTAGAGGTTTTGTTTCTATTAAGTTGTATTAATTATGAATAATTAAAACAAATATTAATAAAAGTCCATGCTACAAAAATTAGGATGTTCTCATTACTTTTTAAGAATAGATCTATGCCTTAATATTTCTGTGTTTTAGGAAGTTGGGGTTCAATCGAATAACACTTTTGACTACCAAATGGTTGATCTGGTTGAGGATGATGATCAGGGGAAGAGGATATTGCATGCCTTTCAGTAACACACTTTGTGGAATTATGAGGGCAGTGCTTCTGATATGAAAACAGATATCTAGTTGAAGGATACTTATATTTCTTTATGTTAAATCTGGGACCTAATAGACAATTAGGTCCCTTTTTAATTGAGCTACATATTCAGAACTTTGTTTCAATGATGGATTATTTTTCTAGTTGATCATAAGGGGGCATATGTTTTGTGCTTCCTCTTTCTGAAAGAGTTATGTGCATAGTTTCTTTCATTGACCAAGATGGAAGTAAGGAGGAAGGAGCTTATTGGACATTACTAGGGGAGTATTTCAGTGTGGGATTTTGAAATTTAGTATATGTGACACTGGTTTTTTTTGTGAAACTACAGTCAATAATTTTCCCTTAAAATGTAGCACAATGGTGACTATGGGGTGGTCTCACGAGGAGGTCACAGGCTAAGTTATCAAACTATCACTTTGTTAATTTGTTTTTTTAATGTTACAATTCTAAATGGGGATTTTAAATGAGTTAAAAATGAAAAATGATATAAAATAATAATTCAACTATAAATATATGTTAGTGACTGAAAATCAGAAGCAAACCAGACTGAATAAAACAAAAAAAAAAGAAGGCAGTGGGAGAAAACATAGATACTCAATTAGTCCATCTATCCTTGTTTAATTGAATTATCAAATTATATTTCTCAATAATCAAAAAAATAACTCCAATTAAAAACCTATATTTCCTAGACACCATATTGAGACCTCAAATATGGGTGTTTATCCTCTTAGGAAATTGATTCGATTACCCAAACACTGTTGAGAAATCAAAACTAATTAAACCGGTTGTGCTTAATGGAGAGACCTCACCCTTAGAAGTTTAAAAAAATGCAACAATATTAAATTCATTAGTTGATAAAAATTATAGACCAAAATAGAAGAAATTAAATTCAAGAAATAAATGAGACCTCCATCATTCATGATTACCATTTCCAGAAAACAAATAAGAATACATTGAAGTACCAAACTCAAAAGGGAAGAATCTTAAGATCATTGTTGTCCACCAACACATGGAGAATAGATCTTCATGTTTTTATTATCAAGAACTGAAATTATATTCTTGTATGTATTCTCCAAAAAATATCTCTCCCTTAATCCAACAACCCTTGAAATGAAAGATAAGTAAGAAAAATAAAAGAATAGGGGATGGACATGGTGTTGTCCCGAATCTGTACCCAAAAAGTTTATTCGAATTTCAAACATCTTCTAGAATAATAAATTTGAGGTGGCTTCATAAATGTTGTTCTAAAAAGCTTCATCTCTCTCGCAACAAAATCCCAAAATATTTGGACGTGTGTAGAAAATGTTACAAGTTAATTACATAATGGATCTTATTTTGCTCAAGGTGACTCTTCATCTTCCACTTCTTTGACTCACTCAAAGAGTGACTTCATGAACAACTTTACCCTTGAAACTCACAATTCAAGCGCTTATATGAGTCATATTTCATTACCAATTTGAATAAATGACATCAGAAAACTCTAGTCAGTGTTATTCATATTTTAATGAGGTCAAGCCCACACAGATGACCATAAAATGATTTCACAATGAATGATTTATTGTAGGCTATAGATGGAAGATTTAGAATGTAGTCTAGTTTAAAAAGTTGAATCTCATATTCTTGGTGTAACACCCCGAGCTTTCACGATACGCTTCTCTTTCAATAATGCAATAGCTTGCATTGTACGCCAGTTCGAGATTCTAACACACCGCGACCAATCAAAGTGGAAGTTATGAATAGTAATACCCACTTTTTGAAATTATATAAATTTTATATTTCAAAATTCACTTCATTTTTGTATTTGGAATATCAAAATTATCCTATGTTGAATTTTTTGTATTTTTCTGTAAACATCCAATTTTCTATGAATAGAGAAAATACTTAAAAACAAATTTTTTAATCAAAATAATTCATAGTGATAAATTATACTATTGAGTGGTTTTAAAGTAAAATTAGAATATATTTTTACAAATTTATCCAATGGTGTTCATTGGAATTAATTTCACTTTGAAATTTGACATAAACAATTGTCAATCTTTTTATATATACTGTTTCTTAAAAACACACTATTTCTTGTGACAGTGGGAATTAATTATAAAATTAATTAATGAAAATTATATGTTTGTAATTTTGTATAATACACATTATTTTTGAATCCGGAATATCAATTATAGCTTAGGGTGAAATTTTGGCATTGTTCTGAAAAACTTCAATTTTTGATGATTAGTGAAACCACTAAGTGGTAGTTAAAAAACTAATTTTTCATTTAAATGAAACATTACCACTTCTGTGATTTTATTTTCAAAAATCAAACATAAATTGTTTTCATTAAGAAGTAAAATGAGGTTAAATGGGATTAAAATAATTTTTTGGTGAATAGTAACTTTTAAGTTTAATTAATCGCGATTAAAGATAATTAGTGAAATTTAAGGTAAAAATGATATTATAAAAATATAAAAATACCTTTATACTTGTCCTACCCTTATTTGATGACTCATGGACGACCACTAAAATCCATGGGTCAACTTGGTGACCCCATGGAGCCACATTGGTAGGAAAATGACATTAAAAACTTTTTTTAATGTTAAAATAAAAATGTCACAAACATGAGTTGTTTTACTAAAACAATTTTTAAATGGGGTTATACAAGTCATATTTTTGACTATAAATATTCATTAGAAATCTAAAAATATTTCATACATCATGATAATTTTTATATAATTTTTAGACATTAAATAAATTAAATTATTTATGACACCATGATGATGTAGTGATTACCTCATTAATTAACGATGTAAATAAAATAAAAAGATAATGTATAATCTAAGACTTACACTTGTCAACACCCTATTAGATGAGTATATTTAGAACCTTTATCACCTTATCCTCTAAATATATAAGTTTGGGACCTTTAAAATCTGAAACTCATTATATAATAAAGTAACATTTCATGACTTTCCAAGAGTGTCCCTCCTCTCCTCTTATAAAAGGCCCCCAACACTACCACATTACTCACACCGTAAAAGCCATTTGGATCGGCCAAACTCTGCCCCAATACTCTCCCAACTTACATATCTTACTCCTAGAATCATCACTTTGGGAAGAAGTCTTCCCAAGTAAGCCTTTGGCTCAAATCAAAAAGAGTTACCCGATTTTAAGGTAATGTCTTCTCTTGTGTTCTTTTGTTTTATTATGCTTCTCCAACCACATAAACACTTTTTATTCCATTATTTTGTAACAACACGAGTATTTTAAATAGAATAGGATTTTCTTATGAGAAGTATTTTATTTACACTTACACACACCTTCGTCTAATGGTTAAAGAACATACTGTTTCTGTGGGTGGCGAATTACTACCTCACGAAGCGATGATTGTTAAATCTTATTTTAACATCTCCCATGGTGGCCATTATGATTACACTATTTTTATATATGATATATATTATATTTTTTCCTTATGATTATTTATTTTTCATGTATGGAATACGTTTATTATTTCCATTATGGGTAAACGCAATAATTTCATTTTAGGAAGTGCGGACTACCGCCCCCTCAAAGTGATTTGAATCGTTAACGACATATGTGGGATGTTTAAAGGATGGATTAAATTCTATTATACATTATATTATACTGTAATTATATTATACCTTTATATAATTATAATTTCATTCCATTAAATACAAAATATAAATGAAAGTAGCGTTCATGCGTACGTACGGCTTACCGTCTCCATGAATGGTGCATTTCATTTCTTACCTCTAAATGTTATTTAATATTATAAATTCATGTATATACTGGATATATATAATATATATGATATATACATCATGAATATAATTCTGGATATAATGGATATTTCACCACATGAACAACTTGTAATTATAAGAAGTTTATTTTTAACTCAAGTACCAAAGATCGACAAAATGACCGTTATTAACTTAAATAATTACATAATGTTCATAAAATGGTAATAAGTGATATAAAAGGAATAATGAACATGAATAAGGTTCTTAAGAAAATATAAATTAACTCTAGTTTATTATTCAGGAGATTAAAGAATGATCGAGTTAAGTCGGACATGAGGTAAGGGAATTTTTTAACCTAATTTCCATTCATTGGGTTAATCTCCTGCTTTCAAATTATGTCATGATATTATTATTTCCTATATTGTATTTTTACGTTATCTATGTGTACTTATAGTAAATACACATAATAGATCTATTTTATTTTAAAAATGATCTTTGTAAGGACTTCGTTTCAATCACCTTTCATTGAGGCATATTTGGTTTTATACACAACTTTAATTTATACGGTGTATAAAACCTTTTGACTTTTACGTTTATTCAAAAAGAATATTTTTATACGAAGAGTTTTACTAAATGAAAAAAAGTAATTTTTTTCTTTCCATACGTATGCGGCGACAATGACTTCTCCACTTCTGTGACCATTGTTTGAGTTTCGGCTTCCCCTACAAGCCATAACTTTTTTTAAATGAAAAATAAATACCATGTTTTAACTTTCATTTATTTTGGTATCGAAAATGGTTTTGATAATGTTTTATTATATCAATGTGTTGTATTGATATCTTTTGATTGAATTGTGGAAATTTTATGTTTTCTTTAGCACATGTTTTATGTGATACGATTATGCAATGGTTTATGATATGTTTAAACCTGTTCATATGAGGAATGCATTGGACTTAATAAGTGACGGGTGGAGCCCTCTATAGCTCCTTGATGCATCGATAGGTCTCATGAGACAAACTAGTGTCTTGGAATGAGGCCTTGACAAAATCTTACTGGTAGTCTTGGAACGAGGCCTTGGATACATGGTTATGATAGTCTGACATTATGCATTCCATCATTATGAAAGTGGTTATTGATATTGCATGTGATTATTCGACTAGAAGAATATCCATGTGAGTAAGTAAATGGAATTATTTAATTTTATTTTTTCCATATTATGCTGAAGGTTAAGTTCAAAAAGGCATTTGTTTTAGTTATACATTTCCTTAAATGTTAATGTTTATTTATCAAAGGTTCCACAATATTGGTATCCTTTCTAAGCATCTGAGCTCACCCCTTTCAATGTTTTAATTTTTTCCAGGATGTGAACAAGTATTTTATGAATGACCTTCAGGGATAGTCATAAGGGGATATGAGTGTGGAAAATAGAGACCATGTTATTGTGATTTTTCACTTTATGATGTAATGTAAGAATAATGAATGTATCTAGTGTTTCCAAGACTACTAATCTAATTTGTCTTTCGAGACATGATCTTTTGTGATCATGCCAATATTACACAATAATGCACCGACTCTGGGTATCTGGGGTCAGGGCGTTACAGTTGGTATTAGAGGCAGTTTAGTACTAACCTTGGAAGGTAGATTTAGATAAACTCATATTAGAGCACATAGCCCTAAGATATAATTTGAGGATTAGTATAGAAGAACTTCCTAGAATTTTGGTATTATAGATATTTTATGAGTTTTCTGAGCAATACATCCCTGTCTGGATACGAGAAGGTAGAGGCGGCTCTGTAACAGATGTACTTAGGGGTAAAACCCAAAAACACCGCTTTGAGCTATACTCGAACGGGAACTGGTGCACGATAATGGGCCTTGCTGCACTCTTAGTTACGACACTCCCGAGGCATATGCTTAGGATAATTCTCATTTTCTTTACAAACGACTATGAAGGGTTATGAGTATACACTTCCTCAAAGAAAACATTTTTTTATGATTGTGGATTATATCCATAAACCGTTCATTTTACGTTAAGTATTTTACATGTTTGGAATTATTCATTTAAATTCATAAACTAACATAGTTTATTCCATTGTATAGAAATGGCGCCCAGTAGAAGGAATGGTAACTCCATCAATACATATGATCCAAAGAGTATGAAGGATCATATCTTTCAAGGTATTAATCCAACATTTAGAAGGGAAATAGTCTCCCATTTGTTCTCAACATATAAAGTAATAGTATCATGTGTTAATAAGATAAGTAAAGAATTTTCTAAGTCTTATGGATTTTAAGGGATGAAAGAGAAGAAAATGATGGAAGAGAGAATGATGGATAAAGGGATGAGGGAAAAGAATATTTTTACAATATTTGATAACTGTGGGAAGACACCTTGGAACTTGGCTGAAGGGAATGGGAGTTTGTTATAAGTGTGGAGAAAAAGGACACCAAGTGCGTGACTGCAAGGGTAAGAAAAAGGTTTCAAATGTACAATGCTTCATCTGCAAGGAGTGGGGACACTATACAAACCAATGTCCAAATCATCAGAGTATGCCCCAAATGATGTTATTAGATAATAATCAAGTTATGATACAACCACAAGTGAGGAGGAATGATTAGAGTTCTTATGTTGTCATTAAAGAATGTTGTCATTTCATTGTTGTATCAATGATGTACTGGTTATAATAATTATGGAGTATATAAGGATTGTACTGCAATACTATTTCATCAAGGACTTGAGATTGGGTGGAACCAAGAAAAGTGACTCCACAGTAGGTTAAATTTTTGGAAAATATATGGTTGATAGAAAGATAAACCATAATATGGTTCTGATACCGAGATAGTAATTTTGGAATAATAGATGACTGATTTGTATAATTTATATTTGATATTCTTAAAACAGATTAATTATTTTTATACATTTTTGGATAGAAGGAGTATATCTAGTAATCTAAAAGGAATAAGGGATCATGAATGTAATCAATAAGGATTTATGGTAATTCTAGATGTTGCAGTGTTTTAAAACAATACATGATGTAGATGTTCAAATGTTGTTATGCGGGAAAAATGATCTTCATTATGTTTACCTTCTTTATAAAATTTGGACTGTGAGTTGGAAAAAATTATTTTGGATAACTATAATGGTTGGAATGGATTAATTTGAACCTTGGATAGTATTTTTTAAGGTTAATTCATTTCTAAAGATTATTTTTGGAATATTATAATACTATAATTTTAGGAAAAGGAAAACCTGTAAGTTGGGGGATAACCTGTCGCGTCGGACAAAGATGCAGGAATAGAACCCACAACCATAGTGTGACAGGCCTTTATTACCTACCACTAGCCAACTGGAAGACCCTGGTTATTAAAAAATAGTTTTCCTAATATAAATGGTATGTGTTAATATTTGGAACCTTATAATATTAGGATAAATATAATATTTTTGAGTTCTATTATCTTTTTGATAGAAAGATGGGTTTCTGGTGAAAATTTATTAATGAATCAAAGTCTACATGAAAAGTAAGAATATTTACTTACGTTCTTAGTAAATCTCTTAAATAAATTTCTCCAATTTATGAAAGGTAACTTAAAACAAAAACTTTGCCAGTTAACTTTTCCAACTGGGGATTCAATGACCACTTAACCAATCACAAGTTTGTGATTTTCTTGTTATTAACGTTCTCATAATTCTGTTTTCTACAACGCTCAATCAAACCATGATGGTTTGTTTTTCCTCCATATCCATATTTTCATAGAATCTTAGTATGGGATATCTTGGGTGACCTTTGTACTTATCTTTCATTATTTTAATGTTATATTTTTATTAACCTTATTTCTGATGTGGGTTTTCCACAAAGGTATTTTCTATTTTAAACCTTTTATTTTCAAAGAAAAAGTTCAAATTGCGAAGACGCAATTTATTGAAGGAGGGGATAATGTAACACCCCGATCTTTCACGATACACTTCTATTTCAATTCTGAAATAGATTGCATTGTACGCAAGTTTGATATTCTAACACACCGCGACCAATCAAAGTAGTAGTTATGAATAGTAGTACCCACTTTTTGAAATTATATAAATTTCATATTACAAAATGGCCTTCATTTTTGTATCCGGAATATCGAAATTATCCTATGTTGAATTTTTTGTAATTTTCTGAGAACTTCCAATTTTCTATGAATATAGAAAATACTTAGAAACAACATTTTTAATCAAAATAATTTATAGTGATAAATTATTCTATTGAGTGGTTTTAAAGTATAATTAGAATATATTTTTACCATTTTATCCAATGTTGTTCATTATAATTAATTTCACTTTGAAATTGGACATAAACAAATGTCAATCTTTTGATATATATTGTTTCTTAAAAACACGCTATTTGTTGTGACAACAGGAATTAATTATAAAATAAATTAATTCAAAATATATGTTTGGAATTTTTTAAAATAGTCATCATTTTTTAATTCAGAATAACAATTATATCTTAGGGTGAAATTTTGGCATTGTTCTGAAAAACTTCAATTTTTGATGAATAGTGAAACCACTAAGTGGTAGTTAAAAAACTAATTTTTCATTTAAATGAAGCTTTACCACTTCTCTGATTTTATTTACAAAAATCTGACATACATGGTTTTCATTAGGAAGTAAAACGTGGTTCAATGGGATTCAAATAATTTTTTGGTGAATAGTAACTTTTAAGTTTAATTAATCGCGATTAATGGTAATTAGTGAAATTTAAGGTAAAAATGATATTATAAAAATATGAAAATATATTTACACTTTTCCTACCCTTATTGGATGAGTCATCACCGACCAAGAAAATCCATGGGTCAACTTGGGGACCCCATGGAGCCACTTTGGTAGAAAAATGACATTAAAAACTTTTTTTTTAATGTTAAAATAAAAATGTCACAAACATGAGTTGTGTTAGTAAAACAATTATTAAATGGAGTTATACAAGCCATATTTTTTACTATAAATATTCATTAGAAAAAAAATTCTTTCCTACATCATGATAATTTTTTTATAATTTTTAGACATTAAATAAATTAAATTAGTTATGAAATCATGATGATGTAGCGATTACCTCATTAATTAACGATTTAAATAAAATAAAACGATAATGTATAATATAAGACATACACTTGTCAAAAACCTACTGGATTAGTATATTTCAAACCGTTATCACCTTATCCTCGAAATATATAAGTTTCGTACCTTTAAAATAAGAAACTCATTATATAATAATGTAACATTTCATGACTTTCCAAAAGTGCCCCTCCTCTCCTCATATAAAAGGCCCCCACCACTACCACCTTACTCACACATTCAAAGCCATCTGGCTTGGCCATACTCTACCAAAATACTCTCCCAACTTCCCTCTCTTACTCATAGAAGCCTCAATTTGGGCATAAGTCTTCCCAAGGAAGCCTTTGGCTCAAATCGAAAAGAGTTACCCGATTATAAGGTAATGTCTTCTCTTGTCTTCTTTGGTTTTATTTTTCTTCTCCAACCACTTAAACTCTTTTAATTCAATTATTTTGTAACAAAACCAGTATATTCAATATAATAGGATGTTGTTACGAGAATTAATTTATTTACACTTACACACACCTTCGTCTAATGGTTAAAGAACATACTGTTTCTGTGGGTGGCGAATTACTACCTCACGAAACGATGATTGTTCAATCTTCTTTTAACACCACACATGGTGGCCATTATGATGAAAATATTTTTATATATGATATATATTATGTTTTTGTTTTCCTTATGATTCTGTATTTTTCATTTATGGTATACCTTTATGATTTCCATTATGGCTAAACGCGATAATTTCATTTTAGAAAGTGTGGACTACCGCCCCCTCAAAGTGATTTGAATCGTTAATGCCATATGTGGGGTTTATAAAGGATGGAGTAAATGGTATTATAAATTATATTATAATGGAATTATATAATACCTTTATATAATTATAATTTCATTCCATTAAATACGAAATAGAAATGAAAGTAGCGTGCATGCGTACGTACGGCTTACCATCTCCATGAATGGTGCATTTCATTTCTTACCTCAAAATGTTATGTAATATTATAAATTCATGTATATAATGGATATATATGATATATATGATATATACATCATGAATATAATTCTGGATATAATGGATATTTCACCACATGAACAACTTGTAATTATAAGAATTTTATTTTTGACTAAAGTACCAAAGATCGACAAAATGACCGTTATTAACTTAAATAATTACATAATATTCATAACATGGTAATAAGTGATAATAAAGGAATAATGAATATTAAAATGGTTCTTAAGAAAATATAAATTAACTCTAGTTTATTATTCAGGATATTAAAGACCGATCGAGTCATGTCGGACACGAGGTAAGAGAATTTCTTAACCCAATTTCCATTCTTTGGGTTAATCTCCTACTTTCAAATTATGTCATGATATTGTTATGTCCTATCTTGTATTTGTACTATAATTATGTGTACATATAGTAAATACACATAATAGATCTATTTTATTTTAAAAATGATCGTTGTAAGGACTTCGTCTCAATCTCTTTTCATTGAGGCATATTTGGTTTTATACACAACTTTCATTTATACGGTTTATAAACCACTTTGACTTTTATGTTTATTCAAAAGCAATCTTTTTATATAAAGAGATTTACTAAACGACAAAAAGGAATGTTTTTCATGTCGTACGTATGCAGCGACAATGAATTCTCCGCTGCCGTGACCATTATTTGAGTTTCAACTTCCCCTACAAGCCATAACTTTTTTTAAATGAAAAATTAAATCCAAGTTTTAACTTTAATTTATTTTGGTATCGAAAATGGTTTTGATAATGTTTTAATATATCAATGTGTTTTATTGATATCTTGTGATTGAAATGTGGAAATTTTATGTTTCCTTTATGCATGTTTTATGTGATACGATTATGCAATGGTTGATGATATGATTAAACCAGTTCATATGTGGAATGCATTGGACTTAATAGGTGATGGGTGGAGCCCGCTATAGCTCCTCGATGCATCGGTAGGTCTCATGAGACAAACTAGTGTCTTGGCATGAGACCATGACAAAATCATATTAGTTGTCTTGGCATGAAGCCTTGGATACGTGGTTATGATAGTCTGGCATTATGCATTCCATCATTATGAAAGTAGTTATTGATATTGCATGTGATTATTCGACTAGTAGAATATCCATGTGAGTAAGTAAATGGAATTATTAAATTTTATTTTTTCCATATTATGCTGAAGTTCATGTTTAAGAAGGCTTTTGTTTTAGTTATACATTTCCTTAAATGTTAATGTTTATTTATGAAAGATTCCGCAATATTGTTATCCTTTCTGAGCATCTCAGCTCACCCCTTTCAATGTTTTAATATTTTCTAGGATTTGAAGAAGTATTTTATGAATGACATTCAGGGATAGTCAGAAGGGGATATGAGTGTGGAAAATGGAGACTACGTTATTGTGATTTTTCACTTTATGATGTAATTTAAGACTTATGAATTAATCTAGTGTTTCCAAGACTACTAAACTAATCGGTATTTCGAGACTTGATATTTTGTGATCATTCCAATTTTACGCAATAATATACCGACTCTGGGTAACTGGGTTCGGGGCATTACAGTTGGTATCAGAGGCAGTTTAGTACTATCCTTGTAAGCTATAATTAGATAAAATCTGATTAGATCACATAGACCAAAAATAGACTTTGAGGATTAGTATAGAAGAACTTCCTAGAATTTTGGTATTATAGAGATTTTATGAGTTTTCTGAGAAATACAACCCTATCTAGATACGAGCAGGTAGAGGCAGCTCTGGCACAGATTTACCTAAGGGTATAACACGAAAACACTTCTTTGAGCAAGTCTTGAACGAGAACTGGTGCACGACAGTGGGCCTTGCTGCACTCTTGGTTACGACACTCCCAGGGGATATGCTTGGGATAATTCTCATTTTCTTTACAAACCACTATGAAGGGTTATGAGTATACACTTCCTCAAAGAAAACATTTTTTATGATTGTGGATTATATCCATCAACCGTTCAATTTACATTAAGTATTTTACATGTTTGGAATTATTCATTGTAATTCATAAACTAACCTAGTTTATGCCATTGTATAGAAATGACACCCAGTAGAAGGAATGTGAACTCCATCAATACGTATGATCCAAAGAGTAAGAAGGATCATACCTCTAACGGTATTAAGCCAACATTTATAAGGGAAATAGTCTCCCATGTTCTCTCAACATATAAAGAAATAGTATCATGTGTTAATAAGATAAGTAAAGAATTATCTGAGTCTTATGGATTTAAAGGGATGAAAGAGAAGAAAAGTATTGAAGAGAGAATGATGGATAAAGGGATGAGAGAAAAGAATAATTTCACAATATGTGATAACTGTGGGATGAAACACCTTGGAACTTGCCTGAAGGGAATGGGAGTTTGTTAAAAGTTTGGAGAAAACGGACACCAAGTGCGTGACTGCAAGGGTAAGAAAAAGGTTTCAAATGTACAATGCTTCTTATACAAGGAGTGGGGACACTATGCAAACCAATGTCCAAATCATCATAGTATGCCCCAAATGATGTTATTGGATAATAATCAAGTTATGATACTACCACAGATGAGGAGGAATGATTAGAGTTCTTATGTTGTCATTAGAGAATTTTTTCATTTTAGTGTTGTTTCAATGATGTACTGGTTATAATAATTTTGGAGTATATAAGGATTGTACTGTAGTAATATTTCATCAAGGACTTGAGATTGTGTGGAACCAAGAAAAGTGACTCCACAACAGGTTAAATTTTTGGAAAATATATGGTTGAGAGAAAGATAAACCATAATATGGTTCTGATACCGAGATAGTAATTTTGGAATAATACATGATTGATTTGGATAAATTATATTGGATATTCTTAAAACAGATTAATGATTTGTATAATTTTTTTTATAGAAGGAGTATATCTAGTATTCTAAATGTAATAAGGGATCATGAATGTAATCAATAAGGATTTATGATAATTCCGGATGTCGCAGTGTTTTAAAAGAATACATGATGAAGGTCTTCAAATGTTGTTACACAGGAAAAAGGATATTCATTATGTTTACCTTCTTTATAAAATTTGGACTGTGATTTGGAAAAAAATTATTTTGGATAAGTATAAAGGTTGGAATGGATTAATTATAACCTTGGATAGTATTGTTTAAGGTTAAAACATTTGTAAAGATTATTTTTGGAATATTATAACACTATACTTTTAGGAAAAGGACAACCTGCATATTGGGGGATAACCCTTCGTGTCGGATAAAGCAGCAGGAATTAACCCACAACCATAGTGGGATAGGCCTTTATTACCTACCACTAGCCTACAGGAAGTCCCTGGTTATTAAAAAATAGTTTTCCTAATATAAATGGTATGTGTTAATATTTGGAACCTTATAAGATTATAATAAATATAATATTTTTGAGTTCTATTATATTTTTGAGTGAAATATTGGTTTGTGGTGAACATTTATTAAAGAATTAAAGTCTACATGAAAAGTAAGAATATTTCCTTACGTTCTTAGTAAATCTCTTAAATAAATTTCTCAACTTTATGAAAGGTAACTTAAAACAAAAACGTTGTCGGTTAATTTTTCCAACTGGGGATTTAATGACCATTTAACCAATCCAAAATTTGTGATTTTCTTGTGGTTAACTTTCTCATAATTATATTTTCTACAACTCTCCATCAGACATTGATGGTTTTTTTCCTCCATATCCATATTTTCATAGAATCTTAGTATGGGCTATCTCGGGTGACCTTTGTACTTCTCTTTCATTCTTTTAATGTTATATTTTTATTTACCTTATTTACGATGTGGGTTTTCCAGAAAGGTATTTTCTATTTTCAAGCTTTTATTTTCAAATAAAAATTTCAAATTGCGAGGACGCAATTTATTGAAGGAGGGGAGAATGTAGCACCCCGAGCTTTCACAATACACTTCTCTTTCAATAATGCCATAGCTTGCATTGTACGCAAGTTCGAGATTATAATACACAGCGACCAATCAAAGTAGGAGTTATGAATATTAATACCCACATTTGGAAATTATATAAATTTTATATTTCAAAATGGACTTCATTTTTGTATTCAGAATTTCAAAATTATCCTATGTTAATTGTTTTAAATTTTCTGAGAACTTCCAATTTTCTATGAATAGAGAAAATACTTAAAAACAAAATTTTTAATAAAAATAATTTATAGTGATAAATTATACTATTGAGTGGTTTTAATGTATAATTAGAATATATTTTTACCATTTTATCCAATGGTGTTCATTAGAATTAATTTCACTTTGAAATTGGACATAAACAATTGTCAATGTTTTGATATATATTGTTTCTTAAAAACACTATCTGTTATGACAGCAAGAATTAATTATAAAATTAATTAATGAAAATTATATGTTTGGAATTTTGTAAAATAGACATCATTTTTGAATTCGGAATATCAATTATATATTAGGGTGAAATTTGGGCATTGTTCTGAAAAACATCAATTTTTGATGAATATTGAAACCACTAAGTGGTAGTTAAAAATTGATTTTTCGTTTAAATGAAACAATACCACTTCTGTGATTTGATTTTCAAAAATCTGACTTACATGTTTTTCATTAGGAAGTAAAATGTGGTTCAATTGGATTAAAATAATTTTTTGGCGAATAGTAACTTTTAAGTTTAATTAATCACGATTAAAGGTAATTAGTGAAATTTAAGGTAAAAATGATATTATAAAAATATAAAAATACATTTACACTTGTCCTACCCTTATTTGATAAGTCATGGCCGAGCATGACAATCCATGGGTCAACTTGGGGACCCCATTGAGCCACTTGTTTAGGAAAATTACATTAAAAACATTTTATTTAATGTTAAAATAAAAATGTCACAAACATGAGTTGTTTTACTAAAACAATTTTTAAATGGGGTTATACAAGTCATAGGTTTGACTATAAAAATTCATTAGAAAGATAAAACGATTTCCTACATCCCGATAATTTTTTTATAATTTTTTAAACATTAAATAAATTAAATTATTTATCACACCATGATGATGCAGCGATTACCTCATTAATTAATGATTTAAAGAAAATAAAAAGATAATGTATAATCTAAGACTTAAACATGGAAAAAACCTATTGGATGAGTATATTTCGAACCCTTATCACCTTATCCCCAAAATATATATGTGTGGGACCTTTAAAATCTGAAACTCATTATATAATAAGGTATCATTTATGACTTTCCAAGAGTTCCCCTCCTCTCCTCTTATAAAAGGCCCCCACCACTACCACCTTACTCACACATTCAAAGCCATTTTTCTTGGCCAAACTCTGCCCAAATACTCTCCCAACTTCCCTATCTTACTATTAGAAGCCTCACTTTGGGCAGAAGTCTTCTCAAGGAAGCCTTTGGCTCAAGTCAAAAAGAGTTACCCGATTTTAAGGTAATGTCTTGTCTTGTGTTCTTTTGATTTATTTTTCTTCTCCAACCACTTAAACTTTTTTTATTACATTATTTTGTAAAAAAACAAGATTATTAAACATACTAAGATGTTTTTATGAGAATTATTTTATTTACACTTACACACACCTTCATCTAATGGTTAAAGAACATAGTGTTTCTGTGTGTGGAGAATTACTACCTCACGAAATGATGATTATTCAATCTTCTTTTAACACCTCCCATGGTGGCCATTATGATGAAAATATTTTTAAATATGATATATATTATGTTTATTTTCCTTATGATTCTTTATTTTTAATTTATGGCATACCTTTATGATTTCCATTATGGGTAAACGCGATAATTTCATTTTAGGAAGTGCGGACTACCGCCCCCTCAAAGTGATTTGAATCGTTAATGCCATATGTGGGATGTATAAAGGATGGAGTAAATGTTATTATACATTATATTATACTAGAATTATATTATACCTTTATATAATTATAATTTCATTCCATTAAATATGAAATAGAAATGAAAGTAGCATTCATGCGTACGTACGGCTTACCGTCTCCATGAACAGTGTATTTCATTTCTTACCTCTAAATGTTATGTAATATTATAAATTCATGTATATACTTGATATATATGATATATATGATATATAAATCATGAATATATTTATGGATATAATGGATATTTCACCACATGAACAACTTGTAATTATAAGAAGTTTATTTTTTACTCAAGTGCCAAAGATCGACAAAATGACCGTTATTAACTTAAATAATTACATAATGTTCATAACATGGTAATAAGTGAGATAAAATGAATAATGATCATGAAATTGATTCTTAAGAAAATATAAATTAACTCTAGTTTATTATTCAGGAGATTAATGAATAATCGAGTCAAGTCGGACATGAGGTAAGGGAATTTCTTAACCCAATTTTCATTCTTTGGGTTAATCTCCTACTTTCAAATTATGTCATGATATTATTATGTCCTATCCTGTATTTGTACTTTGTTTATCTGTACTTATATTAAATACACATAATAGATCTATTTTATTTTAAAAATGATCTTTGTATGGACTTCGTCTAAATCTTCTTTCATTGAGGCATATTTGGTTTTATACACAACATTCGTTTATACTGTATATAAACCCCTTTGACTTTTATGTTTATTTAAAAGGAATATTTTTATAAGAATAATTTTATTAAATGAAAAAAAGGAATGTTTTTCTTTCCGTACGTATGAGGCGAGAATTACTTCTCCGCCGCCATGACCATTATTTGAGTTTCGTCTTCCCCTACAAGCCATAACTTTTTTAAATGAAAATTAAAAAACATGTTTTAACTTTAATTTATTTTGGTATCAAAAATGGTTTTGACAATGTTTTAATATATCAATGTGTTGTATTAAAATCATGTGATTGAAATGTGGAAATGTTATGTTTCTTTTATGCATGTTTTATGTGATACGATTATGCAATGATTTATGATATGTTTAAAACTGTTCATATGAGGAATGCATTGGACATAATAAGTGATGTGTGGAGCCTGGTATAGCTCCTCGATGAATCGGTAGTTCTCATGAGACAAACTAGTGTCTTGCCACGAGGCCTTGAAAAAATATTATTTGTAGTCTTGGCAGGAGGTCTTGGCTACGTGGTTATGATATTCTCGCATTATGCATTCCATAATTTTGAAAGTGGTTATTGATATTTCATGTGATTATTCAACTAGTAGAATATCCATGTGAGCAAGTAAATGGAATTATTTAATTTTATTTTTTCCATATTATGCAGAATTTCATGTTTAAAAAGGCTTTTGTTTTAGTTATACATTTCCATCAATGTTAATGTTTATTTATGAAAGCTTCCGTAATATTGTTATCCTTACTGAGCATCTAAGCTCACCCCTTTCAATGTTTTAATATTTTCCAGAATGTGAAGAAGTATTTTATGAATGACCTTCAGGGATAGTCATAAGGGGATATGAGTGTGGAAAATGGAGACTATGTTATTGTGATTTTTCACTTTATGATGTAATGTAAGACTTATGAATGTATCTAGTGTTTCCAAGACTACTAAACTAATCGGTCTTTCGAGAGTTGATCTTTTGTGATCATGCCAATGTTACACAATAATGCACCGACTATGGGTAACTGGGGTCTGGGCATTACACTTGGGCTTCCTGAAAAAATAACCATTTGAATTGTATCACTATTTAAAAATATATTCCCAAAACATCAAACTAATGAAAAATTGTTAAAAATGCAGAATTCTGGAATTTTCACAATTTTGCTCAAAATACTAAAAAATTCCTAAAATGATGAAATTTCACAAACAATGATATATTTGTGGGGATTAAAGCATTGAAACATAGATAAAATATATTGAAAATATCATCTATATTAATTCCCCTATACTTAGTACTTGGTCTCCTGGACAAGTGAGTACTTCAAAATAAACAACTAATGAAAATTCATAACATATGTCGATGAATTTCACAAGAAAAAAATCGATGCACAAAAATTATCATGCCTATTTAATAGCTCCAATTAAAGATTATTCATTATGTGCATTAATTACATTCCCATTTTATTCATTCCACCATGCACATTTATGCCTACCTCACTTTTTCAATACATGTTTTGATTTTGAACAAAGCTTTTCTCCTCCAAATGATTCATGGGTCACCACAGACATTAAAAAATTTCTAAACCTATACATAATTGAGTCAAAAAATTTTATCCATCATGAGATATTATAATGTATTATTCAAATGTTTGAAGGTTGGTGGGTTTTAAAATGTGAAATATTCTGAGGTAGAAAAAGATGGATTGGCTCTATATTGATGTAAAATAGCATGATTCCAATTTTCACTTAAATAGGGTATCCTCATTAATATCCAATAATGAAACTCATCTCTAAGAATATATTTTCCATCCCATTACAATAATATTTTAGGATCAAAAGTATGATTTTTCCTCCCCCTTTATTTTTGGAAAGCTCCAGATTGGTCACATATTTCTTCCATTGAGAGGTACAGATAGGCACAATTCCATTTAATTTTTGAGCTCTATATAGAAATAGCTCTCAGCAAAGTATTTTCCAGCAGTAAAATCATCTCTTCAAAGTATCTATATCCACCCAATATACCACTAAATAAGGTAGCACCCCACAAAGCATCTCCCTGACACATAAGATTTAATAAAATCATGCAATATAGTTTAAGATCATGTTAGAAAGGGAAAATGTCTTGTAATGCGGCTAACCTAACAGGAAGTACATGGATAATAAGGGCTCAAGAAAAATAAAATTTACAATTTGGGCCAAAATAAAGAATAATATCCAAAAAATGGGGCTTTAGATCAAAAAAATTGCCTAAATAATTTTGAACACAACTTCTTTAAAGCTCATAGTTTTAGATAGAGTAGAAAAGGAAAGTTCTAGTTCAAAATTGCATTCTCTGGTTCACTCAAGAAGTGGGTTGAATGTGAATGAGATAAACAATTGGTATAAAATCCTCACAGGAAAGTGATTTTTAGTATTGGACAAAATTCGTGGCATGGAATTCAAAATTCAATGGCCTTTTCCTGAATTTTTACAACATGAATCCAGAATATAGAACATTTCAACAATCATTTAAATTCTATTCCATGAATAAAGTTGGTTCCTTCCATTTCCAAAAATATTAAATTTATAGAGTATAATACTTTGAAGCACACAATACTTTCTAACACAAAATTTGAAACAAAACACACAAATTTTTAAAACATAGAAAATCTAATTTTACCATGAATTATCCTCCCCCAGAAATATTTTTTACAATGTCCTCATTGTGCATAGATTATATTATAAAAGAAAAAAAAAATATAAGACATGAAAAAAAACAAGTTGAATGGAAATACATGAACTGGTTTCTGTTGAATAGCAGCAGCGTTGAGCTATCCTCCTAAAATCTGCAGCAGGGAAACCTACATGAAAGATAGATAAAAAAAAGCATAAATTTTTTTAGAATGGAAGTAAAGAAAAATAAAATAAATAAATTTCAGGGAAAATATACTTGGTATGATTCCCGAAGTGGGAGCTAAGATTTCACTACCCCTAGCCAGGAAGTTTCAGCTAGTCCTCCCCAATCTAAAGGTGGGTGATGTTTTTTCCACATGAACAACAAAAATGAAATCTATCAAATCTTATTCAGATCACACATCTTATAGAAGCTCCCAAAAAAAATATTTCTTAATCTTCACCTCCAAAAAATTTATGTTTTGATGATATATTGGAAGTTCGAACAAAATATAAAAGAAACCTCTCAAGACATTATCCTCTCAAAATTTCTCCACTAGTTGTTGAATTTTAAACTCAGTATGCGGTTCATCATCGTGTTCATCATCGAAAATTACTTTTTCATTGAAAATCGACTCAGAGTCCCCATTCTCATGTCTACCAATGTACTGAAATGAACTAAATTATTATAAAAATAATCAGGAAAATTTGGATCAAAATTTGAGACATTTCCCTGTGGATTCTCAGGTTCTATCTCTTTCTGAGAGTAAAAGATAATAGCATTTAAATTGGGAAGAATCTATGGTTCTTAAATATGACCTTGAAAAATGAATATCTCATGTTTCTATTCCTCTTTATCTATATATTCATTCAATATTTCTATATTATAAATTTCAAAAATAGTGGCTTCAAAGGAAATTTGTTTTTCAAAAAATTCATCCCAACTATGGTTAAAAGATTTTTGATTTAAAAAAGATACATCTATTGGTGAATCATTAAAATTTTATTCCATATAATTTTAAAAAGATGGTTTCAAATTAGTTTTCAAATCATCCACATAATTTTTACCAACATTAAAAATGGGTGGGCGTGATTTTAAATTTATTGAGAATCTTTTTGAGCTTTCATTTTATTCAATTCATTTAATTCATCTAAAATAATTCCCATTTGTTTGATTAATTCTTGAATATTTTTTTGAATCCAAAAAGTAATTTGTGGTCTTTAAAGTGTATTTTTTAGAAATTTTAAAAATTCGTCACGATAAGACTCCTCATATTATCGATGATTAGGCCAAATATAGGAGTAGTCACTATGAAAATCCATTGTTTGTGTTTTCTATTGAAAACTATAAATTAGAGGTTAAAAATCCTAGAAAATGTAAAAAAAAACTTATGAAACCTCCCCAAAATGGTGAAAATAGACACTTGGTGTTTTTTCATGAAACTGTAATCAACACTTTCCCCTTCAAATAAAAGCGCAGTGGTAACTATAGGGGTGTCTCACAAGGAGGTCATAGGCTATGTTATCAAACTATCACATTGTTAAATTTATTTTTTTAATTTAAGAATTAGAAATGGGGATTTGAAATGAGTTAAATAATAGTAAATGATACAAAATTATAATTTAACTAAAAATATACATTTGTGATTGAAAATAAAATGCAAACCAGACTGAAGAAAAAAACAAAAGAAGGCAGTGGAGGACAAACATCGATACTCGGATAATACCTCTATCCTTGTTTAGTTGAATTATTAAATTATATTTCTCAATGATCACTAAAATAACTCCATGTGAGCACTTATATTGACAATACACCATATAGAGGCCACACATATGGGTGGTTACCCCTTAATGAAGGTGATTTTATTACCCAAAGACCTCCGAGCAATCAAAACTAATTAAATTTTTTGTGCTAAGTGGGGAGACCCCTCCCAAAGACGTTTAAACCACAAGGAAATTATTTTACATTAATAAGTTGATAAAAATTACAGAATAAAATAGAATAAATTTAATTCATGAAATAAACGTTACCTATATTTTTCATGAGAACCATTTCCAGAAAAATATAATAATAATACATTGAACTACCAAACTCAAAAGGGAAGAATATTTGGATCTCTGTTGACCACCACCACTTGGATATTAGCACTTAATTTCTTGATTATCAAAAATCTTACTCTTATTCTCTAGAATATATCCTCTATAAAATGCTACTCTTTTGATCCAACCCCCTTGAAATGAAAGAGAATTAGAAAATATAAAGGAGTAGGGGATGTCAAGGGTGTCGTCCAGAATGTGTACCTGCAAAGTTCTTTCCAATTTAAATCTTCTCTCCACATAATAAAGGTAATGTGTCTTCATAAATGTTGTTATAATGAGATTCACATCTCTTCCTACAAAATACCAAAATATTTTGACATGTTTAGAAAGAGGTATGAATTAATTACTTAATGGGTCTTGTTATGCTCGAGGTGACTCTTTATCTTACACTTGTTTGACTCACTCAAAGAGTGCCATAATGATAAAATTTCTTCATGAAACCCAAAATTCATGCACATATTTGAGTCATATATCATTTCTAGTTGGAATAAATTTCTTTGGAAAACATTATCTAGAGTTATACCTCTTTGAATGAGGCGGTATCCACACTGAAAACCATAAAAAGATTTAACAAAGAATGATTTATATTAACCTGTAGATGGACGATTTAGAACATGGTGCAGTTGGAAAAGATGAATCAAAATTTCTAGGGGTTACTAAAAAATTAATCATTTGAATTATATCACAATTTGAAAAGATATTCCCAAAACACCAAACTATTAAAAAACTATTAAAAATCTATAATTAGGGCCTTTTAACAATTTAGATAAAAATAAAACAAAATTACAAAAATGATGAAATTTCACATATATTGACACATTGGTGAGGATTAAATAATTTAAATATAGATAAAATATATTTAAAATTTCAGATCTTTCATCTTGGTTTGTTTTTTCTCATACCATTTTCTGAATGAGGTGTTTCATGTGAAATGTATTGAGTAGGCACTCCATTATTCTATCTAGTATGAATTTACTCCTATTATATTTACTATGGATCTAGAGGTTTATAAGAAGGTAGATTTAATTGAGTGGATTCACTAATGATGAGGTTTACCATGATATGGGACCTAACATTGTTAATTTAGAAGTAGAGTTATCAATGACAGACCCCAAGAACCAGGAACTTTGAGGTTTTGACTAGTAGGGATTCATCCTCAACAACTTCTTTTTTGGACTCATGGGGATAGTAGTATTCATACATTTCCTGGATACAACTTTCCTTTGTGATTTTATTGTGGGTTTTGTGTCTATATTCAGAAGAAATTCCGAGTGTTTCTTCAATATCGGTTTGGTAGAGTGTGTCATGTTTATCTCTATCCTCAAAAGCAGTTTCTAGTGAGTCCATTTAAGTAGTATCTATAAGGACCTGGTCTTATTACATACATAATCTTTAATTTAGTCAAGAAAACACTTCCTTTAACATTGAGTATTTTTCATGTTTTTATCTTTATAGAATTAGGACAATACATTCATAAAATTACACATTATTACATAGTGGATACGATAAAAACAGTTTCCATTTTTTCAAAATATAAAACATTAAAACATAAAACAAGACTCCTTGAAAATTCTTCAAAATTTAACATGGATTACTTAATTTTCATACACATACATTAACCTATGAAAATAATTTACAAACTTGGGATGATCAAAAAAGTTCAGTAAGGGATGAAAAAGAAGTAAAGAGCACATTTTTCCATGAATACTCGTAACGTATGAAAGCATTTTCAAAAGACATGTGTGTCACCCATATATACTTACTTCGTTTAACATGATATTTACACAAAATCCACAAAAAAATGAGAACATAAATATAATAATAAAGGTATCTTGGGTAATTACTTACATAATCTTGTAACCATTCTTGGCTACCTTATAATTTGTAACCCTCGTGGCTACCTTACTTGGTGTAACCATCGTCGTTACACTTGGAGTAACCATAGGGCCGACCTCTAACATACACATACCCAATTCATTATAGAAAAATATAGTTCCCATCCTTAATCATTAATAATTTCCAACAACCAAAACATAATCATACAACATGAATAATTCCATAAAAACATTGCTTTGGAATTTCGTAAAACCGAATTTTAAAACAGGATTTTTAAAGAAAATCCCCTTATAAATATCATAAAATTGAAGAGAGACTTAATATAGTGGATGGAGTATGTATATATACTTTAAATATACATAATAAAACATAATATAAATATAACCCATCACACAAACAATTTAAATAGCACATAAATACTGAATTAGAAAGTTAACCCAAAGAATAGAAATTGGGTTAAGAATTCCCTTACCTCGTGTTTGTCTTACTTCCAACTTGTTTATAACTCTTGTATAATGGTTAAAATAGTGTTATTAGTATTTTAAAGAAACATTTTCATGTTTATAACATTTTATATTATCATTTAATAACATCATTTAACCCTTTAATTTTTAGTATTTTTCTCCTTGCACTATTTTTGGGTGAGTTCTTTACATGATTTCTATGATTGGTTCTTGGTGGAATTTCTTGTCGATTGGAAGTGAAAATCTGGAATTGGAATGGATTATTATTTACATATATAAATTAGCATAAATTATACCATTTATTATCTTTAATTCTTACATGAGGATGATTCATAATTTAGAACATTAATGATGTTCATTTAGAACATTTTAGTGGTTTTTTTGGTAATAACGACCTCATTTCATTTTATAAATTAAAACCATGATTAAAAAAGAATTATAGAACCATATATGGGAAATAATAATTATATTATAACTTTTTTCAACCATAAAAATGGTTTCATAACCATACTTTAAAGAGTTAATGAAAAGTGAAATCACATCATCCACAAAGTCGATAATTCGACACATCACGGACAATGTTTTTATTCCATGAATAAGTGAGAGAGAAGAAAAATAATGATGAATAATTTTCCATGACAATGAAGAAATACAGAATATAAATTATTTTTGGAGATTTCATGACTCTTGTTTATGAAGATATGAATAATGAATAAGAAAAGAATGGATCTCAAAAAATTAATTGAGAAATACCTTACAAATATTCAGCAGCCTAATAGCTATGAAACATGGTTTTAAAAAATATTTAAAAGGCAGAGGATAAGGTTAACCCATCCAGAAATGAATCATAATAATTAGTAGATCAAAAATAATCAGGAAATAAGAACATGGTATGGAAACTTGAAAGTTATAGTACATAAAAGAGAACATTAATGGAAAAATAAAGAAATTGAGAATTTTCATACCTTGTAGAGTAACCCTTATAACATCACAGTTGGAACCATGGGGGGATTGAATAAGACTTTAGAGGACTAATAGACAGGTAAAGAGGCTATATCATCATTGAGGAGGAATTGGGAATGAAATTCATGAAGGAATCAATTGGTATTTATAGGAAAAGTAAGGGAATATTTTAATAATTTCCAAGGGACACTTCATGAGTGGTATTTTCAAAACCATGGGCATTCCCATGGTATTTTACCATGGTATAAGCCACCTGGGACACCTCACATCTTATTTAACTATACACTAGTCTACCAGATATATGACATCATTATTACATCATTAATGATGTCATTAACACAATGAAACTAAAACTGTATTTTTACTATTCACCGAATAATCAACTGTTTCTGAAAAATTTCCAAAATTCACCCTAACCATTTATCGACTTGTAGATTTTAAAATTGAATTAATGTTTTGAATATATTTTTCTAAATATTTTTAATTTAATTTTTAAATAAGATCATACTTAATTCAAAAATTAATTATTTAAAAACTATAACTTCTTTTATATCACATTGAAAAATTAATCAAGATATCATTATCTTAATGCCCTAAGAAAATAGAATAATAATACAATTTACTATTTATTAGGGTTATATTACTATTCATATTACTATTCATAAGGGTATTTTATTATTCACAAAAAAAACAAGTCTATTCCAATAGACTCCAAATAACATATTGAACACAATTGTAGATTATAGTTTCTTAAAATTAAAAACATAGAAGTGGAAAAGTTATGTTTTAAAGGCTAGCTATAAATATCTTCTTTAAAACAAGGTTCCATGCATTTAAATTTATTTTTAGAAAAACTTGGGGTGTGACATTATCCCCACCATTTTGAAATTGCGTCCTTACAATTTTATTTACTTATTAAACAACTGAGGGTACTTTCCCCTCATAGCATTTTCAGACACCCTTGTTGCTTATTCAACCATGTGGTTTCTCCACAAAACCATTACCTATTATATTACCTTATTGCGCGATACATGTTCCCCTCGATCAAGAATATGAACTGGTTTCTCTTCATAAGAAAGGTTCTCTACCAGCTGAACTGCTTCTAGGCTCAAGACATGTGATGAATCTGGCACATAATTTCTCCACATAGAAACATGAAAATAAAATTGTACCTAAGAAAAACTCGGAGGAAAAGCTACGGGGTATGATACTGCTCCTACTTTCTCCAATATTTCAAAAGGATTGATTAACCGTGGACTTAGCTTCCCTTTCTTACTGAAATGCATCACCCTTTTCCAATGAGAGATTTTAAGGAAAACATGGTCACCTACCTCGAAAGAGAAGACTTTCCTTTTATTATCTGCATAAATTTGCTGCATGCTCTGAGATTTCAGCATGTGTTGTTGGATCATCCTCACTTTCTCAGCCATTACTTCTACTAATTCTGGCCCCATCAACTTTCTTTCACCGACTTCAACCCAAAACACTAGATTCTGACACTGCTTCCCATACAAGGCCTCAAAAGGTGCCATCTGAATACTAGAATTAAAACCATTATTATAAGAATACTAAACTAAAGAATGATTTTGGTCCAAAATTTTCTGATAGTCCATTGAACAATCTCAATGCATATCCTCTAATGTTTAAATCATTTGCTCTGACTACCCATCTGATTGAGGAAGAAAAGATACACAAAAATTTAACATTGTACCTAACCACTTCTGAAGTCCCTTACAAAAGTTAGAAGTGAACCTGGGATCTCATTCAGATACAATGGAAAGAGGAACTCCATGTAACTTGACAATATCTTTAAGGTACAATTGATAAAGCTGATCCAAATACATTGTATCTTGAATAGAAATAAAATGTGCAGATTTTGTCAGCTGATCAACAAAAACCCAAATCACATTGTAACCTCGAGAAGTCTTTGGTAGTCATACCACAAAGTCCATGGATACATTCTCCCATTTCCACTTTGGTACTAGAAAAGGTTGAAGTATCACCTTCAGTAACTTTCATGCCACATTAACCTATTGACATGTCAAACATTTCATGGTAAAATTAAAAAAATCTCTTTCCATTCCATCCCACCAATAATAATCTTGATGGTCTTTGTACATCTTAGTACTGCCAGGATGAATAGAAAATAGAGAACTATGAGCTTCACACAACAATAATTTATTCAAATGGGAATCACAAGGAACACATAACCTTTTACCAAATCTCAAAACAAAATCTTTATCAATATTAAATTCTAGAAACTTACCCATTTTAACCAATTCTATCTTTTTCTGTAGCTCATGGTGTTTTTCCTGCACTTTCTTAATTCTATCAGACAATGAAGACTACACTAGAACCTGAAACAAAATAGAGGTATTCCCTGCACCAATAACTTCTATTCCAAAATTCATCAAATAATTAATCAAGGGATCTTTTTTAAAACATTGCATGTTTAATGATACATGATGTTTCTGACTTAAGGCATCCACCACTTTGTTTTCTTTTCTAGGATGGTAATTGATCATCCAGTAATAATCCTTTATCATTTCTAGCCGTCTTCTCTACCTCATATTTAACTCCTTCTGAGTGAATGAATACTTCAGAATTTTATGGTCAATATATATTGGACATTTGGTTCTGTATAAATGATTCCTCCATATTTTCAATGAAAAAACCACATCTACAATTCCAAATCATGTGTCATATAATTTGTCTCATGAGTTTTATGTTCTCTATAAGCATAGGCAATTAAAAAATCCTTATGCATCAAAAAAAACTAGATCCCTTCAAATAAGCATCACTGTAGATGAAACACTCACCATTTCGGGAAGGTAAGGCCAAAAATATAGCATTCACCAATCTCTTCTTCAGTTCCTGAAAACAGACATCAAATTCCTCTATCCAAACAAATTTAACTCCTTTCTATGTTAACTTAGTTATCAGGCCAGATAACCATTCAATGTTATTAACAAACTGTCAATAATAACCATCTAACCCAAGAAAACTATGAATATTTGTATCATTTGTGGGTCTTGGCCATTCATCAACTACTTTTGTTTTGGTAGGATCAATTTTTATTCCATTATTATTTATAATGTTCCCATGAAAAGAAATATTTTTCAACCAAAAATCACATTTTCTGAATTTTCCATACATTTTCTTTTCTTTTAATGTTTGTAAAACAACCCTTAGATGTTTTTCATGCTCCTCATTATTTTTAGAAAATACCAGAACGTCATCAATAAATATAACCACAAACTTATCCAAGAACTCATGAAATAATATATTGAAAAGATTTATTAATACAGTAGGTGTATTAGATAATCCAAATAGAATAACAAAAAATTCATAATGCTCATATCTAGTACAAAAGTCTGTTTTTGAGATTTCATCTTCCTTCACCTTTAGCTGATGGTATCCAGATCTCAAGTCAATATTAAAAAAGTACTGAGCTCCATGGAGCTGATAAAAAAAATTCATTTATATGAGGTAATGGATACTTGTTTTTAATAGTGATGATATTTAATGCTCTATAATCAATGCAAAGTCTCATTGAACCATAATTCTTTTTAACAAATAGAATAGGGGCTCCCCATGGTAAAGTGTATGGATGAATGAAACCTTTGTCAAGAAAATAATGTAACTGATTTTTCAATTCAAGAAGTTCTATTAGAACCATACGATATGGGGGTTTGGAAATGGGCTTAGCATCAAGAACTAAGTCAATTGTGAATTCGACTTCTCGGTCAGGTATGACATCGGGTAACTCATCAGGGAAAACATCAAGGTATTCATTTACCACTGGCACATCATTAATTTGAGTAGTTCCAGTGTTTTCAACAATATGAGAAAGATAACTTTCATTTCCATCCTTCTATAGTTTCTCAGCTTCCTGATATGTTATCAATTGTATGGGTTCATTCTTATATAAAAATTGAAACTCTTTTTGAAAAAAAATTCTTTAGCTCTGCAGTCAACATTACCATGATTATCAGAAATCCAATCCATTCCCAGAATAACATCAAACCCGACTAAGGGTAAAACAACAAGGTTTTTAGGTAAAGTCTTTACACATACCACAATAGAAAGATTATTATAATTCATCTTTGCTATAATATTTCCCCTAGTGTTTTAACAACATATTCGGGTCTCATTTGTTGAGGTGATATTTCCATTTTACAAGAAAATTTCACTTAGATGAAGTAATGTGTAGACCCTATATCAATAAAACTTTTTCAAAATCAGAATGAACAAATAAAGTACCTAATACAACTTCATTGGATGGCTTGACATCTGCTGATGTAGTCGCAAAGGATCTCACCACACCTTTTATCTTATAGTCTGAATTCATTGAATCTTTTGGATCACTCTTTGGGAAGGCATTTTCATAAGGACCCATTTCACCAAATTTTTAACACTTTACAATATTAGGATCATTTTCACCGAAATCTCGAGCCATATGTCCAAACATACCACATTTAAAACACTTCACAGTTTTTCTAAGACATTCCCTAGGGCGCTTCTTACAACAATTTTCACAAATTGGAAATTGTATTTTCTTATAATCAAATTTATTTATTTGATTCTTACCCATTTCTTGCCAACTGGACCTCTTCTTCTCTTTGTTTCCAAAATTCATGTGATCATCAGAAAACTCCATCTCTACCCTCTCAGAAAAACCAACAAGTTTCTCATAAATTTGGAAGTCACGGGAGGCCAACGCCCTTCAATACCTTGGCTTCAATACTGAGTAAAAGTGATTGATTTTTCTATCAAGATCCAGAATAGGATTTAGAGCATACATCACAAGTCGGGTTAAGTTCACTTCATACAAAACCACTGAATCTTCCTCATTCTGTTTCAATTCAAGGAATTTATTCTCCATTATATGTTACACCACCATAGGAAAATACTTTTAAATTCATCCCACTCTAAGGCATAAAAATCCTCTCTACCCGTAATATTCCTTAGCATTGACCACCAATGATCAGTTTACCCTACAAAATGATAAATGGAAAGATATACCTTTTGATTTTGTGAACATCCCATAACATCGTATATCTTTTCAAGGGATTTGATCTATCCTTCAGCTACTACTGGGTCAGAAGATCTATTGAATGCAGGAGGGTGTTGTCTCATAAAATTTTCCACTCCTATTATGTTTCGTTGTGGAACCTCTATTGGTTCTCTTGCATGGATTACACCACCATTTATTTCCTGTGTTAGCTGAGCCATTACTGTCACAAACCTCTCGGTTCCAATCCCTACCATTTTGGGCTATAGTTATGTAAGTATGTTATTCTTTCGGTGCCTCTCCTCTTCAGCATCCCTGTTCCTTCTATGGACAACCATTCTAAACAAACATATCTATGATAAATAATCATGGTAATATTTAAATTTTATAACATTTTAAATTAAACATATATTTAAAATAATTTATGGTATTCGATTAACATCACCCTAACCCTTAAGGTTATCTAAACCATCCTATGCTACCAACTATAAGGACCTGGCCATATTAAAACATAATCTTGAATTTGTCAAGAAAAAACTTCCTTTTAAATTGAGGATATTTTCAAGTTTATATCTTTATAGAATTAGGAAAATACATTCATAACATTACACATTATTACAGAGTGAATACTATAAAAATAGTTTCGATTTTTTTCAAAATATAAATCATTAAAACTTAAAAAAAGACTCCTTGACAATTCTTTAACATTTAACATGTCTTACATCATTGTATTACACAAACAATAACCTGTGAAAATAATTTAAAAACTTTGGATGAGCATAAAATCTTAGTAATGGATGATAAAAAAGTAAGGGTCACATTAGTCTTTGAATACTCGTAACGTATGAAAACATTTTCAAAAGACATGCTTGTCACCCATATATACTTACTTCATGTAACATGAGATTTAGAAAAGATCCACAGAAACATGAGAACAAAAATATAATGATAATGGTATCTTGGGGAATTACTTACATAATATTGTAACCAATCATGGCTACCTTATAATTTGTAACCCTCACGGCTACCTTACTTTGTGTAACCATCACAGTTACACTTGGAGTAACCATATGACCGACCACCAACATACACATACCCAATGCATTAGAGGGAGATATAGGTCCCACCATTCATCATAAATAATTCCAATAAACCAAAATATAATCATACAATATTCAATAATTCCATAAAATCATTGCTTTGGAATTTTGTAAAACTGAATTTTAAAAGAGGATTTTTAAAGAAATGCCCCTTATAAATATCAAACCGTTGAAAATATACTTAATAGAGTGGATGGAGTATGTATATATTCTGTAAATACACATAATAAAACATAATATAAATAGAAACCATCACTCACACAATTTAAATAGAACATAAATAATGAAGTATAAGGTTAACCCAAAGAATGGAAATTGGGTTATGAATTCCCTTACCTCGGGTTTTTCTTACATCCAACATGTTTATACCTCCAGTATAATGATTAAAAGAGTATCATTAGTATTTTACAGAAACATTTTCATGTTTATAACATCTTATATTATCATTTCATAACATCATTTCACCCTTTAATTTTTAGTATTTTCCTTCTTGCACTTTTTTTGGGTGAGTTCTTTATGTGATTTCTATGATTGTTTCATGGTTAGAATTCTTGTTAAATGGAAGTGAAACTCTAGAACTGGAATAGATTAGTATTTACATATATTTAGTAACATAAACTTTACCATTTATTATCTTGAATTATTACATGAGGATGATTCATAAGTTATAACATTAATGATGTTCGTTTAGATCATTTTAGTGGGTTTTTTGGTAATAATGACCTCATTTCATTTTATAAATTAAAACCATGATTAAAAAAGAATTACAGAAACATGGATGAGAAATAATAAATATATTTTTACTTTTTTAAAGCATAAAAATGGTTTCTTAATGAAATGTGTGGCTTATTGTGACCTATCTACCGGTCAAAGTTCTGATGCTCCGCTAATGTGTATAGAAACACTCGGGTCGAATCCTTAGAGATGATACTTTTTAAATAGTCTATTGTTTTTATTTGATTGTATTTTGATTAGTGGGGGTTGTTTTCAAAGATTAATTAAAATTATTTTTTTAATATTATTGATTTAACAAATTGATAATAATTTGGGTGAGTTTATTTTTATAGAGTTAAGCTTGTAATATCCTTGATCATTGCATTATATTGTATTTAAATTAACACCCACTTCACAAGATAACGTTGATTGGAATTCCTAAGTTTTAAGGCTTTTATACAATCCTTAACTTATAATAGGGTTCTAATCTAAATTATATATTGTTGATGGTAGTGTATTTATGGTTCTAATAATCCATGGAAACAACACGTTAAACAAAACAAGTCATTAATCCATGACATGTTAAGTCCAACATACAAAATGTAAATTCAAACAATATTCTTCGAGAAAATACTCTCAATCACTTAACATTCTTAAATTTCGACCCACACAAATAATATATTTACTCAGCCATTTAGGTGTTTAATAATCTGGTTATAATGATTAAGATGATAAATTAAGAATAGAAGAAAAATAAAGAGATATGAAAAGAGTGGTGTGTCGAACACAGAAACACAAACAATGATGATAAATAAAAACAGACTTTTGATTGAATGAGGAAGAAAAAGAAAGAAAAGGTATTAAAATTTATATAATATATTATAATAACATTAATAAGAAACTATTTAAGGTGGATGAGAATGATAGATATTGAAGAAGAAACTTTCATTAAAATAGAATTACAAAACACAAACACTTACACGATTGCAAATGATGAACAACAGAAAAGTTAATGAAAGGAATCAAGGAGAAATGGTTTCTCAAGTAAAAACATGAGTATGGAAGATCCTCTTAAGACTTTTTATGTGCCTTGTTCATGCCATCCTATCCCCCTTTGTTCTTAAATTCCAACCTATTGCAAGGAGATTAGGGGGATGTATTTATAGCCCAAAGGTGTGGGCTATTTGCATTCCAAAACTGCCCCAACATGAATCACCAATTTGATAAATTATACAAAAAAAATATCTAGATAGTATCTTCTTAAAAGTTGTAGATAAATTTCCCTTATGTATACTCTTAAAATGTTTCTGCCATTGGACTTAAGGAGACAAAGTTATGGTTGTTTGATTAAACAACACTAATATGTCCATTTCAATCCAAACTTTTTGAAGTCCAAAATGTAAAGAGGTTTTTGAATATAGATATGCCCTCAAATATGATTTATTTATTCAAAAACGTCTTCCACCTATATCTTCTATTTCATAATGAAAAAATATCAGATTTATTTGATAATTACATCATTAGATATATTATGAATAGTATCGGGATGTTAATTCCTGACTAGAATGGTGGGATGGACTTCAAAGCTTTAGTTGGTCCCCTTGTTCTTGGATTTGGTCCCTAATATTTTTACCATTACCCCTTGAATTTTTATACTAATGTTTTAAGAGAATTAATGAATTTTCACTTCGGGATTGATCTCAGTAATTCAATTTTCATGGATGGTCCAGTTCCCTCACATATTTTGTGGGCCTTCTTGTGTGGTCCATATAAGCCTTAAAATGGAAGAATTGGACCATGATCCCTTCTAATTAAATGTTAGATATTGAATAATAAATCCTAAGAAATATGAGCCACATAAGTTGGATCAGTTTGTGGGAGATTTATAAAAAAACATAGTAAACCGACACAATTCGACTACTTCTAAAATTGGCTAAAAAATTATACATCGTATTAAAACATTAATATTTCGAAAAATTATGACCATTTCATATAAAATAAGTAAAGGGAGTATAAAATATGTTATGAAAATATTAATAACATCACATAAACATACTTTAATGAGTTAAAAAAATTTAAATCACATCATCCACAAAGTCGGTAATTAGAAACTTCATGGACAATGTTTTTATTCCTTGAATAAGTGGGAGAGAAGAAAAATAATGATGATGAATTTTCCATGGACATGATAACATAAAAAATATATATTAGTTATATATATTTCATGTATATTGGGTATGAATAGATGAAGAAAAAATATGAAAATAATGGAACTCAAAATAATAATTGAGAAATCCCTTACAAAAATTTGGCAGTCTAACGGCTATGCAACATGGTTTTAGAAAATATTAAAAAGACAGGGGACAAGGGTCACCCATCCAGAAATGAATCATAATAAATATTAGATCAATAATAATATGGAAATAACAACATGGTATGGAAACATGAATGTTATACCACATAAATAAGAACATGAATGGAAAAATAAAGAAATTGAGAATTTTCTTACCTTGTAGAGTAACCCCTAGAACATGAGGGATGGGACCTTGGGGGCTTGAGAAAACCCTTGGGAGGACTTCTTGGAATGTAAGGAGCCCAGTTATTTGTTGAGGAGGAATTTTTAATGAAATTAATGAACAAATTGGTTGGTATTCCTAGGAAAAGTAAGGGAATATTTTAATAATTTGCAAGGGACACCTCATGAGTGGTATTTGCAAAACCATGGGCTTGCCCATGGTATTTTCCCATGGTATAAGCCACTTGGGACACCTCACATATTATTTAACTATAAACAGGTCGACCAGATTTGTGACATCATTATTACATCATTAATGATGTCATTAACACAACGAAACTAAAAACGGTATTTTTTTATTATTCATTGAATAATCAACTATTTCCGAAAAAATCCCAAAATTCACCCTAACCATTTATCGACGTGTAGATTTCAAAAATGAAGTCCATTTTTTGAAAATAATTTTCTAAATGTTTTTAATTTAATCTTTATATAAAATCATACTTAATTAAGAAATTATTTATTTAAAAACTATAACTGCTTTTATATCACTTTGAAAAATTATTCAAGATGCCATTACCTTAAATCCTTAAGAAAATAAAATAATAATACAATTTTCTATTCATTAGGGTCATATTACTATTCATAAGGTTATTTAACTATTCACCAAAATATAAGTTGGTTCCAATATACTCTAGATAACATAATGAACACAATTGTAGATGACAGTTTCTTGAAATTCAAAATAGAGAAGTGGAAAAGTTATGTTTAAAGGCTGGTTATAAATATCTACTTAAAAAAAAGTTACATGAATTTCAATTTATTTTTAGGAAAACTTGGGGTGTTACAATATCGGTAGTTGTATTATTATCCACTAAAAGGGTATAGAGTAGATAGAGGTTGACCTCAAGTTGTTTCATGTGTTTAGGGACCTTGACAAAATTTTGGTCATAGAGGTGGACTTTAGTAGGGTGGTAGAAGAGAAGGATGTGGCTGGTTACAGGTAGTGGATTTAGTAGTGCTAGAGGGTCCAAATATTATTCTAATTATGATCAGCATATCATATACCCTCATTTTTTCTTGTTTTATTTTGGAACTTTGCTTTCCTTAATTACACCTACTCTATTATATTCTCTGGTTCTAGATGTAAGGAGTCTTTCCATGCCCTTTGTTTTGACTATGCTTGTTAGAATCTATACTATCTTTTTTTATGTGTGTTGGGGTGTAGATAGATGATGGGAACACAATAGTCTTATGGGGATGTATTCTTTCTTCTTATGAAACTCTATTATGTCATTCTTAGTATCGAATGGTTGTATTTTATTTTTCAATTTTATTGAGTACTTATAAGGTATAGTCATATTATTGGGTATAGATAATCATTTTATGGTTTTCATTGGAAAGTGGATCTATTAAGAGGATAATAAGAATGTGGATCCCTTTCATCCATTGATGTTTGAGTTTTAAATGGAATAATTAGTTGATTGGATGGAGGAGGATCCCCAGGTTGTTAGTGAGTTTTTGGATATTTTTTTCCAAGGCGGTTGTAGAGCTACCCCCTCAATATGATGTTGAGTTTGGGATATAATTATAGCCTTATGTCTCTCATATTTCAGAGGACCTTTATCAGATAGAACCTTAAATATTTTAGGATCTATACAAGGTTAGGGTATCTCAATTTGAGGTTAAATGAGGTAAATATCTCAAACACTTCCCTCGTATTCTCATATGGGAACTTAGTGTTTTTCACCATGTATTTTTGTATCATGAATACACCGGTAATGGTAATAAGCCTTTTGAATACAATGTTATCTGAATTCCTAGTCTATTTTGTAGTAATGTTAATAAAACACATGTTGATATACATAAAGTTATAATAGGAACATGCTGATCATATTAGACTCGCTTTTCAATTTTTTTGACACCACCACCTCTCCGTAAAGTGATCCAAGTATATGTTTGGGACATGATAGGTGCATTTTATTTTGTATGTGGTGTCGCAGTAAGGCGTGGCAGTGGACCCATAAAATTTTGAGGAATTTTTATCTTTGTAAACACTTAATATCGAGGAATATTTTCCTATCTTCTTTGGTATCACATGCTATTATCAAATTTTTTTAAATAATTTCTCTTCAGTTGCAGCCCCACAAACCACATTAAATAGAAATGACTTGGATTATTTTTCAAATTTTCAATGAAAAGTAAATTTTGGGTACCTTATAAGAAGTTTTTAAGTTCTCTAGGGGTTTTATTTCTTGGAGAGGGTTAGTCTTTTTATGTGTTTTTAATGCATATCATCTTGGATTCAGATGTGTGATGATGTATTATATATTTTAGATGTCGTATGGGTCTAGGTATTTCATTCCCATGAGTGTAACAATAACACCCTAGAATTTTATCTGGGAGTAGTTGTGTTAGGGATTAATCTGTGGTATCATTACCTCATTGGGGAGCACTTTGTGGTCTTCACAGATCATAATATCTTGAGGTATATATTTTATTGGTGTGATTTTAGTTTTTAGAAATTTAGGATGATGGAATTTCTTCAAGACTATGATTTTTAGGCATCTTATACCTTAATAAAGGGGAATGTTGTGGACAAAGTTTTGAGTAATAAGAAACAGATGGATATTTTTCACGTTTCCATAGATGTATGGAGATAAATGGAGGAGTTAGTAGCCCTGCACTTGGATTCCAAGGTGGTTCATGGTAGAGGATGTTGTTTTCCAATTATGGCATAGTATTTTCTTATATTGCATTTGGGGGAGTCTCGATGGTGATAATCATAGTAATGTGTGAGGATAAATCATGTCGTCCATGATGATTCTTTGTAAGGATTATTGAAGGATGGTTGAAACATGATATTATTTCAGGGGAGGCTGTTTGTTCTGGTAGTTATGTGTGAGGTAGTCCTTCATGAGTTTAATAGACACCCTTTAGTTCTATACCTTGGAGTATCCAAGATATTCCTTGGATTTAGGGTGTAGTTTATTGGTCCATAATAAAGTGGGTAGTTGATACGTTTGTGGATCAATTTTTGGTTTTCTAGAAGTTAAAGGTTGAGCATCAGGTTCCTGGAAGTTTTTCTTAGCCTTTTAATATTCTTCAGTGGAAATGGTAAAAAGTCTAGATGGATTTCATTACTAGGTTAACCCAATCTTAGAGAGGTTGTGATGGTATCAAGGTATTCATGGATAACATGATGAGATCATCACACTTACTAGTGATTAGTTAGTTTATCACAATGGATGATTTGTCTAAGAAGTATGTGGAAGAGGTGGTGTAATTGCATGGGGTTTTTATGTCCTTTTTCTGGGATTAGTATGTGTGATTTACCTTGAAATTATAGAGGGTATTTATCTATTCTTTTGTCACTTAGTTACACCTCAACACTACTTTATAGAGGGTATTTATCCATGAACTGAGGAAAATTTAGGAGATATTCATCTTAAACTTCAGTAGATCGTGGTCATAATACTTTCCATTGGCTTATTTTTGAAATAATAACAACTATGGATAATTATTCAATTTTTCCTCGTTTGAAGATATGTATAGGTTTCCATTTAGTTCTCTATTATGGTGGATGAATGTTGGGGAGGCAGTAGTTCTTGTTCCCGATGCGGTGCAAGGATTGACAAAAAATGTTCATCTTATTAATGGGAAGAAGAAAACATCATAGGATTGGAAAAAATATATTGGTGATCATAGGAGGAGTCCCTTGTATTTGAATGTTGGAGACCATGTCATCCCCAAGGTCTCCCCTCAATGTGGGCATCAACAATTTTATAGGTGGACTAAGATTTCTCGTGGGTTTTTTGGACTGTTTGATGTTTGGGAATGAGTTATTGAGGTTTTTATTGGTTAGTATTCCCAACATTGTTAGATATAATGCATGGCATATTCAATATATCTTGGAATCATCAGTGTATTCGTGATGACTCCAACATCATTCACTGACTAGAGTTGGATATCAAGGATGATGTGATATTTTTGGAGTTATTAGTAGAGATTTAGGATCCTTATGATACCGTGCTATGGGGGTAGACCATTCCTTTGGATCATGTGTTTTGGAGTCCTGGTGGCTAGAGGAGAGTACTTGAGAGTGAGATACATAGATGCATCTCTACTACCTAGAGTGGTTTTGAGTTTATTTGTTTTTTTTCGTGGATGATTTAATATTTGGATCCTTCTATTTTATGGGATGTGTCTTTATCTTTTTATGTATGGTTTTGATGGAACTTCTGGAATGGAAATATGTGAGGGCCAGAATCCTAATCAGGATTTATTATACTTTGATGAGATTAAAACTATTCGAGTGAGTCAGTGCTCCCCAAGTCAAATTGAATCCTAACAAGAAAGAAGGGATTCCCAAATTTATGTAATGGATTGGAAAAGAATTTTGTGTTGTTTATAGAATCGTTTGGCATGGGATGTGTGGATTTTTATGTGGTTCTGTGGAAATGTGGTAGTTTCTAGAAGATTTTATATGTGTTATGTTGTGAACAGTGATATTTTGTGTGGTAGTTTTTTGGTTTGTTTGTAGGAGTATTGGTTTATTGTGTTTAGATAGTGGTATTCATTGAGAAATGATGAGTTCCTTGAGAGGTATCTCATGGGGTGGTTATTCATACTCCATTTTCATTTCATTATGTTTGTTTTTGTTTCTCAAATGTGGGAATCTTTTGAGAGGTATCTAGTGAAATGTTCCATGCATTATCAGCATGTTAAGTTTCTAGTTTGAGTTATGATAGGTTCGTTAGAGGATGCTTAATGAGGTTCAGAAGGTTTTTTGGAGTTGGGGCAACATGTGTGTAGTATTATAAAGTTTTATGTTGAAAAATGGGGTTTTATGATCTAAACATGTGGTTTACGGCTTAAGATGTCAGTCATCTTATTACTTGTGTTTAGCGAGGAGTCGGCTGTGAAATCTATATACATCATAAGAAAGGGGTTTATGGTGTAACATAATTTGAGCTCTAGGGAAAAAATTTTAGTGTGTTTTGTAATTTTGGGGGGTTTTACAGTGTAAAGGTGGGATATTCATTGTAAATTCTATGGCCCTTGAAACATTCAATGTAAAGGCCGAATGTACACAGTACGTGAGGAATCTTATAAATTCCCAATAGGTTTTTTCAAAAAATTATTTCACATTCATATTTCAATTATTTCACCCATTTTTTTATGAACCCATGTTATTTTGACGGATTTTCTAGCCTCCCCTCTCCTACATTGATCGTTGGGTTATTCTGGTTGAGTTCCCATGATCTAAGTTGAGTTTTCCTACTTTCCTAGTTGTTTTTTCGTACATTTCCTCCTGTAGATATTTTTTGGTGTTATTTTTATGGTTTGGGGTGAGTTTCACTATGATTCTATGATCCATTGATGTGGTGTACGTTCATCCATAAGTTCCTTGTAAGATTGTGTTTTGAAAACATTTCTTCTAGGCCCTTTGGTGGGCAGTGAGATTGGAAATCTTCTTAAAGGTAGGAAATCCCACATTTCACTTTATTGTGTATCGTGAAAAAGTGGTTTACATTTTTCCTATTTGGGATTAAATATTTCACTGGATTAATCAAGATAAACTAATAGGTTAATTGAAATTGAAGGGGAAAGGGGTTTTATTCCCATGCTTTTATAGATTTGATATTATTGTGATGTTGTGATTGTATGGGATAAATAACCCGCTGATAATAGTGGTCTTTGGGGAATTTGTTTTGGTTGTAGTTATTTTGATATGGAACCTTTTTTTATTACAATATAACACTATATAGAAATTAGATGAACAATTATATTTTTCTAAAAAAATGGTTGCCTCCACCTATATGGATTTTTTGATAATGCCCCAAAAATAAAGAAGTGACATTGATAAAAATATCCACTCTAAATATATAAAATGTAATTTGAAATGTTTTTATATATGGATTAGTGCTTATGGGGCTGATGGTTTTTTTATGTATTGTGGGTGGCAATGTGAAATCTTGTTTGGTTGTTCTATGGGGTGGTAATGTGATGGTTTTTTGGTCATGTTGTGGTGTAGTTATGTGATAGTTTGTTTGGTCATACAATGGGAAGTTGTGAAAGAATTTTATTTGTGACATATTTATAAGATGGTGGTCATGCTGGATTATTTTGATCACTAAGGATTATGTGTGGTTTTTTTGTTTTGTGTTTGATGTGTAGTTGTAGTTCCTTGGGTAGTAATGGAATTAGTAAATGATGATTGAAATGGATAGCATCTAGTTTTTAAAGATGGATAGACATTTTTAATGAATTAATTAATAATGGTATGTGTGGTTAAATTTTGTTGTAGATGAATATTGATTGGAATGGTATGTTTAAATAAAATTTTTAGGTTAATTTAAAATGTGTCTTGTGGATTTTGTTTGTTATATAGTGTTCTATATTTAGAGGTGGAATTTAGAGTGGTACTGTTGTGAGTTTTTAATTTCTTTATAGTGGACTCATAGGTTTGGATTTTGAGTGGATATATGTATGTATTATGTGTTCCGTTTGATTCATATACACACCCCACCCACATTTCTCACGGGTGTTTTTTCAAAACCCTAGTGATAGGGATGGATTGATGGATACCCAAACATTCCCTCTCTCGCATTTATTTGATAAGATATTCACTAGATGTGATGGAAGGAGTTATCTTAGTTAACTAGGTGATGGAATGGGTTTTGTGGGTGATATGTGATGCAATAGTGCTATGGGGAAATTTGGTGTGATATCCTAAATTTCTATGGGTGAGATGAGATATGACCATGATGTGGGGCAGTTTATGATGGGGATCATGAATGGTATGAGTACATAAAAAGGTTTATGTACTGCATGTTTATGCTACTTGACTACTCATGTTATGGTTTTGATGGCATGGCCCATGTTTCTTCTGGTGTGACAATATGTGACTATGTTGTGGGGTGATGGCCTAGGTTTATACGATCATGAAATGATGTGGTCATGTTGTGGGGTGGTGGCATATTTTGTATGTATGATTTGGGAGAATTAGTACATACGTTTTTGGGGTGTGAAAGTGGAAAATCATTGGGAAAGTATTATGGGGTACCCATTCATCAAAATGATTCATATTATATTATTCTACTTGGGATGTGTAATTTTCTATTCGTTCCATGATGATGATGGAGATTGGTTAGATGACATGTTTAAGTGATGTTTGGCTCTCCTATTTTCTCATGTGTTAATTAGTATGATTATTTCATATGAAAAAAGTGAATTTGGATTTCCTATTGAATAACTTGTATTATCACCTTATATATATAAACTAGTTTTTAGGTTTTTATGGTAATTGTGTGGAGTGTGATGGACATTACTATCTTATACCCATCGATTGTTGTTGTTTCACAGGCTTAGTTTTCTTTTGGTTATTTACGTTGAATACTTTTATTTTTATCATTTTTATTTACACATTAATTATGGGATTGAATTGGTTTCTTTTTATAGCATGTCATAGAGTTATTTTTGTTGGAATAATTATACTTTACTATCATATTTTTTTTATATAGGGTAATGCCTTATATTAGTGATATTTTTATATACCCTCGATTCTAGTTTCCATCTCTAGGCCAAATGGAGGTGCGACTCAAGGGTTTATTATCTCTCTCTTATCATTTTGGTATCTCTGGGGGAGGGGATCGTGATAGGTAAATTATGTAAGATAGGGAAAAAAATATTGGTATAAGGCCTTAATATTTATCTAACACTATCCTTTATAATATTTTATGTGAGTAGTTCAGTAACTTACATCCAATTATCAGATATAAGGACACTTGGTTCTATATTTCATTGATTTTTAACTTTTTTATTAATTTAATTAAAGAAAAAGTAAAAAATGTCACATTTTGGACTTTAATATCTCAAATATTTTAACAAAAGGGTAAAAATAGGTTATGTTCTCTTATAAATTTTTGGTTAAAAAATAAATTAATTTAATTTATTAGTTTAATTTTTTAAAAATTTTAGGGATTTTATAATTAAATTAAATGATTAGATAACACTGACACAGTATTTATTCCATTTATAAAAACATAAAATAAATGATTCTAATAATATTATGTATAATAAAACATTAATTAATTATTTTTTTCCATGAATTTTTTAGTTTAATATAACATATTATGTATGTGTGAAAATATTACATTCAAGTTTAATCTTTTTCTTGATGTCTTTAATGTCATATTAAATGAATAGTTTGAAAAATGACATTGATGATATTTTAAAAATGGAATTATTACGTTATTTTAAAGTCATGAAATATTTAAATAGGAAAAGGTGAATAATATATGGTAAAAATTATATTATACTATTAATTTATTAATAGATTTTTACATTATAAGAAAATTCATAACCCTTTAAGATTGAAAAATCACTACTGTGGTTAAGGATAAAATTGATTTATTAAGAGGTTAAACTAAAAGATAAGGTTTAAAAAAAACATAAAATTATAATTATTTTATTAGTTTAATGTATTTCAACCACATACTAATATATCTTAAAATAATATTCGTATTTGAAACCTTTTTCTTGATAATGACATTATTATATTTTAATCTTTTAATAAATTCCAAGTGTCCATCCCCTCCCCTATAAAATAGAACAACTCATATATGTTATTTACACATAATTGATTCTTATTGTCGGCCAAATCCTATCAAGTTATCTTAAAAACACCCTTAATCACTTTCCAAAAGCTATTTTCTTCTATAAAAACCAATCTTATGATCCTTAAGAGGATATCTAAAAGAGTTATTTAAAATAAAAGGTAATCCCCTTAACTGATCAATTTCTATTTACTTATTATTTTACCACTTTTAAATAGTATGTATTATTATTAAATAATAAAATAATTATCCTAAATATACTTAAATTTTATTATGATATTTAAACCACCATTATCTATCCTCTTTCCTATCAAAAGGGAAGTAAAAGTATTTCTCGTTCGTACATACAACTTATTATCTCAAAATAGTGATACAATTAATTTTATTTCACTATCTTCGAGGGATGCTTATTATAATGGGTTTAATATTTATAAATTATATTTATAAAATAATTTTGATTTTTAATGATAATATCATATCTACCCTCTTAACTTCCCACCTTTTGGAATACAACATTGTCGCTTGTGCACATGTGGACTACAACCTCCACGAAGAGATGTGATTCATTTTTTTCATGCTTTATATGGATGTTAATAAGTATGGATTTAACTAATATATATGTTTTATATGATATAATAATGATTATGGATATATTAATTAGTATTCCCCTTTCTTTATTTCCATCCATCGAAAAGTAAAAAAGAGGGATCATACATACGTACGTCATACCGTCTCCATGAATGGTGTAATTCATTTTTATATCTCTACCATTTATAAATTAATATATATCTATATATATATATGGGATTTATATAATTATTAATATTATAGGAATGACTAAACCTTGAACAAAGTAAAAGGATCAAGACTCCTGAATCGAAACATGCATGAAAAATTTAGTTGTTACCTAGAAGAGTGATTTCAATAAAAAATTGATAATAAATGGGTGATAATATGTCAGAATTAAATCATACATGGTATTATATTTATTTTTTAATACATTTAAAATAAATATATATTTATTATATAGGGTTTTTGGGCATCTACAAAGAAATATGAGACTTGAGGTAAGGGGTTTCATAACACAATTTATCTTAAATGGGTTATAGTACTTCTTCATTGTCTTTGATATGATAAGATTATGTGGGTAATGACATATGATTATTTTATATTATATTTACCCTTGTTTTAGGTGAATTTAAATTTTTACACATAATCTTTTGAACAGTTAAATTATCACTCCAATGATATGATCATTGAAAGGGATTCTCACCTATATTTTATTTCAATGAGACACATGTCATATTCACCACTTGTTTATTTAATTTTCTATATTGTAACAGTAATTCATTTTGTTTTTTTTCTCATTATGATTATATGTATATTCATATCTATCTAACGTTTTATCTTTCCATAGGTCTTGATTCAAAAGTTTCCAATGTGGTAACAGTTTTCTGTTTTAATACTATTTTAAATTGGGATTGTTTGTGGTTGAATTTATATAGAAAAATATATGTAATTATCTAATAAACCCATTTAATTTATTCCTACTAAGTTTATAACTTTTTAATAAATGTTTTACTTTAATTTTACTCACTTTAATTACTCAAGATAAATAAATAACATGTTTAAGTAAAACCAACTTTATTTAATTCTTTAGTTGAAAAACAATCTTCCATATCTATGTTTCATAAAAATGTTTTAAATAATATTTTTAATGTTATACTATGATTGTTTAAAGAAATTTTTTCACATGATTTAATTTTTACAAAATAGTTTAAAAATTATTCTTCTTTCATTTTTTGAACAAATTACTTTTTTACTTTTTATAAATGTTTTAAAAAATGAATTTTTTTACTTATATAGTATTGATTGAAGTTTCCTCCATCATGAACACTCAATGATTTTAATCATCCTTCCTAATTTTTCATGGTTATTTTCAAAGAATATTTTTTATGGTAATGTTGGAAAAATAATTGATTTCAAATTGAAAACATTATCTTCATTAGGAAATATTCCTATTATTATTTTAATGGAATTTTCATCTATGAGAATATACTTTGATGTTAATATTGATTTAATGGGGATATAATATGATGATACCATTATTATTAATTAATTTTATGGATTATTTTTATAATTATGAGATTTTATGAACCAAATTTATTTTCCATTGGTAATGATATGATGAATTTATTAAATTCTTATGAAACATGTTTTCTTTTCAAGGGTTATGATATGATGTTATAATAAATGTTTTTTGATTTGTGTTACTCGTATGAATGGATTATGATCATGTGATGGGTAGGACCAGAATTATATTTCACATATATTCGATGGGTATATTCTTATAATTCGTTATAAAACTATAGGAAATAAGTCAGTGTGCTTGATCTACTATGGGAAACTAGTTTAGGTGCTTAATACACTATAGGAAACAATTCTATTTGCTTGATATAATATTGGAGACAAGTGATGATGCCTTATCCGACATGATTTGGGAAATAGGTGTTGATACCTAATACATTATGATTTAATGCTCTATCTATTTAACATTAACATATGAAGGTATTTTTATCTATATGATGGTGACACACTTTTATTACATAAAATTATAGTTCATTTTTTATTTATGATGATTTATCACTCTATGATTCATGTATTTTGAAATGATAATGTGTTAATATATGAATCATTTTTATGATCTATCATAGATTGGGTATGAACTTTGTAAGTTATGTTCAATATCCCATGCCTTATACTTATATTATTATGTCATATTATAATCATTTGATATCTCTCCGGACTACCCATACTGAGAATCTGATCTCACCTATTTTTTTCATTCCCCATGTTTTGAAGAAATTTTTTAAGTTTGATATGCTCATGAAGGGTTATAATTATGAAGAAAATAGTTGGAGATGATGAAGATCTCTTATAAACTGTTAGTTTCTATATCCATGTTTTTAAAGAAACTAAACCTATATGATTCTTTCATAGATCATGGGGTTATATAATTAATATTCTTCTAATAAAATGTGATATTTTTGTTTCAAAACTATGGGATGATATAGTTGGTATCATGGAAAGACTTAGTAAACCATTAAAAACTAGGGTCATAAATCATTATTGAATACCCTTAAGATAATACTATTTAGAGGATAATTTCCTGACTTATAGTAATGAAAGGAGTATTGTTTTCCTTAAAATAAATTATTCTCTGGATACTATAGGTAGATGTGGTTTTAGAATAGATGGAACTGGGAGTAATAACCCTGAAAAAAGTTGTTTGAGTAAATCTCATCCATCATTTTAGACCATAGTGAGAGTTACATTATTAAGCACTTGGTGTGACACCCTTGGGTATATACTTGGGTAAACTAACATTTCATTGTAATCCATTATGATGGAATTGAACATATGATAACCATTAATAAACTAGGTGAAACATAAGGTGTCATATATTGAAAATATGGTGTTTTAATTTACCCATCCTATAAATTATTTTTCCAGATTATATATTTTCACAATATGATTACTGTTTCTCATACTTCGATTTTTGGTTATAGTGAATGAAAGGAACTAGGGGAATTTTGTTAATGTTAAATGTGGAAGATAATTTATTGATTTTACATATGATAAAACAACTGAAATAGGAGTTGTAATGTGATATCTTGTGATTATGTATAATTATTTATCTCATTATATCACTAATAATCTATTCTTGGCTGAGTTTCTTAGCACGCCTAATAAGAGAGAAAATTAGTTTCATGAAGATCATGGATTGAAGATGATTTAGTTTTCTACTTTTTATGTACGTTAGAATAAAAACATAGGGATATGTCTAAAAGGAATGGGAAGATGTTTTTAATGTAGAAAATAATGAAATAGAGAAACTATTTTTCATATAAAGAATGAATTTTTTGGTTAATGAAATGGATGAGAATAATTTTTTCCTAAGGTGTCATCAATAGTTTAATATTTGAATATAGAAAATATATGTATTTTATAAATCAATGTATTAAAGGGAAATCTCAAAAATAGTATCAACAATGTTTTATGAGTAAAGGTTTTACTACTGATGATAAAGACACTAAGAATTAAATATGAAATGACCGTGGTATTAAGGAAGAAACGATGAAACCTTATTAATGGTTTAATATTGAAAGAGAATTATTGAAGTGTTTATGAATTTGAATTTGATAATAAAATTATAGATGTATTTTTTTCAATGGTACTCTAGCTATAAAAATTATAAAACAATTAAGTATTTTTTTAGTATTTTTACTTTAATTATTTGATAGAATATGTTTAATGGTACTGATAAACTAGAAAAGTGATTTAATGTAATAGTGATATTTTTTAGAAAAAAAATCGTTTAGGGGAATATAACCCTTCATATGTACCCAATGTTGGAATAAAAATATATAATTGAGATAAATAGATTATTACTAAAGTAAATTGGGTAGTATTTTAGACCTTGGAGCTGAAAACGGATTTGATGACAATGTGGATTATGTTATATTTTATGAAGAATATAGCATTTTGGATTTATGGAATAAAATCAATAATATGTGATTTTATATAAGGAATGAGGAGAGAGTTAATTTTTTGTATCATGTATGATTTCATTGGGGTTTTATTGAAATTCAGGTTATTACTATGTTTCAGAAGAATTTATGATCAATGTATTGACGTATTTCATATGTGACACTTAGAGATACATTATATTATTTGGGGAATTAATATAAAGTTGATTTTGGAAATATTGTGAGCATATTTATAAATTTTTAAATTTAGAATTTGTCCATACATAGTTTTTAAGGGTTTAAAGATTAACTATGTATGTAATGGTTTAAGTTAAACATTTGGTATTATTATTTGGTTTCAATGTATGCTTTATCAAATTGGATAACATGTGCTAATTATTTTTGTTCTATTAAATATATACAGATAAGGAGAATAAATTTTCATTCTTTTATATATCTTATGATCCATTAAAATATAATTTTAGTGCATCAGTCATGAAATATTATTCTTGAATCTTCATTTATTCTTGTAAAATATGAACTGTAAATTGATCAGAGTATAATAAAATTATAAAATTGGGATTATGATTTGGGAAAAAACATTTAAGTATAGTTTCTCTTTCTTTATAGTAAAATAATCTCTTAACTTTATAAAAAATATCTTCAAATAAAATGGAGTACTTTTACCTTCTATTCTGATGATTTGACTATGATTTTACCCATTACAGATTTGTGGTTTTTCAATTGTTAACATTATCTTAACCATATTCTATATCACTGTCTATTATTCCTTTGGTATTGTCTGTCTCCAACATATCCATACATTCAATACCCTCTAATTTTATCCCATTCAAAAACCTTGTTCTGTATTATTCTTTATTACCATCAAATTTGTTTTTCACTCCTTCTAAGTGGATTTTTCATTAAAAAAATTTACGATCTGTGTTTTCCATAAAAGAATTTGCAAATGTAAAAAAATTGATTACTGATCAAAATTGTGAATTTTTAGGATTAAATTTATTAAATTGGGGGAAAACATAAAATTCCAATATTTTTACATAATATCATTATGTTTGATGTTGTGTATGACACACAACACAGAGCATAAACGTACCATGAAACATTATTATTAAAATATGACTATTTTAACCTAACAGTTTAATTAGTGGGAATGAATAAAAATAAGCACATTATGATATATATATATATATATCTCTCTCTCTGTGTGTGTAGTTTATACACAATAAAAATTGGCTGATTAATTATTAGAAAATAAGCACTAAATTATTAGTAATGTTTTTTTATTCTTCATAAATCTATTTTCATTAAAAATGATTTTATATGCCTTTTTTGTGAGAAAATATTATAATTAATTGATTGGAAATTTTAAAAAATGTATTTGATAAAATGGAATAAATTTTTTATATAATCATATAAAAACTATCTTATAGTGATTTTTTGTATTTTTTTGAAAATATTTATTTTTTGGTGAATAGGGAAAAATACTAATTTCTATTGAAAACTGTATTTTTTATTCAAGATTTTACAGAAGTACAATTTTTTAAATTTTTTTAAAAGAAAAATTAATTATATTATATTATTATCAATCTAATTATGTTTATTGGAATAAATATTATGGTTTAATTTGGAAATAAAAAAAATTATACATAGAAAAGTATTGTTTCTGAAAAAATGCCTTTTCATTGCATTTTTCATTTTGATATTAAATTAATTTCTACCTCTTAAAGAAAATTAATCTCAAGAAATAGATTCCATATTTTTAATCAGTGGATTAAAATTTGATATATATATATATATATATATATATATAGGTTTTTTTATTTTTGATCAATATGAATATTAACCATAGTAAAGGTTTTTCACCTTGGTGAGGATAAAAAATGTAAAATATGTTTAAAACATTGGAGTAAGGAATTAAAATTTATCTAATAACTTACTTTATACTATTATATGGGTTTATTTATTCCATATATATTCAAGTATCGAATATATATTCATATGGGTCCATATTTCATTGATTATGTCCTTTATATTTATTTAGGTAAAGATAAAGTCAAATATGTCACATTATTGACTTTAGTAACTCTAATATTTAACCATAAGGGTAAAATGAAGTTATATTTAATTATAAATATTTATTTTAAATATAAATTACTTTTCTTTTTCATATAAATTTACTTTTAATTTTTATTTATTTTTTAATTAAACAAACAATTAATGAAAAAGTGACATGATATTTATAAAATTAATAGAAAACTAAAATAAATTGTTATAAAAATATTCCAAGTAATAAAATACAAGTGAATTATTATATTCCATGAATTTTTTAGATAAATAATAAATATTAGGGATATGTTAAAGGATTATATTCTAATTTTGTATTTGTATTCATTCTTTTGAAGCCCAGTTCGATGAATCATGTGAAAGATGACATTAATGGAATTATTTGAAAATAATATTTTATTAAATTATTTAAAAATAATGTATGTATTTAAATAGATAAATTCTTAAAATATATGTTCTATATTATCTTCCCTTATCCATTTATGAACCAATGGATAGCTTATAAGAAAATATTTAGCAAATTGAAAGTAAAAAAAGACACTTCCATGGTTAAGGTTAAAATATATTTAAAAAAGAAATAAACCACAAGAAATGTCTTAAAAAACATTAAAATTTTAAATTTTAAATTTTAAATTTTATTTCAACCATATAACACCTTATTTTTTAATATATATCCATATCGAATAATTTTTCTAGGTAATTTGTTTACTATATTTTAATCTTTTGAGAAATTCCAAGATCGCTCCTCCCCTCACTTAAAAAAGGAAACCCATCATTTACCTTATTTGCACCTACTTGAGGCTTATATATCATCCAACCCCTAAAAGGTATCTTATAAATATACTTATACACATTTAAGAGTTTTTTTTCAAAATACCAACCCAATGATCGTTAAGAAGAGAACTAAATTGTTTCTTTCAAAGAATAGATAATCACCTTAACTGAAAGATTTCTTTTTATCTTATTCTTTTACCTCCTATAAATCTATGTTATATATAATAAAATAAAAAAATAAGTGTCATAAATATACAAAAATATTATTATTATTTTGAAACTCCCATTATCTTCCACCATTCCCTTCAAATGGGATGTGAATGTATCGTTCATGCATACATACAGCTTACCATCTCCACAAAGTGATACTATTAATTTTACAAAATAATATTTCATAGATGGTTATTATAATGGGTTTAATGTATACATATTATATTTATGATATTATAATTATTCTATAATGATAATATCATATCTACCAACATTCCTTATAATCCATTGGAAAACAATAACATCGCCCATGCATATGTGTGGACTACCAACTCAATGAAGTGATGTGATTACTTTTTCATTTATGATTTAAATAGTTGATAAAAAGGATTAATTTTATGAATTTATTTGATTTATTTTATACAATAAGGATTCTATAGTAGTTAAGTATTATTTACCTTTCTTTTTTCACATCTTTTGAAAAGTGAAACACAATGTTCATGTGTATGTTTGGCTTACAATCTCCATAAATGTCATAATTGATTTTTCTATATCTAAATTTACTATATTATTATATATATATATAATGAATATATATTAAATTTACATAATTATTAAAATTATTGAGATTAGTGAACCATAATTAATGTAATGTTATTGAGACTTCCAAACTGAAACTTGCATAAAAAATGAAGTAGTTGTCAATCAAAATAGTGAATTTAATAAAATAATGTTAATAAAAAGGTGATAAAATTTCATAAGTAAATATTAAATGGTATTTTAGAAATACTTATTATTCTATAATACACATATAATAAATATATATTTATTATATAGGATTTTTTAATGTGTATGAATAAATACGAGACTTTAGGTAAAGGGTTTCATAACTCAATTTCATTTCATTGGGTTATCTTACTTATTTAATCTCATCGATATTATATGATTATGGGTATAATTAAATCTTATTATATTATTTTATAGTTAAATGTTTTTAAATGGGTTTAAATTTTTTACACATAATCACTTCATTTATTAATTTCTCACTCTAATGATACAATCATTATATGGGAGTTCCGTCTCACATTAATTTCTGTGAGACACATGTCATATTCACCACATATTTTCATTATGTGTTTTATATACTTACCATGACATAATTTTATGATTTTTAACATTAAAATTTAGGGGATATACCTATCTATAAAAGTTTCTCTTTTTCATGATGTTTTGATTCAAAAGTTACCAAAGTAGAAAGTGGTTTATGTTTCGATCCCATTTTCAATCAAGATATTTTATGCTTGAATTTACATTGAATAAATTATATGATACTTATCTAATAAATTCAATTAATTTTATACTAATATGGTTATTTATTGATAAAAAAAATTTCATTCATTTTACTCATTTTAAGTACTTAAGCAACCAAAATAACATTTTTTTTGGAAAACTGAGTTTATTTCGTTCTAGAATTCAAAAAAAAATGTCTACCATATCCCTGTTTTATAATAAAATCAAAAATCTTCTATATATTATCCTATGATTTGTTATATTAATTTTTACCTGTGATTTAGTTCTTACAATATTTTTTGAAAAGTAATTGTCTTGTAATTTTCCAAATGTAGTACTTTGTGTCATTTTATAAAGGTGTGAAAGGTAATTTATTCTTTTAACTTATATAGTATGAACCGAATTTACAAACATCATGACAAATAAATGATTTATATCTTATATTATAACTTCTCAAGGTTCTTTTTAATGAACATATTTTTCTTAATATTGGTAAATCTTTAGATTACAGATAGTTGATTTCAAATTAAAAATGGTATTTCCATCAGGAAATAGTCCCTTGATTGTTATAAAATAATTTCCATCTATGATAACATTATTTAATATTAATAATGATTTATTACTGATGTATTCCAATGATACCATCCCTATTATTTCATTATATTTTTTATTTTTATGATGATGAAATGTTTATGAAGACCCTTTATTTTCTACGTGTTATGCACTGATAAATTTAAAAAACATTTTTATTATCATGGGTTATGATATGACGATATGATAAGTGTTTTATGATCTACTGGAACACATATGAATGGATTATGATTATGTTATGGGTATTCTTGGAATTATATATCCCTCTATTGAATTGGGTAAAGTATTATATCTCTTGGGATAATTATGGTAAAAAAATTTAATGTGCATGATCTACTATGAGAAATAAGCAGATGTGATTTATCTAATACAAGAAACAAGTCCATGTGTTATATCTACTATGAGAAATAGGTAATGATTCTGGATCCATCATGACATGGGAAACAAGATTTGATGCTTGATCTACTATGATTTTATAATCTCAGTAGTAAACCTTGACATAGGAATTTTTTTTATACTTATGATTGTGCCACACTTATATGACATGAACATAAGGTTCATGAATGATTTATGATGATTTACCACTCTTACGATTAATTTATTTTTAAATGATAAATTTTTAGGCCATAAATAATGTTTACAGTCCTTGATAGATTCGGTATGAACTTTTTACATTTTGTTCATTATCTCATACCCTAATTCATATCCTATGATTTTGTATGATCGTCTCCTAATATCACCCATGTTTACCCTTACTGATAATATTACCTCACCCAGTCTTATGTTTTCTATAACTTGGTTATGAACAAAGTTATTATGTATAATATGTCTTGGAAGGTCTGTAGTCCTGAAGAACTTAGTGGGAGATGATGTAGATCTCTTATGAACTAGTTGTTTCTATATCTATGTTTCCAAAGACACGAAGACTGTATGATTCTGGTGTGGATAATGAGGTTATGTAATGATTATTTGCCTAAAAAATATAATATTTTTATCAATATTATGGGTCTTTGTATATATTATAATAATATATAATTCATCAATTAAGGAAACACCATTTGTTCTTTAAAAGTCCCCAAAACAGAGTTATTATGACTTTATCTTCAAGTATAAGGTCTAAAAAACATAAAAGGAATATTAAGAATAATAATTAATTATAGATAAACACTAATAATATCTTTAATGACCTAGTAAAACTATAATTTGGATGAATAATGAATATGAACACCACTATTATAAAAATAGTACAAATAATCAAAAATATAAACATCGATGAAAAAAATCAAAACAATTCGAATAGATAATAATGATTTATGAATATCAGGAATGAAAAAATATATGATTATGATTCTAAATAAATTGATTAAGATAGGTACATTTATGAAACAATAAGTTAAAGTATGTTTCAATAATTATGGACATGTGGTATGTTTTTTTCTATCTCAAATTCCTCTCCTCGAGAAAGGTTTTTTATTATAAACCTAATTTCATTTATGATGTTTACATACAACCAATTTGGCATGTTATATCATGAAATTAATTTATTTTTTTATTTTGTGATCATATTTAATCCCCCTCTTACAAGAGTTTTTGATTGAATTTCTACCCAAGCCATACATGGGTATTTTCCATCATAGTTTTCATTCTTTGGCACTCATGTTATAATCAACACATATATTATATGTTGCGTGGAATAAATTACCATGGAAAAAAATTCCATGTTAATTATGGAATTTAGGGAATTTAAAACTCTATTTTTTATCCCTATATCATATTATTTTGATTTAAGAGTTACCTTTTTATAGAAAATTTATATTTTGTTTTTGTAATGTAACATTGTATGTAATTCCCTATAAAATTAATTCTTGTATAGAAACAAGAATGTAGTTGTGGGTGTGAAATATATGCACCTAGGGGTAATCACATCGAATGGTTTGGATTAAAATTGACTCAATAATCAACATGATTCATGATGAGTGTTCTTAATACTATACACCTAGTGATACTTAAGTCAGAGGTATGATTTAGAATATTCACATTCTCTTAATGAAAAATGATGAAGTATCTTCCTAGAATTTCTTTGGTCCCCTCATAATATAATATACTAAATCCAATTACAATATTACATGAGTAACCAATAACATTTTAATTTCCCTCTCCATTATACTACTTTGATAAGGGTACTTTATGTTACCTTTATAATACCCAATGACTTCTATTTTTGGTAAGGTATATTATCCTAGAAGTCCACATTATTATAATTAATATAGAAGTATTTTATATAAAATATTCTCATTATTTAAAAATCCATGTTTTTTAGTAAGAATATTAGAAAGGAATTTTATGAAAGCTATTGATTAATGTTATGGGTAATTCTTTTTAATTAAACAATTTATGCATGGGGATTGACATTATATTTCCCCTTGATACATCAATAGGTCTCGTAACACAAAATATGTTGGGTTTTAGTCTATGAATCTTCCCAAAATAGGATAATTTCATAAATATGGTTAAAATAAATTTAATTGGTCTTAAAAGAAGTCCTTTACAACAATTGTCTATATCTGGCATCATCCATTCCATCAAAATGTTATCAATGGTCATTTTTATCCATGTCTTATTTAATTTTCATGGATATAATATGACATCAATTTTAGTTGATTATCGATTCATTGTTTTAATTTATTGTTTCTATATTACTTGGTTTATGTTTATGTTATGTAATATTCTATTTTATAATAATATGTATGGATAATATGATCTCCCCCTTATTTTTTCCCTTTCCCCAGTAAACCTATAAAAGAACTATGGGTAAATTTGAAGTATAAGATGGAATGGATAAATACATTCTTGAAATTTTTCCATGTGGTATATTTTATTTTCATGTGTTACATATGTATATATCTAGTCTTCCAAGAATAATAAATTTCTTTATCCATTGAGAACATTTATAATACACACCAATAATATAATATAACTACCAAGTCTGGGTTTCTAGAGTCTATGGATTTATGACAGTCATCCCAAAACATGTCATGGTTTTTTAGAGTTTAAAAAAGAGTTATATTGTCAATAAAATGAAATAATTATAGTTTCATGCAATGGATCTTGTATTCCTAAAGATGTCACCCTAGACAAGATTCATGATATTAGGAAAGAGAAGGAAACTGAGTCTAGATTACATTGTTATATTGGAATTTCTACAGCATAGATGGGAAGTGTTATACGAGTTGTTGTTACCTCTAATTCATTCCAATGTAAAGAACCTATTATAAATTCCCCTATTAAGAAATTACATTTCATAACAAACACATATACATGACATAAATGGTGTTGCATTTGAAGTTGACATCTCACATAAAGAAGAACATATTTATATTCTTAATGAATGGGAAAACGTGCGGAGGACCAGGTAAACCAGACTCGTGATTTTTTTTAATAAAACCCATGTTCTCCAAATAAATCTAGGATCATAATGAAAAAATAAATGAGAAATATCACATTTATTTTAAGTAAGTACGAAAATTTTTGTGATGAGATTTCTTAAGGGGTGATATTGTAATGGCCCAAAAATTCCACTATTAATATGAGATGTCTTATTTTACAATTATTATTGTTGAAATAATTTTACATTTAAGAATAAAATCACATATCTTGAATTAATATAGACATAACAACTAGAAATAATATAGGGAGATAAAATAATAATAATACTGCATACACTAGTATAAAATCCATAGGCTTGAATTCTACAATGAATATCTCTCTATTTGTAAATATAGTACAAACTAATAGAATAGTTATGAATATAATAAAAATTATCATGGGAAGTGTGTAACCTTTATAAAATAATAAGTATGTTTTGAGGAATTAGAATGGTGGAATTTTGAATATGGTATAAATGGAAAAGTGGAAGTTAGGATCAAACTATTTTTTCATTGTTGGTCAATATTACTGTTGTTCAATATCACCGTTGGGAATTATAACCATTTGAATGAAGATATAAAATGTATATTGAAGGAATAACTGATGGTCTAAACCAAAAAGATCATTCTTTTTTAAGTACATTTATTAGATTAAGTAGGGGGTAGCATCACTAAGGCTCAAACTTGACCAAGGCTAAGAAAATATATAAAAAATGTCAAGTGAAATCAATTATAGGATAAGATCAAGTTAGTATAGATCATTGATAATCAATATTATCAAATCCACCCCATGAATGGTCCACCATCACACACCTTACCCTTAGGTTATATGTACATGTAATCATGGGTTATGTACCTAGACTGTAGTATTATAAACATGTGATTTTGTTATTATGGTTAAAATAGATGTTTCTAATATAAATTTTCCTTTATTATTTCATAATAAAAAATACACATGAATATAAGGTGAATATGATAAATATATTTTTGTATAAAAATAAAATTATATTATATTTTTGGAAAATATTTAATTTTAATGAGTATAAGTAAAATTTCATTTCATGAAATAGTCATATAAACATTATTCATTAATATATAAATAACAATATAATTTTATGATGTCATGGATTATTTTTATAAGGGTCAGTATGTTTGGAAGAACTGAACATGCCAACTTTAGCTAATTTTCTAGAGTCCTCATTGAAGTTTATTTAAGATCAACACTAACTAAGATGAAGGTATTATCCACATAACTTAATGAATTTTATATTCATATAGATTATGATAATATTCCTCATTTTTTAAATTCCTGAATGGGAATATTACCTGTATAATGTACATATTTTTCTCAATTTACTCAATTAGTGGAAATGATGCCTCTATTTATAAGCGATTAATAATCTGGTAGGGGAAATGTATAGATAATATAGGCCCTAATATTAAAATATGTAATCATATCTTGAAATCTTGTGATGCTAAAAAGAGGTATAATAAGGTGTTTGGTAAAAAACGATATCATGGTTTTTGGTCCTTCTTTCTATTAGGTACAATCTGATCATTTTGATTATCATAATTTCTTTGGAAAATGTGATAATGTAAAAGGGAAAGATTCTAAATTAGTTAGTAGACCTGATAATGTTGATATTACACTATTTAATAAAGGGTGTTTAGTATATGTTGAGGAAGATATTGGTATCAAGGGAGGAACATAGACCTTGAAGTGGGGTCTTTGAAATGATGGGGCTTAAGAAGGCCCTCGTGTGTAGTAATCTTAGGATAGTATGTCTGGTCATATGGATGAGCAGGATCCAACCTCATTTATTATTATTTCCCCCCATGAGATAAAAATCCTCTAAAATGTGGGAAAATAATCATCTAATATAGAATTAATACTGGTCACCCCTTTGTTTCATCTTGTTCTTCCTAGGTCCAATGTTTGGGAAGTTAACCTAGTGTTGCATTGCAAAGAGATATTTTAAATGTTTTCCCCTTATACATGGATTTTAATATTTTTCACGAACATTGGATATTTTATTTTCATCGGTTCATGAAATAATTTAATATCATATTAATAATAATAACAAAATAGGGAAAAATATGAGACCTTGATGAGGAGGAAAAGGGTTAGGATATTAATAGTACATATAAAGAAAAATTGAATCATGGAAGGAATATATAAAATCAGGGAAATTAATCTCATCCTATGAATAAAGTGAGGCCTAGGAAAGTCAAAAACTATATTAATACCATTATGATAAGAAGTTTCACCACCTTGGTCATATGGAATCTTGAGAAATAAAACATTTTTAGTCCATCGAGTGATTATTCTAATTAGTTTGAAGATAGTGATGAATATAGTTCTTATAATAATTTCTATCTTTTAGTTTCTTATCAATTGATATCATTGGATTTGGATGAAGGAGAAAAAAATTAATAATACCTTCCATTAATATTCGTTGTTATTCATTTGTTTTTTCTATAATTAAATGATAATTTACCCCAACCTCATTCAATAAGGTTCGGAAAGTTGATTATTTCATAAAAAAATTATTTTTTCAATAAATAATGATTTTATTTAGAATTAAAATGTGTCATATTTATGAAATAATATTTTGAAAAAAAATTATATTTTAAATTATCACATTCAAATAAGGTTAGAATAAAATATAATGAATTTTAAAAAAACCAAAATTTTAGTGAATTGTAAAAACATACAGCTTCATATTTTCTATATATTTTATGACTTCATAAATATTTAATAGTTATGTTATAATTATAAAAATTTAATCCATTTCTAAAAATAAGATATTATATTAATATAATTTATTGTAATGAATTAAAATGAACATTCAAACCCATAAATTACATTCCAAACGTCTAAAATTGAAATTATTGTTTTAGAAAATAGTATTTTGTGAAAAAAAATTAATTTCCTAATCTAAAAGTAATATAAAAAAGATTTTCAATTCTCAAAATAAAATATTTGAAAACCCACCTTTTTTATTTCTTAAACCATGAATAAAACCACTATTGGCCCATGGAAAATTTATTATCCAAAACCTAGAATTTCAAGGTCAATATTTGAAAAATAATAAATAATTATCCTCACTTAGATATAAATAGAAACATATCCACCTCATTTAGTTCACTCAGAAGATCATTATCATGTCTGAACATCTATTATTATTCTGCGAATACCATTGGTGTATCTCTCATGGATTCTCTCTTGAATGTTTTAAAAGTGATACATACAGTAAGAGATTCTCCCCCAAACCTTTTTTTTCAAGTAATTCCATTATGTTTAGTCTTATAAATTAAAATTTTGAAATGTTCCCATGAACTTATTCAAATATTATTACAATAAAAATATTTTATCAATTAGAGAATTATATTCTACCTCGTGTATACCTTTCCATAAACCACATTGTATACTTGTTATACTGTGAAAACCATTCTTTTGTTTTCTTCCCCTCCCATGGATGTTGTGGATACTCAAACCTATTTTTCCAAGGGTATTAATATAGATGTAATTATATATCATTTATTAGTTATTTCTTTGTATGAAACCCACATTCAATTATCATGGGTAAAAATGATGAAATTTTATTTTCAGAAAACACTTATGTACTCAATGATTTTAAATGAAACTCACTTGTTGTTCTCCATGTGTTATTGATGTAATGATTTATTATAACCTATGAGGAATATATTAATTAATATATATTATGGGTGTGGACCAATAGAACTACAATTCTTTGTGTAAATAGTTTATCTCTATAGATGACTTGTTTTAAGATAACTTGACAAATAACCATGGTAATTTATTTTATTATAACATGGTATTGAACCTTGGTGATGTACTTATGAATGTCTCATATTTATGGTGTATCTATATTTACATGTTATGTATTATATACTTATTCTATTTTTTATGCCTCGCATCTTATCCATGATGATCCTACATTTTCCATTTCCTTTTTATATCCCTTATTGAGATTTTTGCTCACCATTTTCTCCAGATGTATGTCACCCAAAAGTCACTTGAAGTGAGGTGACCTAGGATGAAATTAAAAATGATTAATTTAAGTTGATTAAATAATGTCTATTTTTATTCTTTTCTTATATATTTAATATATTATGTAAAACTTTCCGAGTCACTAAACCTCAAAATATCCTTCGAAGTTGTTAATGTGGTATTCAATTAATAAACTTGATAAAAAAACATATTTGAAAAGGTGGGTCAAAATCCATATGGTTCGTTATATTTTATGGTGGCAAGAAAGAAAAATGTATAGTTCGTTATTCACCCAGTAGGAGGCCTAGGTATATCTATCAAACTTATTTCTATTATTAACTAGAAAAGCAGGGAATACTAACTGGGGTTGGGGCTTACACCTAGTAGCATGGCCATATGAGAAAACCTAGAGGATTATATCAATTCAAGTAATTTTTTGGAGGCCAAGAGAAATATCTCAACTCAAGGGATGTATAAAGAAAAAATTTGAGTATCTCAACTCAAGGTACTTGTGAAATTTTTTTAATCTTATGATCTATATATAACAGAAAATGTATTCTTGGGGATGTTCGAATTGAACATCAAATTGGTGTCTTATGGGAATGGGTTTACATTAATAAAATTATATGTAGATTGGGTTATATAGTTTAAGTTCATGTGACAATACCAGTCCATGAAATTTAACTTCATATGGTAAGGCATTTTTGGTCCATTATGGTCATAATTAAAGGATTGATTGATGATTAGGCATTAGTGTCTCCCTTATGTGTACGACCTAGTCAGTGACCTGGAAAAAGGACGGTTTGGGGCCATAATTTTGTTAGCAAGTCCATATATAGTTAATTAATGTGGAAATTACCAACTCATGGAATTTATAGAAGGGTTGGGTGACATGGTAGGTGGTGTGGTAGAATTTGAACCCAAGTAAGAGATATAGGTGAGTTGGGTGACTAATATGTGATTTGGGCAAGATGGGTTCCCATGTAGGAGACCTGGATAAATGTTTCACCCTTTTTTGATTGTAGGGTGAAGATTTTCAAATTTTTGAGTTATGTGAAATGTTTTCTACAATGTATTAGTAATGGGTGATGTTTTTTCCTTAGTACGAGTTGTAAGTGAAGGTTTTTACCTAGTATGAGAGTAAGGTGAAGGGTTCACCTTAGTATGAGACATGGACTAGAAAATTTAAATTCACATTCAAGTGGTACCATGGGAAAATTTGTTTTTAGATATTTAACTAGACGACATCAGGTTAACATAAGTGACTTATATGAATTGTTTCTTAGGTATGTTATCTAATAGAATTCATACTCGTGTTGGTAACCTGGGTGAAGTTGCAATTAGGTATGAGACCTCTAGGGATGTCTAGGGAATATGGAACCCTAGTATATAATCTATAGGGAGGATATAACACATGGAACCCTAGTGCGGGGATTCTATAAGAGGTATGGAGAATGGAGATCCTATATTATTCTTTTACTCTAAAAATCCACCCCCCAAATAGTGGTATGGGGGTTTAATTTACAAACCCTAAGGGAGTTGGGAAAATAGACCATGGAAAACATAGACCATGACACTAATATAAGGGAAATTTGAGATGGGAAAATGTATTTGGAAGAATGAATATAGAAGTATTGAGCTCCCAAGGTTTGCAAAATTGGGTGAATGGAGTTGGGACCAGGAGTTTAGAATGACTTCCATGATAAAAGAAAAACTTCAAATAGCCATAACATGTATTTCCTAAGTTCGTTTTGGAACTATAGACAGTCAGATCGAAGACTAATATATGAGATAATCCATCAACTATGTTGTTTATCCCCATATAAAGATTTTTATATGGATAAAAAATCACCAAAAATTCCTAAAAATTGTGTTTTCATTACAAATGAATTTTGGTTAGCAATGGATGAAATTACACAGCCTACTCTTAGTGGGAGGTTCCCTCCACCACAGTATTGGATAAGATTTTTTTTATAATTCATCACCCCTTAATGTGTGAGTATTCCTGCATTACATGTATATACTAATTTATTATTCTTCAGGGACAATGATTATTATCTTCTAAAAGTTGATGTGTATCACCTAAATGAGTACCACATCTTGTATTAAATAGAAACGTGTGTGGTACACATTTTATGATGCTAATGAAACTCTTGAATTTAATTTGTAAAAAATAATAGCTATATAATTTTTTTGGATATTAAAAATCCTTAAATTATCTTCCCATGATAATAAATATAATAATGAAACATTTTAGATATAAGGAAGTGGAATAAGCCATGAATTATCTTGTAAAATTTAGACCAAAAATTAAAAAATCATAACATAATTATATTCACAATATTGTAGTGAATATTAGAAAAAACAATGACATGATCTAAAGAATTATATTTTTATTATTATTTTAGTATATATTTACCACAATCACTCACTTACACTAAATCATTATAAACTTTGTAAACATTTAAATTATGTCACATTACATATAATTAATTATAAAACCATATTTAGGACTCCATTAAATATTTCAAAAATCTTCTTTTGGAAAATATATATTACATATTAAAGCATGTTACATCTTATAACTTTTTATAAAAAAAATTATTTTAGATACCCTTTAAAACACTTTTGGGGTTTCTCTCAATGTTTTGTAAAAAATACTTTATATAAAACATAGTCCTCATTTAAAAAACCATAAAGTGTGACCCAAAAAGCCTTTTTATTGATGAAAACAATTATTAATTCTCTAATCCATGAATAAAATTAATGATAAACTTTTAATAAATCATAAATTGTGCATAATATATAATGAAATTTGGAAATATCTTTGTTAAACACATGTATCTCTATATTTTTTAAACTATATATATCACATACATATATACCTAATCATATAATACATTTTTAAAGACATTTTGTGACCATGAGACATAGAGAATTTTAGTCTCGTATAGCCGACTCATATGTTATTAATTCTATATTTGTAGACAGACTAGATGGATGAACACATTTCATGTTAATTTTCTCCGAATATGAGAAGATTACAAACCCATTATTCAAATACACAATCATATCACATATACCTTATCTAGGTTTGGACATACACATCCTTAATCTATCTTAATTGAGGGTCAAGATTTCATACTCATAATATTAATGAAAAAAAATACTATCTTAGTTAAAACTCAACTTGAAACTTGATAATAAATACACCTAAACAACCCTTAATTATCATAGCCTCATGGATAACATAAGAAAGATATCAAATTATAAAGGTTCTCATGATAAGTTTTTTTTCATACTTAGGTATGGGGATTCAATTATAAATATTCCCCGGTATATAAAATACAGACTGTATGATGCTCTGTGTGGTATAATTTGAGGGTATTCTATAGAAAAAACTCATTTTTTTCTTATGATCATATTCTCTATCTCTATATAAAATCCTACCCATCCTAACAATAATATATCATTACAACCTATAATAATTCATGATGAACATCAATTTGGGGTACATAGGTTACTACATTATGAATTCAATCTTTATTTCACTTCATGGAATATATACATCCAAAATAAAATAATGATAAATGCAACACTACTTTTATAATAACTTGATACACATTATATTATTAAAATCCTTTCAAAACACAAATAAAACCATTCACATGAACTTGTCTAATCAAATCTTATATGATAGACTTCTATAAATGCCTTATGTTTACTTCACTTTTGGGTTTTATTTAACTTAGTACATCCCCTATCAATTCATGACATAACTCTATATGATCTTATGAAAGAATCACCCACAAAAATCCTTTTGTGGGTAAAATATATAATGAAATAGTATTTCAATAATGGGGAGACTAGTAATAATATTCCTAACACGACATAAAGTAACTTTCACCTTGAGTTGATTGTAATAATCATTTATTTTCTAAAATTGAACTTATTTATATCCAAATATACTCCCATTATCATCATAGAAACATTATTTTATCTAGTATATCATACTAAGATGAGCAAATACCATTATGTTATAAAATAACCTGAATTTCTTATAGTGAGAATATTTAACAAATAAAATGTCACATATATATGATATGGTATTATATGTGTTTAGATAATGATTCTAAAATAATATTTTATTCTTTATAATATGTTGTTGTTGAATAGTGGAACACTTTCCATCACATTTTAATCATTATTCTGGATAAAATCCTTTATCTTGGATAAAACTATTTTTAACATTATCTTGATTTTGAACATGTTGTAGAATTGGGTGAATAAAAACCATGACAGTAAAAATAATCACTTCATTTATTCATCAAAAAACCATTGTATAGAAATATCTTTATTCATATAAGAGAAAACAAGTAAGATTCCAAATACACATATTTTATTCCAAATTCATCTAATTTAGGAAGTAATTCCTTGGATTTAATATCATGATGTATTAATACTTACTCCATAACTTTATTGAACACGTCAATATCACACCATAAACTCTTTCTAAATTTTTAAACTCTTATACAAATATACAATTTTTTTAGTGTATAGTTGGTTTCATATAACCATTAAAATAAAATTATTTAATTTTATAAAATTATAACCTAACGTGCACTCTCCATGGTGTTTTATCACCCCGGGTTTTGAAAACATACATCTCTAATGTATATAATTCTGACAATTGAAACATTAATATTACTTGGAAGCTCATATATTTGACTTAGAAGATGGTGTGGACTCTTAATAACATCTCTCATTATCTTTTAGGCTATAAATTTTACCCTTTAATTTTTTTACCATCGTCATGATATAGGATCTTGGACCTCCCTATTTTACTTTGGAATCCTTAACATATTAAAAATATTAGGTAAAATTTAATTAAACTCATTCATGTTATAGTTTACAATTAACTATTAATTCATTTTCAATTTTGATTATTGAATAAAGAATATACTAATATCAAACCTAATAAATAACCCCAGCATCTTGATTTCATTTATGTTCTCATCCATGTTAAGTTAATGATTAAATTTTAATTTAACATCATCCATCATATATTTATATAGTGATTTTGAAACATCATATCTCTTATATATATCTTTTTCTTGAGAGACAATTTCTAAGTTATTATTTATCCAATAGAATCCATATTTGCATGTTATTATTATATATTAGGATCCATTGAAATGATATTTTATGTAGATATGCTGAAAGAATCATTACTATGCATACTACAATAGACTTTCTATTCTTAATTGGATTTATTAGTAGGATATTTCTCGAGAAGTTTTTCCCTTAATTAATAAAACATTCATTATCTATTGGGAATAATTATAAACATCATATTAGAATCTAAGAGTTTCATTCATTATGATTATACTATTTTATAATTATATAACTGTAATTTTTGATGATTATGACCACTTTTTATCTATGAAAAACAATCTTTTAACAGATATGTATTATCTTTTATGTTCATTTAATAAGAACTTTTAATAAATATTGTCTAATTAAAATGACTACCCATATTTGAATTCTATATCATATTTATTACTGAGAAAGTTTACAATTTAATGAGTCCACATTTGTATTATAATCATCAATTAACTATTTAGATTGGTTATCATTCTAAGATATCACATTTTACTTTTAGATATATGATTGGAAAACTATTTTCCCAATACATCATATGGATTATCTCCACTATATTTCGGATGTATCTTATATAATTGGGTATCCTAGATATAATTAATCCAATTATCAAAGTTCTATTTAGTTTCATAACTCTTAGGTTTTTCCATTTTAATCATTCCATATACTAGATAATCAATTTTCATTTAGATTTATCCTGAACATAACCAGTTGTATTATTGGGGCCTTCGAGTGTCTTATTTTAAAAGAATCTAACAATTAGTATTTTAAAGGGGTTTATGTACCTCAACATCTAATCTCTGTTTTTCGCATTACATGTTTGAATGCTTTTAATGATTTTATTTATAATCTCTATTCATTCCACCATATCAATATGTTCAATCCATATTGGCATTAACTCTTTACATAACTCAAATCTTATATTACAAACCTAAATTAAAATTCAATATAATTTATATATATGCATCCCATGAATAAGGTATATGAAACTGTTTCATGTAAATTATTAGATTCATATGAATAAAACAATCCCCTTAAGAGTAATTATGGTTCCATAGGTATCTAACCACCACTTTTCAAGACAGGGCATGAGCTCTCAAACCTGTGAGTAGTCCGAACAAGAGTCCCACAACCCATAGTTCAATACTCAATATATATATATATCTATTACATTATAAATATAACACATAATTGTTATAAAATATATTTAACCGTTAAATTTAAGACCATAACTTATTAAAAATCCAAATTTATGGTAGAATAAAAATAAATCAATCATCATACCTAACATGTGACACATTTTACTTATGTCAGAAAATTTAAAGAAATAATCCAAAAATATTTAACCTAAATCATACTATAATTCACAATATAAAACTTATTTTTAGGAAATTTTAAATATTAAATAAACTAAATAAATACAAAATTCATATATTTCAATAGTTATTTTATAAAAAATCTATAAATAAAAAATTATAATTAAATGTGAGTTGTTGAAATTACATAACATAAATAAACATGAATATAACATATTTATTTTAATATGAACACTTTTATGTTCTTAATTTACATGGAATTTAATATAAACTAATTAATTTTCAAATAAAATAATAAATATTTTATAACCATATAATTATTTATGATTTTATGTAACACATTACATAAACTAAAGAATAAAAAATTTCTAAATTATACCTTTTAATAAAAACATTTTATATTTTCATTTATTTATAATTCATAAATCAATATAAATAATTTTATACAGTACTTTATTTTTTTATAATTTATAGATATTTAATAAAAAATTAACTTTTTAAATCCACTTTAAATATTGATCAGCTCTACTGAAACATTTTTTGTACGTTTTAAATCCCCCCAAAAAATTATAATGGGTGTGTTCAAAATTTTAACAAAAGATAATTTTTTTTAAAATAATCCAACACCACATCCATTTTAAGATGGTATGAAATATTTTTATTCACTCATAAAACATTCTAATTTTCATTTGAAATATGTAATGGTTTATCTCCAGATGAAAACACATTCCATGGGAAGAAAATCCACATTTTCTATATGGTTAATTAATTTTAATTTAAAGGTTATTATTTATCATAGAGAAGTTTTTGGGGGTAAAATTGTTAATTCTCACTCAGGATATGATTATATGAAATTATTTAGATATTTCATTTGAGTCTTATAGAAATGATGTTTAGATACTAACCATTTAGTTTTCACCAGTTAATCACGGCATAGTATAAATCTTCTTATGATACACTGTTATTTTCAAAACTTTTCTATGCGTGTTTTTCATAAAACACATAATAGTTTCATGAAATTAATATAACCATTCCTATTTTACCAGAAAATATTTTTTGGGTTTTTCTAAACTCCATAAACAATTGATATTTGAATTGAACAATGTTTATTTATGGAAATTATCATTTTTATAGTTTCGTAACCCATTTGTAAATTTAATTAAATTGTAAAGAAATAGGATTATATACAATTGATGGTGTTGGTAACATATTTATCATTAAAAAACATCAAAAATAAATCCATATAAACCTATTAGAGAACTTCATTTCCCCAACTCATTAGATTATGAAACTCATTGTATCAATAATAAATCTCTTGGATCATGTATGAGAGTTCCAAAAAATTGGATAACTATTTTTCCTTTGGATTAATACCATTAATGGGTTTTTTAGAAGGGATAAAACATATCTAATCACAGTTTAAATCATAAAAAACCTATAAATCCAATGGATAATTCCATTCATATTTCACTAAATAAATAAATAATGGAATTCATTTCTCACTATTGATTCTAATGTATCCAAACTCTTCCACATGATCATGATAGTAATCAATAAGATTCATCCAACATACTTCATCGTCCTAGGGTATTCATGGACTATGATAATCTCTCAATAATAAGAAGTATTCCCTCTTATTTATCCTGTGTTATAACCTAGAAGTTGAGATATATGAGGAGAGAAAAAGATAGATATTTTTTCCTGGGGAGTTTTATCACATTTGGATTCCCTTGGATCATTAACTATGAGCATCTTTATATATAAATCTAAGAATAATACTTAGATAATAAATTTATAGTTATAATCAATGAAACATTTCATAAATGTTTCATGATTTAAAAATTTTATAAATCATGGGTTTTTATTATTATAATTTTTCTATGTTTAAATAATTTGTTTGTATATTCACACAGATCAAATTATCATTATATGATAATAAAATTGAAAGTTATAGTTTTTTTTAGAGTTAATAGGATTGATCCATGCATTATCACATAATATATAAACTGACATTGGCATCACTATGACATGGTGACACTCACAAAGTCCTAGAAAGTCCCAATAGAGATATTACCATTTCCTAAACTACCATATCGTGGTTATGCCTTTAGTGAATATTTTTTTCACCTCAGAGAGATTACATGGGTAACTAGGTCCCTTTGATTTAATTATTTAAGAATGGGATTTGAGATGGGAAATGGTGTTTTGGGTTTTTTGAGTCATTATTCCACTTACCCTTATAACTCTTAGCCCAATTCCATTATATAATTAACTATTTATCCCTCCCTTTCTCAAATAAAGAAATTTAAGTTGGAATTTTGGGATATGGGAAATGTACAATGTATATTAAAGTTGGGTTTTTGTTAAAAGAACTTCTAACTTTATAAAGGAATAAGAAATATTATTTTAAAATTTGTCAATCCAGATGTTGGATATAATTGAGATCTAGAATACTAGTACCTTGATTCTACCATGTATTTCATGTAACTAATTTTATGTATGAAGAATTAAAATGGAATTTAAATAATTACTTGGTGGGTGGTGTGACCTCAGTGTACTTCTCTTAATGTCAAATCTAATTTCTTGAAGAATTTGAGTTGAGATCCCTATATATCATCCCCACATAAACTTGAAGCTCCTTGATCAACTTTATATGATCATCTTGTACTATAATTAAATAATTAGAAGTTTTAAAATGGACCAGAAATCATTGAAAAATCATATAATCAATACATATACTTGGATTGATTTCTTTTTAATCTTCTATTTGGTTTCTCTATATATAACATGATAGGGATCTTGATATGAGAGAGAAATAGAACAAGGATTACACTATTATTCAATTATCTAAAAGATCTTAAATAGTTATGTTTAACTCGTCAAAATTTCATCTTGGTCCTTAGATAAGATAAACATCTTATACCAAACGTAAATGACATGAATTTTTTAATAAACATGTCACTAATTTAATGAAAATTTCACAATAAACTTGGTATACTACTAAATATCATTTAATTAAATACAAGCCATTTTCTCTTCTCATTCCACCATAAATTATTCAATAAACCAAAATAATATTTATTTATAAAATAATTTTCTCATATTCAATTAATATAACCTGAATAATTAATGAATAACATGAGAAATAAATTCAATTATTATTATTATAAACTCAAGTAACATAATTTAATTAATTTACATGTGATCATTGAAACATGGATATTCACCAGGCCTCTGAATATAAGTCCCACTTTATCTAAATATCCAATTCAACGGAATTGGTGGGACTTTGTGATACACTTTGTGTGCGGCCCTATGTGAACATATCTCTATGGTATTGAATAATATTCATAGACCAATAATGGTATCAATAAACACATCATATACCCAAAATAGATAAGTATAATTCATAGACAGGAAAATATATTATTAGCACTTTTTGTGAACCATAATCACTTTGTAACATCGTATCTCATTAATCTAGGTGCATACTTTCTGTCATCATACTTTAATTATTTATATATCATTTTTTGAATATATTTTATAGATCTCCCTCCTACAACCATGGTCATGGATAAATTTATTTCACTAACATCCCAGTCAAGTGGAAAAATATATCTTATTCCTTTCAAAAATAACAAATCCCATCATGATCATTAAACCAATTCCATACCACGAATAATTAAATAGGAATGAACATCTTATTATTAAAAATAAAATAACATGGTATTAGTATTGAATTAAATTACTTAATCAAAAGATGCACATTTATAATGATCTCAAATCAAGAGACTGGTATACATGCTCATAGATGGAAACATATAATAAAAAAACAAGTGGTGTTCTTATTAGTATGTTATTCTTCTTAATCTATTTTACATGATATCACTAGGTTCATATATCATAAGAAAAATCCTTAGTTCTTATAATCCTCTAGCACCAAATGGCATACATTATCTATAACCCATTAGTATGATGTATTTTGACAGTATGACATATTTTTGTGATTAATTTATTAATATTTCAAGGTTATCATTGTATATGATATGATAGAAAATACTATGACATTACCATGTAAATATTGTACATTGAATTAATAAAAATTTTATGGTAAGAATACATCATGCATAATTTATCATATAAATTATACTAATTGAAAAGTACTTCTCGTGTTATCTTCAAATCTCCCACTATAACAACACTCCTAATTTCATTAGATCCAACATTATGACCATCAAACTCTTATCTCTCACATGATATAGTCATTATTTTACTTAGTTATGAATTTTATCATTAGGTATGTAATGTTTTACTCCATTGATTCTCTATTTTATATGACTTCACCTCTCTATATAAAATAAATTAATAAATTATATCCTTTATTATATACCTTATTCATATACCATAACATTGAAAACTTTGCTACTATTACTAATATTATATTATCATAAGGGATATTTTCACAATAAATTTATATTTAGAACAATTACAAGAAATATAAAACCCATTTCATATTCTAATTTCTTCATTAGTTTCATCAGATGCCTCAGCATACACAATATTTGATGAAAAGGATTCCCCAAGTTTTGAGGAGCATCTCACAGACCTCACAATAGATTAATTTTAATTTTATATAAAAATTTTCCATAGTAAGATTAGTTTTATGCCCCCTTATTATATCAAGTGTTTAATCCTCTATAAATACCAAGGACATATCCCATGTACTTTATTAAGTACAGTTGTATTTTTATAAACACTTCCTATAAAATTGTATTGAATTTACATGATATTTTTCAATCATAATGTATGTATTGAAAATTTCAAATATATTATAAACCATGTAATATTTTATATATACATCACTATAATTTTTTGAGTTCTAATCATCATCTTAATATCTTCTTATCTATTTACCTATCTCTGTGGTGAGATTTATGCTGTCTGACATAGGTAAATATTAAATTTTTAATTGTTCTATATGTTATTTTCAGTAAATTTTCAATATATGTTCTTTGACATTGAAAAATAATCCTAAAGACCAGTCTCAATAAATCAAGTCAATCTATAGTGAAATATTTTAAACTTTTTTTAACTAAATACAAGACTAACAAACTTTCCCAAATTTTATTAACATATTTCTCATGGAAAACATTAGTTGTCTTACTAAACTGATGTATACACATAGATTGAAATATACATTCAATGATTTAATAACTTTTTTATCTATAAAAAAATACTTATCATGTTATAATTACTATAGTAAGCTACTTATGGCAGTCTGAATTCAAATGGATTATAAAGTCTCTATTTGTAAAAAGGTTTCAACATAGTAATAACTTTGATTGACCTTAATGCTTATATGCCAAATCTTGATTTATTAGTATTCAATATACCATCCATTTTAAAATCATTTGAATACCAATTTAGATTTAATGGTATTTACATCAATTGGAGATACAACCAAAATTAAACATGATTCTGGTGTATGGAATCCATTTTTTGAATTCATAAATATTTTAATTTTGTATATTTTTTCACATACTATTTTAATATAAGATAACAAATTTATATTCTTAATAAATAAAATATCACATATAGAGATAATAATACTGTATTTATTGAGTTTTTATCTTATATATTGTGTGTCTCTAGAACTTTTAATTCTCTATGAGATCTTATAGATCTAGTTTCTATTCCCAAAACTTGTGCATATCAAGCCTTAACTTTATCTGAGTCTTTCTTGATCCGAGTATATAAAATTGAGATTTTCACCCTCCTATATAAATATAGTTTTTCACATGATTGTTATATTTATATCTTAAGGATTTTTGTAAAATCCTTAGAAACATTTATGATATTTAACTAAGATGAACTTTGTGCTTTTCAAGATAAAAGAATTTTTTACATAACCTTAACAAACAAATTGCATATAAACACATGAATTTGAGACATATAGACTTACTTTATATTATATCATATATGAAATCAATGTTTCATTATATTTGGAATATTATTAATGATTAGTATCAGTGTTTATAGAGAATTTATTAAAATGTATTATGGAGGAATTACATGGCATATGTCTCATCATTGACCCACTATTTACAAGAATCATGACTCTGGTGTTTATAAGACAATGTTAGTTTAAGAATACATCAATTTTCATTTTAATGATTGAATAATTCTTAGTTAATATATTCTTTATCTCAACCTCCCAAATAATTACTATCTTTATATAAATTTCAATCTATACTTTTAACTTCCTTAAATGTCTAAAAGGAATCCCATTAAGTATGAGAATTTTATTCAAGATTCTACTTGAAATAGTTCATATGTATTTTACCGAACAAATTCTTTAACCTTTTTATATCTATATCCTTTAACACAATAAGGTTTATTGGTAATTATAATTTGTAATCAATCATTCCATATACCTAATGGTTTTAACTCACAATAGTATATACAACCTTATTATTATATCCCTTACATTTTTATTGTATATTACCTAACCATGTTTTATCTTTATATAAATGGGTATTGTTTGAGTGTTCTATTTTATATTAATTACTAATTATTTTAAGAAGACATTTTTTCATTTATAATTAAACTATTCATTATTTATGGTATATCATAACCATATTTATTTGGCACATTACGAAAATTCTGATTATGTCTAAACTAGACATTGAGATCATGTTTTTTGTAATATCCAATATATAATAATTATTTTCAAAATAAAATAATATAACAAATTTGAAATTTGAAATTATATTTTTTATTAGCTGATGTAGGGGACAATCTTCATTGGAAACTTTAATATTTAATTTATTCTTGTAATATTTTTGAGCTTCCATAGTTTCTGTATTTGGATGAAAATGTGTGAATCACATGCAATATCTAATACTTGGGAATTTTTTCCATAAATATTATATTCTGATAGAGTTGGGGGCCTATAACAAACTACAATTTTACTTAATTTATTAATAAAATCCTTATCACATCTTGATTGTTATTCTGCATGACAATGCATGTGATAAAGTCCTAAGGATAGCTATTGCATTAAACGGTCATAGAGAATCCCTACTATGATGAGAACATGGATGTTCCATATCCCTATTCTTGAATATTTTTTCAATGGCCGGATGATGTTATTTTAGGGACACAAATAATAGAGTCCATTAGGGGTGAGGACTTATAAAACATTGAGTCATCTTCTCATGGTGTGTGCCCTTGGTAATATCCAAGACGATATTATGAGAATGAGACCCGCCAGTAGGAAATCAACATTTCATAGTGTCATTGGATTTTCCTATCTGCGAACATCTGTATTGGTCCTTATACTTTAAGATTATTATTAATGGGTATTACAACTCACGCACTTAGATGTATTGAATGTGACGACACACTGTTCGTAGCGAGGTAGGATACGTTGGGTGCGTCACGAGTAATAATACATTAATAGATAATGCGATAAAGGATTTGTCCCTTCTGTTCCATAAAGGAAGTAGATATCTCCGGCCCTTTTATGGAATTGATATAGCCTAAATAAATCCATGTCCATGGTAAATTATGGGTGAGTTCAATTTCATAAATTCAAAGAATGAATAATTGGGCACATTGGTTGATGGCACTAGCATGCAACCCGCTTGATTAGAGATATCAAGGAAAAGGGATTATATTACACGATAAGCATTCTTATGAGGTGACAAGTAATTGTGGCGTTAACTTCTTTCTCTATGGGATCCTTGTATTTTTTCTAGATGCTAACCTTGGAAATTAGGCAGGCTCCACCTAATGCCACTAAGAAAGAGGCCTAGAGGGTCACACACTATGTGTGTCCATGTATCAAAGATAAATATTAATTTAACAAGTTAAATAAATATTATTCCTGAATGTGGTTTAATAATTATTTAAGGATGTCTGGTTGCATTTATTTCGACACAAGTTATTCGAGAGAATATATACAGTGGGGGAAATAATAAATTTTTTGCGTGTAATGCGGTTACAATTATTTAAGAAATAAATATCTATTACTCAAGGTCTAATAAATGTGGATGAGGAGATAAAGAAAAATAGAAAATAAAAGTACATGTTGTGTATAATAAATATACATGCCTTGTTGTTTTGTGGAAAATGAGTACATGTTGTGTACTAATGATTACAAGCTGTGTATTTTTTCAGTTGGGATTTTGAGGATATGTTATTGTTTTACTAATTTATATTAATTGTAATCAGCATGGGTGCATGTCATGGAATTAATAATTCGACATGGGGGTTTAAATAAGAGTTAATGAAATAAATAAAACAAGTAACATGTTTATTTATTGTCATAACTCTATAACCTCAAACCTGATTATAAATATCCTCACATCCCCCACCACTTTTCGAATCAATCGTTGTGCACAACAATTCTATAGAATTCATTCAAGGCCGAAAGAACTTCTTCCTCCAAGAACGCTCTCAAGACTGAGAGATCAAGGTGATCGAAGGTGGACATCACAATCCAAGGTTCTTCCGTGATAGCACCTGTAGATACCTTCGGTGACGTCTGGAGATACATGGAACATGTGTGGATCATCGCTAGAGGAATGTTGCACCTGGATTCTACGACGCAACGAAGGATCACTAGATCATGACAGGAGACATCGAAGAAGGAGGAATTCCACTAAGGTAATTCTTGTGAATTAATTAAATTAATTATAGCCAACATATGATTATCACATCTCTATGGTTCCAGGACTCTCCTTTTCTTTTTCTTTCTTTGTTCTATTCTAAAGATCCAGTGTTTTATATCATGACGGATGTCAGAATGAACATTGTTTATTGCTAAAATTAATGTTGGGAAAACCCACCAACGTGCTTCTGCTGTGCACAAAATATACAAGTGGTATCAGAGCAGTCACATCGTTGATTATAATTATTTAGTTTTTCATTGGTGATTTAAACATTAAATAATTTAGTTGTTTTCAATTCAAGTTTAATCATTCTTGAAATATGAATCTCGAGATCGGTTCCTCCTCCCTCATTTCTCGTTCACCTCACAGAAATGAATTTTTCTTTTAATTTTGATTAAAATAAAATAAAGGAACTCATCTAGAGTATCCAAACGTTTCTTTCCATACAACAACAGAATACACGGCGTGTATTCGGAAGTACACGCCGTGTAGTTTAGGTTTAATGCATTGACTGATCTGCCAAATTGGGTTGTGTATTGTAGTATACCTATTTCATTTATGACACCATGTGTTGACCAGGAACATGTGGCACACGGTTTCTGGATTACATGCCATGTGGTCCAACTGAACACGACATGTAGTCCCTTTAGGTTCTGGTTGGACTGTGTACCCCATACACGGCCTGCCGGGCTGGAAATCTATGTAATGCGGAAACTACACGATGTGTGTCTCACAGTACATGTCGTGTACTCCAAATATTTCCAAATTAAATTAACACGCCATGTCCCCGGGCTTTTACTTCGGATGGAAGGTGAAGAAAATTACATGAAGTGTAGTTGGAGCTACACGCCATGTACTCACCCTAATAAAAAAGATTTAATAAAATTTATTATTATATTATACAAACCCTTGAGACGTGTACCATGGTTCAGGAGTAAAGCTAAGTCACAACACGTGATAGGTTTTTTATATATGTGTGTTTAATTTATCTTCTGTGTAATGAATGGGAATTCACCAGGTTTCCTCCCAGGTACACGTTACGTACAAGGATAGTTTTAAATGAAGTTATTTGTTTAAAATTATGATGGATGAGAATCTAAAGAAAATTCAGAAAAAAATGGTTTAAGATAAAGGGATTGATTAATTAAAGATAATTAATTTATTCGAGCATGATTTATCTTAAACAAGAATGATTAATGAATTGAATGCTAGTTTTATTTATGCGTAATATCATTGCATGTATGGATGATCATGAAAAAGACAGAGACCATTGTATGTGAATGGTTTCTTTAATTTATTAATTTAACTTAAATTTTTTGGCATGTGATCCTTATCCTCAGTAATATGTAGGGCCTATGTGCCCAAGGACTCTTTTATGTAAAAACCCATTTTTACCCCTTACCTGCTTGTGAGATAAATTCATATGTAATGGATGGAGCTCCCAAGATAGTGGAGGCGGCTCAAGTCAAGAGCCAAGGTGAAACCAATCCAAGGAGATACAAAGGTGGATACGTGGAAAGATGTAAACATGAACCCACAGGGTTCAAGGTGTTTCTCCCCTAGGTCTTGGGTTCGTTTATCAACCGCTAGATAAACTAACTAATAGAACAAGCTCGGGATCATACCATTTATTTTATTTCTGTCAGTTTAATGGTTTATTTATTGTGGGTGTGTTGTCACAATCACACAATTAATGAATTAAAAAAGCATGAAAGATGAAACTAAATTTAAACTGGCTTATGCCTAAATATTATCTTAGACATGGTTAATCACTTAAGTATATACCACTTAATATTAACAAGCATGTAATCAAAGATAATAAATGACAATTTACGTATAATGATAAAATTCCTCAAAAGAAATATTATGTCCGTATAGCCTTCCATAATCTTCGTTAGAATCGAACCATAGTTCAAAGTGCTTGACCAACCCTAGTTGGGGTGCTTTCAATTATCGAGGAATTCTAATTCAACGCTTTTTGTTGACTGGACATGGTTCACATCAAGGGTTGACTGCCACAACAGGACATGGTGTGAACAAGAGGCAAAGGATGAGGATATCGAACATAAAAGGATTTCAGGATTGGGGAGTCGACTCAGTGGATCAAGGAGCTGTGAGTTAATGCAGTTGGAATTGGGAATGCCTACCTAAAAACCCTTCATGTTACTTGACCAACTCTAGTTGGGGTAATGCGAAGGGAAATATGGATCCATGCCACTAGAATATTCAGGAAACAGAATATTCTGAAGTCAATGGTCAGGGCTATTGGATTTCGATAAAATAGTGGGAGACATATAAGTATTAATTAATTTATTTGTCTCAGTTTTGTAATATAGTAATAAACCATTGTTGATCTTAATTTGTAGAAATGGTAATAAAATGACTTCAAACATATCAGTGTGAACCATACTCGAGAATAAAAACTTTCTCACCGTCACCAATTCCCAAGAGTGGCAGAGGCATTTACGCGTCATCCTTCACCATGAAATGAAATTGCATGTGCTGGAAGAGCCTATTCCAGTTGCGCCGAGGAAAGAGCCCAGTGATGAGGAATTATCTCTCTATATGAAACACATGGATGATGCCACAGATGTCCAGTGTTTCATGCTATCTTCCATGTCTAATGATCTCTTGATGAAACATGAAAACATGGACGCTTATAGCATGATGTCTCACCTTAAGGATCTCTACCAAGATAAGGCGAGACAAGATAGGTATGAGATCTCCAATTCTTTGTTTATAACTAATCTTGGAGAGTTTACGCCCGCTGGGCTTCATGTATTCAAGCTTATTGGCTACATTTAATGCCTAGACATATTAGGGATTAAATTCCTGGATGAGTTGTGTACAGATCTCATCCTATCATCACTACCTAAGACTATCTCTAGCTTCATTGTCAATTATAATATGAGCTTCAATGAGAAGAGTCTATCAGAGCTTCTGACCTTGATTCTCCAAGTAGACAAGGACATGTGGCGTGACAAACCCGCAGTCCTTATGATGAATAAGAAAAGGAAGGACAAGGCAAATGGGCCAAAGACTTATAAATGGTCTGAAGCCCCCGAGCACTATCCCTCCAAGAATAGGAATATCTAGAGACAGGGCAAGGAACGAGAGGCGGTGTGTTTTTCTTATGGCATGCAGGGCCACTGGAAGAGGAACTGCACCCAAAAGCATGGGGATGATAAAGGTGTGTTTGTTATCGAGTGTAATCTTTCTATTTCTACACATTGGGTATTAGATACAGCTTGTGGGGATCACATCTGTATTCAAATGCAGGAACCAAGTAGATTTAGAAAGATTTCCAAATGAGATCTGGATCTTCTATTTGCCAATGGCGCAAGGATGGCTGCATTGGCTATTGGCGATTACCACCTCTCATTGCCAACTGGCATGATTTTGGTTTTACAAAACTGTTATTATGTGCATAGTGTTACCAAGATCATAATTTTTTTATCTTTTTTGGATATGGATGGATTTGTTTTCAAATTTGGAAATAAGGGTAGTCTCTTTTATAATAACAATGTATGTTATGGTATGGCACATTTAAATAATGGTTTGTATGTATTTAATTAAAAAAACCAAGTGTTGGCAATCGATAACAAAACAATCTCACATGACTCATACATCACCCAGTTGTGGAATCACCGTCTCAGTCATGTGAAAAAGAAGCTCTTAACAATGCTCTTACAAGATGGTTATTTAGACTCTACTGAGCTAAAACCACATGATAGATGTCACACTTTTTTACAAGGAAAGATGGCCAATCTACCTTTTGGTGGTCAGGGTGAAAGCGCCACAAAGCTTCTAGGATTGGTACACACGGATGTGTGTGGACCATTTCCAGTAGAAGTTAGAGGTGGATATTCTTACTTCATTTCTTTTACTGATGATTTGAGTGGATATGGATATGTATACATAATTATGTATAAGTCAGAGGCCTTAGAGAAATTAAAGGAATTCAAGAATGAAGTAGAGAATCAGCTTGGTAAGAAGATAAAGAAACTTTGATTGGATCTAGGTAAAGAATATCTGAACCAAGAGTTCATCAATATTATACGGGAATCTGGGATTCTATCTCATCTCACTCCTCCTTATACACCATAGTGGAATAGTGTTAGTGTAAGGAGGAACTGAACCTTGTTGGACATGGTGAGGTCGATGATGAGTCACACAGATCTTCCATTATCCTTTTGAGGATATGCATTACAAACTGTAGAATACACATTAAACCAAGTACCAACTAAGGCAGAAAATGAAATTCCCTCTGAGTTATGGAATGGAAAGAAACCCATTTTTTCGCACACACGTGTATGGGGATGCGAGGAATTTGTTAAGGCCTTCTCAGGAAACAACCAAGCACCTCATGGAACGAGGTGTATCTTTATAGGATATCCCAAGGAAACGAAAGCATATTACCTATATAACCCTTCAGACAAGAATGTGATTGTTTCTAGACAAGCCATCTTTCTTGAGAGGGATCACATCCACAAGAAGGATAGTGGGAGCAATATTGACTTCAACAAAGTTGATGCTCAAGACACAGAAGAGTTGGTACAGGAACATGTTCCACAGGTCCCTATGGAAGAGGTTCCAGAAACACAAGTACTGCATAAGAGCTCAGGATAGGTAAGGGAACCAGAGAGATTTGGTTTCCTAGTCATCGAGGATTGTGAATCATTATTGTTGGACAATTATGAACCTCTCTCCTACAAGGAAGCAGTATAAAGCTCAGAAGATACAAGATGGCATGAAGCTATTAATTCTGAGATGGATTCCATGTATTAGAACCAAGTCTGGTTTCTGGTTGATGATCCAATTGATGTAAATCCTGTTGGATACAAATGGGTATTCAAGAGAAAAATAGACATGGAAGGTAAATTTAGCACCTATAAAGCAAGGCTAGTGGATAAAGGATTCAGACAGCATCAAGGAATTGACTATGATGAAACCTTCTTTCCAGTTTCCATTTTTAAATCCATAAGAATCATACTTGCCATAGAAGCTTACCATGAATATGAGATTTGGAAGATGGATGTCAAAACATCATTCCATAATGGGAACCTTCAGGAAGATGTCTATATGACATAACCATAAGGGTTTCTGACACCAAGTGAAGTCAAACGGGTTTTCAAGTTGCAGAAATCCATTTATGGATTAAAGCAAGAATCCAGGTCATGGAACATTCTATTTGATGAAGCCATAAAGGAATTTGGGTTCATTAAGAATGAATGTGAGCCATGTGTTTATAAATGGTTTAATGGGAATGCAATCGTTATCCTAGTATTATATGATGATGACATATTGCTTATTGGAAATGATGTACCAGTCTTACAGTCTGTTAAGGACTAGTTGAACAAGTGTTCTCCATGAAAGACCTGGGTGAAGCAGCCTACATTCTAGGGATCAAGATCATTCGTGACATATCCAGGAGGCTTCTTGGACTAAGTCAGGGTACATACATTGACCAGATACTAAAGAGATTTAGTATGGAAAAATACAAGAGGGGATTGGTTCTAGTGTCACATGGCCTATAGCTTTCTAAGAAAATGTGTCCTCAGACACAGCAAGAGAAAGATAGAATGAGTACGATCCCATACGCTTTGGCTATAGGATCCATCATGTATTCCATGTTATATACCATGCTTGATTTTTCCTATGCACTAAGCATGGTAGGCAGATATCATGTAGATCCAGGAGAATAGTATTGGACTACTTTTAAGACTATCCTTAAGTATCTAAGAATAACTAAGGATATGTTCCTGGTGTATAGAGGAGAAGAGGAGATTGTCATCAGAGGGTATGATGATGCTGGTTTTCAGATAGATCATAACGATCTGAAGTTGCAATCTGGATATGTTTTCTATCTCAATGGAGGATATGTGAGCTGGAAGAGTTCAAAGAAGCCAGTTGTCACCGATTCTATAGCGGATTCCAAATACATTGCAACTTATGATGAAACCAAGGAAGCCGTCTGGATTCATAACTTTTTCCAAGAGCATGATGTGGTACCTAGTAGTAAGGATCCCATTACATTGTATTATGATAATACTGCAGCAGTGACTCTTCAAAAAGAACTAAGATCACATCAACGGAAAAAAGGAAATACTCCGGAAGTATCACCTCTTGAGGGATTTCTATCAAAGGGGTGAAGTTGCAGTGAGCAGAGTGTCTATGGAAGAGAACATGGAAGACCCCATGACTAAAGGCATATCTCAGCAGAAGCATGAATATCATTTTAGAGCTAGCGGGGTAAATGTTGTTAGCAGTTGGCTTTAGTCCAAGTGGGAGTCTATTGGAGTTGGTGGCCTAGAACCAACTACTTCGTACATTATTCATTAATAAAAGACTTATCACATCTTTATTGTTCTTCTCTGTGACAATGCATGTGATAATGTCCTAAGGATAGGTGTTGCATTAAAGGGTCATAGTGGATCACTGCTATGATGAGAACCTGGAAGTGCCATAAAACTATTCTTGAATATATTTTCTATGGCCGGATGATGTTTTTTGAGGGACACAAATAATACAGGCCATTAGGGGTGAGGACTCATAATAATTTGAGGCACCTTCTCATGGTGTGCGCCCTTGGTAATATCTAGGAGGATATTATGAGAATGAGAACCGCCAGTAGGAAATCAACATTTCATATTGTCATTGGATGTTCCTATCTGTGGATGTGTGTATTGGTCCTTTGACTTTAAGATTATTATTAATAGGTATTACAACTCATGCACTTAGATGTATTAATGAAAACTGTGACGACACACTGTTCGCAGCGAGGTAGGATACGTTGGGTGTGTCACGAGTAATACTACATTAATAGATATTGTGAGAAAGGATTTGTCCCTTCTGTTCCATAACGGAAGTATACATCTCAGGCCCTTTGATGTAATTGATGTAGCCTAAATAAATCAATGGCCATGGTAATGTATGAGTGAGTTCAATTTTGGAATGTCAAAGAAAGAATAATAGAGCACATGGGTTGATGGAACTATCATGCAACCCTCTTAATTGGAGATATAATGGCAAAGGGGTTATATTAAATGGTAGGAATTCGTATGAGGTGACACGTCATTGCGGCGCTAAATTATTTCTTTATGGGTTCCTTGGTGTGTTGCTAGCTTATAACATTGGACCTTAGGCAGGCTCTGCCAAATGCCACTGAGAAAGGGGCCTAGAGGGTCACACACTAAGTGTGTCCATGTATCTCAGTTAAATATTAATTTAACAAGTTAAATAAATATTATTCCCGACTGTGGTTTTATAATTATTTAAGGATTCCTGATCACATTTATTTTGAAACTAGTTATTCAAGAGAATATATTTTTGGAAAAATAATATATTTATTATCGAGTAATGCATTAACATTTATTTAAGAAATAAATAGCCATTACTCAAGGTCTAATAAATGTGTGGGAGATAAAGAAAAATGGAAAATAAAAGTACACACTATGTATATTAAATATACATGCCATGTAGTTTTATGGAAAAAAACGTACATGTCGTGTACTAATGATTAAACGCCGTGTAGTTTTCCAGTCAGGATTTTGAGGATATAATATTGTTTTATTAAATGATATTAATTATAATCAGTGTGGGCACATTTCAACGAATTAATAATTCGACATGGGGGTTTAAATAAGAGTATATGAAATAAATAAAACATGTAACACGTTCATTTAATGTCATAACTCTATAACCTCAAACAAGATTATAAATATCCTCACAACCCAAACACTTTTAGAATCAATAGTTGTGCACAATAATTCTGGAGAATTCGTTCAAGGCCAAATGAACTCCTTCCTCCAAGAACTCTCTCAAGACCGAGAGACTAAGGTGATCGAAGGCAGACATCGCAAGCAAAGTTTCTTTTGTGCTAGCACCTGTAGATACCTTCGGAAACATCTAGAGATACGTGGCACACGTGTGGATCATAGCTAGAGGAATCCTACATTTGGATTATACGACACAATGACAGATCACAGGATCATGATTGGATACATCAACGAAAGAAGAATTTGTCCAAGTTAATTCTTGTGAATTAATTAAATTAATTATATCAAACATATGATGATCCTATCTCTATGGTTCCAGGACTCTTCTTTTCTTTTTTATTCTTAATTCTATTCTAAATATCTATTGTTTTAAATCATGATGGATCTCTTATTGAACGTTGTTTGGCACTAAAATTAAATTTGGGAAAACCCATCAACGTGGTTCCACTGCGCCCAGAACCTACATATTCAATGTTAAATATACCTAATGTAATGGCTTATGAAAAAAACTTATTTAATTGGTTAAATATTCAATAATAGTGATCTTTCTTACCATATATAATGCAAATAGAATCAAGTTTGATACAATCCTTTATTTTGGACTCTTATAAGGATTTTTCGATGGGGAATTTGGTGTTGATCTTTCCATAATCTTTTGCATATTTAATTATATTTTTCTACCATAAGTAATAAGTATTTGACTTTCATTAAATTATTTTATTGTTTTTCAATCTTACCCAAAAGACATTGTAGTTGTTTCTCAATACTGTTAGTTTTGTAATTCTCAAAAAAAACTAGATTAACTAGATGATAAATATGATTGAATGATAGGTTTTAATATATCATGATTCATCTTGAATCACTTATGGAAAAGTAATATTTATTAGTGGGTTTTTGAAAAAAAATAACATTGGTTTTTAACAGACGTTGGCCCATGAAACATTAAAAATAAGAGTTTCAACTTTGGTTTTTAAAAACTAACATTGAAACTTAAGGATGAATTAAATTAAATAGATGCATCGACATTTTTTTTAAGAAATTCAATGATAAAAATTCTAGACATATATTTTCACATCACTGGCGTGAAAATATTAATTTTATATTGGTATAAAAACCAATGTCAATAGTCATTTTTTATTCTTTAAAAGGGTTTCCAAATATGTTTTATAAAGAATTTGATATAGAAAAATAATTTTTAGGTCAGGTTTTATTAAAACCTACATCCAAAGAAAATTTTTAATTATTTAAAAGTCATTAGAAATTTGTTCTTATTAAAAAATATTTTCCAAAAGAATCTTTATTTTAAATTTGGAATTGATTTTAGTCATCTATTTTTCATAAAAATCGATGTTCAAAGTCCTATATTTTGTTTTCAACATCGGTTCTTGAAACAATGATGTCAAATGATGGAAAGAAAATTAAAATAATAATAAAAAATTTCTTTAGAAAAAAAAATTATGAAAACCTGTAAAAACAAACAAAATGCACTAAAAAAATAAAAACCCTATAAAAATGAAAACAATATCCCAAATAAAATAATAAAACAATTCTATAAATACTCACTTCTTTAAAATTAGTTAAAATATACATAACTAAAACTTCATAAATCCAAAATATGTATATAATATACCATCTTCAAGAAAAAATGACTACCTAATTACTAATTTTTAAATTAATAATTAAAAGATAGATACGTGAAAATTTAACAATTATCCAAATATAAAAAATATTTTTCAAACAAAAAACAAATAAAAATAATAATATACCGAATTTAAAAAAAAATTATCTAAATAATAATTTTTTAATCATTAATAGAAAGATACATACCATATATTTTAAAATTTAACCATACATAAAAATTAGTTTTTAATTATCCTCCAGAGATGGGTAAGTTCTCTATTTGTATATGGATTGACATCATTAAAAATATATAATAATAATGAATTTTATATGCTACAAAATCAATATATTTCGAAATAAAACCCAAAATAATTAACATAAACAACCTTATCAAATTCAATTTCGTTATCTATTATGATTATCTAATCTATGAATCTTAAAACATAATAAAAACATTCTACCCTTCCTTTTTTATGATGACAGTACAGTTATGAAACATTAACTTCAAAATTAAAACCAAAACATATTTATAAGACAAAATAATATTATCTAAAATAAAATATTTTCACAATTAATTTTAGGTGGTTGATTCTATTTGTCATATATATCGAAAACTGATCATTATTAAACATTCCATGATCTCTATTTTATTATATCAATTTTCAAGACATGTATAAAAAGATAATGAAGAATAATGAACTTATAAAAAATAATTAATTTTTTAACAATTTTCTAAAATATTTAAATACTTCACGTAATACACTTACTTAAGGAAAATAGAAACACCAAACAATAAAAAAATATACTAACTAAATATAGAAAAAAATTATAAAGAATAATTTATTTAACTTTCATTAAAATAGACATACCTGAAACTTTTGAAACCTGTAAAAAATAGAATATACCAATTATAAGAATTTTTTTCAATTTACTCATTTTTTAAAAATTAAATAAATGATACAATCTTGATAATTTAAAATTTAATCAAAGATAAAAATAGTTTTCAAAAGTGAAACCTTTAAAAAATCTAATATACAATATTTAAGAAAAAACAATTCTATAATTATTAATTTTTTAAACATTATTTTAAGAGTGCATCCCTTATAATTTATAATTTAACCATACTTGAAAAAATAGATTGGAAACAAACATCGAAGATGGGTATGCTCTTCACTTTTATTCAAATCGAAATCATTCAAAATATACTATAATAATAAATTTTAAATGATTATAAATATAATATTCATATATAAAACTGAAAACAAATTAATAAACAAACCTTATAAAATTATTTTTTCATCCTAGTTATGATTATCTCAAACATGAATCTTAAAACATAAAAACCACATTTCACCCTTCTTTTTTTATGATGAAATACATTTATGAAACATTAATAATAAAATAAAAACCAGCACAAATATAATAGAAAAAATATTTTATAACATAAAATATATTTACTATTAATTTCACGTAGTTGATTTTATTTATCTTTTATATCAACAATTTATCATTGGTGAACCATTTCCATGATAGTTATTTTCATATATCAATTATCAAAACATGTATAAAAATTTATAATTAGGAATGAACAACTTATAAAAAATTATGTGTATGATAATTTTCTAAAATGTTTACGAACCCCTCCTGACAAAGAGAAAAACCCATTGTAATGTGAATTCATGTGTGAAGAATACGCTTATCATACAATTAACACTATAATATAAAAAATTAACAATTAATTACATTATAATTAATACTATTTCATAATTATCTTACTCTTCTAACCCATCAACGAATGGATAAAACTAGCACCCAATCTCAATATTTTCTAATCTATCACATATATATATATATATGTAACTTCTGAATCATTATTCAAGTATTAGTAGGTGTTTCAATGTATTCTAGTTCAATAAGACCATAAACTAATCTGATGTCCTTTTTAATGAAAATTGTGTTTAGACACATAATCAAAAAAATTAATATTGAAAGAAGTTTAATTCATTTTTATTTAATAAAAGAAAAACTAAAACCTAAATTTACTTACATGGAAAACAACTATATCATGGGTATGTGAAGCTCATCAAAAATAACAAGATCCGTGATTTCATTTTTGAATATTCCTAATAGATGTTCACTTAAAAATATATATAAATTAAAATGGAACTCATAAATATTATCCAAGGAAGAATAAAAATGGTAAAATATCTCAATGCCATCAAAAATATCCAAAGTATCCAAATATTTTATTTCTTGAACGTTCTGATTATTTGGTTTTGATTCATTCTAATTTTTATACTCCAATATAAATTAAATATAATTAAACATTATAATTAATTTTTAATCAAATGAAAATATTAATTAAAAATTGTATACCTCTTATGTTTGATGATGAATAAGTCATGCCAGCAAAATTAAATATGACCTAAACAGTCTCCAAATTTTGTAACCTCCCCTAATAGGCAATGGTAGTTGAACATTTGGATCAATAATATCATATACTGATACTCTTAATAGACCCATATTCATAGGATGGTTGTGTATTGGATCCCCCAAACTATTTATGACTTCATACATTAGAATATGTACTTGGGGATCTTTAGTATATAACTCATAGTATACGGTCAGGTCTGATTGAGGAGGTAGAGAATCTTAGTAAGAAAGATTCAGAAGATATGATTTTCTCATCGTTTTTTCAATCATGTCTTACATATATGACTAAATTTTATCTCTCATTGAGATTGTATGTCTTTTATAACTTCTTTTAATGAATTTATTTTTGTGTCTATTGATTTACTACTTTGATGACCAAAAACATTTATAATACTAACACATGTCTTATATCCTCTTACATGGATAGGGTGTTCTAGATTTCCAAAATATGTATCTAGGATTTTCGTCCTACCATTGGGGATAAAATTCACATGAATCAATTTATCTTGAAGGCCAAATTGAGGTGATAAATTAAAATGGAATACTAGTATTATTAATTTTAAAAAATAAAAACACTCAAAAAGAATAAAAATTAATTTCATACTATTCTGTTAGTTACATGCTTTTTTTAAGATTCATTATTTTATTTCTACCTCAATTTATTCCTTTTTGTCAAGCGATTGACGTAGATGGAGGACAAAACATGAACACTTTTGAACAAATCCTGGATTTATCTATAAATGAATCAATTATTTCTGAAATCATTTGTTCCCCCAATAAGTTATTTTATCCACTTGATAAAGTATGATGGTATATATTTTTCACTTAGATCTCTTGTTGGGAGATTTTGGAGGCCTTTTATATTGAAATAAACTAATGATTAATTGGGTAATATATAAAAAATTACAATATAAAAAAATTATCATTCAAAAAATGATTCACCATTTCAGGTGGTGAAAAATTTACCTTGTCTATCTACATCAAAATACACATGCATGAGGCAGGGGTTTTTATTCTGTAATGAACCAGAAACATAATTATTTGTCAATTTTTTGTTTGAATCTCTCCATTGAATCTGGGTCTCCCTTGTGAACGCAGTAATCACATCTAAGTTTGTTTATCCCTTCTCCATCTATCGATGGCCACGGGGACTTCTCAAGGAACATCATAGCATGGTACATAATTTCATAAGGACGGGGTCACCACATGAGAGGATGCTAGTTATAGTGGCATGGAAGGAGTGCATCAAGCCTGTGGAGCTGGGGGGGGCTGGGACTCAAGGATCTCTGAACATTTAATGATGGATTGATTAGGAAGTTCACCTGGAACTTGATCTCTCAGGAAGCTGATGATGATTTTCTCTCAAACAGAATCAAAAGTAGGCTCTTGAATGGATACAAATGGAACCTTGCCTCGTCGGTTTGGTCCGCTATCAAGGAGGTATATGTATAAATCATGCACGATACCGGATGGCTAGATTGTCGGGATTCTAAACTGAATTGTTGGAGCCCAATGTGGCGCACACAGCCTCTTGGTGACTTAAATGTGCCACTTGAGGCAGCCACTCTGTCAATCTCCACCTTCCTCTCACAGATATAAATTGCTTCTTTTAGTTTTCCTGTGTAGGTGGAGAATGAAATAAATGACTATGTCTTTATAGAGTAGGATACTCTGATCTGGATGCATAGCAGAACCGGACAAATAAATAGCATGGATTACTACACGATCATCTATGGGGGCCAATCCCCTACACCTTCTTGGCTGATGAAATTCAGAGTGCGATTTATTAAACCCTCCATATTTTCTCTGATCTGGAGGATCTAGAAAAATCGCCTACCCACAACTGATGCTCTCAAGAGGGTTGGGTTTTAGATGGCCTCCATGTGCTCTATGTGTAAATATGATGAGGATTCTGTTCAGCATATTTTTATGGTCTGTTCTCATGCAAAACAATTGTGGGCATACCTTAAATATATGTTTGGGGTGGCTATTAACACCTGTGGACCAGTTATCCAAATGATATCTGTTGCTTCTTATATCAGTTTTAGCGAACAGATTTAAAATATGTTTTTGGACGCAATTGCTGCTACTATTACAACACTTTGGGAATCCCAGAATGAGGCTGTCTTCACTGGTGTGCGCCCCACAGTTCAGCAAGGCATGATGGTCATTTATAGAGATGTGTATGCTGCTTCTCTTGTGCAGGGTGGCGCAATGTGTAATGCAGTTTCAGATCTTCAAATTCTGCAAGCGCTTGGTTTTTCGGGGAGGCCACGCAAGCCTCGGATGCTGAAGTATATCGAATGGATCCCACCCATCGGACCTTGCCTCAAGGTAAATGTTGATGGAGCTATGTTGGGCGCTCCAGGCCTATTGGGTTATGGAGGAATTTTCTGCACCTACCACGGGTTTGGTAAAGGATGCTTCCACCGTGCCGTTGGAATCGGTGCCGCCTTTGAAACATCTATGCCATCAGGTACGTTGTCCGCTTTAATTGGGATTATATATGGATTGAATATGATTCTCAGTTCGTGGTCCATGCCTTGAGAACCAAGATGCGCCAGGTCCCTTGGTTTGTGCGACCACAGTGGGTGGTTTTCCTTAGTGAGATTGCTCGGATGTGGGTGGAGGTCTCACAAGTCTACCGAGAGGCTAATTAGGTGGATGATGTGTTGGCAAAGCGGGTGCTCACTGATACCGGAGAGATGTGTTCATTCACAACCCCAGATTATTATGCCTCACTAGTAGAGGTAGATAGGTGTGGGGTGATGCACACTCATTTATGTAATATTCCCTTGTACACTTGACTCTTTTCATTTTCTTTATATAATTTTATTAGGATCGGCTTTCACCAGCTCCTATCTTTTCTGGTCTCTCCATCAAATCACCACTATAGATGGATATCGTCTCTTAATTTCATTCATTTATTGGATGTTGAATGTCATATGTAATTAAATATATTAAATATTTGTCATATAAAATATATAATATTATAAAATGAGATAAAAATAAATCAATTGAGATATTTTACCATTATGGACTCCCACACCTACTCTTTCTCTATCTTAATGATGAACTTCCAATTACAATATAAAATGTTAATCTTGCAACATCCTTACATGGTGATAAATCTCATAAACTACAATGAATTTGTGACAATTGGTTTATTGTGATAATAAAAAATAATATGTCTCCTTTAGTCTCTATGATCGATTTAATGTTTTGGTAAACATGTAATTCCATGTCTATCAACTCTAGGAATCATTTTCTCAAGTGAATAAGACAAAAAATAGAAGGTGTATAAGTATTCCTATAAATAATTTATATAAATTAATTGTCTAACTTCATTAAATAATTTATTTTTGGAAAATTAATTAATATAAAAAAACAACCATAAAAATCGGTAACTATTCCTCTTCCTCTGAGTCTTTCATTAAAATAGATGTATGTATTGATATTTTGTATACTGGTACTATAACACCCCAAAATATTAAAAGAAGAAAATTATGTTAAATAAAATACATGTAATACAACACCAAGATTAGAAAATAATATAACTCTCCAAGATCATATGATATATAACTTTTTAAATAAATTCAATATCTTTGAGTGTAAGAAATACATGCAACACTAGGTTTAAACAAAACATGTTACTCAATTTAAATATTATCATTCAAACATGACCAATATAATGAAGATGTTAACTGGTGGGTATGAATAGGAATAAATAAATTATGAAAATAATATTTTTTACACATGGATAAAATAAATTTTATTGATATTTATTGATTATAAATAATATATTACTCATTTAAAAGAAAAATAACTGTTTTATAAAAACATGAATTTTTTAAAAAGGCAGTTTAGTCATGCATTTCACAGATAATTTAAAATTAATATTTACCAGTTTTATAAAATTTATTTGATAAAATAATATTACATTCTTAAATCTACAAGAAAAATTTATCTATGCGTGAATATTTGAGAATTTTATGAAAAGATAGATTTTCTGATTAATAGTCAAAAATAATGTTTTTGTTGAAAATTTACTAATCGTTTAAATTATTTACAAATATAAATTACATTTAAAATTATATTTAAAGTAAAATTATGTCAAATATAATACAATTAACATAATTTGAGTTACTTTAATCAATTAAATATTTAATTATGGTATGAAATATTTTTAATGTTTTGTTTTTTTTGTTTGTAAAACCTGTTTTTGTTTTCAATGAATCTATAGGTTTTATTTTAAAATGAATAATGAAATATCTATGAATTGAATTTAGAATAAGGATTAAATATTTATAATTCAAATAATGAAAATTTAAATATAATATCAACTTAATTTTTTACTATAATAAATAGTGAAATAGTAAAAAATAACTATCAAAGTTAAGATGATAACGGGTTTATTGGATGTTAAAATAAGAAGATAAGGGTTTAAATGACAAAAAATATTTCCAAAACCCATTGAATGGATGTATTTAAACCTTATAACCTCCAATTTTCAATATTGACCAATTTTGGGGGCTTTTCTGATGAGAAATATGTGGGTATCTCTTTTTATTTTAAAAATTTACATGTGTTTCCTCCCCACACATATAAATAATTCAATAGCTTGTGCTACACGCAAGCTAATATGTGGGTATCTCTTTTTATTTTAAAATTCCTTATCAATACATTTAAAAACATTTTATTTAAAGTTAAAGGAAATATAACATAAACATGTATCTTTATAATAAAATAATGTTAATATGTGGTTATATAATTGATCTATTTTAATATAAATGGTAATTTGAAATCAAAAAATATTTCATAAATCATTTTATTATATTTCAAATTTTGAGACATTAAATAAATAAACTTAGTTATGGAACAATCATGATGTAGTGATTACCATATTAATGAAAGATTTAAATAAATTATATTATAAATATTAAAATAAATTTATTTTGAAACTTTTTATTCCATAAATGAATTTTATGGATTACTATGAAATATTAACTTTTATTTAATTCATTTGGTTAAAATGAATCAAGTTGTTATGACTTTAACAAAAATCAATTGATAAGTACTGTCAAAATTGACATAAATGAGTTTTTAAAACAGAAACTATTTTATTAAATGATATAATTGTCATAAAAACAAATGATTCGGACAAATGACTAATATAATGTCACAAATATCATTAATTATCCATTATAGGTTCTCATGTAATTTTATAGTAACTAGAAAAATCATATAGTATGAAAATAGAAAAAGCCATGGTAAGAGATGATTTTTTTAACTAAGGGTTAAAGCCAAAAGATAAGGTTAATTTTTTTCCATAAAATTGTCTAAAACCTATTGGTTGTGATGATTTAGACCCCTCTTTATCTTATCATATAAATATATAACTTTTGTGCAATCATAATTAAAAAATCAATTTATAATAAAATAATATTTGATGACTTTCATAAATTGCCCCTCATCCCTCTTATAAAAGCCACCACCTATACTAACTTCTACACACCTCTCAAGCCACTAGGATCAGTAAAAAATCTTCACAAACAATATCCCAACATCTGCCCCTTCCACCTAGTATCCTTTCATTGGGCAGAAGAAAACTCCATGAATTCTTTTGGCTCAAATCAAATAGAGTTACCTGATTTTTAGGTAACGCCTTCTCTCAACCTCCTTTCTTAATTTCCCTACTCCACCACATGATCTCTCGTTATTCCATTGTCTTATGAAAAATCTAGTATCCTCAATATAGTATTATGTTTAATGATAATATTTATACTTACACTTACACACACCTCCATCTAATGGATATGAACATATTATTTATGTGTACGGAGAATTTCTACCTCACAAAATGATGATTGTTCATTATTCCTTTACCAACAATAACGGTAGACATTATTATGGAAAATGTATTTATATGTGAAATATATTATATTTATTCCCACTATATTCTTCTATAATTTATATTTATACCATACTTTTATGCTTTCTAATTTTTTTAAATGCGATAATTTTGTTTGAGGAAGTCACTACTGGAAATTCATGTTTTCGCAACGCTTCTTTACCAACAGTTTAAACAAACCATTGGTAAAGAAGATCTTTCCAAAAGGATTACTATAAAAATTGGGAAAGGGGTGTCCAAGGTACCGTTTACCAACAGTTCTCTTGAACCATTGGGAAAGGGGTGTCCAAGACACCATTTCCCAAAGGTTCTACAAGAACAGTTGGGAAATGGTCACCCTTTACCAAAGGTTTTTTTAAACCGTTGGTAAAGGGTCTCTTGGAAACCCATTTCCCAACAGTTTTTAAAAACCATTGGGAAATATTTCCCCCAAATACTCAATCGGCCGCTCTCTCCCCCATTCGTGACAGAACCCTAATCCTGTCCAGGGCTCCGCTGCTCTCGCGACTTCCCCCATCCGAACCTATCAAACTACATCCAAATCGTCTCAAATAAGGTATTCTATTCTTCATACACATAAAATATTTATGTGATGCCTTTTTTTATTTATATTCATCTCATATTTTTTATTTATGTTTTGATTTAGATGTGTATATAATTTTATTTGTTTTGATTTAATCTAGTCTTTATCCATTTTAATCCATTTAATTAATTAAATCCTTAACCCTCCATCGAAGAAGAAGCTTCTCAAATTAATTTCCATTGTATTATAGATTTTCTAAGTATGTGTTTTTATGATTTTTTCCGACTTGTAATTAATTGTTACTTGGAAAATTATTTACATGTGTTTAATAATTTTAACAATGTTTTTAGGAATGTTTCCTTTAAAATTCCATGAGGAAAGTGTTTTATTAAAATTATTTTTCTAATAAGGCTTGGGTAATGTAATTTGTTATAGTACACTATGTGACTATGTTTGGTATTTAGTAACACATGAGATAACTGGTTTTTGAGAATGTGTTGTGAAAGAGATTCCATGGTTGGTTCAAGATTATATTTACATTTTGAGCCTATTAATGAGTTTTTTTAAAGATATTTTGAGATATTTACCTTATGTTTATTGGTGAAAACTAGGATTTGTAGAAGTGGTTCATGAATAAGACATATAATTACTACTAAACATGTGGATAAACCTTGAATAGTAGTGAATTATTTAAATGTTTGATGTTTTTAGTCCTTTTTTATTTGGAGTTTCGTTTGATGGTGATTTTTCTTATTGTTTCCTATGATGGTAATTTATTTTAGTTTTTAAATCGGTTGAGACTCCCCCACCATGCACATTGTATTCAACCTTTACCCTTATTTAATCATTCTGTTTACACAACGTATGCAACCTCTACCCTCATTTAAGCAATGAACACAAGTCATTAATTCAAGCCTTCATTCTCACTAGCATGTAAGAAATTGAATGATGTAAACCCATCATCACATGATTTCTTACCTTAGATACTGTACAACATATGAAATACGAGATTTTTAATTCATCAGTTAACCAGGATCATATATTCCATTTCCCCCAAGATGACTGTACTAATATAACATTAGGGTCAATTAAATATTTTTCTCATTATACGATGTATATTATGTGTCCTTCTTGGCCAATACTCACTTTTATGAGTGTGGGGTGCTTTTCACTACCCATTCTGGCATGTGTATACATCCATAAAAATGTTTGATAAGTCACAAGTTTAATTCAGTAATGTTGTTATCATTGACATAATTTATTATTAATCGCAAATTTAAAAATAAATGTTTTTGTCTATATTTAATGAAATTAAATATTTTTACAATCCATGAACAAACTATGAGTGTAGAAGCCTAAAATTTATTCACCTATGGGGGGTGCTTGACATGGGGAAGTAATTGGGTAATGAAAGTAATGGCCATAGTGGTGCCAATAATGAGTTATTGAACATGAGTGAATGATTTGGGATTCCTGTAACACATGATGGGACCGGAGGCATGTGCCTCTTATAGACCTAATGAAAATGAATATAAATAAATTTTATTTCAATTTATGAGTACTTTTTCTTTATATTATTTTAATAGTTCACTACATCGACTACAAACTTCTTCCTTTATCGTTTAGTTAAATTTATTTTCTATTAAAGTTCAATCCTATTGAATTGTTTATGACAAAATTAATTATATAAATTTTTTTTATAGAATGGAAAAAAGTTGGATGTAAGAAACCGATCGTATCTCAAGTGATCTTCAAAACAATTTGGAGAGCTTTATAGATTTTTCATTTCTCAATGCTTCAGATCGTGGTCGCATACACTGCCCATGTTCCAATTGTGTCGATAGACCTTGGTTGAGCTGTGAAGAAGTCAGCTACCACATAACCAAATTTGGTTTTCAAGAAAAGTACTTTGTTTGGTATCACAATGGGGAGAAAATTAAATCTCAAATTGGTGATGATCGAAATGAAAGGACTGGAATGGAGAATTTTTTAGATGATCCGTTTTTGTTTATTCGTCATCATGGAAAAGAAAGGATTTCGACTCAAGAAGACTTAGATATGAGGAAAGCTGATGCTTCTAGTGAAAATGACTATATTGATAGGGTGAAAAAAATGAATGATGTTGCCATGACTACATTATATCGACAATGTGATAAAATGAAAAAGTTGTAATTTTTAATATGATTGTTTCATGGGAAAACTATGTATGTGATTTCTAATACTGAAATCAATTACATTCTTACCTTCTTAAATTATTTACTTCAAGATGATGCAGATATTCCCTCAAACCACTATATGGCATGGAAGTTAGGTAAGGAACTTGGATTTTCAAGAAAACAAATTCATGCTTTCCCGAAATATTTCAGTTCATTCACGGAGGAAACCGCTGAACGAAATGATTGTATAAAATGTGGCACATCCCGCTGGAAGTCAAAATCTGATGGAACACCATCCTGCGTTCCACAGAAAGTAATGTGGCACATTCCACTGATCCAAAGACTCTAGAATCTTTTTATGTCTGATGACATATCAATAAAAAAGAGATGGCATGATATCGAGAGAAATAATACTAATGATGAGTTGGTTCATCCTACAGATGGATTTTCATTGAAGAGATTTGATGCTCGGCATCCTGATTTTGCAGCTAACGTGCATAATGTAAGGTTGGGTCTTTCATGCGATAGTTTTAATCTGTTTGGGCATATGCTTACTTCACACAGCACATGGTCCGTTTTTATACACATTTATAATCTTCCCCCATGGTTGTGTATGAAAAAACCTTTCACTTTCATGAGTATACTCATATGTGGTCCTTCTGATCCTTCCATTGATATTGATGTATACATGAAACCTTTAATAAAAGAGTTGAAACTTCTTTGAGATGTGGGTGTGCGCACATACGATGCATGTTTTAAAGACATATTTCAGATGTGTGCTGCAATTATGTGGACGATCAGTGATTTCCCTTCTTAAGAAATGATTTCTGGATGGAGAACGAAGGTAAAACTGTCATGTACAGTTTGTATGAAGAATACACGATCCAGAAGACTGAAACATTGCTGTAGTTTCAGTTTTATGGGACATCGACGATTCTTTCCAAAGGATCATCCATATAGAATGAATCACTGAAGATTTGATAATACCATAGAGACTGATGATCCACCTCAGCGTATGTCAGGAACTGACATGCTTAATGAATTTAGAGATTTCATTTTTTCATTCGGAAAGGGTCAAATGAAATCTGGAAATAGAAAGAATGTTTCCACTGAAACCTGTTACAATTGGATGAAGAGGAGTATCTTTTATGATTTTCCTTATTGGTCAACCAATTTTTTACATCATTACTTAGACGTAATGCATATTGAAATAAATATATGTGAAACGTTGCTTTCGGTTATTCTAAATGTCAAGGGGAAGACAAAAGATGATTTACGATCTCAGCGTGACTTGGTGGATTGGGGCATCAGACCCTAATTACATCCTGTGTGTATCAGTGAAAATAAATGGATTCTTCCATGTGCTTCTTATGTGATGAAAACTATGGAAATAAAAATTTCTGGAAGTATAGAGACTATTAGAGTTCCTGATGGCTATTCAAGCGACATATCCAAATGGGTCAACAGAAGAGAGTTAAAGCTAAAATCTTTGAAGACTTCTGATTATCACGTTCTACTACATGAGTTGCTTCCAATAGCAATCTGTCATATTTTTTCCAATAATGTAAGGGTGGTTGTTATTCAGTTGTTCCATTTTTTAGAGATGATTGTGTTAAGATGTTTTCCAAGTCTTTCTTGCAAAAAATGTTGACAGATGCCCCATTAATTTTGTGTGAGTTGGAGAAAATATTTCCTCCATCATTTTTCACATGCATGCTGCATCTGACTGTCCATATTACCACTGAAATACTTCCCAGAGGACCTATTTCTTTTTGTTGGATGTATCAAACTGAAAGAAATATGTTCACATTAAATTCTTATGTCCGAAACAGAAATCATCCCGAAGGTTCTATCGTGAACGGTTACTTGGCTCAAGAATGTATGGATTTCTGATCGATGTATTTTTATGATCTTACTACAAGACTGACCAGAACAATGAGAAATGAAGAAGAAAAATATGAGAAAATTGAACCCAGTTTTCCATCACTTCCTCAAATAGAAGGAATTCTCGGATCATATACATTGAAGACATTAAGCCATGAAGAGCGGGAGATGGCACATCGCACAGTTTTGTTCAACTGTGATTTGTTCGATGGCTATATCAGTTAACTAAATTGATTATGTATATCTTATATATATATCTGTTAAAAAATTCATATTTTTTATCTACAGGTAACATAAAACAATGATAAATAGGAAGCATCATTCTTTATCTTTGAGATGAGAGAGACTTTGCACAGCAAATATTCTTTTGCTTGGTTAAAATTTAAGGTAAAAAAATTAATATTTAAAATAATTAAATCAATATTTAATTAAGTTTAATAGTCATTTATATTATAGTTATTGAGTTTGTCTACTGACTCTATATCTGAGGAAATAAGAGCTTTGACTTTTGGTCCTAATACAGTGGTTCGTGACTGTAAATAAATTGTTTTCAATGGGTACAAATTTATTATCACTGAATGAGTAAAGAACATGAGAACACAACATGATGGTTTTATGGTTACTGCCACAACAGATTGTTATACCAATGCATTAGATAGTAGACTGCGATTTAAAAATGTGGGTTATTATGGAGTTGTTGAGAAAATAATAATATTGGATTATTACTCTCATTGACAAGTCACAATGATGAAATGCCATTGGTTTGATTCGATGACGAGAAATGGTACATTTATTGATGATTGTGGATTTCAAGTAATTAATATGACTCGCACTCTTGCTACCAAAGAAGCATATGTGTTGGAATCAATGGCTAAACAAGTTTTTTATGTCAAAGACCAACTTCAACCTGAATTTTGTGTCATAGTTGAAGTAATTCAAAGACATGTTTTTGATGATGGTGATGATGGAATTGAAAATGTCCCTAGTTTCATTAGAACCAATCCATTTATTTCTTTTGATGACTTCAATAGATCAATTGTCAGAGTTGATTGTGAACCTGAAGTTCTGGTTGAAAATATATAGAATCATTCATCCATGTTCTCAATTCTTTTGTTTTACCTCAAGTTGGTTTGTTAAGGTTGGTAATATTCAAATTGATTTAGTATTGATCACAAAAATGTTTTAGATGACTTGACTGTTATGTGAATTTTCAATGTTTATTGGTTGTAGTTTTATTTGAATTTCATTTTCTAATTTGGAATTGAACTGTATTCAAACATAGTAAAACAATATTACTAACTTGTTGAACATTAAAACTTGTATGATTTATTAAATCCATTCAATCTCTTCTAAAAAATTGAAAGCTAAATTACCACGGAATCCCCCTATTCCCTCATATATTTAGTTTTTTGGGTTACACATTAGTTTCTTTTTTCTAATTAATTACATATTTGTTTTCAAAAGTAGGAAATGAAGCCAATTAAAGAGAGACGAAGGAAAAAATTGATGGAGAACAATCATTGAATGACGGAGTTGGGACCTCCATCATTAGTGCCTATAGTGAGTACTTTATTTCAAATTGATATATTTAAAGAATATATAATGTCATGTGATTAATTTTTTTCTAAACATTTTTGTAGGATCCACCTCTACGTCGATAGTTATTCGACGAGGAGCCTAGTACTGGTCCTAGTACTCAGGCCAGTGGTACGAGGATGGTTCGTACCAGAGGTGGACGAGCAGCTACGCGTACTCGACTAGACCATGCCCCTCCCACTGACATGTCATCCTTCCCGCATTCTGATCCCAGTGTGTCATTAGGGACACATGGGATATTTAGGACTCTCATGTTTTCGCTACCTTCTGTATCTTCTAGCCCATCATTTTCACATCCCATGATGATTCCCACTCCCCAGTCAGAATCCGGTCAGACAGCTATCCCATCATCTTTTCCTTCTACTTATGTCTCTCTGAGCTTCTATATTCCATCGTCTTCGACTCATATTCCACCACAGGGTGTTCCTTCCGTTTCTGTGGATCCAGCGATGCTCAGTGATCAGACCGGCATAGGTATATTTATAGAACCCTAACAAATTTTTATAGCAATATTTATTTTCATTATAACATGTTTTGATAAAATAATTGTCTTTTTTCATGACAGATACATCTACTGACAGGAGGTGTGGGCAGAGGTGTACATGCATGTGTTCGGTGTGGAACCTTCGCACATAGGTTATGGTGGATTATAATGAAGACAACCAAATTGTTGAGAAAACATGGCAGTAATGTCGGAGTTTTTTGGCAACGCTTGCCAAATACTCTGAAATCATTCCCTTCAGCCCACTATCATGGAGACATTTTCCACATGAGGTCAAGTATAGGGCTTAGGTAGAGATATGGGTAAAAAAATCTTTTCTATTTAATTCCATAAATTATTTTTGTATTTATATGAATTAATATTTTAATGTCAGCTTCAATTTAATTTTCCCGATGGTTAGGGTGCATGACCAGAATGTCTAATGGATTTAGGCGAGCTCTGGGGAGCCTATAATCATGAGTTGTATATTGTCTAGGTTTCTAGAGTTGTCAGAATGTTAGAGGTGGTACCATTGGTGGATGATTGTCCAATAGAGCAGAATCATCAGATGAATACTCATTGGACGAGTACCCAGTTTAAGGTATTAATAACATTTGATGTATTTTAATAATAAATTTAATTTTTTCATTAATACTATCTGTTACATTTTTTAATTTTATTTAGGAATCATCTGGAAAAAATAAAAAGAACATTGATGCAAAAAAATACCTCCACACACTAGGACGCACTACGATGCTTGATGATGAGAGGAAGCATGTATGACAATTGTTTATAAGTTTTCTTTAACACTTACACTTTTTTTTGTTTCCTCAATTATTTAATAGTTTGCAAAAGTTTTCATATAACTTTAGTTTTCAATGTCATTGTAGAGGAAAATACAAAATATTTAAGGATGTGTGCCTCGAGCAAACCAGTTTTGCTCGAGTAGACGGAAAAAAGGATTGGAGATCCATCAATGAAGAGACTCAACAACAGATTGTAAGTTTAAATCTGTTGAATTTATATTTTAATATCTATTTTTTAACTTAATGATATATTTATATTTATAACAGGATGCTTTAGAAGCCCTCGATTCCCAAGAACCAGACAATTTTGGGCCAATAGATCACTTACATCAGGTGTTGGGAGAGGAGCATTCTGGTAGAGTATGTTGCCGACCTAGGATAGCCCCGACGAGGTATTGGCCCTCCTCAGTATGAGCTGTAGAGCCACCGAGCTACAGAAAGTTAGGGAGCAAGCAGAACAGGCTAAGAAAAGAGCCACAGAGACGGTAGATCAGTCTGCTAAGGAAAATAGTGCGTTTATGAAATTTATTGAACTTCTACATCCAACACTTCCAGCAGATGCCACCCCATCTTGTGATGAATATATGTTGTCGATACATTCTATATATGGTGCACCAAGTGGCAGTTCTATTGGTGGTCAGGATGATGTCCAGCTTGAATATGATGATGGCAAGGAGTCTGATACGGAAGAGGAGGGAGAGGAGGAGGGCGAGGCAGGTGGCGAGGGCAAGGAGGAGGGTGAGGGAGAGGGGAGGGTGATGAGGAGGGCGAGGATGATGATGGGGACAAGAACGAGGGTGATGATGATTGTGATGATGGTGATGGTGAGGTGGGAAAAATTGATCCCCTACATTTTTGACTAATATTACTGAGATTTGATATTTAATATATTCTAGTTGCTGGTTTTATCTAGACTCGTAGTATAGTATTGGAGTTGAGTTATTTTTATATATTATCTGTTTTTATAGATGTTGTTGTCATTTAGTGGTTGTGTGTTTGGGAACCCCCATTATTCTTGGACCATTGAAAACCCCCCACCATCCTCCTTGGACCCTGTACATTCCTCCGGACAGCCCCTCGGACAGCCCCCCCACCATCTTCCTTTGTCCCCAAACAGCCCCTCGGACAGCCTCCGGACAACCCCCCGAACAGCCCCCTGGACAGCCCCTCGGACAGCCCCCCACTCTCCTCCCTAGACCCCATACAGCCCCCAGATAGTCCCCCAGACAGCACCCTAGATATCCCCCCCACCCTTCTCCTTGGACCCTGGACAACCCCCCGAACACCCCCCGGACAGCCCCCCCCCCCCCACCACCCTCCTTGGTCCCCGGACAGCCCCTCGGACACCCACAGGACAGCCCCCGGACTGCCCCCCCACCCTCTTTGATTTCATTTACTTCTAGAAAATGTATAATATATATTTTATTTATTTTCATAATGATAATCAATGTAAATCACATTTAAACATCTAATCAATATCATAGATTCTTGGTATGTTATAAAAGGGATGTGTTCATTGGGCATGACATTTTTAGCTCTGAAATGTTTCATATCATGATAAACTAAAATATATTCCATACTAATAATGATATAAAAATATTATATATGAATTTCCACATGATTTTATGTAAATACAATTCCACTAATATACACATGAGTATTCTCATAAATCATGTTTACCTTAATATTTCCACAAGGATTTTTAGTAAATGTTTTATCTTCTATTAATTTTCTTATATTATCATTTTAAATGTAAATTTTTCATAAATAAATTATTTTAAAGAACCATGGTCAAATAGTGAATTTGAATAATGTGAATAAACAAATAACATACCACTCAAAGTGCCTGACTTTTGTTTCAAAAGGACATCATTTTAAGTGAAAACATCAACTGGCATACAGAAAACCAACCAAACGCAATCGGATTGTGTTGATACTTTAGGAAAATGATTCATGGGTCATTTGAGATGTGTACGATTCATCCCCGTTTAAATCCGAGCCACGGTGTGGCCGACACCACTTAACTGTGTCTCTTTTGTTTAAAATGGACATGATTATAAGTCAAAACAACAACTGACATATGAAAAACTGACCAAATGCATTCAGAATCTGTTGATAATTTATCAAAATGATCCATGAGTCATATGTGACATGTACGGGCCAACCCGGGCTCTATCTAAGTCGCGGTGTGGCCTAGATCAGTCTAAGTGTGTCTCTTTTGTTTAAAATGTAGAACATTTTAGGTACATATAGAAAACCGACCAAGCACATTTGGTTTCCATTGGAACATTAGAAGAACGAACCATGGGTCATATGTGACATGTATGAGTCATCCTCTCCTCAATCCAAGGTGTGGTGTGGCCGACACCACTCAAAGTGTCTATCTTTTGTTTAAGATTGACTTAATTTTAAGTGAAAACAAAAACAACCATACGGAAAACCGACCAAACAGATTATTATTATGTAGATACTCTAGAAAAATGATCTATAGGTCATATGTGACATGTACGAGTCAACCCCAACTAAATCCGAGACGCGGTGTGGCCGACACCATTCAAAGTGTCTCTCTTTTGTTTAAAAGGGACATCATTTTAAGTGAAAACAACAACTAACATACAAAAAACTTACCAAATACATTAGAAATGTATTGATTCTTTAGGACAACGTTCCATGTGTCATATGTGACATGTATGAGTCAACCCCACCGTAATCCGAGGCACGATGTGGTCGGGATCACTCTCAGTGGATCTCTTTTGTTTAAAATTGACAACATTTTATGTACATATGGAAAACCAACCAAACGCATTCGGTTTCCATTGAAACTTTAATAGAAAGATCCATGGGTCATATGCGACGTGTAAAAATAAACCCCACCTCAATCTGAGATGCAGTGTGGCCGGCACCACTCAAAGTGTCTGTTTTTTGTTTAAAATTGACTTCATTTTATATGATAAGAACAACTAGCATACAGAAAACCGAACAAACTGATTTTGATTGTGTTGATACTCTAGAACAACAATACATGGGTCATATGTGACGTTTAAGAGTCAACCTTGCCTCAATCTGAGACGTTTTGTGGCTGACACCATTCATAGTGTCTCTCTTTTGTTTAAAATGGACATCATTTTAAGTTAAAACAACAACTGACATAAGAAAAACTGACCAAATGCATTAGAAATGTGTTGATGCTTTAGTAAAATGATCAATGGGTCATATGTGATGTGTACGAGTCAACCCCACCTTAATACGAGGCACGTTGTGGCCAGGATCGCTCTAAGTGGATCTCTTTTGTTTAAAATGGACAACATTTTAAGTACATATGGAAAACCAACAAAACGCATTCGGTTTTAATTGAAACTTTAGTTTAACGATCCATGGGTCATATGTGACTTGTATGAATCAGCCCCACCTCAATCTGAGACGCGGTGTGACTAGAACCACTCAAAGTGTTTGCCTTTTCTTTCAAAAGGACATCATTTTAAGTGAAAAACATCAACTGGAATACAGAAAACCAACCAAACGCATTCATATTGTGTTGATACTTTAGGAAAATGATTCATGGGTCATTTGAGATGTGTACGAGTCAACCCCATTTAAATCCGAGACGCGGTGTGGCCAGAAGCACTTAACTATGTCTCTTTTGTTTAAAATGGACAAGATTATAAGTGAAAACAACAACATACATACGAAAAGCTGACCCAACGCATTTGGAATCTATTGATAATTTATCACAACGATCCATGAGTCATATGTGACGTTTATGGGCCAACCCAGGCTCTATCTGAGTCACGGTGTGGCCTATATCAGTCTAAGTGTATCTATTTTGTTTAAAATGGACAACATTTTAAGTACATACAACAAACCGACCAAACACATTCAGTTTCTATTGGAACATTAGGAGAACCAACCATGGGTCATATATGACATGTATGAGTCAACCTCGCTTCAATCCGAGGTGCGGTGTGGCCAACACCACTCAATGTGTCTCTCTCTTTTTTAAATTTGACTTCATTTTATGTGAAAACAACAACTAGCATACGGAAAACCGATGAAACGGATTCTGATTGTGTCGATACTCTTGAAAAATTATCCGTGGGTCATATGTGACATGTACGAGTATACCCCGCCTAAGTCCGAGACGTGGTGTGGCTGACACCATTCAAAGTGTCTCTCCTTTGTTTAAAAGGGGCATCTTTTAAGTGAAAACAACAACTGACATACAAAAAACTGACCAAATGCATTTGAAATGTATTGATGCTTTAGGAAAATGATCCATGTGTCATATGTTATGTGTATGACTCAACCCCGCCTTAATTCGAGGCACAGTGAGGACGAGATCACTCTAAGTGGCTCTATTTTGTTTAAAATGGTCAACAATTTAAGTACATACGGAAAACCAACCAAACGCATTCAGTTTCTATTGAAACATTAGGAGAATGATACATGGGTCATATTCAACATGCACGAATCAACCCCACATCAATCTGATATGCAGTGTGTCCTGCACCACTCAAAGTGTCTGTCTTTTGTTTAAAATTGACTTCATTTTAAGTGATAACAAAAACTAGCATACGAAAAAACGAACAAACTGATTCTGATTGTGTTGATACTCTATCACAATGATCCATGTGTCATATGTGATGTGTACGAGTCAACCCCGCCTCAATCCGAGATGTGGTGTGGCCGACATCATTCATAATGTCTCTCTTTTTTTTAAACTTGACATCATTTTAAGTGAAAACAACAACTAACATACCAAAAATTGACCAAATGCATTTAAAATGTATTTATGCTTTAGGAAAACGATCCATGTGTCATATGTGACGTGTACGAGTCAACCCCGCCATAATTCGATGCACGGTGTGGCCGGGATCACTCTAAGTGGATCTCTTTTGTTTAAAATTGACAACATTTTAAGTATATACAAAAAACTGACCAAACGCATTTGGTTTCCATTGAAACTTTAGGAGAACGATCCATGGGTCATATGTGACGTGTATTACTCAAACCCGCCTCAATCGGAGACGTGATGTGGCCGACACCACTCAAAGTGTCTGTCTTTTGTTTAAAATTGACTTCATTTTAAGTGAAATCAACAACTCTCATACGCAAAACTGACCAAATGGATTCTGATTGTGTAGATACTCTAGAAAAATGATCCATGGGTCATATGTGATTTGTACGAGTAAACCCCTCCTCAATCCGAGACACGGTGTGGCTAACACCATTCATAGTGTCTCTCTTTTGTTTAAAATGGACATCATTTTAAGTGAAAACAACAACAGACAAAAGAAAACTGACCAAATTCATTTGAATTGTGTTGATGCTTTAGGACAACAATCCATGGGTCCTATGTGACGTGTATAAGTCAACCCTGCCTTAATCCGAGGCATGGTGGGGTCAAGATCACTCTAAGTGGCTCTCTTTTGTTTAAAATGGACAACATTTTAAGTACATACAGAAAACTGACCAAACGCATTCGGTTTCCGTTGAAACTTTAGGAGAATGATCCATGGGTCATTAGTGATGTGTACGAATCAACCCTGACTCAATCTGAGACGCAGTGTGGCCGAAACCACTCAATGTGTGTGTCTTTTGTCTAAAATAGACTTCATTTTAAGTGAAAACAACAACTAGCATACAGAAAACCAACCAAATGGATTCTGATTGTGTCAATACTCTAGAACAATGATACATGGGTCATATATGACGTGTACGAGTCAACCCCACCTCAATCCGTGATGCGGTGCGGCCGAAAACATTCATAGTGTGTCTCTTTTGTTTGAAATGGACATTATTTTAAGTGAAAACAACAACTGACATACAAAAAACTGACCAAATGCATTCAAAATGTGTTGATGCTTTAAGAAAATGATCCATGGGTCATATGTGACGTGTAAGAGTCAACCCCGCCATAATCTGAGGCACGGTGTGGCTGGGATCACTCTAAGTGGCTCTCTTTTGTTTTAAATGGACAACATTTTAAGTACATATATAAAACCGACCAAATGCATTCGGTTTCAATTGTAACATTAGGAGAATGATCCATGGGTCATATGTGACGTGTACGAATCAACCCCGCCTCAATCTGAGATGTGGTGTGGCCGATACCACTCAAAGTGTCTGTCTTTTGTTTCTAAAGGACATCATTTTAAGTGAAAAACATCAACTGGAATACGGAAAACCGATCAAAATCTTTTTGAATATGTTGATACATTAGGACAATGATCGATGGGACATTTTTGACATATAAGAGTTAACATCACCTCAATCCGAGTCACGGTGTGGCCGGTATCATTCTAGGTGTATGTATTTTGTTTAAAATGGGCATCATTTCAGGTAAAAATATATGGTATACAAAAAATCGATCAAATTATGAATTGAATTCCGTATTCCACATATAATTTTCATCTAAATTTTAAATTTAATTCTAAGTGAATTGTGTATGTTTATGAATTCTAATTTAATTATGGATGTGTATAGTTCCAGGATGCATTATATGTTAAATGTGTATGAATTTGTTCTCTATATGTATGTGTTAGTCGGTTATTGCAGGTAAAGTAATTGTAAATGTATGTGTTATTTTATTTTAGGTACAACAATTGGATTGAAAATGATAGGGAATTTGAATAACACAATAAAACCAACTAACACTTACATATAGAAAGTGTCTCAGGATTATTTGAAATAGATTACATTTTAAATCAAAACAACAACTGACATACGGAAAACCGAATAAAAAAATTCGGATTTAGTTGAAACTTTAGGAAAATGATACATGGGTTATATGTGATGTGTATGTTTCAACCCAGATTCAATTCGATGCGCGGAGTGTCCGACACCACTCAAAGTGTCTCTCTATAGTTTAAAATGGACATCATTTTAATTGAAAACAACAACTGACATACGGTAAACCAACCAAACACATTCGGATTTTGTTGAAACATTATGAAAATGATCCATGGGTCATATGTGACATGTAAAAGTCAAAAGCACCTCAATCCGAGTCGCAGTATGGAAAGGATCACTCTATGTTTACCTCTTTTGTTTAAAAGGGACAAAATTTTAAGTACATACGGAAAACTGACCAAACAGATTCTGATTGTGTTGATACTTTAGAAAAATGATCCATGGGTAATATATGATGTGTTTGAGTCAACCCCACCTCAATCCGAGGCATGGTGTGGCTGGAACCACTCAAAGTTTCTCTCTTTAGTTTAAAATGGAATTCATTTTAAGTGAAAACAACAACTGACATATGGAAAATCAACAAAATGCATTTGGATTCTCTTGAACCTTTAGTACAAAGATACATGGGTCATTTGTGATGTGTATGAGTCAAATGTGCCTCAATCCGATGCACGGTGTGGCTAGAAACACTCAAATTGTCTCTCATTCATTTAAAATAGACTTCATTTTAAGTGAAAACAACAAATGACATACAGAAAACCGACCAATGCATTCGGCTTCGGTTGAAACTTTAGGAAAATGATCCTTGAGTCATATGTGATGTGTAATAGTCAACCCCGCCTCAATTCGAGGCCTGGTGTGGGTGGCACCACACAAAGTGTCTCATTTTTTTTGAAATGAACAAAATTTTAAGTGAAAACAATAACTGGCATACGGAAAACCAACCAAATGTTTTCAGAATATGTTGATCCTTTAAGACAACAATCCATGGGTCATATATAATGTGTACGAGTCAACCCTGCATCAATTTGAGCCATGGTGTGGCCGGTATTACTCCATGTGTATGTATTTTGTTTACAATGAACATAATTTTTAGTAAAAACAACTCGTATATGAAAATACGAACAAACATACTCGTATTCTATTGATAGTTATTCAGTTTTTTATGTATTTTATTGAATTGATAATTAAATTATGTATGTTTTCAATTATGAATTGAATTCTGGATTCCACATTTAATTGTAATCTAAATTTTAAATTGAATTCTAAATCAATTATGTATGTTTATAATTATGTTATGAATTTTGATTTAATTCTGGATGTGGATAGTTAAAGAATGCATTATATGTTAAGTATATATGAATTTGTTCTCTATAAGTATGTATTAGTTTTTTATTGTAGGTATAGTAATTGCAAGGGAGAAGAATGGAGGTTGGTGTGCAAAATTGGAGGTTGGTGTGAAAAATTGGAGTCTAATGTGCAAATTGTAGGCTGCTGTGAAATTTTCACAGCAAGCCTATGCCAACGGTTTCAAACCATTGGCATAGACTTGTAAAAAGCCTTTACCAGCAGTTTAAAAACCGTTGGCAAAGATTACTATGGATTCTTTTTCCAACAGTTCTCTTTGAACCTTTGGCAAAAACCATTCCCAATGGTTTTAGAACTGTTGGGAAAGAGTTTATTTTCACATGTTTTACCAACGGTTTAGTGTAAACCATTGGTAAAACATATGCCAATGGTTTTCTTAAATCGTTGGTATAGGTTAATTTTACTAACCTATACCAATGGTTATTTGTAAACTATTAGGGTAGGTTTTCCCAACGACTTACTCCCTCACGGTTTTCATAACCGTTGGCATATGTTATACCAACGGTTCTACGGCCTTTCCCAATGCTTCTGAACCGTTGGGAAAGTCCCTATTTCAAGTAGTGAGTGTGGACTACTGCCCCCTCAAATCGATATGAATCATTCATGCCATACATGGAATGTATAAAGTATTGTTATATTAAACCTACATAACCTATATACAAAAAATATTATATTGCAATATTAATATACATATTTATCTTTTAGTTTTAATTATTTTAATATAATAAATAAATGAAAGAAGCATTTACGCATACGTAAGGCCTACCATATCCATGAACGATGCACTTCCTTTCTAATCTCCACGTATTATGGTCTATTATAAATACATATGTACTGAATATATAAGACAATTTAATAATTTTTTACATTATTGAGCTGATGAAACCATGATATATTTAATAAGAACAACAAATAAAAAGTCAAAAATTACTCAAGAATCTTAGAAGTTAACACTCGAAACAATGGTAATACTGAAATATTATTAACAATATGATTTTCATATATGATATCATAACTATGTATGTGGTTCTATTTTAATTTAATAACATACTTTAACCCTTAGAATGGAGGTTAACACACCCTTGACTAAAGGAAAGTATGAGGTAAGGGTTAATATTGCAATCTCATTTTTTTTATCTGAGATTATTTCAGCATATGAATATATTGGGGAATATTTATCATCCACATACATGTTTTATAAAAATGCATTTTAAAATATTTTAACTATTTATCTAAAATTATTTAAAATCATTTTTACCCATTTTTAAAATTTTATAAAATGTTTTTAAAGGAATCTTTTTGAGATTTTCTTGAAGAGGTACTTTATAAATTTTTTGACTTATTTAGGGAAAGAATGCTTTTTTAACTTATACAGCACAAGTGGCTATTTTCCACCATTATAAAACCATAAAATTTTGAATCTTTCTTTACATACTTACAATGTTAGTTTCAAAATAAATATTTTATTTTAAAATTTAACAACTTTTAAATGATTTAATGTAAAAAATGGATATTCCCTTCAAATAGTTTTAATGAATTATTTTCATCTATGTCAACATCCTTTGTTGGATTTTATGCTTGTTTGAGGTTGATTAGTTACGATAAAATCTTCTTTATTGTATTGAATGTGTTTTGATATATTTGACTATGGATGTGCTTGTTTTATACCATTCATGGTTTATGGTTAAAGTATTAAAATTTTGTATGCCCGTTTCAATTTGAATGCTTATGTTATGTTTCATCATTTTCATATGAAGAATTCATTGGACTTAGTAACTGACGGGTGGGTCCTGTTATAGCCCCGCATTGCATCAGTTGGTCTCATGAACCATTCTTGTGTCTTGGAACAATGCCTTGACAAAATATTTTCATATGGTCTTGGAACATGGCCTCAACTTAGTGGTTATGATATCCAAACTTATGCATTCCCTCGTTATGACATTAATTATTGATTTTACATGTGATTATTCAATTAGAAGAATATCTATGTGAATGTTTAAATGGAATTATTTGATTTATTATTTCCATATTAATCTTAATATAATGTTTTAATAAGTACATGTTTTAGTTTTGTACCTTTCCTTAAAAGTTTAGGCTTATTTATGAAAGCTTTTGCGCTATATTTTTTATCTATATTGAGCATCTGATCTCACCCCTTTCTTATGTTTTATTTTCCTAGGATGCCCAAAAGTGGTTTATGATTGATATACTGGGATAATATAGAGGAATAATGGTGTTCTCAAAGTATTATCTGTGATGTATTTTATGTTATAAATTGTAATGTAATATTAATTTATGTAATATATTTTTCAAGACTTCTAAATTTATCAGTCCTTCAGGACTTGATTCCTTATAATCATACTAGTGTGATAAAATAATGCACCAACTCTAGGAAACAGGGGTCTGGGCATTATAGTTTGTATTCGAGGATGTTTATAAACAACCATGTAAATTGATTTTAAAAACCTAGATTTGGGATCCTAACCCGAAGATAAACCATGAGGATAAGTATAGAAGAACATCCTAGAGTTTTATTAGAATAGATATTGTCTGGGTCTTTCAAGAAATGCATCCATTTCTATATACTACAAGTGTATGTGGTACTGGAATAGATATACCTATGAGTAACAACTATGACAAGGTGTTCTAAGCTTGAGTCAAGGTAACCTGGTACACGACAACATGTCTTACTACGCACCTAGTTTGACACTCCCTAGGGATATTCTTAGGAAAATTCACATTTTATTTAAAAACCATTATGAAGAATTTATGAGTAAATTTTTTCCCAAATAAATGATTTTTATTATTATGAGACTAGATACGTGTAAACATCTTAGTGATGTATTTTCGTAGTTTTTGTATTATACATTACGATATGATCGAAACTATTGTATTTCAAAATTTAGAAATGGCACCTAGTAGAAGGAATGATAACTCCACCAATGCACATTATCCAAAGATTAAGAAGGGTCCTATCTTCCATGGTCTTAAGAAAACATTTCGAAGGGAAATATTCTCCCATGTATTATCATCAAATGAGTAAATAGTTTTGTGACTTAATAAGACAAGTAAATATTAATCTGAGTCATGTGGCTTTGAAGGGAATCAAGATATGAATATTATGGTAGAGAAAAAGAAGGATATTTGAAAAAAGGTAAAGAAGTATTTTCCCACATGTGATAACTATATATATAATTTCCCCGATAAATGCTTGAAGGAAATGAGAGTTTGTTATAAGTGTGGAGAAAAAGGACATCAAGTGCGTGATTTTAAGGGTAAGAAAAATTATTCCAATGTACAATGCTTCAACTACAAGTATATGGGACACTATGAGAATCTATATATCAATCATTAGAGTATATCCTAAATGATTCTATTGGGTAATAATCATGTTATGATACTACCATAGATGAAGAGGAATGATTAAAGTATTTATATTACTATTGAAGAATTATGTCATTGGGTATTATATCAATGATATATTGGTTATATGAATTGTAAAAATAATTAAGGATTATAATGTATTACTATTTCATTAAGGATTTGAGATTATGTGGTACCATGTAAAGTGACACAGATGCAAGTTAAAAGTTTTGGAAAATATATGGTTGAGGGAATTATAACCCTTAATATGTCTGAGATAATAAAGAGATTATTGATTTGGATAAAGTATACTGGATATTATTTACATTCTGGGGACTGTTTAAGGGGTTGTTTAAAAATCGTTTTATACCATCATTATTGGGATTTTTCAACATTTTTGGATTTAAGGAGATATCCAGCATTCTATGTTTTACATAACGAATAAGAAAGCACAAACATATTCAAAGAGTGTTTTAGGGTAATTCAAGGTAATAACATGTTTTTTAGAAAACATGATGAAGGTATTCACATGATTTCTATATGAAAAAAATGCACTATGTTATGTGTCTTTTCTTATAAATTTTTGGAAAGTGAGTTTGGATAAAAGTATTTTGTATATGTCTTAGGGTTGGAATTGATTATGTTGGAAATTATATACTATTGTTTATGGTTACAATATTTCTTAAGATTATTTTTTTTTATGTTATACTTTTAATAAATGGATAACATGTTGTTTTGGTGAGAACCAGTCACAACCGGCAAGGCCACCAAACATAAACCCATAACCGAAGGGCGACAATAATGCATCGTGTACCACTATCCTATATGATTTCCTAGTTATTATAACTTAGTTTTTTATGGTATGATAGATGAATTATAAATTAATTTTTGTAACCCTATATGATTAAGATAGATATAATATTTATGAGTTTTATTATATTTTAGAGAAAAAGATGTGTTTGTGATAGAAAATAATTAAAGGATGGAACTCTACTTGTTAAGTAAGTATACTTCATTTTGTTTATATTCTATGGAATTATTAATCATTTGGTAAAGGATCATAAACCCAATAATTCTTTCTTAGTACTTTATTTTGTGATGAATCAAATGGTCCCTTGGATCATCACAAATTTATAGCTTTTTGGTTGTTAACTTTCTCTTAATAATGTTCTCTATCACTATCCATCAGAAATTGCTGGTTAAATTTTCTTTCATTTCCATGTTTTCATACATGGAACCCTTGTATGTGTTATTTCTGGTAGCCTTCATACTTTCCTTTCTTTATTTTAAAATGGTAGTCTCATTAATACATTTTATGATGTGGGATTTCAATAAAGATGTTCTGAAGAATTCAACCCATAGTATTTGTTTCTGAGTTTAAATTATAAGGATAAGATTTATTAAAGTATGGTAGAATTTAAGACCCCAAGCTTCCACAGTATGCTTCTTTTTAAATAATTAAATATCTTATGCTACATGCAACATCAAGTTCAAGTGCACCATGACTTACCAAACATTCCATTTATAAAAAAGGTTATGAATATCATTAACCAAATTTTGAAATTTATATATTATATATAATTTCAATATCTATACTATGTTTTTCTTGGTCATAATATAAATACAAATTCAATTTTTTTGATAAAAGAAATACTTTTCGAAAAATGATGTTTTACCACCTTTTAATGGAGAACCATTTTTAAATACCAAATTTGAGACTTTTTAAGTTATATTTGAAAAAATAATATTCCAATATAGAAGAGGGACATAAAATTTTACTTTTTTTGGGTTTTCCTGATAAAGTTCATTTTTAATGGATTGTGAAAAATACATCATTTTAATTAAAATTTTCCTTTTCGAATAATTTATTTATATAGATAAATTATATTTTTAATTTATTTTAAAGTTTAATTATATTATGTTTCTATCATTTAATACAATATTGTTCAATAGATGTAATTTTACATTTAAATTTGACATAAACACATGTCATTCTTTTGATAGATTATACTTCTCAAGAACCTTATTTCTGGTTTTGAAAATAGAAATTAATATTAAATTAATTAATGCATCTTCTATGTTTTGAATTCGGAAAAATATATATCATTTTTGAATTTATAATGTCAAAATTAGAATTGGGTGATTTTTTTGGTATATTTTCTGAAGACAGTTAATTTTTTATGAATAGTGAAAACACTTCGTTATAAATAAAAACATACATTTTCATTTAAATATTTATTTTAATTAGAAATTTTTTAAAATAAACATAGATACATAATACATATATTAGTCCAATTTAATTTGTTAGAATTATTTTTATAATATAATTTTATGTATAAAATTTTATGGAACTTCTGAACATCTCTTTTTCCCACCTTCTAGGAACATTTGTAGATTAACATTAAATGTAATTTTACCACTTTTGTAAATTTAATTTAGAAAAAACAAAATAAAAGGTAGGAATTGGGGTAAAAAAAGTTTCTAATGGGATCAAAATAATTTTTGGGGAATATTAACTTTTGAATTTTATTTACCATGCTTAAAGGTAAATAGGGTAATTCAAGGTAAAAGTAAAATTATAATAATATGAAATTACCCTAACACTTGTCCTAACCTTGTCCAATGAGTTGTGACTAACCAATAAAATTCTTGGGTAACAAATTTGGCATTTTGGAGCCACTTGGTTGGGATAATGACATTTAATAACATTTAATTTAAAGTTAAAGGAAATATAACATAAACTTGTATGTTCTTAATAAAATAATTTTAATATGGGGTTATATAATTGATCTGTTTGAAAATAAATATTAATTAGAAATATAAAAATATTCCATACAACATGGTATGATATTTTTAATTTTATACATTAAATAAATTTATTTATTTATTCCATAATTATGATGTAGTGATTACCTTATTAATAAATGATTTAAATAAATAATTTTAGAAATATTAAAATAAATTTATTTTGAAACTTTTGACTCCAGAAACAAATTTTATGGATTCTTAGGACATATTATCTGTAACAGCCCAAGATTTTATAAAAAAATATTCTTTTTAATTTTATTAAAGTCTTGTGTTGTACGCTACACCAAAAGGAGCTTGCACAACACGCATCCTTGACTTGCCTTGCATTACACGCAATCACGACCTTCCTCGATAGCGTGTGTAATACGCAATACCGAGTTTCACTAAACAACGATATGCTATTAAAATATTATTAAAACTAGCCGTTATGAATAGTAATAACCAATTTTTAAAACTCTGTAAATCTTATTTTTCAAAATGAACTTCATTTTTGGATTCGGAGTATCGAATTTAGCCTAAGGTGAAATTTTGGTACTTTTCGGATAACTTTCATATTCTGATGAATAGTGAAAATTACTAAATTAAAATTAAAAACAACTTTTTTAATCGAAATAATTAATAGTGATAAATTATTAATTTGAGTGGTTTTAAAGTATATTTAGAATATATTTTTACAATTTAATACAATGTTGGTCATTGGATGTAATTTCACATTTAAACCAGACATAATCAAGTGTCAATCTTTTGATAGATATTGTTTCTTAAAAACACGCTATTTGTTTTAACAGCGGGATTTAATTATAAAATTAATTAATGAAAATTCTATGATATGAATTTGGTAAAATAGACTTCATTTTTGAATTCGGAATATGAAATATAGCTTAGGATGAAATTTTGGCATTGTTCTGAAAAACATCAATTTTTGATGAATAGTGAAACTACTAAGTGGTAGTTAAAAAAATTAATTTCTTCATAAATCTTAATTTTACCGCTTCTGTGAATGGAATTTCAAAAATCCGAGAGACACGGTTGATGTTAGTAAGTAAAATGTGGTTCAATGAGATGAAAATAATATTTGGTGAATAGTAACTTTTTACTTTTTTTTACCACGGTTAATAGTAAATAGGGCAACTAAGGGTAAATATGATATTACTATTACCCTAACACATGTCCTAATTCTATTGGATAAGTGTAATTCGACCAAAAACAAACTTATGAATATAATATGACCATTTGGGTCCACTTGGATTAGATTATGGCATTTAATATTATATTATTTAATGAATAGTTAAAATAGTTAAAATCAAAGTTTAATAAGTAAATAATTTTTAATATGGGGTTATACATAAGATAAATTCGACTATAAATATTCATTAGAAATCTAAAAAGATTTCCTACATGATGGTATTTTATTTGTAATTTTTAGACATTAAATAATTTAATTTATTTATGACACAAGGATGATGCAGTAATTATATTATTAATGAAATATTGACATAATTGATGTTATAAACACCAAAATAAATGTAATTTGAGACTTTTTATAAATTACACTAATTTTATAGGTTACTATGATATATTAATGTTGATTTAATCAACTTGGTTCGAACATATAATTCTGTTATGACTTTCACAAAAATCATATATCAAATAGTGTCAAAATTGACACAAAATAGTTTTTAAATCAAATATTATATTACTAATTGTTATTTTATTCCTAAAAATCTAAGGTTCGGCCAAATGACTTAGATAAGGATATATATATTAATAATAAACAATTTTGGGTTCTTTTGGCCTGTTATAGTAAGTGTATTAACCATATAGTGAAAGAAAACAAAAAGACACGGTAAAAGTTAAATTATTTAACTTAGAGTTAAATCTAATTGATAAGGTTAAAATAATACCCTAAACTTGTCTAAATCCTATTGGTTGATAGTATTTCGACCCATCCCCGCCTTATCTTCGAAATAAGACCCTTTGGAGACATTATAAACCGATTTTGACTTTAATATAAAATAATATTTTGAGATATTCTTAAGGTGCCCCTCTCCTCCCTTATAAAAGAGCACCTCCTCCCCCTCCTCCTCACACCAATTTGAGCACTCAAGCTCGGCCAACCCCTGCCATTTTCTCCTCTCCACTTCCCTAGAATAATCCTAGAGGTCCTGGTCTTCTCCAAAGACCAATCTTAGTTCCTTAAGTGGAGGATTCAAAGATGCGTTCCAAAGAAGAGGAGCTTCAGACACGAACAAAGCAAATCGGACCTAAGGTAAGGGAAATATCACAATCTCATTTTTATCCGAGATTTTTTATTCGTAAGTATTTACTGGGGTGTATTTTATTATCCACATCCATGTTTCATCAATATGTAATATTATTTCCATCCACCTACAATTGTTTAAATCCATTTTTACCCTTCAGTGAGTTTTTAGTAAAGAATATGAAAGGAATCTTTTGTCGCTTTTTCGTACGAGGTGATTTTTTGACTTTTCCGACAAAAGTACGAAGAATGTTTTTTTTAACGTATACGACATGAATGTATTTTTAAAACATTATTTCCAAGAATCTTACTTTACAAGTTTTCAAGTTTATTTTTAATCAACTTCTTTTAATTTAAAGTTTTATGACATGTTAAGAAAGGAAAAATGTTTTTAAAGAAGAAAGGATATTTTCCTCAAGAATTCAATTCAAGTGTTTTATCAAAATTATTTTCCATCTAAGATTATAAAGGGTTCTGTTTCTATCCATATTTTTACATTGATTTGACTATGTTGTGATGGAATTATGTTTATGAATTCCTTTATCTTATATGAATTGATTTATGATGTCATGATGTTTCAAGAATCCCATTTTTGTTACATGTGTTATGCGATGATGTATGTTTTAGGATTATGTAGCACACATAAGAAAGGATTCATTATAAGATGGGTGGGACCTATATCTCCCTCCAATGCATTGGGTAATGATTTTATATCTCATGAGATAGACATGGCTGGAATGGTAGGTTATACCGGTTCAGTGAAACAGGACTGAAACGAGGGTTACTCGATTCAGAAAGGGACTTTGTCCACTAAGATAGTCTTGGCAATGAGTCTTGACTAACAAGAAATGATTCTCTATGATTATGTGTGAATGCCACAAAGTTTCATGTTTTATTTTATGATTATTGTGATTACATTTCACTGCCATGATTTACCCCATGTTATGAAATTATGATCTCTTTTGCAGGTTAAGATTTCCAAAAGTTATGTGCTTATGTATATGATGTGATTGATATTTCTTTTGTTTACCCTTACTGAGAATTTGAGCTCACCCTTTTATGTTTTCTTTTCCCCAGGATATAAAGAAAGGTTTTAGGTATAAAAAAAAGAAGATCTTTATGGGAGATGTTGAAGATCTTTCACCACAATTAGAAGATTATATTCCGAGTTTCCAAAGACACTAAACTATTACGGTCCTTGTGTGTGTGTTTTTGTTATGTACTAAGTATTCCGCAAATGTAATGTAATGTCCATGTACGTCAAGATACGGGTCTCTACAGTTGGTATCAGAGGAAAGGTTTAGTCAACCTTTGGAAACTAGGATGCGAAAACGTTAGTGAGATCCCTAGAGATATCTCTAATGTATGTCTAGGGATGTCTCTAAGGTTAAGTATACGTATAGGATATAGTCCTAGAACTATGGTAATGATATTAGATTAAACCAAATATGTTAGATATTTAAGTTACTCCCCCTTTATTATGATTTTTGCCTCTCACACTATTCTTTTTGGGGTTTTAGAAAATGGCTGGAAACAAGGTGATTCACGATAATGGAGGATATGATGGACAATGGAATGATATTCTTCATGAGCAACCCAATGAAATGGGATTTGGAAGTCTAAACATCATTATTATTCCGAATCAGCAATCTCATAATATGATCAATAAAGTAAAATTTGGTAAGTTTCCTGACTCGGCTAATAAGAGAAAGATGGAGTTTCATGATGATCATAGAGGAAAGAAAGTTCAATTTCCCCTATGTAAATCATGTGGGAAGAGGCATCAAGGAGAATGTTTCAAAGGAACTGGAATATGCTTTGGGTGTTGAAAAGAAGGACACAAAGCTAGTAAGTGCAAAGGAAAAGGTTCCGTTAATACCAGGGATGAGGATAATGGTATTGCTACGACATCAACAATGGTTAAATGTTTTAAATGTGGAATGTACGGGCATTATGCAAACCAATGCCCTAAGGGAAAGTCTCATGAAGAGAATCAGTATGGTCCTATGGGTAGTATTTATGTTGATGATGATGATGAGACTATAAATGATATGTGATATGAAAGAATTGTTGAAGCTCGGTCAATGGTTTAAGAATGTAGTGGAATGATTACATGTTTATCAAGTGTAATGTTGTATAAGTAATCTCATGGTACTATGGGAGAAAGAGACATCTAAGGATTGTTACATTGTTGTCTTTCCTTAAGTTTTGAAAGTATGTGATGAATGGTACCGGTATTTTTGGAAAGTAGATGATATGCGCATAATGGAGGGATAAGACGATAATGAGATGTTTGATTGTATGCATGAGCTCATGATTGATATAAGGACTAAGTGATATCATGGTTTGAGTATATAGAATTTTGAGGATTTTAGTATGTGGAAGGTGTTAAATTTTAACTGCATTCATGTTTTCACTAAGGTATTCAAGAGAATACACGATTAAGGACTTTGAATGTTTGGAATGTGACCAACAAAACATATCTTATGATATATGGGGATCGATGATGGTGTTAAATCTCTGGTAATCATTTTCACTATATTATGAGAGTCGACTGCAGTATTATGGATAAGCCTAAAATATTGGAATGGATTATGTTGGACATAAGTTAGTATTGTTTGTTTTTTCGATATTATTGATGGGATGTTATATAGTTTTGGAAAAAGGACAACCTGCAGGACGGGCGACAGCCCATCGCTTCGGACAAGGCTGTGGGAATCGAACCCACAACCGAAGTGCGACTGGCCTTTATCGCCTACCACTGGCCTACAGGAAGTCCCTGTTTAGTAGAAACTAGTTTTATTATATTAAGCAGTATGATATATGAAGTATAAGTCCATTTTAAGAACCATATATGATTAATCTCACTATAGATCGACTTATGCATATAATTTTTTCTAACCTTTTGTTTGAGACAGATGGAATGACCCGTCATTCTATCACATGATCTGCTAACACTTCATGAATAACAAATTCAACTTCATTTATTTAAGAGATGAAGTGGAAATTGTTCAAGGCACGAACAACAGTGAGATTGTACCAAAATAAAGTAAGTATTTATTCTAATTCAAATCTTCAACTTTAGGGAAATGATCTTGAAAACCAAAAATGTTGTCCTAGTGATCTTATACCTGATGAATCAGATGGTACCTTATATCATCACAAATCTATGGATTTGTGATTACTGGCTTTTCCATAGCCATGTTCTCTACCACTCTCCATCAGAACATGATGGTTAGATTTCTCTTCCATATCCATATTTTCACCTATGTGGAAACCCAGTGATTAGTTTATTTGGGTAACCGTTACGTTTCATACTTTTGTTTTTAAAGATTGGTTTTGATATTCCTTTTTACGATGTGGGTTTCTACTAAAGAAACTTTTGAATAGTAAACCATTTATAACCCCGATGAATTTCGAGGGAGAAATTCATTTTAAGGGGGTAGAATGTAACAGCCCAAGATTTTATAAAAAAATATTCTTTTTAATTTTATTAAAGTCTTGTGTTGTACGCTACACCAAAAGGAGCTTGCACAACACGCATACTTGACTTGCCTTGCATTACACGCAATCACGACCTTCCTCGATAGCGTGTGTAATACGCAATACCGAGTTTCACTAAACAACGATATGCTATTAAAATATTATTAAAACTAGCCGTTATGAATAGTGATAACCACTTTTTAAAACTCTGTAAATCTTATTTTTCAAAATGAACTTCATTTTTGGATTCGGAGTATCGAATTTAACCTAAGGTGAAATTTTGGTACTTTTCGGATAACTTTCATATTCTGATGAATAGTGAAATTTACTAAATTATAATTAAAAACAACTTTTTTAATCGAAATAATTAATAGTGATAAATTATTAATTTGAGTGGTTTTAAATTATATTTATAATATATTTTTACAATTTAATACAATGTTGGTCATTGTATGTAATTTCACATTTAAACCAGACATAATCAAGTCTCAATCTTTTGATAGATATTGTTTCTTAAAAACACGCTATTTGTTTTAACAGCGGGATTTAATTATAAAATTAATTAATGCAAATTCTATGATATGAATTTGGTAAAATAGACTTCATTTTTGAATTCGGAATATGAAATATAGCTTTGGATGAAATTTTGGCATTGTTCTGAAAAACATCAATTTTTGATGAATAGTGAAACTACTAAGTGGTAGTTAAAAAAATTAATTTCTTCATAAATCTTAATTTTACCGCTTCTGTGAATGGAATTTCAAAAATCCGAGAGACACGGTTGATGTCAGTAAGTAAAATGTGGTTCAATGAGATGAAAATAATTTTTGGTGAATAGTAACTTTTTACTTTTTTTTACCACGGTTAATAGTAAATAGGGTAACTAAGGGTAAATATGATATTACTATTACCCTAACACATGTCCTAATTCTATTGGATAAGTGTAATTCGACCAAAAACAACCTTATGAATATAATATGACCATTTGGGTCCACTTGGATTAGATTATGACATTTAATATTATATTATTTAATGAATAGTTAAAAAAGTTAAAATCAAAGTTTAATAAGTAAATAATTTTTAATATGGGGTTATACATAAGATAAATTCGACTATAAATATTCATTAGAAATCTAAAACAATTTCATACATGATGGTATTTTATTTGTAATTTCTAGACATTAAATAATTTAATTTATGTATGACACAAGGATGATGCAGTAATTATCTTATTAATGAAATATTGACATAATTGATGTTATAAACACCAAAATAAATGTAATTTGAGACTTTTTATGAATGCCACTAATTTTCTAGGTTACTATGATATATTAATGTTGATTTAATCAACTTGGTTCGAACATATAATTCTGTTATGACTTTCACAAAAATCATATATCAAATAGTGTCAAAATTGACACAAAATAGTTTTTAAATCAAATATTATATTACTAATTGTTATTTTATTCCTAAAAATCTAAGGTTCAGAAAAATGACTTTGATAAGGATATATATATTAATAATAAACAATTTGGGGTTCTTTTGGCATGTTATAGTAAGTGTACTAACCATATAGTGAAAGAAAACAAAAAGACACGGTAAAAGTTAAATTATTTAACTTAGAGTTAAATCTAATTGATAAGGTTAAAATAATACCCTAAATTTGTCTAAATCCTATTGGTTGATAGGATTTCGACCAATCCCCACCTTATCTACGAAATAAGACCCTTTGGAGACATTATAAACCGATTTTGACTTTAATATAAAATAATATTTTGAGATATTCGTAAGGTGCCCCTCTCCTCCCTTATAAAAGGGCACCTCCTCCCCCTCCTCCTCACACCAATTTGAGAACTCAAGCTCGGCCAACCCCTGCCATTTTCTCCTCTCCACTTCCCTAGAATAATCCTAGAGGTCCTGGTATTCTCCAAAGTCCAATCTTAGTTCCTTAAGTGGAGGATTCAAAGAGGCGTTCCAAAGAAGAGGAGCTTCAGACACGAACAAAGCAAATCGGACCTAAGGTAAGGGAAATATCACAATCTCATTTTTATCCGAGATTGTTTATTCGTAAGTATTTACTGGGGTGTATTTTATCATCCACATCCATGTTTCATCAATATGTAATATTATTTCCATCCACCTACAATTGTTTAAATCCATTTTTACCCTTCGGTGAGTTTTTAGTAAAGAATATGAAAGGAATCTTTTGTCGCTTTTTCGTACGAGGTGATTTTTTGACTTTTCCGACAAAAGTACGAAGAATGTTTTTTTTAACGTATACGGCATGAATGGATTTTTAAAACATTATTTCCAAGAATCTTACTTTACATGTTTTCAAGTTTATTTTTAATCAACTTCTTTTAATTTAAAGTTTTATGACATGTTAAGAAAGGAAAAATGTTTTTAAAGAAGAAAGGATATTTTCCTCAAGAATTCAATTCAAGTGTTTTATCAAAATTATTTTCCATCTAAGATAATAAAGGGTTCTGTTTCTATACATATTTTTACATTGATTTTACTATGTTGTGATGGAATTATGTTTATGAATTCCTTTATCTTATATGAATTGATTTATGATGTCATGATGTTTCAAGAATCCCATTTTTTTTACATGTGTTATGAGATGATGTATGTTTTATGATTATGTGGCACACATAAGAAAGGATTCATTATAAGATGGGTGGGACCTATATCTCCCTCGAATGCATTGGGTAATGATTTTATATCTCATGAGATAGACATGGCTGGAATGGTAGGTTATACCGGTTCAGTGAAACAGGACTGAAACGAGGGTTACTCGATTCAGAAAGGGACTTTGTCCACTAAGATAGTCTTGGCAATGAGTCTTGAATAACAAGAAATGATTCTCTATGATTATGTGTGAATGCCACAAAGTTTCATGTTTTATGTTATGATTATTGTGATTACATTTCACTGCCATGATTTACCCCATGTTATGAAATTATGATCTCTTTTGCAGGTTAAGATTTCCAAAAGTTATGTGCTTATGTATATGATGTGATTGATATTTCTTTTGTTTACCCTTACTGAGCATTTGAGCTCACCCTTTTATGTTTTCTTTTCCCCAGGATATAAAGAAAGTTTTTAGGTATAAAAAAAAGAAGATCTTTAAGGGAGATGTTCAAGATCTTTCACCACAATTAGAAGATTATATTCCGAGTTTCCAAAGACACTAAACTATTACGGTCCTTGTGTGTGTGTTTTTGTTATGTACTAAGTATTCCGCAAATGTAATGTAATGTCCATGTACGTCAAGATACGGGTCTCTACATTATCTTTGATTTAAGGCATTGTTTCAAATGAATCATGTTTTTATTACTTTATGAAAAATCAATTACTAAATAGTGTCAAAATTGACAAAAATGAGTTTTTAAAAAAATAAAATTTTATTAAATTATTCAATAGTCCTAAAAAACTATGATTTGAAAAAATGAGTCAGATAATGTTATAAATGTCATTAATTTTCCACTTTATGTTCTCTTTTCATTTTATAGTAACAATATTAATCATATAGTATGAAAATACAATAACTTATGGTAAGTGTTAATTTATTCAACTAAGGGTTAAATCCAAAAGATAATGTTAATTTAATGACCTAAACATGTATAAAACCTATTGGTTGAGAGGAATTTTACCCATAATAATCTTATCATTTTAATATATAACTTTGGTTCAATTATAAATCTAAAATCAATTTGTAATAAAATAATATTTCAAGACTTTCCTAAAGTTCCCCTCCTCCCTCTTATAAAAAGTCACCACATCTACCCACTTATACACACCTCTAATGACCCTAATATTGGACCACAACTTCTCAAATAATCTCCAAAAATACATACGTTACTTATATAATCCTTACATAAGGCATTATATAACTACAAGAAGCCTTTTGGCTCAAATCAAAAGGAGTTACCCGATTAAGAGGTAACGTCTTCTCTCAAAATCATTTATTAATTTCCCTTAATCAACCCATGACCTCTATTTGTTAGATTATTTTATGAAAACCCTTTTATCCTCAATATACTAGGATTTTTTATGATAAGATTTCAACATAAAATTACACGCACCTCCATCAAATGTATTCAAAAATATTATTTCTATGTACGATGAATTACTTCCTCAAGAAATGATGAGTGTTCTTTCTTCTATTACCACCAATCATGATGGCCATTATTATGGAAACTATATTTATATGTGATTTATATTATATTTATTTTCACTATATGATTCTATAATTTATATTTAGAATATAACTTTATTCTTTCAAATTTGTGTAAATGTGATAATTTTGTTTGAGAAAATGTGGATTACCGCCCCCTCAAAGTGATATGACTCGTTCATTCCATACATCTAACATATAAAGGGTTGTTCTAATGAATAAATTTAACATATATAACATAAATATTATATAGTATTTATAATATATATATGTTTAATTTATATTAATTCTTTTAATACAATGAAAAAATGAAAGTAGTGTTCATGTCTACGTACGACCTACCATCTCCATGAACGGTGCACTTCATTTTTAATATTCAAATATTATGGAATATTATAAATAACTATGTAATGAATATATAAGATAATTTAGTAATGGATTAAATTATTTATTTGATTAAACTATGATATATTTTATAAGAAAAACAAATAATGAGTCAAAACTTACTCAGAATTTTAAGAATTTGACCCTGGAAACAATGGTAATATTGAAATATTATTAACAAAATGATTTAAGAGGATTGTATATGATATCATCACTTTTTATGTGGTTTTGTTATAATTTCATAACATACTTAACCATTATACAGGAGTTTAACACACCCTCTACTAAAAAAAATTGCAAGGTAAGGGTTAATTTCACAACCTCATTTTTTTATCCAAGATTGTTTATACGTAAGTATCTACTGTGGAATTTTTATCATACACAACCATGGTTCATAAAAAAATATCTCAAAATATTTTCACTATTTATATAAAAAAATTAATGTCATTATTTCTCATGTTTTTTGTTTAATAAAATGTTTTGAATGTAATCTTTCTATCATTTTTGAAACGAGGTACTTTATATCTTTTTTGGCATATTTAAGGAAAGAATGTTTTTTAACTGATACGGAGAAAGTGGCTATTTTTGGAAGTATGACACCATAAAATTTTGAAAATTTACTTACAAACAAACAAGTTTATGTTCAAAACAGAAGTTTTATTTTAAAATTGAATATCTTTTAATTGATTTAAAGTAAAAAAAGGATATTTACCTCAATGAGTCTTAATGAATTATTTCCATCTATGTCAACATCCATCATTGGATTTTATTCTCTTTTGAGGTTGATTTATTAATGTAAAATTTTTCATATCATATTGAAGGTATTTTGATATATTTCACTATAGATATACTAGTTTTATACCGTTCATGGTTTATGGTTAATGTATTAACATTTTGTATTCCTATATGAAACGAATGTATATGTTAGGTTTCAACCTTTTCATATGAGAAATACATTGGACATAGTAAGTGACATGTGGGTCCCACAATAGCCTTTTGATGCATTGATATGTCTCATAAAAACTAGTATCTTTTCACAAGGCCATGAAAAATTATTTGTGTGGTCTTGGCATGAGGCCTTGACATTGTGGTTATGATGTCCAGTATTATGCATTCCCCCGTTATGAGATTAGTTTTTGATTTTACATGTGATTATTTGACTAATAGAATATCTATGTGAATGTTTAAATGGAATTAGTTGATATATTATTTCCATATTATTTTAAAGATAATTTTTTAAAAAGAATCTATTTTAGTATTGTAACTTTCTTTAAAAGAATGTTCTTATCAATGATAGCTTCCACTCTATATTGTTTATCCTTACTGAGCATTTGATCTCACCCCTTTGTTATGTTTTGTTTTCCTATGATTCTAAGAATTGTTTTATGATTGATATGTATGGTTAATATATGGGAATATTGGTGCTCTCAATGTATTATCTATGTTGTATTTTATGTTAGAAATTGTAATATAATGTTCATGAATGTAATCTATTTTCCAAGACTGCTAAATTGATCAGTACTTCGGGACTTGATTCCTTGTAATCATGCCAATGAAATAAAATAATTCACCAACTCTAGGAAACTGGGTTTGGGGAATTATAATAATCTCTCCAATGAATGGTTTAGATATAAAACTAAAGAGGCTCTTCGAAGAAAAGGTAATGTTATTAAATGTGGTTATTTTTTATTTCTTCTTCCACATCCTTCAAATCATATTAAACTTTGATAATATAATAAATAAATTATCTCCTATATAATTAGATGTTATTATGTTAATTGAAAAAGCTAAATCAATCTCTACTTCCATCAAATGGGAAATCAAATCATCGATTGTATGTATGGAAGACTACCGCCTCACAAACCAATGTAATTCATTTTCCATCACCAAATTTCAAAAATAGAAATAATGATGTATTTAAAATATGTATACGATTTTTATGAAATTATTATACTTATGTAATTATGATACCATATATACATTCTTAATTTCCATTCAATGGGAGGATTCAATAACGTCACACATGTGTATGACAGACTACCGCCTCACGATGTGATTTTTTTCACGTACACTTTACATGGAAGGTTTTTAGGATAAAATAATTGAATCTATTTGATATTAATGAACTAAAAAATATATATAAATATAATATCACATATAAATTTTTACCTTCTAATTTGTTGGAAAACAATAATGTCGCTCATGCGTATGTATATACTACTGCCTCCTCTTAGTGATATAAAATAGTTTTCATTTAATTTTTACATGGATAGTAAAAAAGATGGATTTGATTAATATAAATTATATATATTAAATAGTAAGGATTGTATGATGTTTGATTAAAATTTATTTTCCTTCTTTTCCATCCGTTGTGAAAATGAAGATAGTATTTATGTGTTCGTGCGTCCTACCATCATCATGGATTCCGTAATACATCTTCTATCTCTTACATGTATAGAATAATATAAAAAATTATATAATTAATAAAATTAATATATATATATATGATATTTATATAATGGATAAAAATGTTTATATGATGTAACCATGATCAAATATAAACTATTTAAATTACCAAAACATAACTGACATGAAAAAAGAATCTATTATCAACTGAAATAATGATTCTTACAAATAAATGATAATAAACAGGTGATAAATGAATATATGTAAATTATATATGGTATGGGATATATTATTATGGTTCTTAATATATTTTAATAAACCTATATTTAATATTAATGGGTTTCAGAAACATACGAAGTATTTCAAACCTGCGGTAAGGGTTTCTCGTATCACTTTTACTTCCATGAGACATATGTCATATTCAACACTATCCTTTTTGTGGTCTATATACTTATATTTTATATGTTTTACCGTGAATATATTTATCATCATTGTATTTAATGTTTCATTTTATGTTATTTATTTTATTTTTCTTGTGATTCACAAATTTACCATGTGGTGAGTGTTTTTTATAATCTCATCATTATTCAGGATTTTGTTATGTTTAAGTATATTTTGGGGGAATATTTGGAATTTACCTCTTAAATCCAATAAAAGTTAATACTATTTTCCTATTACTGAAATTTTGAATTAGTTTTATGATTATTACCCTCTTTTGTTTTTAACATTATTGGGAGAATGACTTAAAGAAAAGAAACTTTATTTCTATTTCTGGGAAAAATTTATTTTCCTTCCAAATAGAAGTTTTCTAAAAATGTTTTAAAAGATCATTTTAACATTATATAAATTATTTATTAAATAAATTATTACCCATTTTTAACTTTTTTAGAAAATTTAGTTAAAGAAACTTTCAATTTTTTTTAAATAAGGCTCGTTTGTCTTTTATTGAAATTATTAAAGGAATTTTTTTTAACATTTACGGTATGAATGGAATTACCCACCTTCATGGCCACTATGTGTTTGAAAGCTTATTTTATAAGTATAAATGGTTATTTTCAACAAAAAAATTCAAAATATTTTTTTGTAGTTTTTTTTTGAAAATATTTTCAAAGTAAAAAAAGTTTTTTTACCTCAAGAATGTTTTTAGTGATATTTTTAATGTATTTAAGTTAATCAAAGACATATGAAATTTGTTTTACTTATACTCCACTATGGATATGTTGTAATGGTACCATATTATTATTTATCTGGATGGTTTATGATAATTTTGACTAGGGATGTACTTTTCTATTACCATCTACTATATTACTCTGGATGGTTTGCGATTATGTTTATTGATTGGGGTATGTATTAAAATTTTATATTTATTATTTAAAAATAAATGTTTATGTTGATTGTGTTTCACCCCTTTAAAATAAGAAATTAATTGGTCTTATTAAATGAAAGGTGGGGTCTATTTTTATAAATCCCCTCGATGCATTGATAGGTATAATGAGACAAATCCGTTTTCCAAATTAAATGGGTTTTACTCGCAGTCTTAAATTATCTTGTGAATGGTCTTGATATCAATGTTATTAGGTCAGGAATTAATAATTTACTCATTATTAGATCATTTATTGATTTCCATGTGATTATTTTTTTTATTTAGAATATTCATGGATATGTTTCAAGATCATATTATAATGTATATAGATTTATTTGAGCTTCATTTATTCTTACCATATTATTATCAAACTATTGTTTAAATGGAATTTATTTTACTTATTTACATTTCCATATTGATTATTCTTATTTATTCCTGATAGCTTCTATTTGACACTTACCCTTAATGGTCATATGATTTCATGCCCCATCCTACAGGGGCCCTACCATGACTACCCCAAGTCCACCTCTAGTAGGACAGGGGATGGTGACTAGCACTGAGGTGGAATATAATGCAAAAGGAAAGCATTTTTCTAAGTACTTTTACATACACACACATCTTTGAGACCAAAATGATGAAATGTAAAAACACCAAGTAAATAATAAATACATACACTAAGATCTCAACCATAGATTATGACAATAGGAAACTAGAAAGTAATGAAGGACAAAATACAAGCCCACTAAAAGAAGTGTCTGTAAAAATAAAATAAAAAGATCATGAAATTCATCTATATAAAACCCTACCTTAAGGGTAGATATAGTACAATTCTCTGAAGTGGTAGAAGTACACGCCGTCTGGTTGATCACTCGAAGAACCACCTGGTCTTAGTCCACCTAAACCTCCATGAAATTGTCAATCATTTTTAAAAGACATGATACATGCATGGGTTGACCATGTAGGGGTGAGTAAAACAATACTCAGTATGACACCCTAAAACCACAAATGAATACCACAAAGAAATACACGTAGTACACCATAAAAGAAAATACAAAAATTACACCATAAATTAAATACACGAATTATAGTTATCTCTCACAGGTATGTGTATATAACCGATATACCTAGGATATGCATATATACTCATAACTAGCCAAAAGAAAAGAGGTAAGTCACAACCAATCCCTGTTATATGATTATACTCAAGGCATGCTCATTCTGGGAGAACTCACTCCTCAAACCATGATATCATCAGAGACTCTGGTGAAGAGGTCCCAATGATTTGGTCCCCACCCAAAGGGAATTAAAATAGTAAAAGATCATAATATAATGAGAGGGGATCCTTCCCATAGAATACCAACAACCCAATCAGTATAATCCTGCAATATAAGGGGTATTTATTAGAGAATACTGACAACCATATCGATGCGGATCACTATAAGGAGTATTAATGCCCTGCGCTCATAGGTCACATCAATTCCCTCAAAACTCCATCATGGGTGATAGAGGATCACTCCAGTTACAACAAGGGATACCATAAAAATATTCGGGACTTTGATTATAAATGGAAATATTATCCATTGATGTGGATGTAATATCATACTAAACCCTTAAAGAGTAAAGCCTAGTAAAATCTCCACTTATATTAGTATAAGATAAAAAATCCCACTAATCCATTCCAAAAGGAATTACTTCTCGCATGGGTACCAACACTATATATGGTTCACCAAATAGACCTTACATTTGAAGGTTATAGCCATTTTAGTGAAAAATTATGACCTCAGTCAAGTCTGGGTCTGACCAAAATTTGATCATCACAAACCAAACTAGCCCATCCCATACAAGTGGGTCGGCCTCCATCTCCCACAACTGGTCTACCCAGCCATGTGCTCATGGTCCATGTGGAGTCACCTTGTTCAACATGAATGGAAACCAAATTATCCAGCTCCCTCATGGACTATGTTTCCACATGCTTCACAGGGACCCACAACCATATATGTAGACCCCTTTCACTACATCATCATTTTCCACCACTGTCCCACTATTCACATCATGCTCCACCAGGACTGACCCCTCCCGACTTGCCCCACATGAATCGGCCACACCAGGCCATGTCCTGCCTTTGCCGCCGGTCACCTCGCATGCATCCCACATGGACTGATTAGAGCCGCTGCTCTAGGCACCACTGTGCGCTACCGCAATAAGCCGCTACCTCATCTGAATTGTGCAATTCCTTTACTGTCACACCTCTATGGTGTCACTGTAGTATAGGATTATTGGTCTCGGGTTTTTGTTCCATTTATCTAAGGTGCAACAATCATTTGCTCAAAAAATCAAGAAGACTATGGAGAACATCGGGGGAGAAAAAAAACATGGAAAACCCCTTGAACAAACCTCTTCCTTTTTTCATCTTGGAATTATTCCATTATATAATAATAATCATGAAGCATAACAATCTTTAATCTAATAAACCCCTCTAATAAAATCCTGTTATAAAATTCCCAACACATAATATGCACAACCCATGAATCAGTACATTATTTGATGGATTCACATTCATCATAGGGATAAATAATGGGGAGGAATCAAATTAGAATCCACACCATACCTAATGTTGGGATGACTGTTGATGAAGAACGATGTAGTGTGGTCATAATTTGTCGATCCTTGATCTGTCAAACTCATGTTTTTTCAATCCTCTGTCATTTTCCAATGCTTTCACGAGAGGTTCTTCTCACCCACTCTGAGGAATTACAGGATTTTGGTCAACACTAAATTCTTTACCAATGATGTTTCATTTAATAAAATATTTTTATTAAAATATTTTAATGATGTTTACATCCAAAAACTATATTTCATGGTCAGCACACTTTGTTCAATGTCAGAACCAACCAATGGTAAAGTCATTGCTCAAAATGGAACAATTCCCTCAAGTTTCAAATTTGATCACTCAATTAGTTATTCCTATTTTACAGAAAAACTACCTGTGTGATTTATTAAAAAAAACATTTTCAACGAATTCTTCTGAGAATACCAGGTCTCAGAATCACACATTGTCTCAGTTCCTAGTCTCAAAATTTTCTAAATTAATTTTAAAAAAAACAATAAAAATCCAAGTCATTATACTCTTTCCACCTAATGGATTTATGTCCCTGAAAGATCAAATAAGGGATATACCGAAAATTGAGGGTACTGAGTATGAATCTGAGCCTCTTACTCACATGTTATCTCTTGGATATTTTCATTCTACCACTTAATGTGAACTAAAGGAATCTACTGCCCAAGAATGGTCCTCTTTTGTTAAACCTCAATCTCCACTAGGTACTCTGCCTAAGTCAACTCATTTTTAATGTATAACTCACCTCAATCAAAGGTTTGTGATGGATCATGCATCTATCTCCTCAAATAAGACATGTAAAATACATCATTTACTGAATGCAACTATGGGGGTAGAGATTGGAAGTTCTCCACCTTGCTAACTCTACGTAGAGTCATAAATGGGTAGATGTACCTGAGAGATAACTTGTCGACCCATCAAAATTTCTATAACCCACGTCGATCTGGGACACGAAGGAACACATGGCATCCTTGCTCAAAATATAGAGGCCTATTTCTCTTATCATCATATGACTTCAAACGGATATTTTCAGTTCTCATCTGATCCTGGATGATCTTCACCGTCTCAGTGGTAGTCTAAAAAAACTCTAGATCCATGACTGATAACTCTTCTGGGCCAGTCTAGCAAAGTGGTGACACGCATGGTTTCCTATACAATGCCTCAAATGGTTTCATACCAATGGTGGAGTAGAAGATATTGTTGAATGAAATATACAAAAGTGGTATTATTTCCTCCCACATACTACCAAAATATAGGATTCTAGAACTTTACATGATCTTCTCAAACATGAATGATCAACTCAATATGGTCGTCTGTCTATGGGTGAAAATATGTGCTCAAGAAGAGATGATTCCCAAACTCCTCCTGCAATCCCTTATTTAACCAAGAATTAAAATGAGCATAATGATATATTATTATCTTCAGCGTAACTCTAGAGAGTAAAAATTTCTCCTGAATATAGAGTCATCTCAAGCACTCAACAGAACACTATTCCCAGATAGGTAGGAAGTAGGCCAACTAGGTGAGTCAGTGAACAATCAACCAGATGGACTCGTGTCCCCTGGACTTCCATGGTAACACCATCATGAAGTCTATTGATATCCCATCCCACTTCCACTATGTCACATCATGTGTTTGGGTCAATCCCAATAGAACCTCATGATCAGCCTTCACTTTCTGACAAGTGAGACACTGAGAAATGAACTCCACCACTGCCTTCTTCAACCCTATCCAACAGAACTGACGTAATGGGTCCTAGTACATCTCTGTCACACACGGATGTATCTCCAAAGGGGATTCTGGAACAGCCTCATTTCTTCCTCCCATAATTCCACTGATACCACTATGCATCCCCTGGAAAGAAATAAGTGATCCCCACCGTTCAAAAATCCATCAGGGGAATTCCCTGTGGACATATGAGATCGTAAGGCCTCATAGTTGATATCCCTAAGTCTTTACTCCCAAGATCATTGTAAGAGTGGGTTTGACAACCATGAACTGGAGGTATGTTTTTCTATATCTATCCACAGGGGATATCTATAATGTATCCAACTGCTCTGATGCCTCGCTCAACAGCTGTAACCTGGATCTCCTATTGAGATCATCTACCACCACATTACCCTTACCAAAAGTATATAAAATATAAAATTCATCGTCTTATAGGAACTCTAGTAATCACCTTTATATCAAATTTAAATCCTTCTGAGAGAAGATATACTATAGTCTCTTGAGGTCATATTTGATGAAAAACTGCCCACTCATTAGGTAGTTTTTCCACATATTTATTGCGAAGAATACTACTGATAGCTCAAGATCCTGGGACACATAGTTCTTCTCATGTTTTCTCAACTAGAGAAACCATATGATATAACATCTTTCCCCTTCATCAGGACACAACCAGACCTGGTCCATCATGCATCGCATAACACCGCAATCACAACTCCCTCATTTTTTAATCTCAATGTGGGAGCACTCGTTAACCTCTACCTCATCTCTTGAAAGCACTACTGGCACTTCTTTGTCCACACGAAAGGCTTCCCATTCCATGTAAATGTTTTCAAGGATGAAGATTATCTATAAAAGTTTGGTAAAAACTTATAATTTTACCCAACTAAACACTAGAAAACTCTACACCTTGGTAACACTCTTGTTTGGATCCCAAGAAAGAACAGCCTCAATCATCAATGGATCAAATGTGAATCAAGCCTCTGAAATGATGTGTCCTAGTAATTGGATCACTCGAATCCATAACTAACAAATTGAGAGCTTAATGTAATGCTAGTTCTCTAAAATTGTGTCTAGGACCATCAATATGTTTCTTACATACACCTCCCTAGACACCGAGTACACTAGGATTTCATCAATGAAGACAATCATGAATTGGTATAGGTATGGATGGAAGACAATGTTCATGATTACCCTGAACACAACTAGGGTGTTTTTCATGAAAATAGCATCAAAACGAACTTATAGTGTCCATATAGATATCTGAAGGCTGTCATCATCACATCCACATCTTGTACCCTGAGCTTGTGATAGCCCAGCTTGAGGTCAATCATCGAGAACCACCTTGCTCATTTCAGCTGATCGAACAGGTCTCCAATCCTTGGTAGTGGATAAAAGTTCTTCATCATCACATGTTGCATGCATTATAATTCCACTCATAACCTAAAACTACAATATACCTTCTTGGAAAAAAAATATCTTGAGCTGCCTAGGGTGAAACACTAGGTCTAAATAATCCCTTTCTTAATAGGTCCTCCAACTGCACCCTCAGCTCATGAAGCTCTGCGAGAGCCATCTGATATGTAGGTATGGATATAATTTTCATCTCGGGGTATAAATCTATATATATGTCTTCTTCCCTATGGGGAGGTAATTTGGTAACATCTCAGGAAATACATCATCATACTCCTCCACCACTACTGGAAACCAAATACTCCCATCATCCACTACATTCAAGGTTAGGCTAGCCAGCTAATGAGTAATTGGATACAACCTCTTATGAGTAATTCCATCATGCTCTGGATACATTTTCTTTTCACCAATAATGGAAAACTCAATCACATCTGTAAAGCCTTTAACCCACACTTTTAGATTCAATACAAAAACATTATGTGTATTTTTTTATAATTGATAACTTAAAAATGCACTATACATTATTAAAATGAGGACATTTTCTGGTCTAAGTTCTATAGAATGAAACAAAAACATACACATATTGAATCCGAGTTTACCAAAAATAAAACCTAATATAAATAACTGGATTCATATTTATTTTGACCATAACTGTCCTTTGAACGTATAAGGATTACTATGACAAAAAAATTAAAAACATGGGATGATAAAAATATATCAGTAAAGGATATAAAAATAATAATATGAACCATTAGTCCATAAATACTTTTGAACATAAGAAATCATTTTCACAAGGAATATCCCTTATCTATAAAGTAGCATATACATACTTTGTGAAAACATAGAGGACATAAATAAAACATGTAGGTAAATTTGGGAAATAATTACTTACAATTGTAACCATCATGGCTACCATATTATTTGAAAACCTCATGGATACCATACAATATATACCTCATGGATACTTTACAATATAACCCTCAGGGCTAACTTATGGTGTAACCATCATAGTTACACATGGAGTAACCATACGACCAACCTCTAACATAATCAAGACCAATTAATTGGGGGGAAATATAGGTACCACCCTTATCATAGAAAACTCCCAATAACCTTAACATAATCATTTAACAATAATAAATTCATAAAAAAATTTCTTTTGAATTTCGTAAAATAGGATTTTAAATGAAGACTTTTAAAGAAATATCCTTTACAAAAATCATATAATTAAAATGTAAACTAATAGATTGGAAGGAATATGTGTATACTCTATATATAAACATAACAAAACATAATACATTAAAAATTCATTTCAAAATTTATCATAGTACCATATAATTAATGAAGTAGAATGTTAACCCTGTAACACCCCAAGATTTTACGAAAAATATTCTTTTTAATTTCATTAATGTATTGTGTTGTATGCTACACAAAAAGGAGCTTTCACAACATGCATCCCTGACTTGTCTTGCATTACACGCAAGCGCGACCTTCCACTATAGCGTGTGTTGTACACAATACCGAGTTTCGCTAAACAATGATATGCTATTAAAATATTATTAAAATTAGACGTTATGAATAGAAATACCCACTTTTTGAAATTTTATTAATTTTATTTTTAAAAATGGACTTCATTTTTGGATTTGGAATATCTAAATTAGCCTAGGGTGAAATTTTGGTATTTTTCTGGAAAATTTCAATTTTTGATGAACAGTGAAAACACTGAGTTACTATTTAAAAACCGACTTTTTATTTAAATTATTATTTATTTTATTTAAATTTATTTTAGGTCAAAATTGATACATAATACCTATATAAGTTCAATGTAATTCATTGGAGTAATTTTATAATAATTTTAGATATATAAAAATTTCATTGAACTTTTCACCGTCTTTTACCCACCTCCTAGGAGAATTTACAAATTTACATAATACTTAATTGTACCGCTTCTGTGAGTGGAATTTCAAAAATCTGAGAGACATGGTTTATGTCAGTATGTAAAATGTGGTTCAATGAGATGAAAATAATTTTTGGTGAATAGTAACTTTTTACTTTTATTTACCACTGTTCAAAGTAAATAGGGTGATTAAGGGTACAAATGATATTATTATTACCCTAACACATGTCCTAATTCTATTGGATAAGTTTAATTCGACCAAAAACAACCTTAGGAATAAAATATGACCATTTAGGCCCACTTGGATTAGATTAGGACATTTATTATTAATTTATTTAAAGAAGGGTTAAAATAGTTAAAATCAATGTTTAATATGTAAATCATTTGTAATATAGGGTTATACATAAGATAAATTCTACTATAAATATTCATTAGAAATATAAAACGATTTTCTACATAATGGTATTTTATTTGTAACTTTTAGACATTAAATAATTTAATTTATTTATGACACAAAGATGATGCAGTAATTATCTTATTAATGAAATGTTGACATAATTGATGTTATAAATACCCAAATAAATGTATTTTGAGACTTTTTATGAATTACAATAATTTTCTAGGTCCATATGAAATGTTATTATTGATTTAATTAACCTTTTTTGAACTAATCATTCTGTTACCATTTTCACAAAAATCAATTACTAAATAGTGTCAAAATTGACATAAAATAGGTTTTTAAAAAAATATTATATTATTAAATGTTATTTTATTCCTAAAAATATAAGGTTCGGAAAAATGACTTAGATAAGGATATATATATTTTTAATAAACAACTTGGGGTTCTTTTGTCTTGTTATTGTATGTTTATTAACCTTATAGTGTAAGAACACAAAAAGACACGGTAAAAGTAAAATTATCTAACTTAAAGTTAAATCTAAATGATAAGGTTAAAATTGTAAACTAAACTTGTCCAAATTCTATTGGATGAGAGTATTTCGACCCATCCCCACCTTAGAATCTAAATAAATCAATTTGGAGTTATTTAAAACCGAATATGACTTTATAATAAAATAATATTTTTTGTTTTTCCAAAGGTGACCCTCCCCTCCCTTATAAAAGGGCACCTCCTCCCTCTCTTCCTCACACCACATTGACCCTTCATGCTCGGCCAACCCCTGCCAAATTATCTTCTTCACTTCCCTAGAAACATCCTAGAGGTCCTGGTCTTCTTCAAAGACCAATTGTAGTGCCCTAAAAGGACGTCTCAAAGAAGCGCTTCAAAGAAGAGGTAATGTCTGTTACCGATTCTTTCAACTTTATTTCTTATTACACTTCTTCTTCATTAGTTGTTTCATTATGAATTAATAACATCAGTATCAATAATATACGGATATGTTATTATAAGTATGAAACAACCCAATTTCACCATCTATCCATCCTACAGAAAACGAAATCACCGCGCGTGCGTACGTACAGAATACCGTCTTCACGCCATGGTGTAATCTATTTTCCACCACTACATTACTTGGATGGGTATAATGGTGTAAAGAATGAATATATATGATTATTTTAAAGTTATATTGATTCTGAAATAGTATAAATACACTTCAATACAATTCCACGATCATGGGAATGATATCATCGCTCGTGCGTACGTACGGAATACCGTCTCCACGATGGGATGCGACTCGTTCTACATGATTTTCATTGCATAATGATTACATAAATGAATTGAGTGAATAAATATGATATATATTACACTAATACCATTCTGTAAATGAGGTATCTATAACCTAAAAATAAGAATAAGAATTTATTCAAGAAAACACGCATAAGAACAAAAAGTAATAAACACCCGAATAACAAGTAGCAATGAAATATTACTAATAAGAAGCTAAGAATATGACCATATATGATATGATAACAATACTAATGATTCTGGAATAAGTCAATAACATTATTTAAATCATTATACAGGAGTTTCAGACACTTACTATGGAAATCGGACCTAAGGTAAGGGAAAATATCACAATTTCATTTTTATCCAAGATTCTTTATACTTTGGTATTTACTGGGGTGTATTTTATCATCCACATCCATCTTTCCTCAACATGTAATATTATTTCCATCCACCTACAATTTTTTAAATCCAATTTTACTCTTCGGTGAGTTTTTAGTAAAAGATATGAAAGGAATCTTTTATCGTTTTTCGTACGAGGTACTTTATGACTTTTCCGACAAACGTACGAGAAGAATGTTTTTTTAACTTATACGGCATGAATGGATTTTTAAAACACTATTTCCAAGAAGCTTCCTTTACAAGTTTTCAAGTTTATTTTTAATCAACTTCTTTTAGTTTAGAATTGTATGACATGTTAATAAAGGAAAAGTGTTTTTGAAGTAGAAAGGATATTTTCCTCAAGAATAGAGTTTAAGTGTTTTATCAAAATTATTTTCCATATAAGATAATAAAGGGTTATGTTTCTATCCATATTATTACATGGACTTTATTATGTTGTGATGGAAATATTTTAATGAATTCCTTTATCTTATATGAATTGTTTTATGATGTCACGATGTTTAAGATTCCCATTTTTATTACATGGGTTATGCTATGATGTATGGTTTATGATTTTTTGGAACACATAAGAATGGTATCATTATGAGATTGGTGGGACCTATATCTCCCTCCAATGCATTGGGTAAAGATTTTATATCTCATGAGATTGACATGGCTGGAACGGCAGGTTAAACCGGTTCAGTGAAACAGGATTAAAACGAGGAATGAACTCGGTTCATAAATGGACTTTGTCCACTAAGGTAGTATTGGAAATGAGTCTTGAGTAATAATAATTGATTCTCTATGATTATGTGTTTATTCCAAAAAGATTCATGTTTTAATTTATGATTATTTTGATTACATTTCACTACTATGATTTATCCCATGTTATGATATTATGATCTCTTTTGATGGTTAAGACTTCCAAAATGATATGTTCTTATGAATATGATGTGATTTATATTTCTTTTGTTTACCCTTATTGAGTATTTGAGCTCACCCTTTTATGTTTTCTTTTCCCCAGGATATAAAGAAAGGTTTTAGGTAAGAAAAAAAAGGGAAGATCTTTATGGGAGATGTTGAAGATCATTCACCATGATTAGAAGATTATATTCTAAGTTTCCAAAGACACTAAACTATTACGGTCCTTGTGTGTGTGTTTTTGTAATGTTCTAAGTATTCAGAAAAAGTAATGTAATGTCCATGTACGTCAAGCTTAGGGTCTCTACAAACCCGAAGAATGAAAATAGGGTTATGAATTCCCTTACCACAGTTTTTTTCTTATGTAAAACTCATTTAAACCTATTGTATAATGGTTAAATGAGAGTTATTAATATCATAATGAAATATATTAATATTTATAATACCTTATATGATCATTTCATTACATCACTTAACCCTTTAATTGTTAGTATTTTGTTCCTTTCATTGTTTTGGGTTCGTTCTATACATGATTTCTATTATCTGTAGAAGATGGATACTCTTGTCGATTGGAATTGAAACTCCAGAATTGGAATTAACAAATATATAAATATTTATAGAAACATAATTTATATGGATTATCATTTTTAATTATGACATGAGGATGACTCATAAGTGAAAACATTATTGATATTTTTAGGTCATTTGGGCGATTCTTCGATCATAATGAACTCATTTTGGTTTATAAATTAATAACATGTGTGAAAAATGATTCCAAAACCTTTTATAAGATATAATACATAAATTAAAATCTGGTTAAACCATAAAAATGACTTCATGACCTGTCTTGATGGATGTAAAAGATATTGAAATCACATCATCCACGATATGAGTAAATCGACACATCACAGCTGATGTTTTAATTTCTTGAATAAGTGGGAGAGGAGAAGAAGTATAAGGACGAGTCTTACATAAACATGATGAAATAAAGAATATGTAAGATAATAGATCATTCATGCCTCTAGGATAAGTGGAGTTGAGTAAATAATAATAATAATAAAAAATTAAAATAAAAAAACAAAACAAAAGAGGATGTTTACCTCTTGATCTATTCTCCTTGAGAACCTTCTTAAGGCATTTGGTTTTGGCATTTTGTTGAGACTAGAAGCTCAATGAAGTGGGGAAGAGCCTTGGTAGGATTATTTGGTAGAACCTAGGAAATTCTCAAGGCTTCAGGGGTGTTGGAGGAAGAGGGGAATGAGGGTGGTATTTATAGTGGAGAGGAGGTATTTTTCATTATTTTAATCATTATTATAATATTTTGGCTCAATACTATGAATATTTTTAGTTAGTAAGACCCCAAACAGTAATAATGGAATTTTATTTCTAACCAAGTGGTCATACATCGCTTATTATGTCATAAATAGTGTATTTAACTGATAATTTGAATATACGGTATTTTACCGTATGTCACCATTCATCCAAAAATCAAGAATTTTAGAAAAATACCAAAAATTCACCCTAACCATTTTTCAACATGTAGTATTAAAAAATGAACTAAAATTTTTGAAGATAATTTTCTAAATATTATTAATTTAATTTTTAAATAAAATCATAATTTATTCAAAAATAACAATTTTTAATTTGTAACTCAATTTATAACACGTTGGAAAATTAATCAAGATTTAATCATCATATAGCATAAAGAAAATAAAATAATAATAAATTTTAGTATTCATAATGGTCATATTACTATTCATAAGGGTATGTTACTATTCACAAAAAAACATGGTGGTTCTATTAGACTCCAAATAACTTAATGATCATAATTATAGATGACCATTTTTTGAAATTCAAAACATAGAAGCTAAAAAATTAATTTTAAAGTTTAGTTATTAATATCTAATTAAAAAAATGTATCATTCATTTAAATTTATTTTTAAAACATTAGGGTGTTAAACTATCACTGTGGACACACCGCACTCTGTGCCTAAAACAATAAATCTGAGCATGGACTACAGATAATGAGTCCATAATGATAATGATGTCGTAAGGACTCGACGACCCTACTAAGAGATCCCAACCAAAACTATGACTTCAAAGAGTAATCTCAAACTATCAGCACCAGGGTTTAATCATTATATCCCCTCAGGTAAGAGTCTCTATGTGTAAAGTTTTAGGTCAACAGTTCAACCAGAATCTCTGTACCCTGAAAATGGTCCGTGGAAAGAAAGGAATGACTGGAACCTATGTCTATCAAAACAGAAACTATGGTAGAAAATACACAGATCATACCTCTAATCATTAGTTTTTTTCTCTGGATTATAAGCCTCCATCACCTGAAGTTGGTGTCATCCATATCCATCAGCTCCCTAACCCTAGCGTGGATCACCTAGGGGTGCTGGTGCTAATATGTCAAGCGTCCAACCACTTCATACAGCCCTGCCTACTCTTATGCCACATATTAAACCCTAAAGAACACCCTTCTCTTGTCTCTTCATATTACTTGGAGGTCCATTGACCGTCCCCTAATCATTTTTACATTAGGTTGGGAAATCACATACAAAATCCCCCTGATTACCGCATACATAAAACCTTCTTTCTATGGGATGACTTGAGACACCCTAGGAACCCTACATCACTAACTCGTATCATGGGTTTGTCTTCGAAATTTCATAACCTTCTTGGGTCCATGAGATCACCATCAACTACCAACTACCAAAGACTCAGATACCTGGTGCCTACTGGTAGCTCCCACTACTTTTTTCTGCTCTTATAGAGAGTTCTATACTAGTACATCTCATTCTAATACCCCAGAATATGTTGGAATGATAATTGATGTCATGGATACCCTGATCATCCAGGGAAATCATTGATCAAAGGTTTCAGCCCTGAAGAATGGTTGTCTCACAATATCCATGGAGTTGTGAGAAAGATCTGTAAACCTCTGTTAGTACTCTTCCATAGTCTGACTACCTTGTTGTAGATGTAGGATCTCTTGTATGCACATTGATCACAACGTAGCTAGAAATAACTATGAGGAGACTCTCTCTTGATAAAAATCAATAATATATTCAGAGATGAGTTATTTCTAGCTACGTAGTGATCAATGTGCAGACAAGAGATCCTACATCTACAACAAGGCAGTCATACTACCTAGAGGTTCTATCTCTAGTAACGGCCCATGTACCTATGCCTGATTTCTAGGAGGATCATCCTTATGATCATGCAATTGAATCCTAGATGGCTATCTACAAGGAGGAATCCTAAAAAAACAAGATGTACCACTGTTAATAGTGTATACCTGGCGTGCTAACTCAATAAGGACATGATAACATACCCAAATCCCAAATAATTCATGTACCATTATTTTCCCAACAACCAGTGTTATCATGTACTAAGTGAAAAAGTAAGTGTTTGGATTCTTGGTGTATGGATATGTCATCCACAGCACCAATAATAGATTCCATGTCCCGAAATGCGAACTCGAAACACCAGAAAGTATTTCCCCAAACCAAACTCACATACTCTCAGTCCTTAAGTATAACCTACCTTTGATACCACTATGTCATGACCCTTCATAGTGGTGCGTGTGCCTTGACTACCCCAATACTGCCTCTGATAGGACAATGGCTGGTAACTAGCACCGAGTAGGCATATCCCACAAATGGGAGGCATTTTCCTAAGTACATTTACACACACAAACATCTTCAAGACCAAAATGATGAAATGTAAAAACACCAATTAAAAAATGCATGCATACACTAAGATCCCAACCACATAGTATGAAATTAGGAAACTAGAATGTAACAAGGGACAAAATACAAGCCCTTTAAATGAAAGAGTCAATAAAAGTGAAAGCACAAGTTCCTGAATCTCATCTGCTGAAACCCCTACTTGAATGGTAGGTGTAGGATAGTTTTCTAAAGCTATATGAGCACATCTCACCTGTCAAATCTCTCTAAGCACCACTTGGTCCTAGTCGACCTAGAACTCTATTAAAGAATCGGTCATCTTCAAAATACGTGACAAGTGTGGGTGAAACATGTGCAGGGGGAGTAAAAAAATAATCATTACGGCACCCAGAAACCACAAAGGAATACCACTAAGAAATACATGAAGTACACCACAATAAAATACATAAAGTACATCAAAAATGAAATACACAAATAACAACCATCTCTCAGATGTATATTTCTATAACACATATTCCAATGATATCCTGATATAATCATAACCACCTATAAAATATAGAGGAAAGTCAAAGCCAATCACCTCCACAAGATTCAACACTAGGCATTCTTATTCTGGGAGAACTCACTCCTCACACCATGATATCATCAAACACTCTTGTGAAGAGATTCTGCTAATTTAGACCCCACCCAAAGAGAAATAATGTAGTAAAATATCATAATATATAAATAGGGGAACCTTCCAAGAGCATACCAACAACTCAATCTATATTATCTTGTAACATAGGGGATCCTTCTTAGAGAATACCTACAACTCTATCAATACATCCCACTAGATGGAGGACTAATTCCCTGCGCTTAGAGGTCACATCAACTCCTGCAAAAGTCCATCAAGGGTGATTTAAAATCACTCCATTCCTAAGGATAGATACCATAACTCTATTTGGGACTCAGCCTTTAAGAGAGACTACTATACAGTGATGTAGTTGTAATACCAGAATGAACCCTCGAGGAAAGAACCAATGGAAAATCTCCAACTATAATGTTCCAAGCATTAAAAAAATCCCACAAAGCCATCTCAAAATGATTGTCTCATCGCAAGGGTCCCAACACCGTAGTTGAATCATCAAACGGACCATAAATTTGAATTTTACAACCATTTTAGTTACAATTTCCAACTCGTGTCTAGTCCGGGTTCGACACAAACCGGCTCGGCCCAAACCGAACCGGCCCAGCCCAGCTAGTCGGGCCACTAGAGTGGTCTGGTTTGTCTAGCCTTGCCCATACATGTGGGTCGGCCCTAATCTCTTGTATACTGCTGACCCATCAACATGATCCCAGTCCATGTGGTACCACCACATTCAACATAGATGGCCACTGCGTCAACTAGCTTCCCAATAGCTTGCACCTCTATGGGATCTACATGGACCTCCAACCGCATACGTGTCCCCCCATCACTGCATCCTTCATCATCACCTGCATCATTGCTCTAGTCACAGGCTTCCACACGGTCCCTCCTAGATTAAGTTCTCCCTCCGTTATCAGCCACCCCACCAGCAACTCACCATCCACATTGCACTCTACCTAGACAATCCATATCGGGCTGCATCTTTCCTTTATCGTTGGTGGCCCTACTGGAGGCCCTCCTGGACCGACTGAAGTCACTGCTCCAAACACCACAATTTTCCACTGCCTTGCACCTCAATAAGCCTCTTCCTTATCCAAATTGCATCATGCATTCACTGTCACACCTATGCAGTATCATTGTGGAATCGAAGCATTGGTCTTTGGTTGTTACACCACAAATGGATGGTGCAACAATTGTCTGATGATAAAATCATGAAGAAAAAGAAGAACATTGAGGGAGAAATAACACATGTAACAACACCTAGAACAATACTCATCCTTTTTTTCCTACCTCGATCCATTCTATAAGAATACTCACAAATCTTAACAATCTTTAATCAAATTAACCCTGCTAATAAAATATTGTAATAATAAACCCAAGTGATAATACACATGACTCATGAATCAATCTGTTCATCGATTGAATCAAGTTAATCATAGGGATAAAGAATAGGGATGAATCAAATCAAAACACATAGCCTAACTCATTTTGGAATGACTATTGATGAAGATAGATGTTGTGTCATTTTTGTTCGTTAATCCTTGATCTATCGAACCCAATGTTTTGTCAATCCACCATCCTTTGCCAACGGTTTTTTCAAAGGATCTTCTTTCTGAATTAGTGGAATTCTTGGTTTGTGATAAATCCTGAATTCCACGCCAAGATCCAATTAAAATATTCCACACTACTAAATTGAATAAAATATTTTAATGACGTTTACATCCAAAAAACTAACCTTCATAGTCAACCCACATTGGTTGATGTTAGGCCCCTGCTAATGTAAATTTGTTTTTCAGAATGCAACGGTGCCCTCAAATTTATAATATGGAACTCTTTTAGATGTTATTCATATTTTAAATAAAAATATCATGTGTTCTTTACTAAAAATTTTACATTTTTCAACGAATTGTTTCGGGCACACCGAGCCTTAGTATCACACGTTGTCTTAGCTACTGGTCCCATAATCTTCCCAATAAATTTATAAAAATAAAACCAAAGAAAATTTGAGTCATTACATATGAGCCCACACCTTATGAAATATCTCTTCAGGATAATAGGAATTATTTATTGAGGTATATGCTGAGATATTCTAAGAGGAAATACAAAATTCATAAATAAAACACTTTTTGTATTATATATTTTCAATTGTAATGTGAATTTAAAGAATCTATATAATATAACAATACTACTAAACTATTAGGTCCATCATGAGGTTATTCCTTATGTATTAGGTAAAATTAATAAAGTGAGAAATGAATCTCAATTAATAGACTAAGGGTTTTTACAAGCATATTATTAGAATAGTTAATATTTAAAAACAGTGATTACAAAAATATATAAACAAAATGTCAGACATGTGTAAGTTTCAAAATAATAATTATGTCTACATCCTTAACCAAAAAATATTAAAGTTAAAAAATTAACATTAATTAGAAAAATATAAAAATGATCAATATTTGTAAATTTAAATATTCGAGTTACAAAAATAAGTCTTCTTATATGGGAAAATTTAACCAAAAACATAATCATGTCCATTATATTATTCAATAAAATAATGATTAACCATAACTAATAAATATAAAATCTAAAACAAAAATCAAAATAATAATCAATATATGTATAATTAAACATTAAAATAAAAAAATAATTTTTGATAATGTAAATTTGAAAATAAAATAAAAATTTTAATTAAATAATTAGGAGAGTAATTTAGTTTTTCCTCATAACCCTTCCGCATTATATTTTCATAAAACATTGAAAATGTCTGCATTGTATCATTTTTACCATCCGGAAATTTCATAATATATGAAGAAACCTTAGAAATACATAACATCCATCATCATCCTAATCACCAATATGAATTATTTTCCCTTGAAAAATGATAGAACATTGATCATTTCATGGATTAATGAAATAAAATATATTTTTTTGTGTGTAACCATAAAAAATGGTTTCTCTTTGAAAATAAATCTTTTCAAATAAACAAGTGTAAATCCATAATAATTATGTTTCACACCACTAATAATATCAACCAAGATAAAATTCAACACTATGACACAAAATTTATTGTAATCAATTCCCCACATATCCTCAAGATCTCCAAAATGTGTTGTTGATTAAAAAAATTCGTTTTTTTCTTTTTCAATTGAAAAATTGGGTGCTTCATCGATGAACATTACCCCACTATTTAAAAAACACTATAGTCATCCAAATTTTTGTGTAAAATGTGTAACCATTAATATAAAAAATAGATTATGTGATCACATTAATAAATGGCCCCCCTATTAACTATTTCAATGTTTCAAATGTAAATTTATATATGTTGAATTTATCTATAAACGATGAGAAAATTGTTTTTTTTATTCTTAACAATTAGCCATTTTTTATTTTTTTCAGATATTGAACCTTTAATCTAGAAATATGTGATGATGTATATACTTTAATATCATATTTATTATCCTAAATGTATAACTATTCCTATATAACTTCATCACATGGAATGAACTTTACCTTAAATCCATGAATCCCTATAACTTAACTATCAGCATTCAAATGTTAAAATATCGAAAGAACAATATTCTCCAACTAATACAAATAATCAGTAAATAACTTAATAATATAATTTGATGAATATTTCTAAACAACATAGTCCTCTAGTCAATAAGTATTTTTAACCTATCCCTTTTGAATTTTCATATATCATTCAAAAGGATACATCCAATATAAATAAACAGTCCCACATACTCTTATATCACACACCAAATGAGTCACAAGTTAAACCATTGTTTCTACCCTAGGTAAAAACTTTTCAAGGGTGATGACAGAATGGTATGATAAGGATCCTCATACATCTCTTTTTATTGAGACAACCCCATGTCAAGTTCACCATTTATTTTGTTTCGACCCATTCTGTGTCATTATCCTTTAATGGAGGATTGGATTAATCCCATGGGGATTGGGTAGTTTACCCCTCTTGTATTGAGAAGAAGTTTCCATAGTCAAATGGTCCCAACGGGCAATTACATGGGGTCAAGTACTTGTGCAATCGGTCCTCCTAGGATATAAATTCCTCGAATGATCTCCAAATAGTTTATTTGTGGAACTGGAAACACCCAACAGTCCTGGTATCCATGATTCATCGAGCACTGTTCCAAAAGTAGGTGCTCGTTGGATGATTTTTTGGCCAACTTCACTTAAGGAATCCATTGGTTGAGAGGACATAAATTTGGTCTCATCAAACCCTTTTGGGGGTAATTATTTCCAATACCAAGACTCTCTTATAGATTTAAGTCATGTTCATATATTCTTGAATCCTTAGTTAATTTAGGTAGATTATTTCCACGGGGTACCCCTATATTGCAGGATTGTCAGAGGCATACATGGATTGGATGATACAGAGGTAATGCTAACATAAGTCATGAAGTAAGGCACTCTAGAGTTTAACATCATCCATGGAGGATGGAAGGTGACTTGATATTTGGATCAAACCCATAGGATGGGTTTCCAATGTATCCTCAGGAGAGGAATCAGAACCCTTGTAGTTCGGATGGTTGGGGCTTACACATGAAATATTCCCATTTGAGAGGGTCATGATTGGGTGAACCCTTTTGGAAGGGAACCCTTTTGAACTTTTTCCTTCCAAAAGGCATCCTATATATCATAGTTTGACCAAGAATTATAGTTCACATAGTTCAAAATAACTGGGGCTTATACATGGAATCATCCCATTTGGAGTGCATGATTGGGTGAACCCTTTTTAAAGGGAACCCTTTTAAGATCGGTATTTCAAGCATGAGTCCTATGTATCCTAGTTTGACCAGGAATCAGTGTTATCATATTTCAGAATAACTCAGGTTTATGCATGGAAGCTGCCCATTTTGGGGGGTCATGATTGGGTGAAACCTTTTGGAAGGGAATCCTTTTGAGCTCAGGCCTTCAAGCAGGTGTCCTACGTATCTTGGTTTGACCAGGAATCAAACTCCTTGTAGTTAAGAATTGTGTGGATGTCATAATCATTACAAATATCTAAGCCCATTTGTGTCATGATCGGTATGAGAAACAATAGTATGTGAGAGGTCCAACCAACGACACACTTCCTCTCCTGCTGATGGGAGGGGGAGGGACTATGGTAGAAGAGGGATGGGAGATGGTAGGTGGGGGTAAGGAGAAATGAAACATTTAATGTGTGATGACATTAAAGGTCATGTTGCTCATCCTTCAGAATATTGGTGACTTACCTCAGTGGACGTTCCCCAAAATGATATTTGGGGAAGGGGAGGAGTGTCAACCTCGTCAAAATGAGAAGTGAACATAACTCCTTCGACTAATCAATATTCATCATAGAATGGAAAATTAAGTGATCACCCTAAATCCCTATAATAGGGATGTTCATGTTATCATCCCAAAGTTAAACTCTAGGTTACCATGGGAATTTAGACTTACAGACATCCCTAGAGCTCAAACCATTATGGGGAGAGCCTTCGTGACTTCGCATACGATGGTTATGTAGACTCAAAGGGGAATGTTGATGCACCCAATGATCTAATCGTATGGTTCGGGTGGATTTAGAGGAGGCTTTGGCCTGATGTTGGGGGACTCATTCACAGAGGGGATATGGAGAACTAGATGGTAACAGAGGAATGGGATTGGAACTAGAGGAAAGAATACCAAGAAACCCCCCATTCCATGTATTGTTTTCTTATGTGGGATGGGAGCATTGCTATATACCATAGTGGTATAAGGGCAGAAGGTTTGTACGCATAATGAAGTTGTATGCATGCTTGGGAATGGACCACCTCACACCACAATGGTGCACGGTCCTAGATGTTGTCTGCCATGCTGCTACGAGTTCCATTCGCATACTGATGTAGTATGTGGCATTGGGTTAAATCCTTATAGTAATACACTATGTAGAACACCATATCAAAGGATGTTCTTGAGGACTATCATTCACAGGGAGTTCATCCCCGAGAAATATGTGGTTCATGATTTCACCAATTAGGTTTGCAGTTCTATTTTTATTATTATGTTCTTTAATTTTATGTTTCGTGTCCGACTATACTTGTGGAAAATTTGGATTGAAATTTGGGGTTCACCGATGATTTGAGAAAGAATATAGAATCCTCTCTAGATTCTTTCTTCCAACCTCTGGGGTCCCCTTGGTGCTTCCTTCAGATATACCCTCTCAATTCCTTATGTTCTCCATTTATATATAATTGAGTCAATCATATCTATGGGCACGCGACACCATTTACAGAATCCTTTGAAGAGATATCTTGACCTGTGGAAGACTTGGTCAACCAAGGTTTGCAGAGGTTGTGGTTTGCGAGTCAGGGTTTAGAGAACCCAGCCAATTTTCATCACCTATGAACTACTGAGTTGGAAAGACAATATGCAGATAGCCTTCGCACACTTTATTCCTTCAATAATGTGGTTTGAAAGATCCTAGGTTCATTGGACATCACTTTGTGGGTCAATGCCTTGTGGGTCTTCCACGTACCGATGGTTTGCGGTTCATGCAGTCCGTGAACCCTTACTGGTGATGGTATGTAGGTCACATAAAAACATTTTGATAAATCATTTCATCCATATTCTTCCAAAGTTTGCAACTCAGTTTGAGTCGATTCACATTTTTATACTTGTAGGAATGCTTCCTTCCTTCAGCAATGTGATTTTGGGAGTATTTTCTTCCCTTGTTAAAATTTTCAGGACCCTACAAATGCCCCTCATTGGAATGGGGTCGGTTTGGAACTATGTAAAGACTATACTGATGTTCAAGCAGTCCTGAACTGAAATTATTCGTGGTAGAAAATATAGGTCTGATAGGAGGGGAACACACCTATATATAGTGGCATGTGTCATTTTTTTACTGTTTCTTGTGGAAAAAAGTGTTTTCGACTCTACCTTAGCTTCAATTTCCTTTACGTACTGTTTATTTTGCGAAAAACCTTTCTCACGAACAACTTCATACATGTTGTGAACTGAACTTTTCACCATTGAATCATCCCATTAACCAAATACTAGTTTTTGTGAATAACCACTATGTAACTTAAAACCATATCTGGATTTCCACCTAGAAGAACTCAATGTGGCTTGTGTGTCTGCACACCGAGCTCGAATCGGAAAACTAATCTTTAAGACATAATAATCTGAGTTTAAAATTTTAAACAAAAATTTTGAATATGACCATGGAGGGTCCTTGGTTTATGGTATCCAAATTTCTTGAACCCTTATGTTCGCTATCCAATTCTCTATGGGGAAGCGCCTTGCAGGTGTTTTTCATACCATGGTTGTATGCAGCATAATGCTTCCATGTACTATAGAAGTATGTGGTGATTACTTCCGCATATCATGAAGCACATGGGATATTCCAACTACATACTTTTTTTATAAACAATATTGGGTGACCTTTGTGGACAGAATTTTAAGCCCTTTAGCCATTTTTTCATAGACTTTATCCAAAAAAAATATTGGACTAACTTTTTGTAGGCTTTTGGATCATTATGTGTAGGATACAATGCCTCTTTCACAGGCTGTGATGAAATTGACAAAGACGAGGGAGACCAGGGTCGAGGATAATGAGGACCATCTTCGATCTGACATTATTCCTCATGATAACTTCATAAAATATCTCCTCAATCCAGAGCTCCAAAATTATCCATTGTCCATACAGTTTCCACTTTATGAATTTGGTTCTCCTGATTACATTCCTCAACTGTTGGATGACCCTAATACCCATTTCATTCTCTTAGAAGTGTCATAGGGACATGATTGGGACAATATTTCCTTAGCAGGAGAAGTCATAACTACACAAATTCAGGAAAATGTGTTCATGTTAGAAGGCACGATGTGGAATTAGGGTGATCGCACATGTCGCAACACCACCTCGAGACTAGTCACCCGAGAGTACCTATCTATCATCAACCTTTACCAAGAAAACCATAATGGTGGGTGAACCACAAAGTGGGATCTGCGGGGTGTAGGATGCTTCTCAAATGTATGGGTATATACATTCTGGATACACCAAACCTGTTAGGATTCCCCTGACCAGTTTAATGTGCTTAAATTATATCAAGGCACATGGGTTTCTCGGTTTGTAGCATTCTCCCTAGGTGAAATCCTTTCAAAGATACTTAGCTACTAGTGATCAAGAACCAACACCTTCCATTTGTCACATGGAGAGGTAGAAATATTCTTTTGGGACATACACCAACTCAGAGGACTCCCCATCCTTAGAGAGATGTATAACAAGTTTCTCCTAGCAGTCGCTACTTGGAATAATACTGACCATGTGTCCCCATTGAGAAGGAGCCTACTGGTTATGGCAGAGGGATTACTTGATCATCCCCTCTAGGCTCACCCTCTTATCCCATTCAAGGCATGGATAGGGTTAATATTTCTGGTGAACCGACCTAAGCTGAGACCTCTCTGTAGTCAAACTCACCCATCAAATCATTCTCGACAAACTCCAGGGTCATATTTCTCTACCCTCAAAGTCAGACTATATACAACCTATGGATATGACCTTCAATCGGACATCTCACCTGCACTTAGATTAGAAGGTTTCTTTTCCATTTTTGGATTGGATATCTTTTCCCACCCTACGATGTATATAATGAGGTCTAGGAATATAATATTATGATGGAGGTTGTGTTGGCAGAGGGTTGACCCATCAATATGGTCACTCCTACTCTATCCTGAAATTATGAGTTGTTGGAAAAAAATACAAGAAGGCTGGACCTCACTTCATCTTAGTGGACTATTTCAATTCTTGTATGGGTGGAAAAAAGAAATGAATCCCCTACTATGAATATAAACACACTGTAAAGGTTCCCCATTTCAACTTTCAACCCGCCCTTCTAAATATTTCTATTGTTCGTTTTTGACGCTCCTTTTCGTCACATTGTCTAAAAAGAATGGAAGGGGAAATGACTTAGCACAAATTGATTCATCATTCGAAGAAAACATCAAAAATAGACAAACGCATGAACAAGGCTTCAAAAGCACATGTGTCGTGCAGGTTCCATCACTGTAGTGCAAGTCCACTTGCAAGATTCCTAATGGTCACTCAAGTGACTTTCACGCCCTAAACGATAACCGCCCGAGGTCTTCTGCAGCCAATAAATACCCCAGGTGGGCCCCCCAGTCCGGGACGAATTTTTTCAAGAATTTAGATTTAGATCTATGAACACCCAATTCTCTTCTTCAGGTCTTTCAAACACTTATAAGGTAATTATTTACCTATAATGGAAGGTCTAAACAATAGGAGTAAGGTCTAGGTGTTAGAATTCACTACCACTTGTGCACATAAGGTGTTTTACCCTTAAGGGAAATGAAAATTCTTGCACGCCTCCCTACTTCCTCACCAAAACTTGCACGCCTCTCTTCTAGAAGTACCTCATGATAATTATAAAGGCATTGTTCAAGGATCGCCCATGTATTACCATGTTGTTTTACAAATGCGCAAGTACCCATGTGTCACGCAGGTATGCTTGCGCGACAAGGACTTGCGCGCCCACGCAGTACCTGCACGCCTGCTAGGACTTGTTCGCCCCTACCTTTTTGGGTGACATTCTTGCCCATTTCACCCCTCTTATGCCATTTCACCTCTCCTATTCAAGATTCAGTCTTCAAGACACACTTCAAAGCCATTTATGGCAAGATTTCTTGATTTGACTTCCTTATCTGAAAGGAATTCTGTGGAAAATCTCTCAAAATCTAGTGATTTATAGATCATTATGTCACTAACAATTGGGATTTCATTCATTCAACCTCATCCTTTAGGATGAGAGAATCCTTAACCTGGGCCTCCTTTTCAGGAGTAATCCCCAGTCTCAAATATGGGCATCCTCCTCAGGAGTAATCCCCAACCATAATTCCCTTAACCTGGGCCTCCTTTTCAAGTGTAAGCCCCAGATCTCCTAAACTGGGCCTCCTTTTTAGGAGTAATACCCAGTCATAATTCCCCAAATTATGGGCATCCTCATCTGGCGTAAGCCCCAAACCTTAATTCCTTTAACTTGGGACTCTTTTTCAGGAGTAATCCCCAGTCCAAGTCCTCATTAATTTGGGCATATTCTTTAGGATTAAGTCCTAAGTCCCCTAATCTGGGCATCCTCCTTAGGAGTATTCCCCAGTCTTAAAGTCTCAAATATTGGAATCCTCCTTAGGAGTAATCCCCAACCATAATTCCTTTAACCTGGGCCTCCTCCTTAGGAATAATCCCCAGTCTTAATATCTCTTAACCAATCCTAATTCCTTTTGATCTGGGCTTCCTTCTCAGGAGTAAAACCCAATCATAAGTCCCCTCCTAACTTGAGGCTCCTTTTCAGGAGTAAGCCCCAAGTTAGAGTATTCAAATCTCCATGAAGCACATACACCTATATGGACCCTGTTCTTGGATTTCTTCCCTAAAGTAAATCCTAATATTCATTTATCTGGGTAGTCATACATACATAAGCACCACATTATTTCTTATGATTGCATCTTTCATGGCACAATTGTCCGGTTTTACCAATAGCTCTTGTTTCTCACACAGAGCATGACTCATGTGAGCGTAGAGTGTAAAAGTAATTATGAAATATTTCTTTGAGCCATCAATCATAAACATCATACTCCATTAGTCGAACTATGTGGGTTCTGATTCCTTTTTTTAAAACAAAGGATACGTAGGTAGCCCTTCTGCAAGTTCGATCCCAACTCTGATATAATCCATGTCCTTCTGAATGACAATAAACTTCAAGTGCCCCACTGAGTGGCATTAAAACCAGCATGGTAATCATAATGACCGAGAAACTTCTATATAAATGTGTCAAAGGATACCATTGACCATGAATCTCTAATAAATACAGATGATTCTCTATCGATGAAGAACCACGAATACATATAAAACATTCTTTAAATTTCCTATATATTTAATCATTGATTGTTAGATCTGAAGAAAAGATCATTTTATACTTGTTAATGTAACAAAGATTCATGAACATAACTTAAATCTATAAAGAGAGTCCCGGAGTAGACGATAATTCCCCTCAAAAAGGTGTGATGAGTCCAACCTCCCATCCTCTCGACCAATGAAAATTCCTAAGCCTCATCGGTCCACAAACTAATGAGCACCTACCTTTGGAAAGTATGTCCAAATGGATGTGGAATCATTGGATGTTTATGGTTCTACAAACAAACCCGTTAGAAACCGATTGGAATGTTTGAACCTTCAGTCAAGGAGGTAATCCCCAAATTCTGAGGGAAACAAAAAATGGTGAACCCGACGTGAATCCTTAACCTAGTTAAAATGATGTTTTACCTATTTGGTAGGCCCCTATTTAAAACTCAATGAGAGGGAAAACAAAACAATCATTGAAATATGTACTCATCCAAAAGATGTAGTGGATGAATTTATCTTGATTACGTCTGTTATATCAAACATGCAATCTTTTCCATGATCTTCTGCATTTCCAGAATGGCTGCTCTCAAGTTCACACCTGTCAATATTACTGCTGCAAATACCACTACTACTACTCCTTCTAGATCGTCATCCTCTCTAAGGATGACATCACCTACTCAGCATCTTCAACGCTGGGTATCAAATGCGCTGGTTAAGGAGTATCGTCAACACGGTACCATCCCAACTCTGGAGGCTGCTTGAAAAGCCCTTCAAGTGAACAACTCACACCGGTCGTCCGAACAATGATCACTAGTGATCAAGAAGCCGGTGGTGCTAACTACTGTCTCCAACCGTTTCGGGTCGTTATCCCCAGAACGCAATCACCATTCACTCCCATATTATGGTGAGGTGAATGAGCAGGTCCATCAGGGCCTTAATTCAATGAAGAAGGAGTCCTTCTTGAGGGCTCCTATCAAAAATCACTGCCAGACTTGTGAGGAAGTACAACCTCAACATGATGAGGGTACCGAATCCAGGTGTTTGGCTCTGGTTCCTCGAACCCGAGCAGGCAAGACGAACCGCCAGAGGCGAAATCCGGTCAACAGTGAGCAGGTTCTCTTCTCTTCCATCTCTGGAGAAGTCCACCAACCTAACTTGATGGAAAGCAACGAGCGGGCACATACACCTACCCGTTTTAATTCCAATGTCCAGCAGACTTGTCTAGCAGCATCACGCCAATCCCGCCAGGAAATTCTGGTGGAGTACTATAGGCAGGAACATACACCTGTTTATACATCATCAGCTAGTCAGCAGGCTCATCTGACTACATATGATGGAGCTCGCCAACCACGTTCGGTGAAGTGCATTGAGTAGGCACATACACCTACTAGTATTAATAAAGCCTACCAATAGTCTCGCTTGGTAGCATTCAGATAAGTTAGTCAGAAAGCCCCAACAACAAACACGAGGCAGAATCAACTTTCTGCCACCACACTTAAGTACTGTCAGGATTCACTAACAGGAGAAGGAGGACAAGAGCAGGCACATACACCAAATCCAATCACGGAATGGACATATATCCATGTTCCGGTAGCTGAATTCACCAAGCATATTCTATCAATGGTGAAAGAGAAGAATCAAATCGATGCTCATATTTTGGATGCTTTCTAGGATATTATAATAGCTTCCACAGCATCTCAGGGAAAGACACATAAATATATCCCTACTAGTGGAGTGACACATCAACAGTTCACTCCGGAACAGACACACACATCTGTTCGAGCCCAAGAGGGTTGTGGGTAATACACCCTCATATCATATGGACAACCAAGTCAGGCACATACACCTGATTTTAGTGGAGATCGTCAGCCTAACCTGGCCATATTTCCTGATCAGGCACATACACCTGCTTAGAGCATCCACTTTCGTCAAAAAGTGGTCTCCAAGGTGAGTAAAAAGGCGTCTGAGAAGAAGACCCTCCCAGCATAGTCATGAGATCAAGAGCCAATCTGTAACAAGGCTTTTCTCGATGTTGGAGTATTTTAATCCATCAGACAGTTATCTGTTGGAATCCAAGATTCTACTACCTCATTTCCTAATATTGGGAACATTAATTCTGAAGGTCTTCAAAAGACACTTCCTCATGAAGTCTTTCTTCATGAAAATTTGGTCGATCTCGAAGTTTCATCATCATATGAGAGCTACAATAACCCTCTGTGTGGCCATAAGACCAAGGAGCAAGAGATCTCATCTTTTTTTGTAACCCATCATGGTGGTCCTCCCCATGATGATGAATTTCACGGCGCAAGTCCTCTCCGTAGTAGTGATGCACATTTCCTGGAAAATGCTCTAGTGGAAAATGTAGTGACAAGAAAGCCCTCCTATCTTGAGGCACTTAGAAATGCAAAACCAGTCATGTCTGATTCTTCATCGCCAGAAGGTGAAATACTTTCTCAATCAGAAGATAGCCCAGGGTGTAGGTCATTCTCTAAACCACCCCTAAGTCATGCATCTTCTAGTTTAATCAGAAATTTCTATACCAATCTTTTTGAATCAAATGAAGTAACAAGGAAGCACCAGCTCTGGTCAAATCAGGTAGAAGAATCTTCATTTAATGATAAAGAGGAAATGCTAAACATGAGAAAAAAACTACAAAAAGGTGAAGTACTAGTCATGTTTTGGCCTCTGGCTGACTCTCAGTATGACATTCTAATGATATTTAAGGAAGATGGAATTCATGATATTCATCTCAACATATGGAAAACTCATTTTCATTTGAAGAAAATAGTACTATCTTATGATGAATATGAAAATCATCTTAAGATAATAGAAGGGTTACAATGTCAGAATGATTTGGAATCTCTATCAGTATCTTGATATCTGAAGGCTGAAAATCAGCAGAGAGCCCTTCAACGTTCATGCCTTGGCGTACTAAGAAGATTGCGTCAGATAATTGAAAATTCCCCATCTATTATTCATGTCAGAGAATGGGGTGTTCATGGAGTACTACATTTCACTGTGCTCTCCAGTCAGCAAAGCCCTCCAAAAATGGTCTCATGCAATGTTATTGCCCATGCCCGGTCAAAGTCAATGGGCTTTGTTTTTAATCAAAATATTGCCCAAGAATAGGCTTCAACTAGTTCCTCTCAAAATCAAGCATACAGAGAACAAGGTGTTTAATTACTCATGTATCACGTAAATGAGAATTTTGAAATGGAATCTCGTATGGAGAAAGCACATCATCAAGTGATAGAAGTGTCAGAATCATCCAACGGTCTTTTGAACCTGGTGATAAAAGTGGATATAGGTTAATGCATCCAACTAATTTCCGGACTAATGTTCGAAAGATAAGGAGAGCTTTTAAGAAAGTCTCAGACATAGTATGTCAAGATCCACCCCAGCTTTCCAGATTGGGGACTCTATTAAACCAACCTTTGGAATCAACAAATAGGATTCGAGGAGTTGAGTGGGAATAGCAAGAATAGCCCCAGTCTACTGGACTGGGGACTTTTTAAAATCATCAATCCCCTCATCAGAGAAAGTCTGTCTTTTCTCTATTGGGGAAGAAGCCTTAAGAGGAACGAAGATCCAAATTATCAGTAGATTCCCTCCAAATTATGGTTCATCAGGAAGTTCCTGAGGGATCTAATCAACAAAAGGCAATGTCTCATCAAAGACATGGAAGAAGACAATATCACAGAAATGCTGATAGAAGGGATGTAATGCGTTATTCATCAATCAATGTCATCAATGTCATTTTTGTTGATCCACCTGATGAGGCTCACTCAGGGACTCAGATGAAGAGGTTCCTGCTCAAGAAGATGTACGTACCAACACAAATGAAGAATGTGTGCGTACATGAAATCAACAGATTACTCAGAACCTAGGTAATCCTTCAAGTAACCCACTTCCCCCTCTATGAAAAGGATCCAAAAAAGGGAGGGGAAAGAATCAGGTGACATATCATTCTTCCGGAGAAGGCCAATCGCTCTCACTAGAGAAAAGGTTTGCACAACAGGAGGAAGAAATGAAGGAATTAAGGAGCTTGAATGCAGAACTTCTTTAGGGTAGTCTTCTTATTAAGCATGTTGGAGTCAGTCAGCCAAGAGAATTTGTTGCAGCTACTGAGATAGATCAAGAATATCCTCCTCTATCAGTACACCCTAATAGGTCTAATCCTATAGGTCAAGTGAAACAACAGTTGGCAGAGCTTCCATCAGTTGTAGTACCAACTGCCATACCAGTCCAGACTCCAGTCATTGCACCTACCCAAGTCCAAGTTCAACCGGAAGTTTCTCAAAAGTTAATAACTACCATTGAGTCATAAATAGCTCGGTTAGAAACTATGGAAGGGAAACGTGCACATGTTCAACCAGAAAAGAATGTTTATCCTGAATGGATAGATTCAATCTCTCCTCCATCAAGTTTTGGAAACACTGTATTCCCTATTTTCAATGGATCAGGTGACCCTGAAGAGCATTTGATGCATTACATGTCTTGTTGTGATCCTATTATTGGAACTTCGAAGCAGAAAGAAGAAGTAAAACTCATATGCGTCGTACGGACCTTGCAAGGACCAGCCATTGTTTGGTATACAAGCTTGCAATCCTGGTCAATTACCGGATGGGAGGATCTTCGCCAAAAATTTCATCTTCAGTTCAGCTAAACTTTTCCAAGGACAACAGTTTTAGATCTTACAAACTGTAAGCAAAGAGAGAATGAAAGGGTCTCAGATTTCATTACTCCCTAGAAGGGATGAACATATTCCCTAAGCTTAGCACGCCCTCAAGAGTAATTGATGCCAATCTGTGGGGAAAATCTGCGTGATAAATTACACATGCCATTGATCCCTGTGAAATACACAGGAGGGTTTCGAGACCTTACTTCAATCACTTAGCAGATTGAATATTCCCTTATACATGCTAAGGCTAAATCTCGTGTAATTCCATCAGCTCCAGGAAGAAGAATGGGTAATGAAGAAACTGCTATAGTTATGCTTAAATAAGCACATGTACCTGTTTCTACTTCAAAACCTTCATCTTCTCTAAGGGATCCACCTCCTGAGTGCCAACAACAAAGGTCGTTTCATCCTGATGATCAAAGAGATAAAAGACGAAAACAATTTGAGGATCTGAAGAGCAAAACATACTCTTTATGAAATGAACAAGTTCCTGGTTACTTCATTTTGGCTCTGGAAAATAATCTGGTTCAACTGCCAAGGCCTAAGAGGTCAAACAAGGAAGGAGATGAAGACCATACCAATTATTTCCCTTTTCATCAAATGTTGGGGCATCCCATCTAGGAGTGTTTTTTCTTCAAAGACCTCCTGCAAAAGATGGTCGACTCGGGACAAGTCAAATTGAAAGCTTCTTTAGCTCAGGTAGCATGTGTTACTACTATAGTTCCAGAGGAGGAAGGAGAATGGCAAGAAGTCAAAAGAAAAAATGCACAAAAGTATGATGATTGGATGGTCAGAAAGACAATCAACTGAACTCATGCTATTTTTTGAACACAATTAAAGAAACTGATTGTGTCTTCTTCCATGAATGTTGCGGCAAAAACATCTTCATCAGAGGGAAAGTCTTCAAAGAAATTTCATGATTCAATGAAAGAAAAGGAATCAGAAGATGATGAGTATGTGTCAAAGCCTAAGTTGTCTTTGACTCTGGAAAACTTCATGCCATCTACATCCAACCCACAGGCACCACCCCACTAAATGGAACAACCTAAACAGGATAATCAAGCAGAGTCTTCATCTGACAAAGAGTTAATCTTCAGTTCTATTAATATGATTCAATTAACAGATCCATATGCCAGTCGCAGTTTCAATTTCAATGAGCCTGAATTCCCTGTATCAAACAGGGGAATCAGAGGAAGTTTCAGAGGCTCAAGATATAGGGGAAGACGTGAATCTTTCAGAAGCCACTATTCCAATTCTACCCTTGCTAGAACTGTGTACGTAGAAGAAACTCATGGTAGATCCCTTCAGTGAGTTCAGCAAGAATAAGCAAGTTCTTCAAACAATAGAAAATTCAGTCCTGACACAGTTTTTTTAAAAGACCGGTTAAAGGTTCCATCTTCTTCCTCTCAGCAGGTAAATGGGTATAATCGGCCTAATCTTCCAAAACTATGAATATTACCAAATCCTATCCCAAAACAAGATGCATTAACTTCCAAAGTATCTAATTCCAATGTACCTGCTAAACCACATATTCCTGTTTGGGAAACACAGACCTCTGGATCAAAATTATGATGTATTGAAACACTTGGCCCAAGTACCAGCCATGTTATCAATTTTGGATGCTTTGAATCTATCAAAAGATCTTCAGGAAGCACTCATAGAGGCTTTGTCAAGTCCTCAAGAGTTTGAAACTGAAATTGTTGCAGCTGAAGTCTATCACATAGCGAATAATCCTGCAGAATGCCATGAAATAATATCTTTTACTGATGAAGATGAAGATGATTTTGTGCATGCTCATATTAGACCTTTGTACATATTGGTCATGGTCAATGGTGTAGATTTCCGAAGAGATTAAATTGACACTGGTTCAGGAGTCAACCCCATGCCCATTCGTACACTTCGTCGATTGGGCCTCACAGAATCTGATTTATCTCCTTCTACCATGATGTTACAAGGATATGATAAAAATTAACAAGAACCACCAGGAAAAGTTACACTCAAAACTCAGTTTGGAGATCTTGTATCCAATTAGGATTTCATGGTTGTTGATCAAGACTCAGCTTTCAACATCCTGCTTGGAAGACCCGGGCTACATCAACATGCGGCTATCCCTTCATCATACCATCAATGTCTCAAATATTATTTCGATGGTCAAGTTGGGACATTATATGGTGATAAGGCCCCGTTCAAGACATGTGAGTCTCAATACATTGAGGAAAAATTCTATCACATGAAGGGAAGGTCGAAATCCTCAACAAAGGAGATTATCAAAGTTAATGGTCCATATGGTTTGGAGAAGATTCCAGTAAATCCATTTACACATGTGAGTACAGATTATGTGTTTCCTATTAGTCAAATTGACAAGATAGACCCAAATAAAAATACTCTTATGGAAAGATCCATAATGTCAATTATGACAATCGAGCCAGACAACATGGGAGAAATTAGTAACCCACCAAGCAGTGATGAAAGCACAAATGGTGAAGTCTTCATTTCATCTGCTGAAATCCAACAAGTCTATACTTCGCCAATTAGACCAGAAGAAGTTATAGCAACATTGGAGGTGAATAATGATGTCGATTATAAATCCATCATCTCCTCTTTATTACCCAAAGAAGACCCTTCATCGTCAATCGGGTCGGAAATGGAAGCTTCTTCTTCAAGATGTGCAAATTTTGACATCTCTTCTGATTGTGGAAATTCTATTTTTTCATATACTATGAAAGTAGAAACGGATGAAATAACACATGTTGAAGAAGAAGAGAATGATCTTAGAGATGCTCCTCCAGTATTGGAATAGGGTATCTCTACCACTGTGGATGAACTCAGAGAAATAAATCTGGGTACAAAAGATCCACACCCCCACTTTAATCAGTGTGGCCATGACTCTTGAAGAGTAAGAGATGTATATTTATTTTATAAAGAGAAAAAGAGATATATTTTCTTGTAAATATATAGAAATTCCCGGGCTTGATCCTGATGTTGCTACTCATCATTTGGGTTTACAAGAAGAACATTGAGGATTTAAGCAAGCCATGAGAAGAACACTCCCAAATTATGCTTCCAAATTTGAGGCTGAAGTGGATAAGCTTATCAAAGCTAACTTTGTCAGGGAAGTTCAATATCCAAATTGGTTGGCTAATATTGTCCCTATAAAGAAGAAGAACAGACAAATTAGAGTTTGCATCGATTTCCGATATCTTAATCAACATTGTCCTAAGGATGATTCTCAGTTCCGATTACAGAAATTTTAATTGATACAACAGCTGGATATGAAGCACTTTCATTCATAGATGGATATTCTAGATATAATTAGATCCACATGGCCCCATAAGACAAGGAATCCACATCCTTTAGATCCCCTCATGGTGTGTTTTTCTACTGGGTAATGCCCTTTGCCTTAAGGAATGTAGGTGCAACATATCAATGTTCCATGCATCGTATCTTCGAACCCTTCATAGGGATGTTTTATGAATGCTATGTAGACGATTTGGTAGATAAATCCAAACAACTTTCTAATCACTTGGCCGATTTTGAAGTCATATTCCACAAGCTTCAACAACATAATTTGAAGATGAACCCCTTAAAATGTGCTTTTTCGGTAACCTTAGGAAAATTTCTCGGCATTTTTGTACTCCATAGTGGTATTGAAGTCGATCATAAGAATAACAAGTCAATCCATGGTATGTCACCTCCTCGAAATTTGAATGAACTAAGAGGACTTCATGGAAACTTATCCTATATTCGGCGTTTCATCACCAATTTGGCAGGAAAAAGTTTACCCTTCACCAAATTGATGAAGAAGGGAGTCACTTACCAATGGACTAAAGAATGTCAAGGATCATTCAATATTCTCAAGAAATACCTCTCGAGTCCACCAGTACTCATGCCACCTGTTGAAGTAAAACCACTTATCCACTACGTGACATCTCTAGAGTGATAATTGGGTTCCTTTTCTGCTCAAAAGAATGATGTTGGGAATGAAAACAGCCTCTACTATCTCAGTCTAACTATGATTGAAGCAGAAACCTGGTATTAATGTATTTAGAAGTGCTGCCTGGCATTAATCATTGCAGTTTAGAAGTTGAGACACTACCTACAACATCACGAGGTCTAATTGCTATCTTGCAATAACCCGCTCAAATTCATCCTCAGTCTTCCAATGATTTCAGGACGTCTGGAAAGGTGGGCAGTTATTTTTCATCAATTCGACATTCAGTATGTGTCTCAAAATGCGATAAAGGGCCAAGATCTGGCTGATTTCCTGGCTGAACACCATTAAGTGGAAGACATATCTTTAGATATTGAACTCCTTGATGAGGAAGTCTTCTCTATTCAAGAATATCCTCAAGCATGGGAAATGTATTTTGATGGTGCTTCTAAAAGCCCAATTGAGAGGAAAATGGAAAATCCTAAATTCAACAAAGTTGGCTTAGGAATTGTGCTCATTTCTCCAGAAAAGGAAGTGTTACCTTATTCCTTCTTATTGTGGGAAGGTGGTACCAATAATGAAGAATAATACCAAGATCTCATCACAGGCTTGAAATTAGCGCTTCAAGCACAAGTGAATCACTTAAAGGTGAAAGGTGATTCAGACTTGGTAATCAAACAAATCAATGGGGATTATGCCATCAGAAAAGAAGAACTAATCCCTTTGTATGATTACGTCAGAGAGTTAATGGCAGAATTCCCTTCAGAACAAACATTTTCTTATGTCCCAGGATCACAAAATGCTCAAGCTGATGCACTGGCTAATATAGCCACAGCTCTGACAAATCCAAATCAGGACGAGACAACCATCAGTATTGTCCACCGTCATGAAATTTCACCTTATGTTCGAATCAGAATAGAAGAATTTAATGAAATTAGTCCCATTACTGAACCGCATGGTCATACTATAGGATCGATGTCACCTATCAGGGAATACATTCAAAATCGAACACTTCCACCTGATAGAGCCGAGAAAAAACATATTCGGCAACGTGTGGTCAATTTTACTTGTTATGATAGCCCATATAACCTAGGGAAAATTCTCATCAAATGTGGTTTTGATGGAGTTCTCTTTAGATGTATTGATGGTGAAGAGACAATGACTGTCATAAAAGAAGTGCATGTAGGAGTCTGTGGTGCCCACCAGTTTGGACATAGACTGTCTGATCAGATTCGAAGGCTTGGATACTTTTGGACTTCAATAATACAAGATTGTGTTGATTTCAAAAAGAAGTGTCATTCATGCCAAGTACATGCCAACTTAATTTATCAACCTCCAGAGTTCCTTCATACAGCTAAATACTCATGGCCATTTTCCACATGGGGAATGGATGTGGTGGGACCTTACCCTTCGGCTACGACCAAGAAGTTTAAGTACATTCTTACTGCTACTGACTTCTTTTCCAAATGGGCAGAGGCAATACCTCTTAAGGAATTCAGTTCTAAATGTGTTGTTAGCTTCATCAAGTCCAACATCATTTCTAGATTTGGTGTCCCTCATACCATATTGATGGACAATGGAACCAACTTCTATTCATCCGAGGTGAAGAAGTTGTATCAAGAATACAACATCAAATCCAACCACTCAACTCGGTATCATGCAACGGCCAATGGCAAGATAGAATCCTTCAATAAGACTCTGTCAAATATACTGCAAAAGATGGTGGATAAAGATAAGAAATCATGGCCTGATAAAATCTTCCATGCTTTATGGGCTTATTGGACTACCACCCGCACTGAAACTTGGTCAACTCCATATTCATTGGTATATATAACGGAAGAAGTCTTGCCAATTAAAGTTCAAATACCCTCGCTCAGAGTTTCCATTTGTGATCAATCATCTACAGATGAACAATCTCAAAAGCGATTGAATGAATAGGAACAATTAGATGAGAAAGGATCGTGCACTTTGCACCACTAGGAAGTCTATCATAATCGAATAGAATGATACTTTAACAAAAAAGTTCGTCTTCATTCATTCACTCAGGGAGAATTGGTATTAGTTATCAGAACTCCATTGATACTAGGAAAGAAACCTCCCAAGCTTGAGCCAAAATGGGAAGGACCTTACTCAATTCATAGGGTCTACTCTAATAGAGATTATTCATTAATCTCGATGGATGGAGAACTCATCACTACTCCAACCAATGCCATATTTTTTAAGAAGTATTTTTTATAAACACAAAATACATCACCAATGGTCTGGTATGACCTTAAACTGCATCACCGTCTAGCGAGACATTAAACTGCATCACCAATGGTCTGGAATGACCTTAAACTACATCACCATCTAGCGAGACGTTAAACTATTTCTATTCATTTTATCTGACATGAAATTAAACTATAACATCCTAACTACATGACGCTAAACCGTACAGAAGTCCCTTACATCCAGAACGACATTAAACTACACCATCCACTGTCCATGCATATGACATTAAACTATTCTCACTTTTGTCCAACAAGACGCTAAACTGTATCGTGCCTTTTTCGTCCAACATGACGTTAAACTGTGAAAACGCCCCGTACGTCTAGCATGACGTTAAACGACATCATCAATGGTCTATACATATGACCTTAAACAATTTTTGTTACTTTCATCCAACATAACATTAAACTATGAAAAACGTCCCTAATACGTCCAATATGACGTTAAATAGTGTACTCTTTTTTCCTTACTGCATGACATTAAACTGCACAGTCATCTTTTTTTGTCCAACATGACGTTAAACTGTGTTGTCTCCATCTTCCTAACTACATGATGCTAAACTGTACAGAAAGTCCTTTGATATGTCCTACATGACATTAAACTGTGCATCTTTAAGGTTGTTATTACCTCTTATTTCTCACACCGAGTATGACTCACGTGAGCTTAGAGAAAACCTCGACCATAACACTCTCTCTAGGATTCTAACCATGTGTAAGTCCCAACAACATCACTTTTTTAGGTCGTTGTCCCCAAGAACAACTTGATCATTAATTCATTCTTCAATTGAACTACGCAGACTTTGATCCTTGCCTTCCAGGCTGGGTACGTAGGCAACCTCCCAAGGTTCAAGCCCAAAACCAATATCTTCACATCAGTTCACCTCTATCTCATACAATGGTGATTCGTGAAACCACCCCTAGAATCAATATCTTTACATTGATTCACTTTCGTCCTTGCTATACAACTTTAAACTATACAGCACTGTTTTTTCTAGTATGACAATAAACTAAAAATATTCATTGATACCCTCACCTGAGAGGGAACTATTATTTACATTGATTTTTCAATCATGATTCACTTCAAAGACTAGATGCATACATGGAAATGACCAAACATTTTATCATGGGATAAACCATCATTGCACTAAAGTCCCTTTTCACCCTTCACACGTACGAACCAAATTTGTACAGAGGGTATTTCTAGAACTACGTGGGCTTGATTCCCATCCTTATGGGATACATAGGAACGTTCGAGTGTCCCTCGAATCCAGCCCCAAGTCTTTTGGGACTAACCCCAAATTCCACTTTCAGTCCCTTGGCTGAAAATTCCCCATGAAAACACACACTATGTATTTCTTACAATGGTCCTAGATCTATGACCCTAAACTAAGATATTTAGTCCTTTTGTCCCACACGATGTTAAACTGTACTTTAAGAACTACATATGGCTTGATTCCCATCCTTATCGAATACGTAGTGAACTCCAACATTTCCATTCAGGACCCTGCCACAACATGATTATGGTTAGCATCGATCTGTGTATCTCTGTATACATTGCACAATACCCATCTTTATGTGTCATAATCCTAACCTTAAATATTTTCATATCTTCATAACCCTTTTCTTGACTTTTAGTCACAAAAATGTCAAATTTCTGAGTGTTATTTTACCTGACTATACAGCATGTTCTCTTAGGCGGCCTTGCATAAACAGTCTCCATAATAGATTTGTCAGCCAAAAGATACTACTATCTGACTATGTAGCCAATTCCCATAGGTGTCCCTACATAATTAAACCCCTTAACGGGTTTGTTAGATATTGGTAAATTCATTCTTGGGAAGAAAGACATTTTGTCCTTATTTTTCTTAAATGACAGTTTGTAGGGATCCTCAAAAATAGCCATCCTTAACATATTTGTCCCATATACTTTTTCATGATCTGAAAGTATTCAAGTCAATGGTTTATATTATCCTTCCCCACGTTTGGGTTAGACTTTCATAGGATTGATATCCATCCAGTTCTTCGATAATCTTGTTTAGAAATATCTTCTCCATATTCAAGTACCTCTTTCCATACAGCAAACTCTATACTTTGGAAATTTAGAATCTCCATAAACTTTCATTGGATTTTTAGCACTAGGAATGTAAAATTCAGAGAGTTCTTTTTCCAGACTATGAAGCACGTGCCCATAGGTGTCCTTGCATAAACAGTCTATATAATAGACATGTTAGCCAAAAGATGCTATTTATTTGACTATGAATCGAATGCCCTTAGGTGGCCCATCATAATTCAACCCCCTAACAGGTTTGTTAAATAATAGTAACTTCATTCTTGGAAACTACTTATTCTGATTCTTTTTAGCTCTTTTTCATATCATTCCTCAGATTCAAATATTCTTAAGCCATAGTTTACATTTTTACCCTCATACTTCAGTATGGTAATATGTTTTCAGATAAATTGTCAAAGAATTGAATCTAATATAATTCATTCAGTCAAAGCTATTTTCGACCTTAAACATTACCCTCTATATGTCCGACATGCATGACTTTAAACTACCAACAAAAAACAAAGGAACACTGAATAAAAGTCAAGTTCCAGCTCACTAAATAAACATTTTGTATGATTTAGGTAATATTGATCAATTAAAATATTCAAAGTTTGTAGGGTTATTTATAATAATCCTAGTAAAAATCACACTATGCTTACTAGGCCCATTGTCTTCGGTAAAATTTAAAGAAGGTAGCGAAATAATGAAAGTACAAATGATTAAAGATAAAAGTACTCTTCATTGATGCACAGGAATTAAAGGGACATCCACAGATTGGAGCCTCTTCTCTTTTTCAAGAGATTACAAAAGACTGTCAACATAAGTCTTCGCTTGATGTACAACATCCTGAGCTTCATCATCAGCTACTTGAAGCTCGTTCACTCTACCAGCTTCATTGTTCTCAACATGATGAAGTGCCTTCTTGGCATCTACAATGGATTTCATACCATTTGTTTAAGCTCCCTCCAATTAATTATTGAGATGATCAAGTTCCCCAGTAACAACATCTAACTGTTACTAGAAATTCACCTACTGGACAAATTTTTCTTTGATTTTATGCTTCAGCTCCTTCATCTTGGTAGCATAATCAGCCTTAGCGCGGGATACCACAGCCTCAAATTCTCCAATGTTAACTGGCAGTTTCACCCTGGTCAGATCTTCGTGACACTTTTGCTCCTACTCCCTTCTAAAGATGACCTGTTTCACCGCGGCATGGATCATTTCATATTCAAAACCGCCAAGTCCTAGGATGAAAAAATGGGATGACAATTGAGGGATCGTCGATGATAGATCTTCTAAAGGCACCTCAGATATGATTTTCCATATGTTTTTCCAGGCCTTGTGTCGTGAAAAGATGAACGCTTTAAGCACCTCCGGGTCTGATTCAACATCATCATCACATGGGGGGAATGTAATCTAGGATTAATGCACTTAAAGAAGTTCCATGTTCTGCTCTTTCCCCCTGACTTGAGTTTCTTCGCTTTCAATTCCCGTTGAGGCAGAGGCTGAGGCCTCACCTCCAAATCTAGCCACTGCAGTTGATGGCCCTGTATGATTAATTGAAATCTTTGGTTAGCTTCAAAGGATAAAAAAATAATCGATTGTCATGAAAATTAAGTACAATAAAAAATATTGTTATCCCTTACTCGATAGTGGATCAGCAACTTGAGAAGACTCCTCCCCATCTCTCCCAGTTTCAATATGATTTTCAAGACTGGTCTCATGAGGGTTTACTAGGTTTAGCTTCACTTGAGCTAATGTTTCTACAATGGATGGGTAGACATCAATGTTCACACCCTCTTCAGGCATTGGCAGTTCAGTAGCCTCTATGGATGGAACTGAATATTATTTTCAGTCATGATTATAAGTGTAAATTATAAGAAAATTTATTGGGCGAAGGATAACACTCACTCACAAGGTCTTCTAAATCACATGATAATCTTGAATGATCATAAAATTCTTCGAAAGACATGCCATGATTCATCATTTCATCCAATTATATTTCAGAATCCTGGCTAGTCTCACCAGTGGGAGAGTTTGATGTGTCTTCTTGATGACTTACATCCTGTAGCCCCTGAACCTAGACAACATCTTCAGATAGAATCATGGCATCAGTTGCAATAGCTGCCAGATGCTCTAATACAGGAGTTGAACATGAAGTATCACAGAATGGAAGTCAGTCGGTGTTTTGTTCAATATTTTTATGAAGCGTTGTTGACTTACAAGAAATAGGTTCTTCTCTTATTGCAACAGCAGCCGGAGGGATACTGGGAATAGATGCTAGCTCTTCTCCAGAAGCAGCCAAGTCAACTTGAATATGTTATTGTTCCATAGCACCCTCTATGGTCCTTGAAGGAGGATTAGTCCTTTCCCTTAGGGGGAAATTGAAGAATCCCCTATAATCCCCATAAATATGAGTAACCTTTTCATGGGTGTAGACTCATGATTACCCGAAGGACTTACCGCTTCTAATGAAGCGTTTAGCTATGGACTTCCTCCTTCGTTGCCTTTTCTTCTTTGGTTTTTTGGGAGTATCGGCAGTCTCCCTTATTGGAACATGGATTGGTGAATAGAAGGATATGTCCAACGCCTCATTCATGGCCTGCTGGCCTGGAGATATCTTGCCCGATTCGTGAGGAGAATCAGCAGTAGCCCCGATGGCAGTACCACCAGGGATATACTGTGGTGAAGGAACCTCAGTTCCTTTCTTTTCAAGCTGCAAGATGAAGAAAATAATTTCCTTAAGTAACAAAGTGTCGACTGGAATCAAGTTGAAAAGAAAATAAGGAAAGAAAACTTACATTTTCAGGAGCCACATAATCATGCCACTCCTTATCTCCAGAACAACCATCCCCCTCTTTGGCGCCACGATCAATCATTTCCTTCACCCTCCTGGTTAATGGAACGGACTCATCAGTGCCATATATGAGCATCTCCTGCTCTCTGATGTAAGCCCGCACTTCATTGGGGTTATCCTTTTATTGGATATCTGTAGAATCTAGATGATTTCCTATTCCAGGAAGTTGTAGGCCCTCACAAAAATCCAGCCAGGCAGTCTCAGTACCGCAGTATAAAGCCTGCCATTTTTGGACAACCTCTAGTCTTAGATATGAAGGCTGTAAGGAAGGTCCTACAATCTTTTCTTTCAATTTCTTCCCTACTCCTGCTACTACAAATAGTGAATAAGAAAATAAGACTTATTTCTTTATAAAGTAGTGGTGATTAAATTTCCAAAATGATGTAACTCACCAGGAGTTGATGGAGTGGGTCTTTTAATTCTGACCGGAGGATTATATCGGTCACAAAATTTCTTTGCCACTGGTTGTGCCTAATCATCCCCATCATGGGAATCCGGTGAATCAGTTCTAGAGGAGGAATCTGGCAAATCAGCATCAATTGGGGAAGCATCACATTCATGAGGAAGGGTTTCTTTCTCTATAGTCCTCTTCCTTTTCCCCACCTGATAAACTGGGTGATTCATCACCCCTTTGGGGTATGATGCTATCCAGTGTTTGGCATAATATGTAGTCAAATTTTGTGCCACATTTTCAACAGGTAGATCAAATACCACGCCAGTTTTCTCCCTTGACGTCAGCAGCCATAGTTGCCGAGCAACATTCGGAGTTTCTCTAACCTGAAAAGTACTGGGGGAGATACAGAAATTTGTTGCAGACACTTGAACTAACATGAAAATATATATGGAGCATAGGACTCGCATATAATTTCTCCGTCAATCCTATCAACTATCACACCATCTCTACAAGCTGGCATGTATGCCCTCAGATCCAAATGAGCTATTCCATCATCAACAAACCACCTGGTTGGTGGATTTCCATATGGAAATAAGTTTAATTCCTTAAACATTCTTAGCCTCACTTTCATGTCATAGGAATTAACATCTAATAGAGCAACTCCAGAGAATTCTTGCACTGACGGCCTGAAAGAACTTCTAGGAATTTGTAATCCATTCTCTACATTGTAAGTTTTGAAGTGAGTGGCAATCCATACCCATAAAACATGGAATGGTCCCACTATTTTTAAAGGAGATTTACCCATGAAGACATGAAGTAAACTCCTATGAATCTTTGATAAAATGGTGGTAGCCAACACAAACATTTTTCCCTCAACTAACTTTTCCACAATGACGAAGGTCCCTGGACTGACGCCTCCCTTCGAATCCCTGACTGGAAGGAGATAAATGCTGAGCCACAAATCCAAGAAACCTACCGAACGAGTCTTCTTCGGGATCTTTTGATTCACCTCATATCCACATTTATCAAACTCCCCTGCTTCTAGAGTTGGCCAGAATGTTCCAGGAGCACCCCTCTTCTCAGGTTTTGGGCAGGTGGTAGGACGTTTGGGCCTCTTATCCTTGGATTTATTTTTCTTGGATCCTTTCCCCTTCGGCTCCTTCTCCTTTGGCTCCTTCTCTTTCTTCTCAATAAGAAATATATTCATCCACTCCTCCAGATGAATATCCTTTCTAGAATTAGTTAACGAGGTCTTTGAACTCTTGAGCCTGTGCAAGATCATAAATAATTCCCGAGCTAATGTAGGAGTCTTCTCTGAATCATTCCAAGTCACCTTAGGAGGAATGAATTCATCATACATATCACCCAAAATTGGATCCCTTGAGATCTTGTGGACATCCCACATACTGATACCTACTTCTCCATGAGTCAGATGGAATGAATTAGTTTCTGGGCTCCAGTAGCTGATTATCTCCGACACAAAGTTATCATGTCTATAAACATATGTTTGCCAAACCCAAACAGCTTCGTATATCGTCACTCCTTTCAGATCCTCGACAAACATTGCACAGGTTTGTTGCACCCAGTATGTCCACATCCAAGTTGTATTCACACCTACCCCAGGATGGAAGTCCCAACTTTTCTTCCAACCTTGGGATTGATCCATCTGAGCATTTCGAAAGATTGAAGGATAACAATGTGGTCGTAGCTTAGGCGTATGAGGTTTCAGATCTGGCGTACAAGGGCTATGATGGATCATGTGGGCCTTCTTCGTTCTTCCAGCATTTATAAATCCTCCTCCACATGAGATATTTTCTGAAGCAAAGTTGGTTTGATTTTGAAACCACAAAAATGGAAGATAGTTCTTTTCTTCGGGAATAGTGACTTCTCACAGATGACCATAGCCATACAAAGGTAAATAAGTGATTTGGGGGAAGTCGCAATGATATTTCTTCAGATACTTATCCAAATCCGGAAGAGTGTTATCTTTGGAGGTATAATAATCGTGGCCAATGATGTTCATCATATCATCAATCTTCTTGCTAGCCAGTTCATCAGTTATTCCAGTTCTAAGAGACATTGATTCTGCATGAATGTTTAATAAATTAACTTTTAAGTAAGTTTATTTTTTTCATAAAATTTGTGAATGAATTTAAGGAAAATGGCTAATGAATTAAGGCACGCAAGCCTAAACATTGCACGCAAGTATGGATGTGTCGCGCAAGTGTTAATGTGCCGCGCAAGTTGTTGGCGTGCAAGTATCACCGCACAAGTCCTATTACTGTGACAACAGTGCAAAAACGAAGAAACATCGGAAAATGGGCAACTTGCACAGTGCAGGGGACTTGCTCGAAGAGAGCTCGAGAATCCGGAATCAGATGCTATGCACGGAAAATGACCGCATATTTAGAGGCCATGCGGCCCACCTGCGCGCCTACACCCAGCGCGCTCCATCCAGCATGCTCCAGCCCTGCATGACTCGAACCTGTGCGTCAAGTGTTGCGCACTGAAACACTTGAGCGCCGCTTTCCCTTTGGTTTTATTCTTTTCCTAAGAGTCACATCCTCATTTCTTTCGGATCCAACTCTGAGGGGGGACTTTTGTTGATGCTCCTTTTCATGACATTATATAAAAAGAATGGAAAGGGAAATAACTTAGCACAAATTGATTCATCCTTTAAAGAAAACATAAAAAATCAACAAAGGCATTAATGAGGCTTCAAAATCACATGTTCCGTGCAAGTTCCATCACTATCACGCAATTCCACTTGTGCGATACCTAATGGTCGCGCAAGTGACTTGCGCACCCTAAAGGATAACCACCCGGGGTCTTCTCCAGCCTATAAATACCCCCAGTGGGCCCCCCAGTTCGGGAGAAATTTTTCCCAGAATTCAGATTTAGAGCTTTGAATTCCCAAGTCTCTTCATCATGTCTTCAGAACACTTAAACGGTAATTCTTTACCTAGAATGGAAGGTCTAAACAAGAGGAGTGAGGTCTAAGTGTTAGAATTCACTAACACTTGCACACCTAAGGTGGTTTAACCTTAAGGGAAATGAACATACTTGCGCGCCTCCCTACTTCCTCACCAAAACTTGTGTGCCTTTCTTCTGGAAGTACCTCAGGATAATTATAAATGAATTGGTCAAGGATCGCCCAAGTATTACCATGCTGGTTTACAAATGCGCAAGTACCCATATGTTGCGCAGGTATACCTGCACGACCAGGACTTGCACGCCCACACAGTACCTGCGCGCCTGCCAGGACTTGCGCGCCCCAGCCTTTTTGGGTTCCCTTATTGCCCATTTAACCCCTATCATGCAATTCCACCTCTCCTATTCAAGATTCATTCTTCAAGACACTCTTCAAAGCCATTTATGGCATGATTTCTTGATTTTAATTCCTTATCTGAAAGGAATTATGTGGAAAATCTCTCTAAATATAGTGATTTAGATATATTTATGTCACTAAAAATTGAGATTTCATTCATTAAACCTCATCCTTTAAGCTGAGAGAATCCTTAACATGGGCCTCCTTTTCAGGAGTAAGCCCCAGTCTCAAAAATTGGCATCCTCCTTAGGAGTAATCCCCAACCATAATTCCCTTAACCTGGGCCTCCTTTTCAAAAGTAAGCCCCGGATCCCCTAAATTGGGCCTCCTTTTCAGGAGTAATCCCCAGTCATAATTCTCCAAATTATGGGAATCCTCCTCATGAGTAAGCCCCAAACCTTAATTCCTTTAACCTAGGCCTCTTTTTTAGGAGTAATCCCCAGTCCAAGTCCTCATTAATTTGGGCATCTTTTTTAGGAGTAAGTCCCAAGTCCCCTAATCTGGGCATCCTCCTTAGGAGTAATCCCCAGTCATAAAGTCTCAAATACGGGCATCCTCCTCAAGAGTAATCCCCAACCAAAATTCTTTTAACCCGGGCCTCCTCTTTAGGAATAAGCCCCAATATTAATTTCTCTTAACCAGTCATAATTCCTTTTGATCTGAGCTTCCTTCTCAGGAGTAAAACCCAATCATAAGTCCCCTCCTAACTTGGGCCTCCTTTTCAGGAGTAAGCCCCAAGTTAGAGTATTCAAATCTCCATGAAGCACATATACCTTTATGGACCATTTTCCTGGATTTCTTCCCTGAATTAAATCCTAATATTCATTTATCTAGGCAGTCATACATACATAAGCCCCACATTATTTCTTATGATTCCATCTTTCATGGAACAATTGTCCGGTTTTAGCAATACCTCTTGTTTCTCACACCGAGCATGACTCACGTGATCATAGAGTGTAAAAGTAATTATGAAATATTTCTTTAAGACCTCGATCATAAATATCATACTCCCTTACTCGAACTACATGGGTTTTGATTCCTTTTTTTTAAACAAAGGATACGTAGGTAGCCCATCTGCGGGTTCAATCCCAACTCTGAAATAATCTATGTCCTTCTGAATGACAATAAACTTCAAGTTCCCCTATTTAGTTGCTTTAAAACCAGAATTGTCATCATAATGACTAAGAGACTTCTATATAAATGCGTCAAAGGATACCATTGACCAAGAATCTCTAATAAATATGGATGATTCTCTATCGATGAGGAACCTCGAATACATATAAAAGATTCTCTAAATTTCCTAGATATTTAATCATTGATTGTCAGATCTGAAGGAAAGCTCATTTTATACTTGGTAATGTAATAAGTATTCACAAACATAACTTAAATCTATAAACAGGGTCCGGGAGTAGACAATAATTCCCCTCATAAAAGTTTGATGAGTCCGACCTCACATCCTCTCGACCAATACAAATTCCTAAGCCTCATCAGTCCACAAACTAATGAGCGCCTACCTTTAGAATGTAGGTCCAAATGGATGTGGAATCATTGGATGTTTCTGGTTCTACGAACAAACCCATTAGAAACCGATTGGAATGTTTGAAACTTCAATCAAGGAGTTCATCCCCAAATTCTGAGGGAAACATTCATCCTATGACATTAAGCATTAGTGATGTAGTTGGGATACTGAATTTTGATTCTTACTTTTCATTTTCAATGTATCCTACCACTCATAGGTCATTAAGAGGTGATGGGGGAGTTTCTTCAGAACAAATTTCATACATAATTACACTTTGGGACAGGATGATCATAGCTTGTATAGATCGAATGTTCATTTGTGAGCCATAACTGCCTTACCAGTTTGTTAGAAAATTTTGTTGCCTTCAACAAACTAATCTTCTTCCTGCAGTTCAGTTAAGGGAAGAGTCTCTTCCTATCATTATTCTTCATTTATGGCTTATGATGATGGGGGAATGTTCCTCTATGAATGTTATCATCCCCAATACAACATGATCCACTTTTCTATCATTGGAATACGCCCAAATGTGTGCAGACTGTTACCCTAACGGGGTGCTGATAAAACTAGTTCTGTAGGTTCAGAAGCCTCTTACCATTCTTCCCCTTGTTCTCACCCCTACTACTATGCCACACATTCCTTCTTCTTTTATGAGTGTGAGGAATGATCTTTTATTTGTGTCCCTATATCATCCACGATAGATACCCCACCAATTTCTTGCCCTTGTGTTAAGAAGACGCTCGGTTTGCCGCTAGAAGCATCTATAAGGGTCTTCATCGGTACATCATATCTTAGTAGGGAGTGATTCTAACTACTCCTTTATGGTAGATATTTACCATGACCCTAATGAGGCTGGTCTCAGTAGTGTATCACCTGACACTCTAGAATTCATGGCTAGTCCATTGCATTCTGATCTAATGGTCAAAACATCTAGGGTAAAGGAGAGCCCCCATATTGGGTGACCTATATCATGTCCCTTATCACTCCTATAATGAAACTTCTTACATATAAACTCATCGAGGTGGTGGAATATCATGGTATTGGTCCCCTGGGGAGGAACTAGGAAGTGAGAAAATCGACATGGCGTTAACTGTGTTCCCTTGTCACAGAAGAACCTATGGCTAGCTTCGCTGATGTGACTAACAACTTTCTACAGTTATTCACCAACATTGCCTCTGGTGTCTTTGATTATTGTCACTTAGATCTCCTTATCTACCAGATCATCATAGCCTGGGAATACCTTTCTTCTTGCGAGGAAAATCTTTCCAAGTTCAATTATTCCCATCATCAGGTGATGAACTTCCGAGATATTTCAGAGGGACTCAATCACTTAATGGCCAAAGAGGTGAAGGATTGTGATTTATTGATTTCCCAAAAAGAATATTTTCAGGAGTGTGAGGCCCATGAAACATGGTTGAGGGCTCAATTGTCCTCTTCGTGTGCTAATTATGAAACTATCTAGAAGAAAGTTAGGGACCTTAAATTCATTATGGAATGGGTGAATCCAATGACCAAGGCCAAAGAGGATGAGAGAGATTTTTTAGAGAAAACACTTTGTGGACCACAACAGTCACTTTCCATTTTCTGGAAAGGGTGAGCGAGGCCTTATTGTGACATTCCTCAAATCATAATGTGTACCCTTTTTCTTTTTGATACTTTAGAGAGACTCTAAACTAGGTATTTTACTCTATTTTTTTGTCGAACTCAAGGAGACCAATTTTCCTTCGAATGTTTTTTTCTTTTCCTGTCATTTCAATTGATTATAATAAATTATATAAACAACATTCCGATTAGGTATTAATTTTGAACCATGATTCGAAACTTGTAAATTGAAATAATCAACTCGGGCTCTAATTTTTTCCAAAGCTGTGGGTCTCAGTGAGTGTAGTTCGACTATTTCTGGGGTTTTATGGAACATAACACGAAATTTTTTGTCATTTTTATTATTATCCAAATGTTTTCTTAATCCTTCTTAACACAAGCATAGTAGGTAAAACTGGACTTTTTATTAGGCCTCCCTTTGCAGGTTTTTACCCAAAAATATTTATGTATCATTTGATATCTTTAAAAACATTTTTCTTGTATAAACCATACATGTTGTAGGTTTAAGGAGCTGATACACAACTTTTATCCATAGGTTCCCTTTGCGTATTTTCACACTACTGAGTATGGTATCTTTTTCGTTGGCAGTTCATAGTCATACCAATCAATCTTATTACTGATGTTATAGTTGAAAATATTTGACCAAAATTTATGTGTAAGCAGCCCCCGTTTGGATTTCATCATTCAAGAATGTCAAAATATCTTTTAGATATGAATGAGGGATTTTTCATGACCCTAAATTTGTGAATTAAGGACATGTATGAGGCCCGAGAGCCATTTTAGGCGTACAGAGGTAGGAGGGGACTCTCTTGAGGGTGAATTTTCCCGTGCTTGAATTCCTTTTTATAGGCCGAATATGTATAGCCATAAGGGCATGATTTTCATTGTCAAATAAGGTTTTCTGCGGGACACTGGACTCCCATCTTCGATGGACTTGGAGGATTTACAACACTTTGAATTTATCTTAATGTTTGGAGCCACACTAGGTGGCTTGTCTGCATGATGTTGTCTGAAAGTATTAGGGATATTCATATCGGCTTTGAGTGGGAAATTGTTCCCATACAATTTGGGTTTGCGTAAGGGAGAGTATGTGAATTTTAGGTTCAATTATAAATATTTTTCATGTCATGGAATTAAAAAATGGGAGGAGTTTTTACCCTTTATCCATAGGGGTTTTCTAAATTCAGGGGGTGATACAGGACATGAATGTCATATAAGAATAACAAAACAAGAAATAACTCTCCTGAGGAAGAATCTATCTTTAATTGATATCCATTTTGTTGGTGACATATGCACAACCATCATGGCATGATGTGCATATTCAAACAAATGTGTCTGCAAGACATTGACCTTCCATCTCTAATGGATCTGAAAGATTATAGAGATTGTGATTCTAATGAACATAGAATATGACTTTTAACAATGGGTATTCCGAAACACCAAAAAGGACATTTATTTTAGTAGAAGTACTCTAAAAAATGCATAAATTAGTGAGGGCATTTTTTCCCTTATATGCATTTCAACAGGATGCATATGGATGGTGTATCTTTATTTTAATGAAGCCTCAAGAGAGACCAGATATGAATCAGGCCGAAATTTTCTGATATATCCTGGACGTGGGTAGTAAAGAGAATGTAGACTGTAGATTTTAGGGACCTTAAATTAAGAGGTAGGTCAAAAGTCTTGCAATCCATTGGGCATATTGATATAGGAGAGGAATCTACTGAGGGAAAATTTTCCATTGATTGATGGTCATTTTGTAGGAAAAATATATAGATATGTTGGGGCATGTTTTTCATAGCCAAACCAAGGTGTCCACAGGACACTAGACTCCCTTCTCCAATGGGCATGGAATATTATGGGGATTCAATATTTCTCATAACATAGAGTTTGAGGCATAGAAGGAGTGTATCCAGATACATTAGAGACATTCGGGCTATGATTTACTCCTAGAATCAGATGTCCATTGTGTAGATCTAACTCATATGTAGGGTGAGGTATTCTCCCTATCTTTGGTGTACCCTATAGTTTAATTTCATATATCCAGGATTTTGGGTTTCTTATGGGGAAGTGAACCATGACATTGCTTTTAGGGTCATGCTTCTAGGACCAAATTACTGCAATGTTTTTTCACAATGTCAGGGTGGATCTCACGCTAAAATCGCTAAGCTCATATGATCTATGATTAGTGTGAGAAATAAGGGATTGTGAAGATTCTAGATCCACACTTGAGAATATAAAAAACAACATCAGAGAGAACATTAGTCTTAAACCAATGATGTGCAATTTAATTTCATACATCAAGGATGATTCTGACCTTACAGTTTAATGTCATTTAGTGAGGACATTATAATGTTCAGTTTAGATTCATGCAGTGAGGACATTATGTTTTCCAAAATATCATTAATATCATTGAGTTAACCATCATCAGGGTGTCCTAGAATTCATTATATGGGAGTGATTATAGAAAGTGTAAACCATAGTCCTACGGGGAAATTTGGATTCGTAGGGATGTCATGGGGAATAGAAGCCATTGGGCATACTGAGATAGGATAGGACTCTCCTGAGGAATAATTTTCTTTTGATTGACAGGGTTTTTGTAGGTGACATATTCAAAGCCACTGGGTCATGATGTGCATAGCCAAAAAAATGTGTCTGTAGGACACTGGCCTTCCATCTTAGATGTCCAGGACTATTTATGTGGATATAAGTTTTCCTAGAGTATAGAGTTTGAAAAATGGAAAATATGTGTCTGGGAACATAAGAAATACCCATATTGTGATTATCCATGATCTATTGGAGCTTATACATAGATCTGACTTATATGTTTGTGGGGAATAATGGTCTTTTTATTTCTTATGAGTGTCAAAATTTAGACAAGGAATTTCCATCATCTCATTATATTTGTTGTGTAGTAAATTAGGGGAATGTTAAGGATATTGTAATTTTGAGAATTGAGCCTCACCTGACTCCTGAAGAATCTTTTAGTTTCATGTCATGCGGTTAGGGCCTTTCATACTCCCCATACAAGTATGGCCTACGCATTGGGGAAGGGGCATTTGTTTTCTTTAAAATGGTGGCTGGGATGTGATGCTGAATCCAAGAATCACTACATATCCTGCAAGGGTAGGAATCAAGCCATATGTAGTTATGAACATTACCTATAAATGTTTGGTCTATGCATAGGGATAAGAGAGGGAAGTTTTTGTTGGTGGTTGGGCTAGGATGAAAAATCCCGGCATCACTGTGATTCCTGTAAGGAAATGAATCAAGCCACATGTAGTTCTCAATGTTCCCTGTACCGATCTGGCTCATACATAGGGGTATTGTAATTTTTGTTTCATCCTCTAAGGATTCCAGGTCTACTGTATTCCTTTATAGTTTTTTTGTGTAAGGGAATATTAACCACTGATCCTAAGCTCAAGTGGGTTATACTCAATATGAGAAACTAGGAGTGACAAGGGTTTCCCTCGTAAATGTGGCGAGATAGAGGATATGATAGAGGAATTTTTTATATGGTGGGGGATGGGCTAGGATCGAGGATTGAGGTGTCACTACATATCCCACTAATGAATGAGAATCAATCTCTATGCAGTTGTCTGAGAGATTGTGATGTTTTTCATTATGTGATTAGTATTATTTATGCTATGTAGTTTAACATCTTGTAGCTTGGACACTATGATGGGATGTTTAGTGTTATGCAGTGAGGACATTAATCACAATTTAATGTCATTTTTCAGGGTTGATTTCTATATCATTTAACATCATGTGTAAAGGACTATAACTCATAGTTTATGGTTATAGATTTTTGACCATGAATGGGTGTCGTTGTTACGCGAAGTCCTTCTTCGGAAACTATGCATTTGTGGGAGTCATGACGAGTTGTCCTTCCATTGATATCAAGGCATATCATCCATTGTAATTTACCATATGTATGAAATACGATCCTCCCATGTTAGTTCAATCTTTTGGGGATTCTTCTCTAGTATCATTAGGGTTCTGGGGACAAACACCATCTCTCCTTCAAGGAATGATCGAAGGTGAGCCTTTTTGTTGAATGCTCGTGCAATCTTATTTTGGTAGATTTCAAAATGGTGAAAGGTCTGCATCCTTTTCTCATCTATCTAGTCCCACTCATAAAACTGTCTCTGGGATTTCTCATCTATGGAAAGTTGATCGCAAACTGACACACGAAGTGATGAAACATGAACTTCGATAATCAAAACTGCATCTTCCCGGTATACTAGTGAGTATGGGGTCACATGGGTGGTAGTACGGGTCGTGGTCCGGTAAGAATATAAATCATGAAGGGGATTTTCTATCCATTATTTTTTATCCTTATCAACTGTCTTTTGGAGTTTTTTGGACAGAGTCTTATTGAGAGACTCTCTCTACCCATTGTTCAGCATATAGAAGCGGGATTAATGGTTGGCTTTGATTCCATACTCCTAGTATAATTTTTCCAACTCAGTAGATTAGATGTTGGTGTTGTTTTCCAACATTATTTTATGAGGGACACCATATCTAGTTATGATGTTGGCCTTCACAAATCTAACGATACTTTTCACCCCTACTTCTTTAATGGGTATGGATTTGTCCCATTTGAAAAGAAGTAGGTTGTTGTGACTGTGAACTTGAATTGTCTAGATGTAGAAAGAGGATATGGTCTCACATCATTGATCCCCAAAGCGGAAAATGGCCAGGAGTACATAGCTATATGAAGTAACTCCAGGGTCGGTCAATAAAATTGGCATGAACTTGTTAGGAATGGAACTGTTGGAAAATATGGAACAATATTGTATCATAGTGGGCGAGTAATACCCAAGGCTTTGGATTTGATGAGACATCTTGTTGCTGATTGGTTCACTCCACAACCTTCGGCATGCACTTATTTCATGATAGCAGTAGTCTCTTCTCCCTCAATGCACCTGATAAGGACTCTATCATGGCTTAGTATGTAGAGAACCTTTTCTTGGTTTAACCCATTGTACAAGAAAAATTTTATTGCCAATATTCATACATGTTACCTTCTAACCCAATCTGGTGTGAGATCCCCCTTCTAAAGGTAATTTTCAATGGGTTTCATCCAGCTAGTGGTGTGAACATAAGGCTCAGAAATGGGGCTAATTTCATTGATTACTTTCACATTGTTCTGGATAAATGGCAAGACCATCTGGTTGTAGGTAATGCCAATAATTGTTTCATCCCAGTCTAGATCAGCCCGGTTTGGGGTTTTATTTTACAAACCATCAGCTTGAGAATATTGTGACTGGGGGATATAGGTCAGAATTAGTTCTGATATGAATTCTACCACCAGTTCTTGAACATGGTTCATAAATGGGGTCAATACCTCTTTCTTAATGGCATGGTCACTATTAACCTACATGATTACTAGATATGAATAACCTTTTATATTTATGTGTTTGGATTATGCATGAAGTTCCTGCTATATACCTGCAATGAGGGCCTAGAATTCTACTTCATTATTTGTGCATTACCCTATAAGAAGGAAGAAGTAAGGAAAGGCGGAATTTTGGAGGGATATGAGAATAACTATTATACCCACTTTCTTGTGCTTGGGATCCTCCATTCTTTTCCCCGTCAGGCATCCAGAAGCACCATCGAAGTAAATTTCCCATGTTCGGGGGTCCTCTTGGATCGATAACACTTCTTTATACGGAAGTTCGACATCCACTAGTGTTTTGTCTTCTAAGGGTTTCTCTCTTCGGGGGTCCTCTTTAGGTACGTACTGTATGAAAAACTCTTGTAGGATAACTACACATCTGGATAAGAATCCAATTAGCATGGAACAATTGATTATATATTTTAGCGGGTTACAGTAGGAGACCAGATGGACATCATGGTGCTATAGGTAATACCTGAGTTTCTGAACTGGGAAAATTATGACTAGGCAGTTATTTTCAATTTTTGAATATCGATTTTTAACATCAATCATTTTTTGGCTCAGGTAATAGAGGTTGTTCACAATTTCGGCATCATTCTTCTGCACGAGGAAGGTGCATAATGACAGTTCCAAGGCAGTTACGTACAAAATGAGTGGTCTCCCCTCAACTAGTGGCAACAAAACCAGTGGTCTCAGGAGATATCTTTTCAGATTGTTGAATGCTTCTTTACAATCATTATCTCACTCATGCGTAACCTATTTCATCATTAACCTGGTGAAAGGTAAACATTTACCCACCAAGTTGTATATGAAGCACTAGATGTAGGCCAGCTTCCCTTAGAGACCTCTCAACTTAGTGAGGTTTCAGGTTAGGGACATGCCAAGGATGTCTTTACTCTTCTTAGGGTCGACATCGATGTTCCAATGGCATACGATGAAGCTGAGAAATTTCCTGGAGGTAACACCCAACGACACACATTAGGGGATTCATATTCAAACTGTGATTTCGCCATTTGTTAAAGAAAATTTCAAGATTGACCAAGTGGATTGAGAGTTTTCGTGATTTAACCACTAGATCACCGACATAGCACTCAATGCGTTTTACTAGGAAGGGCTTGAGAATTTGATGCATGGATTGTTGATATATAAATCCATCATTTTTTAGAAAAAAGGGCATCACCTTATAAAAACTCACTCCCTAAGGGGACCTAAAAGAAGTGGATTCTTCGTCTCCTTATGCCATTTGGATCTGATTTTATCCAGAATAGACATCCATGAAAGAGAGGGCCTCATATTTAGTGGTTTCATCGATCAAAAATTCTGTGATTGGGACTGGGAAATAATCTTTTGGGTAGTTTCGATAAAGTTTCCTGATGTCAATGCAGATCCTAATCTATATATTCTTCTTTTTGAATGGGACTTTGTTTTCCAGCCAAATTGGGTATTGGACTTCCCATATGAAGTTGTCTTTGATCATATTTTAATATTCAGCCTCTATTTTGGAAGAATGACCCAGGAGGGTCCTTAGGGATTCCTGCTTATAGACTCGTTGATCTTCTAGAAAACCCATATGATGAGTGGCGACCTCAGGAATGAGGCCTAGAATTTCATAGTTCTAGGAAAACACATATTGATTCTTCTTTAGAAAGAAGGTATATGACTCATGCTCCTCGACAGTAATAGCCACATTGATCAGAGTGTGTCATGGGTCATCTCCAGTGCCCAGGTTTATCCCCCTAAGTTCACATATTGTGGTGGATACACATTCTTCAAATGCAGGAGGGGCATTTGGGCAGTATTCTTCTTCTTCAACTTCCCCTTTATAATCTTCTTCATCGTCTTCTTCCTCTTCTAATGGAGAAAGTATTCTCAAGACTAACTCTCCAATGATGGGTGATAAATCACCTTTTTTCTTTAGTGAGTAATGTGGGGGTATTTTGAGGTCCTGAGGATAGGTCGAGAGCATATTTGGTAGGGTTTTTACTAAAATTATAGGAGTCAACCCGTTCTTCTGTGTCATTGAACTTGGCAGTCGTAATAGTAATCATGTAGAAAATTGAATTTGTTTTCGGACTTCAACTCATACATTCAACCCGATTGATGTGTAAATAATATACTTCCCCCAAACTATTGGAGTGGGTTGGTGGGAGGCATTTCCAATTCATTCAGGGTAGTAATATAGTCAACATTGTTGGTTGAAGATTGCTTCTCTTCTAGCTCATATAACCCTACATTGATGTATTGTGACTCACATGACTCAAATTGGGATTTGTTGGTATGCAATGTCTAGTTTTTTCCATTAGTGCAATATTTGACACACTGATTGTATGATGATGGAATCAAAACATTCTGATACAGCCAGGGCCTCCCTAATAGTAAGTTGAAGGTCGTTTGTTTCCATACTACCAGGAACTCAAAATCTGACACGATGTATCCAAGACAAGTTTTAAGCTTGATTCGTCCCAATGTCTCTTACATTGTTTTTTCATATCCCTGCAGAGTTGTGGTGTAGGGTGTCAAACTATCTTCATCATAGCCCATCCAATGAAGTGTTCATAGTAGGAGGAGGTTGACTCCAAATCCTTTGTCAATGAAAATCCCCAGGACATTAATACCATTTATCTTGATGGACAAATATAATGGTTTGATGTGCCCTTGCATGGTAAAATTTTCATCCATGTCTATGATGTAGATGACAACATGATATTCTTCGGGATTGGTCTCTGTAAAGTAGACTTCAGTTGCAACAACATTAGCCATGAATTCCTAGGGACTTATTAAGGCATCGATGAGCGCCTCCCTAAGGTCTGCAGATAGACTCAAAGAATCTAGAATTGATAAATTTGTTGGTACTGAAGCCATTTGATTTAGAATATGATATTTCTACTCTAATAGTCAGTGCTTCCCACCTCGGGGTTTCTCTTTCATGGAAACATTAGGTTATTATGCTTTGAACGTTGATGGTCCGGCCTCTGTGATAGGATCTAGTGGGGTTGTGGTCCTTTTGAGGTTTGGTCGAACTAATTCTCATGTACACCATGAGCTATTTGATATTTGTTCTTCGTAGAATGGTTACTCCAAGTTAACTGTGATAAAATCTATTCTACAAGGGGTAGAGGAGCATTCTATTTCTTGTTGTGTCTATTGGAGGATACTTCTGTGAGTTTCCACGATGTTAATGGATTGAGTTATGGCATGTCTAGGAATTTGACACCTCCCACGATAAAGCCTTCTAAGAAACACTCAGGTTCTACAGATTCTTCTTCTAGATCTCTGGTTGAGTCTTGAGGGATTTTAGTTTCTGTCAACAGTCTCCATTAGATATGGGGTCCATTCGGTCAATGAAATTAAGGGAGATTAAGATCAGTTCTTGATACAATAATGTTTTTGTCTGACTGCCACCTTATGATGGTGTTTTTTGGTATGGCGTTGCCCATTTTACCATTTGACAGGGTGGCTCCCATTGTACCATTTGGCAGGTGAGTGACCATTTTAACAAGTCTATTGGTATGAAGTTCTAATTTTTCAACACTTTCATCAGCTTTGGTTTCATTCCATCTTCTTGCTTATAATTTCTACCCTTTTGGCCCATAGAGGACCGTGGGGATGAGGATGACGGTTGTGTTGCATCAGGAGCTTTTGGGGGCACGATTGATTGTTTCAACTGCACCTGGAGAATTTTTTGAACTTGGTTGACTATTTTTTTGTTCATCCGAATGTTAATTTTTTTCTCCTTATTACTGAAATTTTTTTACATTCCTCTTCCTTTCTTCAGTATGAGGCGAAAACATACGCCAGTTGTGCTGGAAACCGGCCTTACTTGACTTTCCTGATGTCTGCCATCTTTTATAAGAGAACCTTGAAGATGAATTATTCCTAGATGGTGTGTTATAGTATCCAGTGATAGGTACAACAATATTTATGGTCATTGATACCCACTTCATCAGCTCACATTGGCTCTGGTATCTAGAGAAAGATGAAATTCATGGAAACTACGATATAGTCACAGACCTGTTCATCTCAAAATGGGTAGGATTTATTTCTTCTCTACTCAAAATGATTTCTTTTAGAACCCTTTCACTTATCTTGCTGAGGTGAGGTGGTTGTTGGCATCCCTGGAATCCCACATGGTTTTGTAGAGGCCTCTCAACTAGAGCTGTTGTCAGGGGTGGCTTAAGCATGATAAAAATTTCTTCATCTTTCCCTACTCTTTTCCCTAGGGTTGATGAGGTCACTGATAACTTAATATTGGTCCACATCAAGTAGACTTATATCCTTTGGGAAATGGAAGAGAAATATCAAAACCCACTTTTGTATTTCACCTAGATGAGTGGTGTCTATAATTACTCAAAAAGGTCATCGATGCACATAATGAGAATTTCTTCTTGGGGAAATGGACCATTCAAGGAATAAGTAAGGCCTTTCCATCTGGAAATGAATTTTGAGACTCTTTCATTCTCTCACTACATATAGTTCATGAGATCACTGAGTGTTTTCTTAGGCAGCTTTGAGCTGAACTGAAAGAGAAACTGTCACTGGAGGTCCTCCCAGATGGTTATTGAGTAAGTTGGAAATATATTATACCATAAAAAGGAAAAGACCTGTAGGGTTCACATAACGAATCTGAGTTTTACTAATTCTTGATAATCCATAGATCCCATCCTGGGTTCATAGTACAAGTCATAATGCATTAAATGATGTTTTGTGTCCCCTAAGCCATTAAACACTGACAATACAAGGTTTCTGATGTTTGGAGGTGGCAACACATTGCTCACCCAATCAGGGTAGGGTTTTCCAACTGGTTTTATCATAGAAGTGACACCCCTCCATGGATTCTAGTCGACCTATTAATTTTTGGACGGTGTTCAAGAGACCTTGATGCAGATCCTGTCGGGGATAAACTTGGGATGGTGCGGCTGCGACCAAAGTTGGGTGTGTTGATGCTGCTGGAATTTTGGGTGGGTACCTAGCTAGGGGTATTCATTCTGGGTTTACAAAAATATATTCTGGATGCCTTCCCAGTAGGGGGAATTCTTGATTTCCTTCTGGTTCTAGGAATAAGTAGGTTGACAGTCTCGGTGTTCGGTTGGTTGGGCCTCTGAGCTTGAATTAATTTATCGAGAAGAGTGTTTGTGGTAAGGTCACCTTTTCTAGGAATACCTGCTAACGTTCTACAGTGTGAACACATCAGATAAGATAGCTCCCTCGATGTAGCTTGGAATTAATTCATCTGAGCTCTTTCATTTCTTCCTCCTGCTTGGAGAATATTTCCTCAAGAGTTGCGGACACATTATTAGGTGGAGGAGGAGGTGGATCATAGTCGACCATGGACTTATTACTCTCCTTGTTGGGGTTTTGCAAAGGGATGTAATGACAGGTTCATTGAGGGGGATCCCAAATTTAAGACTTCTCTCTGGTTCCAGGTATGCACACCATCAGGCTTGGTGTGGTATGCCTCTAAGAGAGAATCATCTTCCCTTGTGTCCTCTCCTTTTATGACTTTTCCTGTGAGATATTTGGGGTTGATGTTTACCATGTTCACTAATGCATACCGCATTGGGACTGTTGTACATGGTGCCGAATGTTAAGAAGGAAGTATGCATCATTTTCCGACTTTCTCCTTCAATTCTACAGTATTCTTTGGGTTTCTTGGAAAAAATTGACCCAAAAGGGAGACCTAACTTGACCCAATAACGAGCATTTATCTCCAAGTGTGAAAACCATGAGACCAAGTGGAATGCGTGACTTCTCGTCTCATCATTCTTCTCATATGGGAGAAGACAGACATCTGCTATGTGGGAACATGAGGTAAAAATTCCCCCAGCCATGTTGGGTGGGGTTGTTTTTGTTCTTCTATTGGGGAACTATAGCCTAGATTTTTTTTCCTTATAGGGGAATTTTGAGTTAAAACTTCCCTAGCCTTGTGGGTTGGGGTTGTTTCCATATTGCAATGGTAGTCATATTTATTTCCACCTTTTTGATTTCACAAAATCTTTCGCGGGTTTGATATGAGTATGGAACTGAACCTGAATGGGGTCTATGGGATTCTAATGACAGGATCACTGCATAATAGTTGACTTCCCTTAGGCGATAAGTCTCTTGTATGTTCTCAGTTTCCTAGATCAGAAGCTTTGCAAAGGATTGATCTCTTTAGTCCTAACTCAATTGAGACTTACTCTGGACAGGTTTTTGTTGAGTGTCATATTTTTCCTGAGCAGGGATTTCATTTGATTGATGCCTTTGGGTAATGATGTTGCAAGATGTCATTTACAATGTGGTATGCTGGAAGGGATGCAAGGTGAAGTATAAAGCTCCATGTTCTCCCCATCCTCAAATATTAACACCATTCAGGGCATTACCAATGAGGTGACGCGACTTGTGAAGTGCATGGAAGAAATTCAGTTCAAGATTTTTCTTTCTCCTTGTTGATCGTGGCGATCATGTGGACAGGAAGGCTCCAAGTCGATTAGATAGTGAAGCTCCCCTAACATGTTGACATGGCTTGCATACCCTTCATAGGTAAATAACATTTCTTTTAGCTGGTGGACTGTTATCCGTATATTGAGGTGAATGTCATGCACACATTCCATAGACAAATCCCTTTGTATATCGAAGTGACAAGTATTGGTAGGCCAATACGTCACTGGTACATTATCCTTAGCTAGTTTTCTTCTAACGAGTAGCATTTCCTGCTATTGTTCTTCTGGGGGATCCTCTTCTTAATATGCCCAACTTGAATGATTCTTAATAATTTCATTCCAAGTATTCAGGATAGTGGGAGATTCATTGATATGTGAATGGTGAGGGGTGGCTCTGAAGATGATCATGGCCCCAGACCACCTGCTAGCTCGGGAAGGGTATCACTCATCATAGACAGAGTTCCTGATATTTCTGACTCCTTATTTCTAAGTGACTCGTCATTGGATGGATTTCTCACATTTTTTCATCAATAGGGAGACCATTATCCAGTATGAATTTTGATTACAGGAAGGACCTTTTCAATTGGTGTTGTGATGGACAGGAATAACATTGCAACTTGATGACCGACCGCAGGAAATGTCTTTATGGAGTATACCCTAGGAAGGACCTTCAAGGTGGGCTACAACGAGGGGAGGGCCATCTTTTTGATTGATGTCCCTAAGGGTATGACCTTCTCAGTAATAGTTATGATGACAAGGTTTACTATCACAGCTTAATACATGGATGCATGGAGAATTTCTGTTGTGTACATCAGGGGCAGGCCCTTCGGGATGTACTATATTGAGGGGAGGACCATCGTGTTGCTTAATGTTACTATGGGGAGGGCCTTCATAGCAACCTCCATTATGGGGAAGACCTTCACAGTGATTGTCATTGTGAAGAGGACTACCATCATGACTCAACATCCTATTGGAACCATAATCTTCTATGCATGATTTGTAGTATGGTTTGTGTTTGTGTTCAATCCTCAGTTAAAGTTCAGAATGTGTACTGGAAAAGAGATCATACAGTTCAAGCAGACAACAATATTGAAGGTGGCGTCGTTTCCCAGTGTTTGCCAAATTTTTGGGCATAAAAATCGACAAATGGAGAAAAGTATTTTTGGAAAAGAGACTTGCACGCCGTGTACATGAAGGAGAGGAAACTTGTGCGCCATATGTTTTTCATGATCAGAACATGGGAAATGGAAAAGGGATAAGGACCGCGCATGTTTTCTGCTGGTCACGCAAGTGACCTGCGTGCCATGAAGAGACTTGCGCGTCGATTCCTAGGAGGATTGGAAACTTTCGCGTCTATTGTTTTGCAAGATTATAACTTCAAAATATGCCAAAGGAAAGAATGTCCCACAAGTATTTGTGTGGTCGCGCCAGTGATTAGCGCGACAGAGGCTAGAGAGGATGAGCTGTGCGTCGGAACCTGCGCGCCGAGGGAAGACTTGCATGCCACTGCGCAGGGGGTCCAGTTTTCCTATAAATAGAGGAACACACCTCCTCATTGGTAACTAATTTCAAGGCTTAGAGTTTTTTCTGAGCTCTCGTCGCGCAAGTGGTAGAGTCACGCAAGTGGTTGTTGGGTCGCGCAAATAGAGGTTGTGCGCCGATTGTTGGTTGCGCGACCAAGGCAGTTGGAGAGTTAAAGGCGCAATGTCGCACAAGATTGGTGTTGAAGGAGGAAGTGTCGCACAAGTAGTTTGGTGTCACATGTGCACCAAATTTTTACCGCAAAAGTTACTTGCGCGTCAGGATTGAATCTTGCGCGCCGAGCTTGGAGAAGAGAGCCAGGGTTGTTAAAGTACATATGTCCTCTTAAAGCTGCACGAAAGTTGGAAGATCACCTGGTACCCTCAGTGTGAAGTGAGATTTACCTTCTGGTAAGAATTGTACTTCAATGGAGCATCTACATACAATGTAGGATGCATTCTTATGAAATGATGAAGAGACCTTCACATCTATAAACTGAGTGGGACTTCACCTAAGGGCAGTGTGACAGGGGGAGTCAATGGGAGTGACCTAAGGGAAGTAGTGAGCTATCCTTGAACCTTTGTAAAGGCAGTGAGCCTGGGACAGAGTGATTGTGCCCAAACCTTTGTAATTCACAACTAGTGAAGATTAGTGGAATTTGGTATGACCGAAAACTTGACGGTGTATGCTCCTTGGACGTAGCCCTTAGTGGTGAACCAAGTAAAAAGTGATGAGTCTTCTATGTGCATGTGAATGTTTTATTTCTGATCATATTCGTTATATAGGTTCAACAAGTTTTTACCAACGTGGGAACAAGATCCATCACATTAAAAGAAAAATTTGTCACCCTGATTCACCCCTCCCCTCTCAGGGTGTCTCGGGGTCCTTCAAGTGGTATCAGAGGGAGGTTGCTGGTGTTGAATCTGTCCTTTATTGACATGGAGAATGAAGTCAATGTCAGGGGAGTCCCTCACTTCAATGGAAGTAATTTCCAGATCTGGAAGCATAGAATGAGATTTCATATAATATCTCTTGGAATGGATGTTCTATTTTCTACTGTGCAATGAATACAAGTCACTGATCCAACAGGCCTGTCAATGACTGAAATAGACATGAAAATTCTTTATGCAGATGCTAAAGCACAAAATGTACTCACTACAGCCCTTTCTGATCAGATCTACCTAAAGGTGATGAATTTCACCTCAGAAAAATCCATGTGGGATAAACTCGAGAATATTTATGAAGGAGATAGCAAAGTGAAGAGGTGAAACTGCAAGTGTTGCACAATTGGTTTGATGATCTGAAGATGCATCCAGACGAGAATACAGACTCTTTCTTCAATCGAATTACTGAAGTGGTTGGAGCAATTCGGGGTCTAGGCAAAGAAATAAAAGACATTGATATTGTAAATAAAATATTAATAAGACTTACACCTCTATACAATACAAAGGTGCCTGCTCTTGAGGAAAGAGATCTTTCAAAACTTTCTCTAGATGATTTAATGAGAAGCACGGTAGCATATGAAATGAGAGTCAAACCATAAGATTCTACGACTAGTCTGAGCAAGGAAATGGCATTCAAATCCATGGATAAACTGAAAATCTCAAGAGATAGTAGCGGTGAAGATGACGAAGAAAAAGAAATTCTTTCTCTCATTACAAAGAAGTTCCGGAAGGGGAAAGGTAAATTCAAAGGAAAGTTACCTCTCGCATGTTTCCATTGTGGAAAAATTGGGCACATTGACTCTCAGTGCTTAAGAAAGATCAATGATGAAGATAGTGAAGATGAAAGCTTCGAGAAGCCTCGAAGAATGTTCTTCAAAATGGGAGACTTCAAATATGGAAGGAAAATGCAAAAGAAGAGTTTTGTCTGTGAAGAGGAAGAAGATGATAATGAATTATGTGATGAAGAAGAACCAGAATTCAAAACTGGGAACCATGCTTCTATGATTGCCACTGTTGAAAAGTCAGAAGATACTGGTGGATAAAAACAACTGAGAACATTTGTAGATCCTGAGATGCAACATAAGTATGCGGTTAGGAATCTTAAGATTAAATGTAAGAGTTGCAATAAGTGGAAATCTATTGTAGAAGATTCAACTGAATACGATGATCAACTTGAAGCTGAAATTGAATGACTGGAAGAATTTTCTAAGGTACAACCTAAAATAATTGAAATCAATGATGATGTAGTAGATCTGAAGTTGATAATTGAAGAGCAGGGAAAGGTCATCAATGACCTCACCTCCAGACTTGATGAAAACTCCAAGACTGCTGAGGGTCTTGAGGAGGAAGTTGGTACTATATGGGGTAAACTGGAGATAGAATCAATTCCAAAATAATTGAGGAAGAAAATATAGTTTGGAAGATTCTCAGATGTAGAATTACTAGCAACATCCAAGTTTGGTTCAGATGCGGTTGGAAGAATCTTGAGTGATCAAAGACCCGCTTGCATGGGAAAGAGTGGAATTGGCTGTGAGGCTGAGACATCAACTCCTGGAAGTGAAAATATCCAAAATAATGATAAGATGAAAGTTGAACATGTTGAAAAGTAACCTAAAGTTCCGAAAAGGGAACCCTCAATCCAAACTAAAAGGAGAACTGAAAATTATCCTCAAATATTCAGAAATGACAGATAACCTAACTATTCTACCAAGTAAGAAGGTATGAGGAGAAATTGAAGTGAGAAGACATTTCCTCTCATGAAGTGTCAGTTCTGTGGAGATCTGGGCCATACCATGTATTATTGCGAAGAGCCAAGAAGCTATGTGAATGGAGAAGATATAGAAGTTCAACAAAAGAGAACAATTTTATATCCTAATTCTTATAGAAGAAACAATTTCTATGGATATTGTTTTCGTTGTTATAACTTTGGTCATAAGGCCGTTAATTGCAGGCAGAGAAGGGACATGGACACCTCATACCGAAGTTCAAGACAAGTCAAGTCTCATCATCAAGACATAGTTTCTCTTTCAAACAGGTTTTCTCCTCTCAAAGAAGATTTCGACTATGAAGAACCTAGGTATGAAGAAGAGATAATTGAAATGACATCAGTTCTATATACTCAAACCAATGTCTCATGGAAGGAAAGGAAGAAGATTGAGAAATCCAACCTTGCAGAGGTGGCCTTCAAAGCTACAAAGAACAACAGTACCTAGATTCTGGATAGCGGTTCTTCATCTCATACGATAGGTAATTCCGGCCTGCTAACGAATATCATACGGAAGGTTGATGGTACAGTAAGATTTGGTAATGATGGGGCTCTGAAAATCAAAGGGAGTGGAAGTACTGAATTAGCTAATGGAGAACTAAAGAAGACTGAAGTCCTTTACATAGATGGCCTACGTCATAATCTCCTCAGCGTGAGTTAACTCTGTGACTCGGGACTTATATTTACTTTTAATCAGAAAGGATTCACTATCAAGGGAAATATAGGCAATTCACTTATGAAGGGATGCAGAATAAAAGGCAACTTGTATAAGGTTGATAGTGAAGAAAATGTATGTTACATGACTGTTGAAGAAGAAAAAAATTTATGGCATTGGAGACTGGGACACATCAATAAACAAGACATGGATAAAATATCAAAATTGAGAACTGTCATGGACATTCCCATCCTTAAGCGTGAGCGTGAAAAATCTTGTGATGCTTGCATTCGTGGGAAGCTTTTCTACAGTTCATATCGGCCAAAGAAGAAAAGGGCAGCTCACCTTCTTGATCTGATTCATACAGATGTATGTGGGCCGATAAATGTTGCCAGAACTCATGGAGAAAGGTAATTTGTCCCTTTTATAGATTATTACAGTAGAATGGCATGTGTGATGGTCATTCACAGGAAACGACAAGTCCTTGACTGAATGAAATCATATCAGCGAATCGCCGAGAATGATACTGGACGAACAATCAAAGTGTTGCGATCTGAAAATGGAGTAGAATACAAGTCCATTGAATTTGAAAATTATCTGGAGAAGCATGGGATGCAGCATGAGGTAGCTGCTATGAGAACTCCACAACAAAATGCAATTGTTGAACATAGGAATCAATAGGTGAACAACATGGCACGAACTATGCTGATTGAGATTCTTATTCCACAACATTACTGGAAAGAGGTTGTTCAAGCTACAGTGTACATTCAGAATTGAACATGACTTTATATGGGTGAGATGAAGACGCCATATGAATTGTGGCATGGATGGAAGCCTTCTTTAAAATACTTTCGTGTCTTTGGAAGTAAATTCTTCATCAGGAACAAAGATGAAAATCAAGGGAAATATGGAGACAATGCATATGAAGGAATTTTCCTCAGTTAATCAATGAACAGCAAATCCTACAAATGATTCAACAAGCGTTTAGGAAGGATTGTGGAAAGTAGTGATGTTAATATAATTGAATAGAAAACCAAAAATTCTTCAAGGACGTCATATGCTGATGTGATCGAAAGTCAGTAAGAAAGTGAACATGAAGAAAATACAAATGAAGAAATATAGGAAGTTGTTCAAAACACTCAGCAGTCACATTATGATGTTGACTCAGAAAAAGAATCTGAAGAATAAACTATGGATGAAGAGAATTCTATTGAACCTCACAGGATAAATCGAAGAGCTGAGATTGATCCATCCAATATAATTGGAGATAGTAGTGCACCCACTCAAACAAGAAGGATGAGGAATAACATGAAATCTGTATTTCTATCAGTTGTAGAGCCATCCTCATTCGAAGAAGCTGGAAATGATGAATCTTGGGTGAAATCCATGAATGATGAATTAGATCAGATTGACAAGAATCAGATATGGGATCCTGTACAGAGACCCAAAGGTCACAATGTGATTGGTACCAAATGGATCTTAAAAAATAAGTTTGGTGAGCATGGAAGTGTCATCATAAACAATGCACGACTAGTATGTAAAGGATACTCCCAGATTGAATGCATTGATGTTGAAGAAACCTTTTCTCCAGTGGCTAGACTGGAGTCATTTGGGCTTTTCCTTGCCATGCCACTCCAAAGAGTATATAAAGTGTATCAAATAGATGTCAAGACATCATTATTGAATGGTGTACTCGAATAATAAGTCTACATTGAACAACCAGTGGGCTTTGTTTTGGTTACTGATGAGACAAAGTTCTGCGAACTGAAGAAAGCTCTATATGGTTTGAATCAGGCACCACGGGCATGGTACTCACGGTTGGATTCATATCTCAAGAAGTTGGAATTCAAAAGATTAGGAGTTGATCACAATCTCTATGTGAACATTTCTCTAAAAGATCAATTCATGGTTCTATTCTATGTTGATGATATCATATTTGGTGGTAGCAGACAGAAATCAGTGGATGAATTTTCCAACCACATGAAATGAGAATTTGAAATGTCTATTATTGGGGAGCCCAAATATTTCATGGGGCTTCAGGTGATTCAAAATAAGGAATACACTTTCATTTCTCAAGAAAAACATGCAAGAGAGTTGTTGAAGAAGTTTAATATGCAAGACTCCAAAGCAATGTGAACTCCGATTGCAGTTGAAACTAAACATAGAAAGCCTGAGGATGGGGACTCTATTGATCCCACCATGTACAAGAGGATCATTGGAAGCCTACTGTACCTGAAAGCGACACGACCAGATATTGTCTTTTCCACATGCCTTGCGGCCCACTTTCAGAGTAATCCCAAGGAGGAACATATGGTGGAAGTAAAAAAATCATGAGGTACATTCAAGGTACACATAACTTCAGGTTATTTTTTGCTGGAGGCAGGGACAATGAATTATCAGCGTGTTCTGATGCTGACTGGGCTGGTGATGTAGTAGACAGAAAGTCTACTAGTGGTGGAGCTTTCTATATTGGGGAAAAATGTGTTGGCTGGTTGAGCAAGAAACAAGAAAGTAATTCTCTTACTACTACTGAAGCAGAGTATATCTCTACCACAAAGGAATGCACTCAACTGCTATGTATGAAGCAATAATTAACAGATATTGGTGATGAGGTAAAGCAACCTATGGTGATTTACTGCGATAACAAGAGAGCAATTGATATTACGAAGAATCATGTTCAGCATTCCCGTATGAAACATATTGAAATTAGGTATCTCTTTGTCAAAGAAAAAGTCGAACGAGGGTTGATTAGAATGCATCATGTGGGAACTGATGAGCAAGTGGAAGATATCTTGACCAAACCACTATCTGCGGCTGTGTTTGAGAAGCATCGGTTGAACCTCAGTGTTCAGCCACCTCCCAGTGCATAAGGAGGTTACGCATTAACCCTCTCCCCATTTAAGATAACTGTATTTATCTGTTTATGGCTATGATGCAGGTTTATGGGGGAGATACTATCCAGGTGGAGTATGGTTTGAGCTGAACGTTTAACAAATTACTGGTCTTTGGATTTATTGTCAATGGGGGAGAAAGGAATAAATTCAGGCAAGTAATGCATTTGTGATGAGAAGAATGAGAAGGAAAACACTAGAAGTAATACTTCTGTGATGAGAACCATTGAGAATTCCAAAACTCTGGAACCCAATTCAAGCTTCCTCTCTTGTTTTATACATCAAGCATTCCTCACATAGACTTAGAGTGTTGGATGAATTGATTCTTGCATTTTCGGTTTGCACATGGATGGAGATCTATTGAATTTATTTTCTGATTGCCAAAAAACCCAAAGGGTGATATTTTTGGAACCATGGTCTTCTATGCATGATTTGGAGTATGTTTTGTGTTTGTTTTCAATACTCAGTGGAAGTTCAGAATGTGTACCAGCAAAGGGATCATACAGTTCTAGCAGAAAACAGTATTGAAGGTGGCGCCGTTTACCAGTGTCTGCCAAATTTTTGGGCCTAAAAATTGACAAATGGAGAAAAGTGTTTTTGGAAAAAATACTTGAGAGAAGTGTACATGAAAGAGAGGAAACATGCACGCCATATGTTTTTCAAGATCAGAAAATGGGAAAATGGAAAAGGGATAAGGGTCGCGCACGTTTTGGGCTGGTCGCGCAAGTGACCTGTGCGCCGTGAAGAGACTTACACGCCGATGCCTAGGAGGATTGGAAATTTTCACCTCTATTGTTTTCCAAGATTATAACTTCAAAATATGGAAATAGAAAGAAGGTTGCGCAAGTATTTTTGTGGTCGTGCAATTGATTAGAACGAAAGAGGCTAGGGAGGATGAGCTGCTCATCAGAACCTGCGTGCCGAGGAAAGACTTGCGCGCCACCGCACAGGGGGTCCAGTTTGCCTATAAATAGAGGAACACCCCTCCTCATTGGTAAACATGTTGAAGACTTAGAGTTTTTTCTGAGATCTCATCGCGCAAGTGGTAGAGTCACGTAAGTGGTTGTTGGGTCACGCAAGTAGAGGCTGCATGCTGATTATTGGCTACGCGACCAAGGAAGTTGGGGAGTTAAATTCGCAACGCCGTGCAAGTTTGGTGTTGAAGGAGGCAGTGTCGCGCAAGAAGTTTGTTGTCACCTGCACGCCGAATTTGTACTTCTCATGTGACTTGCGTTCCGGGATTGAAACTTGTGCGCCAGGCTCGGAGAAGCGCGCCAGGGTTGTTAAAGTACATATGTCCTCTTGAAGCTGCACGAAAGCTGGAAGATCACCCAGAACCCTCAGCGCGAAGTGAGATTTATCTTCTGGTGAGAATTGTACTTCAATATAGAATCTACATACAACAGAGGATATATTCATATGCAATGATGAAGAGACCTTCACGTCTATAAACTGAGTGGGACTTCACCTAAGGGCAGTGAGCCAGGGTGAGTCAACGGGAGTGACCCGAGGGAAGAAGTGAGCTGTCCCTGAACCTTTATAAAGGCAGTGATCCTAGGAAAGAGTGATTGTGCCCAAACCTTTGTAATCCATAGCTAGTGAAGATTAGTGTAATTTGTTATGACCGACAACTTGTCGTCATATGGTCCTTGTACGTAGCCCTTAGTGGTGAACCTAGTAAAAAGTGATGTGTGTTTTCTGTTCATGTGAATGTTTGCTTTCTGATCATATTCATCATACAGGTTCAACATGTTCCTACCAACGTGGGAATAAGATCCATCACATTAAAAGAAAAAGTTGTCACCCTGATTCACCCATCCCCTCTCAGGGGGTCCCGAGGTCCTTCACATCCAACTGTAGGGAGAAGTGTATCTACAGTGTATACCCTATGGAGGACCATCAAGATGGATGATAGTAAGTGAAGGATATTCTTACTATATGATCTGCAGGTTAAGTGGAGGGCTACCCTGACATGTATCAAGAGATAGGATCTCATGATTGATCATTTCTGGTCCACTGAGTAAGCCCATGTGGGTGCTCTGTGGAGTACCTTTAGAGATGTTGGTATCGATATTGTGGGGAGGGATTTTTCAACTACTACTGAAACTTTAAATGTTCAGTAATGGAGTGACAATGTCTTCATCCTTTTTTAATATATATTTAAGGGAATCAAGAGCCCCATATTCTATAAGAGGATGATCATTTATGTGTGCTTCATTTTACAGTTACCATTGGAGCAATTTATTCTTGAGTTCTCTCTTGTGCATAACTGGGGCCGCCTACTATTGGTAATAGCCTTAATATATGGGTCCTTACCTTGTTGGGTCCTATTATGTTGTCAGGATATGCTAATGGACATATTGAGTTTTGGTCGGGATATATTCCTACCCTAGAGTGGTCACCACATTGGACCAGGGTCCCCTAGTTGAAACATGTATTTTTTCCTGATCTGGTTGTCTTTATTGTGGGATATTATAGTCTACCCTCCTGGACTAGAGCAGGGATGTATAACTACTCTGGAGTGACTGAACCATTTTTTGAATAAGTCATTCCATTTAGGAAACCAGGTCATGGGCCTGGTTTCTTGCCTTCACTGTCAATGCAATGATATCTTGGCATGTTTGGAGGATATGTTCTGTGATTGATGCCTATTCTTCCATGATTTTCAGGATGTGTTGAGATACGTCTTTGGAGGGAATGGTTATGAAGGATTATTCCAATATCGGAGTTAGAGTTTGTTCCTACTATGGTCCCCCATAGGTTGCCAGTAGATACTAGCAGTTCTCCTGTGTCAGGGTAGAGGAATGAGTATGTTTTCGGTTGTCTTCTCTAGTTGCCACCACATTTTGCTTGTGGGATTTGTATTCACTAGCAGTGATTTTAATCTTCTTGTTTGCTGCTTTATTTTTCTCACGGTCATTGTATGCATCTAAAGGAATTTGACTCTGCTTATATTTTCTTACTTTCGTTTTTGGATGGAGGTCATGATACGTATCGATGGGTATTTGTGCCTACATATAGATGGTTTTCATCACATTTGGTTGAAGGGCTTGATAAGTGTTAACAGGTATTTGTGCTTGCATATAGCTGGGTACTGTCCAATTTGGAATACTAGCCTATTTTGAATTGGAAGATATCTGTATCTTCCTATAGTTTTTTACTTTGTCTGTGGGGCGTGGCTGATGAACAATAGTGAGAATTTTCACGTGATTGAATTATGCCACCTAATTTCTGTGGTGGGCTTGAGTGGAGGGGGAAGATTTATATGTATTCCTGTTAAATTCCACCATTTTTGTACAAAAGAGTTTCTCCTTTGGAACATGGGTGATAGTGTGTTCCTGATTACATATTCGCTGCCCTTGGAAAGCATCCCAAGGGGCCTAGGTCTCCTAAACATCCGTTGGTTCCCTTGGCATAAGGTCATCTTTAGCGTGAGGAGACTTGGTCACTTGGTGTAAGTGGAGACGCTATCTCACATGGGCCGATGATTAGGGAACCCGTGCATTAGAGATTAAGTTTTCCACATTGAATTTATATCCCTCCCCAAGATAAGGGAGGTACACATTGTCATGTTCCCAGGATAGGCTCTGGAAATGGTTTGAGATGACCACTGGGGCCACCTTGTACTGGGCTACCAGCCACGGTCAAGGAGGCAACTGGCGAGACTTCGTAATTTGGAGGGATTATCTTGCGGCCTCCACGATGGAGAGGTTACCATTTCGGTGGTAATTGTTGATCAGAATTTTGGATACCCAGTATTGAAGACGCTGGGTTGGCAAGGGGAACCTACACTTCATCAGGGCCTTGACCGCCTGCGTGATTGTTGAGTCTCATGTCGGCATTGGTCATTGGGATTTCATTTGGATTGAAGGTTGATATGTGGGAACCTACAATATATATATATATATGTATATATATATATGTGACATTTAGGCCACAAAACCCCGTCAAAGTAAAATTATTTTGAACATATTCATATTTGACGATTCAGCATGGCCTCCCCCCCCATTTGTTTCCTCGTTGTCAGGCAAAGGGGATTTAGTGGGGTAATAATGCCACGTCGGTTAAGGATTCACGTCGGGTTCACCATTTTTGTTTTGAACTGAGGTGAATGTGTTTTGGGAGTGACGAAAAAATGATCTGACAAGGAATGTCATACATCTCTTATTGTGGAGATAGTCCCATGTCAAGTTCACCATTTCTTTTGTTTCGACCCGTTCTTCATCATTATCCATTAGATATAATGAGTAGATTAATCCCACGGGGACTAGGTAGTTTCCCCCTTCTGTATTGCAAAGGAGTATACACACTAAAATGGTTGCAATCAGCGATTCCAAGGGGTGATGTTCTTGCGAAATCACTCCTCCTATGATATAACTTCCTCAGATGGTCTCCAGTGGGTTTATTTATGGATCTAGAAACACCAAATGGTCCCAGTATCTATCATTCATGGACCTATATTTCATATGAAGGAACTCATTGGATGATTATTTTTCCAATGACACTTAGGGACTCCATTGGTCCAAAAAATAGGAAGTCAGGGTCATCACACCTTTTGGGGGGATTATTGCCTATTTTGGGACTCTCTTTTAGATTTAAGTCGCGTTCATATGATCGTGAATCCTTATTTCATTCCCGAAGAGTGTGTCCATGGGCTACCCCTGGTTTCCAAGATCATTATAGGCATACATGGATTGGATGCTTCAAAGGTAATGTTGACTTAATCCATGCAATAAGTCACTCTAGAGTTTATCATCATCTAGGGAGGATGAAAGATAAATTGATGTTGGTATCAAACCCATAGGATGGGATTTCTATGTATCCTTGGTAGAGGAATCAGAACCCGTGTAATTTGAATTTTTGGGTCATACAAATTAAAAAGATTCCCATTTGAAAGGGGAATGATTAGGGGAACCCTTTTGGAAGGGCACCCTTTTGAGCTCGAGCCTTCAATAATGTGTCATACGTATCCTGGTTTGACTAAGAATCAGAGTTCTCTTAATTCATAATAACTAGGGATTAAGCATAGAAACTACCCATTTAGGGGGGGGTGATTTGGTGAACCCTTTTGAGATTGGTCCTTCAAGAAGGAGTCCAACATATCCTTATTTGACGAATAATCAGAGTTATCATAGTTCAGAATAATGGGGATTACACATCGATGTTGTCTATATGGGAGTATTGATGGGGTGAACCCTTTCGGAAGGGCACCCATTTGAGCTTGGGCCTTTAATAAGGCATCGTACATATCCTGTTTTGACTAGGAATTAGATTTGTCATAGTTTAGAATTATGTGTATGTTATAATCATCAAAAATCTCTAATCCCACATGAGTCATTCTTGGTGTGATAAACAAGAGGATGTGAGAGGTCCAACCAAACTGACACTTCCTCTCCTTCTAATGGGAGAGGGTGGGCTTATAGAGGAATATGTTGTGGTGATGGTGGGTGAGGTTATGGAGCGATGAACCATTTAATTTTTGATGACATTAAATGTCATGCGGCTTAGTCTTTGGAAGATTGGAGACTTACCTTAGTGGGAGTGCCCTGAAGCATGTTCTCATAAAGGGGGTGTATCGACCTTGTCACAAAGAGAAGAGAACATAACTCCTCCGACTAATCAATATTCATCATTGAAAGGAAAATGAAGTGATTATGCTTAATCCATAGAATATGGAAATTCAAATTAGCATCCCATGGTTAGACTCTAGGTTACCATGAGAATGTAGACTTACTGACATCCCTAGAGCCCGAACCATTGTGGGGAGAGATTTTGTGACTCCACTTACCATGGGTATCTAGACTCAAAGGGGCACGCTGATGCTCCTGATGATCTAATAATATGAGTCTGGGGGCTTTATAGGAGGCTTTGTCTTGATTCCAGGTGACTGGTTTGCGGAGGGGCTATAGGGAACTATATGGTAATAAGGGGTGAGATTGGAATAGGTGGAAAGAATACCCAGAAACACCCCATTCTGTGTACTATTTACTTATGTAGTATGGGGGAGCTCCGCATACCATAGTGGTATGCGGGCATAGGGGTCATCTGCATATTTAAGTAGTAAGCGGGCATGAGCATGGACCACCGCACACCACAAGCGTACATTTTCTGAGATGTGGTCTGCCACGCTGTTTCGGGTCTAATCTACATACAGATTCATTACTCGGTGTTCGGTTAAATCTACAAATCAATAAACTATACAAAACAACATATCAATGGAGGATCATAGGGACTATCATTCACGGTGAGTTCATCTACGAGAAATATATGGTTCGTGATTTCAACATTTAGGTTTGAGGTTCTCTTTTTATTATTAATTTCTTTCGTATTATGGTTCTCGGAAGGATGTACCTTTGGAAAACATGGTTTGTAATTTGATCTTAACCAATGATTTGAGACTGATGTTGGAATCCTCTCTGAATTATTTCTTCCAGCCTTTAGGGTCCCCTTGGTGCTTTCATCATCCATTCCCCTCTCAATTCCTTTTGTTCTCTTTTTATAGATCATTTAGAAAATCGTATATATGGGAATAATGTATCATTTGGGGAAGCCTGTGAAGATATATCATGACCCACTTATGACTCGGTCAACCGGGGATTGTGGAGGTTGTGGTTCACAAGTCATGGTTCGTAGAACCCTACCAATTTGCTTCATCTAAAAACTACTGAGTTCGTGAGACAATATGTAGATGATCTTCACACAATTTATTTCTTCAGTGATGTGGTTCACAGGTGCACAGGTTCGCTGGCCATCGCTCTGCAGGACAGCGCCTTGCAGGTGGTTCCATGTATTGGTGGTTCATAGATCATTCGGTCCGTGAACCCTTCCTAATGATGGTAAACGGGTCACTTAAAAACTCTTTAAGAAATAATTTATTCATGTTTCTTAAAAAAATTTAAAACACAATCTGATTCCATTCAATTTTTTAGACCTGTAGGAATTCTTTCTTCCTTCTACAAAGTAATTTTGGGAGTATTTTCATTCCTTGGAGAAATTTTCAAGACCCTAAAACCATTATATTAAATAACATAGGTAGGAAACAAATTTCTAGTTGAAGGAGTATGAGTGAAGATTTATTCTCTAACAAATCTAAAAAATTTTGGATAAATTAATTTTCTATAAATGGATTTGAAAAAATAACATAAAATGATGGTTGTATTCTTAACCGGTATTAGCAATAAACCACAATGGGTGACCGGTAGAAGTTTTTACATCGATAAATTAATATCATGAAATTTTATGCCAATTAATTTTAAATAATTTAATGAAACTAAATTCTTCACATTTGAGGAATATCCACTTTTACATTAATACCATTAAAATAATGACAAAAATTCATCTTTGTGATCTTCCTAAATGTGTGAAAACCATGAGGTAAATATGTTTTTCTTTCTTTCATAATGGGATAAAACTCTAAAATTACACCCATGTATATCAAGTCAAATATGAATTGAAGTCCATCTTTTTTTATTTCCCTTTATATATTCTTAGTCACATGTATTTCTCGAAGAAGATTGAAATTTTAAAATAGATATTTCAAGAAGGAAACAAGATTCTAGATTTCAATTATTAGGATGGGGGTCAATGGAAAATAAATTGAAGGTTTTGGGTTTTGTTTTTTTAAATACTTTTAATGTTGATTTTTATTCCAAACAGACAATAAATTATCTTAAAAAATTGAGTCATTTATTTTAAACCAATGTGATTTTTCCCATTTGACTTTGTTTTTTATAAAACCAACATTAAGAGGTCACTTGAAGAACCTTTAACCAATGTTTTATATAAAAATGATGTTAAAAATTACCTAATAGACCTTTCAACATTGGATTTATAATAAACCAATGTTCAGTGTACCCCTACATAACCTTTAATACCGGTTTTCAAGAAACTAATGTTAAAACCTTGATGTTGGAGCCCATATTTCAATTAGGGAATCTCAAATTTTCCAATCAATCAATTTACTTAATCATATTGTGTATATAATGACAATATTGGATTATATATTTTAACAAACACGTGTCAATAGTTTATTGATAATCTCATTTATTTCTTGTATCTATTTCTCCTAAAAAACTTCCTCGAGATGAGATAATGTGGTATAACCACGCATATCAAATTGTTAGTTCCACAACTCAATAGACACTAATTATGAAAATATGATGTAAAATTAAATTACATCATCCATGTGCCACTTGTTATCCTCCTCTTCTCACTCATATACTTCATAAGGTAGATCATCACGTAGTGGGGATTGATATACACTAGTAATGATATAGGTTCCTTGAGGGGCGAATTAGTGAATAATGGTCCATCTTTATTTTTAATGATTTCATTCAAAATATTCCTATTCTATTGGTTAGAGTGATCCCATTGGTTAAATAAAATACACTAAAGAATGTAATACAAAGGGGTTCTCAAAGTACAAGGTTCACTATACAAAATGGGTTGTTAATCCTTGGTATGATTTGAACTCACTTAAGACCAAACTATCAACTAAAATGACCATAAAATATTAATAAAAAGTATAGAATATTCATGAAATCATGGATATGAAAAAAGTAGCATTGTTGTATCCTAAATATTCTCCTAACCATAATTCACTATTGATTTATATTCAATTGATATGGGAACTATCCTTATCCTCTAATAATTATCACTTGAAAATGTAATTTTCTCTCCCATTTATTCACTAAAAGTAATAGGTGTGTATATTATTATTTCTATGAGTAATTAACTACACTAGAATTTCTATTCTTCTTATTCTACAATTAATGTTACAATTCTTTTTTTTATGTCCACAATGAACTACACAACACACTTTTATCTTATTATAAATAATCTAATAATTATTATACTCTCATCTATTACGTTATAGGCTTTAATTGGAGTATATTTTACTCTTTATCTCTAGAATAATCTCCTCTATTATTCTTTACTTAACTCATATAAGTCTTATATTAGATACAACACACAACAGTAACTCTCTTCCACATATTTTCATGCATAAAAGTCCCTATTCTTATCTCTCACAAAAAAACACCTTCCTTATTTAATTTAAATTAAAAGTTAAGATTAAAATAAAAAAATTCCCCACCATGGATATTAAATTATTATTAGTCATGCATATTCTGTCATTTTTTTATAGTCATTAGTTTGGTTTAGTTGTTTATTGGAATAAACCATGGTGTAATAGTATACATCATAGAATGAGTAAATATTTTCACTTAATTATAATAACCTTATTCTTCCATTTAGTGAAAAAAAATTATTCATCTCATGAAAAATTATTATTTATCAATTCATGAACAATAAACTCCATTAATAATGTTTAGTCCATAGAAGATCAGTTTCAGGATTGTGTGATTTACTTTCCATCAAAATATTTCATTATGTAAATATAAGTCGTCAAAAATATTATAATTTTTTTATCTTTAAAGACTTATGTAAGATAAAATTTTACATATAAAATCTAAAAAATAAAAAAACATATCCATAATTTACTTGTCCAATTTTAGTGTTCTTTGAAGAAAACATTATGTATGACTTTAAAAAAACTCATTATCATAATAAAATGTTATGTATCATCCGTTCCTTTATTATATTATTCTTTAACTCGGAAAATATTTTTGTATCATATTCATATAGAAAATTATATTATGCAACAACAAATAAAAAATCATGTATTAATTCCTTTAAAATTTTATTAATCCATTAGAGAAATATGTTATGTATAAATAATAATTTATACATCAAATTCCATTACTATTTTTTAGTATTTCTCAACAAAATATGTTGCACATGATAAAAATATATTAATTACATGACATTTTAAATTTTTTGAATCCTCTAAATATAAAAAGTTATGTATCATAGGTGGTTCATGCCATTACATAATTTTCCAAATCTTCTTGATAAAAATATACACATTGAGTAAGGATTATGATTTTTCTGATTTTAATCATATCTTCATAGAGTGAAACCCTTTAACACTCAATACATTCCCATATTTTATCTCTAATAATTATATTATGTATTCTCATTGACATATCCATGTCATACTCACTAAATATTATCAGCTTTAAAAACTTCTATATTTCATTGAAATCACTTCAAACCACCTTTAATCTTCTCAATATCCTTCATCCACCTTAAAAAACATTATTTTAAGAGAGTTTGAATATTATATTTTTATTGAAAACATAATCAAACACATTAAAAATAACCAAACCACCTTATTTAATTATTCATATCAAGAACAAATACAAATGATATAGTATAATTCCTCATAACTAGATTACAACATCAAATTGGGTCTCAACAGTCTCCTAAGAACTGAATATCTTCTAAAAACATCTCTTGAGTTACATAATATCCCCCTTTTATTTTTTTGGAAACTAAGAAATGTAAATAAATTTGTAAATAAAGATAGTTTTAAATAAATCATCATAATATAAATTTAATCCAATATCTTTGATCTCAATGTATGAAACATGAATATTGGGTAATAATACCATGTTATCCGTAAGAATTTACTTACATTCACTTCATTTATAGCCCTTGATACTCATTATAAAATATTGAAAAATTAAATTTCCTTATAACTTAGACACTAATTTATGTATATTACTTGAGATCAAGTAAGAATATTTTACTTCTCAAAAATATACCTAAATCTTATACATAACAAATTTCTTCACACATACCAAAAATGTTATAATAGTTCCAAAATTACACAACTCGCATAAATATATATTGTCTTCATAGATTTTCTCATTTAATAACTCTATTTAAATATATTCTCCCCCTAAATACGATATATCTCTCTAACATTTAAAACAAATACCAATGGATTATCTCTAAGATAGTTTACTCCCCCATTGTAATTACAATTTCTAAATAAATATAGGAATAATCATAAAGATATTTATGATGATTTTCTTCCCCCTTGATAGTATTAATATAATGAAAAATATCTGAGATGAAAGAAATTTTTTAAAACATTATTCCTGAATAAATGATGGATGTGAATCCTTCTTCAACAATTATTGTATTGTACTCTACACCCCCTTTGAGTGATAACTAGTTTTATCATCCTTGTTCTTCTTTGACGTTCATTTTTAATTTGGACAATTGATCTTATTTTTTACCATAGAAAAGTTACATGTTATAACTTCTTTTTCTTTCTACTCTTCACTTCTACAATCTTATAATTCTGACACTATTTTACTCAAATAGTTGAATAATTTTCTTCTTTATTTCTCTAATAAATTTTTATTGGGGTTATTTCTTCAACCTTTTTTAGTATATAAATTTTCTTCTCTCTTTAGTGTCAACCATCCCCAAATTATACATAATATCTCCCCTAATATTCTTACAATTCATCTTCTTCTTCGCAGTTTCATCATCATGATATATGTTTTACTAAGTATAAAATTCTATCATTAAAACTCTTCCATATTTAATATTCTTCATAACATTTTCATTCATCAAAATGAAAAATTTATGGTGCTTTAATATATTTGATAAATATTAATTAAATTATATTTCAACACATCAACAAATAATGTTTTCTTTATTTCTACATTTTCTTCTCAAATAGTTTTTTAAACACTCATTTTAATTTTGAGTGAACCACCATTATCAAAGTTCATCAATAGTTTACTTAAATTATAAACATCCTTCAAGAACATAAAATATACTATCACATGAGATAAAAATCCACTTTTCAATATCCATGGATTTTTACTTATTTATGTTTTTTGTTTAATTTCATAAATCAAATCCTTCTCTTTTCCTTTTATTTTATTCTTTATAAACATTTTATTATAATTATTATTACTCTACTATGTAGGTAAATTGCGAAGGAAATATTCAAAAAAGTGACCCGGTTGATCTCACCTTCCTAAAACTACTTAAAAATATGGGCAATTATTCATGTCTTCCATAACCTATGGAATAATAATGATATTGGTAATTAAAAAAAATATTCTTTTTAAGAACCCAAAAACATTATAATTCAAATAGTATCCAAAAAATGGATACTTACCTCTGAAAATATCTTATTATAAAGATGTTGAATCATGCTATTGTACCATCATGTGATCATCGATATTGGATTTCTTTTTTCAAACCAAAATTTAGGAAGATTAAAAAGTATTTATTATTTATTATACACTTATTCCAAGCCCTTTTTAAATCACACTTTACAATAGTTATAACTTTTAAATTATTACTACTAAAATATTACCAAATTTCTAGAATTGTGTTATTTTTACATGAATCTGAGTTTATTATTCTTTGACATTGAATCCTTAATTTTACCAATACATTAAATATCATTTTAATTATTTAAATATAATTTTAGTTTGTGAACATAAATCACAGAATTATATGATACTTCAAATTCATTCATAGTTTTATTCCTTTATCAATCACCAACTTCATTAAAAAAATTGAAAATTATATTTTTACCTCTAAATTTTTTTTTCTTGCTTGATAAATTTTTTAAACAACCTCTTGATCCTTCTCTTTTTAATTAACCTTTATTTCTATGTCAAAATTGAGCATTGTTTCTTCATAAATAGAATTATTCAATCTTTTATTCTCATTAATCAACACTGAATATTTTAAAATTTTAAAACTGTTATTATTAATATATGGTTTATAACCATTATTTATATTATTCTTCTCTTTCTACAGTTGAGAAATATATAATATAAACTCTTTTAGATCCTAATATATCATATAATCCATTTATATATCTTTCTTAATTTTATTATGAATGTTATAATCGCATGGGATTTCTTATTTATCCACCTTTGTAATAAAAAACATTTTTTCATCTTAATTGTAGAATGATTATTCTTCTTCAACCTCACAACTATCATTATCAAGAAGTATTCCTACCAATAATTTTTTTATTTTATTAAAAAACCACTTTAAGGAATAGTGGGAACCTTATAGGACAAACACTACAACAACATAGGCCATAGGAATATCAAGAAGTATAAATAAGTAATATTTCTTCTTAAATATTAAAAAAAATTACCTCTACTCATTGAAAAATATTTTGATTATTTATTCTTCATGTAGCTAATTGAATTATCATCCTCACATTAACCATATTTCTGCCTTGGATAGTTAGTAATGAAGTATCGAATACTCCCATAACTAAAAATATTTATAGGTAATTTACCACAAAATATTTCTTCTCCTCTTTCAACACTTCTTGAGATGAGTTACAAGAGTTTTCCAAAAACATTATACACTTCTTCATATTAATAATAATGTTATTTATCAAAAACAAGTTCTTTCCAAATTTTACATTTATTCTATAAATTTAATGAAATTTACTTATTGTCCTTGGATTTAAATTTCCTTAATATCATTTCCAATTAGAAATATTTGAAGATTTTTTAATGGATGTTTACCAGGATCACCACCTTTGAGTACCAAAAAAATCATAAAATATATCTGGAAAGATATATAGTATCTTTTCAACAATGTGTTCTCTTATAAATTCCCACTAAAACTTCTTATATTACTCAAGATTTCATTTACTCTTTTAAATATGTCGTCAACTATTTCATCATACTATATAATGAGATATTCACACTTCAATCACCATACCTATATGTTTTATTTATTTACTTTCTCTTTGACTTCATAGATATTATCTAATTTATAATATATTAATTTTCCATTGTTTATACCCTCTACTTTAAGAAATTCCTTCTTTAATAAAGATAAAAATATGGAATTCCTAACATATCCATCAATGTCCAAATTCTTCATATTAACGAATTTCGTTATTGTAAATTAGGTTTGAGGAATAAATCAATTAGTGCAAGACAAAAATATATTTAAACTAATATATGATATTTATGGGGGGATACGATCTCACCTAATATTGTAATTATTCACAAAAAACATTTAATCCCCTTTCTTTTTACAAAAATTTAAGTTGTTAATATTTACCGAAAAAAATTAGAGACTAATTCACCAAATAAAAATAGAGACTTTCTTGAATGAACTCGAACAAAAAATAAGTTCAAAATATTCAAATTATTAAACTCTAAAATTCATGATTTTTTGAGATAACATGTTACTCTGATAACAATTTATGTACCCTAGACACGATATATGTTTATCGGTATTAGGTCAATTAGTGATTAATGTATTGTTTTCCCATTGTATAATTTCATTCTAAATCAAACTATATCAATATTTTGAGTGATCAATCTCACAACATAACTCACACACCCAGAGGAAAAAATAATTAGGTGCACTCAGTGTATAAGGTTCACTGTTAAAAAGAAGTAGATAATCCATGACATGATTCGGACTCACATAAGATGATAAAATCCACTAGAATCATCATTTTGGATTAAAACATGTAGGTAATGTCCATGAACTCAAGTATATGTGAAAATACAAACTTATTTCTCACAAAAACTGTCCTGGCCAAAATAAACTAATTTCTTGTATTCTATTAAGGTTTGAATTTTCTTAATCTTATAATAATTGTTTCAAAACAGTAAAAAGTGATCTCTCACTTCTTCAATAAATTTAATATGTTTGAAACTTCTTCTTTATATTTACATCTTATTTTAATTTCAGTTATCTAATTATTATATTAATTACACTATTACGATTACTCTACTTAATTCACACATTAAACATTAAAATACACTTTTCACTTATTCCAAATAGTCATCTATATTATTACCCTATTATTTATTAAACTATGTGTTTTCATTTTGTACATTGGGACTCTCTCACTAAAATAATACTCTAAATTTTTTCCAACTACTTTGATACAAGTATTTTTTTGGATACAGCACACGGGAGTAATTTTATTCGATGTCCCTTCATGTACGCAACACCCTATTATTTTATCTATCACAAGGTAGAATATTTAAGTTTGAATTTTAACATTAAATTCAAATTCAAATGAACAAATGTTCCTCAAATACTCTTAACTTATTATTCTTCTTCTTACAAATATTTATTTTTCAATTGTTTCATTCATTAGGTCAATCTAGGTAGTTACAAGTATGAATTGTGGGACAATAGTATGAAACACAGTGTGAGAAAATAGTTATCCAAAACTATAACTACCTTCATACTCTACCATGATAAAAAACCATTCTTCTTAGTGTATATGACAATTCATTGTCACTAATTGAATAATAAACTCTATTTTGGATATTTAATCCCTAAAATATCAGTTTAAGCATCATATGATTTACTTTTCACAGACCATCTCATTCTATAAATAAAAAAATTTATGTATCTCAAAGTATTATATGTATAAAAACATACATAACAGTTTCAATTTCATATGTATCACCCATACAAGAATCAAAAAAATTATACATAATTTCCTTTCCGGATTTTAGTTTTCTTTAGAAAAAAATACTTTATGTAACCCCTTAATAAGCTAACATATCAGAACAAAATGTTATGTATCATCCGTGCCTTTACCATATTTTTCCTTAACAAATAAAATTTATTATATATCTTATTCCTCTTTTAAATATATCATGTAACAATAAATATATTTTATGTATTCATGACATTGCAAATTTACTCATCCTCTATTGAAAATATATTAGGTAAGAATAAATATGTAACACAAGGAATACATTTTCCATATTTATTATTTCCCAAATAATATGTTATAAATAATAAAAAATTATATGAATTACTTACCTTACAAAATTATTGACCTATAATGAATATAAAATAATTTATATTAATGGTCGTTTATTCATTTATTAAATATAAAGTTATTCTGGATAAAAAACATATACATTTAGTAAGGTTGTTCCTTTACAAAATTTAATCATTCCATACCAGTGTAACAAACCTTATACATTCCATAGTTTTCCATAATTCAAATCTAACAATAATATTAAATATTATCTAAGACATGTCTATATCTTGATCTCCAAATAATGTCAGAATCAAAAACTGTAGAATTCTTAAAAAACACATAAAAACACCTTTAACCTACTTAAATCATTAAACTCAATTTAAAACCAATATTTTTTGTGATATTTAATATTATTTATTTCTTTAAAAATACATGATATCAAACATATCCACTCTATTTTATTTAATTATTTTTCTCTAGAAAAAATAATTTGTTCTATAGAAAACTTCTAAATTACCATATTATAGAAACTTTAATGTGGGTCTCTAAAATATCCTAAGAACTCAACATATTCTAAAAAATATCTTATGATCAATAAGGACTCCATAAAATATAATTTCATTCCATATAATAGTATCGTGCATAAGAACTAGTGAAATTATGTAAATTAATGTCGGTAGAGGCTGGGTCATTTTCCAATATTAATCACAATTAAATTGTGGTATTATTTTTATTTTTTTATAAAAAATATAATTTATAACTATTATTTTGATTATTCATATTTATAAATTTGGTATTTATCAATGTCAAATGTATCCTACTATTTTAGTAAAATTATTATATCCATAAACTACTAGATCCAGAATACTTATTCACTTAAGTTTTCTAGTGGGGAAGGATCCATAAAAATCACTTCATATCTAGAGATATGAAAATACCACTACCCCAAGAGTATATGGTAGGAAGTTATAAATACATCCACATTAACTCAGTATTCCTTAATCATTTGAGTATATTCCCATATCTTATAAATCCTTAACATGGATTAATTTGACACGTTACTTTAAATTTTAACTAATCCAACTATAGATATTTATTTGGTGCTTAATTTAGCTAAGTGAGGCTAACATGCTTATTAGAACTCCTTGATAGAATCAGACAACCTAAATTATGGCTAATAATTAACCCATACATTAATAAGTCACTCTATCACGCATGTTCATTAATTTTATCAATACATTAGGGTATACTAAAATATGTGATAATGAATTTTCCATAAATTCACAAATAATTAACAATGAATGAAAAATATAAATAAACAAAAACATGATCCTTAGATTCTTTCTACGGGTTAGTCCATTGATAAGATGATAGATCAATTGATACCTTGGTGTATTCTTTGAGATGCATCCTAACTTGAATTAAATAACGTAGAAAACAATTATTAATTTTCTTATTTGGTTCTACAATTCTCATCAAAAACTATGTTTTTGAAAAATCATCAATTATTTACTATTTATTCTCACGTACAACTGATGGGAACTAAGGATGTCGTAATTTATATTTCTTTCACTCAAATATGTATGTTAAACTCCTTATATGTTTATATAATGATGGAGGATACATATATCATAAGAAAATAAACGATAAATAATTATTTATTTCATTTTTAAAAACTAAAATTCAATTATTAAATTAAATAAATAAACCGCCAAACAATCATAATTCTGTGTCATCACATGATCAGTCAATTAACACCCACATTACATAATACAAAATAAATAATAAATCACTTAATTTATTATGAAATTTGGTGTCAAAAAACAAAAACAGTGTGGGGGTCTTCTAGAAATAGTCCCTCACTAGGGATCTCTCTACACGATTAGTGAGTGGGGTTATGGTGCAACACCCTTGTTGGGTAGAGGAGTATCTCCCTAAGAATTTTTTTCAAAAATTTAACTGATGATATTTTAAATAATTAAAATATCACTAAAATAATTTTAATACTTTTTTGATACATCATATACCTCAAAAAATTAATTAATTTCAAGATGATTTAAAATAATTTTTCTATAATTTTTACAAATATTTATGGTACGTTTCAAGAAGAAAAATAGTTATGAGTGTATATTATCACATGATAGGCAAGGTAGGTTAGGTTAGGTGGGTCAGAACACATCCTAGGATGGGATGGCCCACTTAGGGTGCTGTATGGACCACCAATATGGTGACAAGAACTAGTCATTTGGCTTGTGTTAGTGGAAGACATTCCCCAACACACCTGTCTTTTATTTTTTTCATATTACATAACACACTTTTTCACGTCGTACCCCCGCCCCTAGATTGATCAAAATTTTATATTATTATTTTTTTAGAAATTATTTATGTGATTTCACACCCCCTTAACCATTTTAATTTCAATTATTTTGTAATAAGTTTTATTTTAAAACAAAAAATAATTATTATAATCATTACCATTTTCAATTTATTATTTGGATGGAAATTTATTGGCCATAAAATTCCATTATATGTGTTTTTAATAGTATTGGGACCATATCTAATCCCTTTATATAAATTCTAGAAAATTTATTTTAATTTTTTATAGTAGATTTTATACCAATTGAAGGAACTTAGGGATTTGTAGAAGTATAAAACCTGTAATTTTAAATTTTTTTAGTTTCTAATGTATTTTGTAACATCAGATTTGGAATACTAGTGCATGTATTCTCACACTTTTATCATTCAATTGTATTTAAATATGAATAAAAAAACAAAACCTAAATAGTACCTTGGTGGATGATGTGATCCTAGTTTTATCTGCTCAATTTCAGAACATTCTAGATTGAAGGTTATATGCTACGATCACTCTAGATCTACAGAAAATACTCCCAAAGATCTTGGGTCTTTATTTTGTGAACTTAATGTGGTATAATAAAATAGTTTAGATCTTTATGATGTCACTTAAATCGATGTGATATCAAAAAAATGATATGCATACATGGATCAAAGTTATCTTAATATTACCATGATTTTATCTCACTATAACGTTAGTTAGACATAATTAAGAGATATAATTCAAACAAGGATACCACCACTATTCAATTCTCTAAAAGGGGCTTAAATAGTGAATTTTAAATCCATAAAATTTCATCTCAGTCCTTAAATACGTTAAACCCCTTAAATTGGCCCAAAATGACTTGAATGAATTAGTAAATGAGTCATTTATGTAACCACAAACTAGTGACACTATTAAATTTCACATGATGAAATACAATCCATTTTCTTAGCTTACTCCTCCAAAAATTATTAAATCAACCCTGAATAAATAATATTATTTTGAAAAATAATTTTATCAATTTTAATAATTTTAGCATGATTAATTCATGAATACCTTAAAATTGAAATTAAATTATTTTTATTCTAAACTCAAATAAAATATTTAGATTAATTTCATTTAATTATTCACACTAGTATGTTCACTAGTTAACCGCTCAGAGGGACAACTACATCCATACCTCCAATTCTTCTGAATCAAATGAACTTGTGGGTACACTCTGTGTGTGACCCTCAATACCCTTAACTCAATAGCGGTAAATCATATTCACATAACAAGAGTGGTATCTAGTAACACTTCATATTCCCTAAATAGATATTGATAAGTCATAACTATAAAAACCTATTATGAATACTTAATCTATAATATAATCTCCTTGTAGCATGATATCTCCCAAAGTAGGATATATACTAAGTGTCATAATCCTTTAATTATTTTTTTATCGTTTATTTTCTATATTAAAAATAATTTTTTTACTCTACCATAACGATGTATTTATTCAAGGAATTACTATCAAAGTCAAATGAATAAAGATAACTTCCTTCTTTTAGAAGAGACAAATATTATACTGTAAATTTAACAAATTCTATATCTCCAATGACACACCCAACACAAGTTACCTTGACAAAAATATAAACTGGTGGGGTTTTCGTATTTCATTAAAGTAAAAATTAAAACGACACCCATTGATAATGATTACATGTCAAGATACTGATACTAATATTCTTAGATAACAACATCCAATAACACCTAAAACATGTGGTGTTATTATTTGTGGTTCATCCCCTGTGATCTACCCATATTAGGATCACCAAGTGTCAAATTCATGAGAGTAAATCTCAATTCTTGTGAGCCATCAGCACCTGATATTATAAGATCATATATGTCTCATGATTATTATGTATTTAGGATATAAGACATATGATTAAGAACACTATCATAGTATCTCTATGTTCTCATTGTATATGGGAACATCTAATGTGATATGTAATATAAGGAAATTACTATACAAATAGTATATATTGAAGTAATAACACTCTTATGGAAAACATTCATCATGTATAAATTTCAGTATACATCATATGGAAACTAAAAATTAGTACTTGGGATGGGTATAGGGAACCCACTTTTATAGTATTACAAAGGTATCATGATCATGTCTCTAGCATATTCACTAACCTTGCATTATGGGGGGGGAGGTTCTTAGAGAGATTAAGTTTTCTTAATGAAATTTCAGGTTTTAAATCATATGTAGAGTAGGGTAATTTTTTAATGGACTTGATTGTTTTATTAAATGGATTTAAAATAACATTAAGAGGCAATAAAGTAACCCATGTAGATTAACATAGGGATCATCTCCTTTTACCCTAGAACATTCTAATTATTAAATTATTTTATTTAATTTTAAAAATATTTTTCATGTTTTCCTAATAATTAAAAATCAAATTAAATGATAATAAGTTAAATGAAGAAAAACTAATAATTACAACTCTTTATAATGCAATATTTTGTCAACCATTAGGATACATTACACTATTATTAAATATTTCAGATAGGGACCACATTACATGACTTTTATAGTGGGAAATTTATAATTAATGATGAGTTACATATATATAATTCATCCCAAACCAATTACTTATTAGAAAAAACCATGTTTTAACATAAGTTATCCTTTTGTATCAATGATTTAAAACATAGAAAAATCTTCGTACTAAAATTTCATATCGATTTTTTTTATTAAAAATATGTTTCCCATACTCATAATTATTTGAGGGGATTTTTCTATCATTCCATTGGTCACCCACCATAGACATATATTGTATTAAATGACCATTTTTTATTGATATACCTATACACTAAAAGTTTTCATCCATATATATAATTTTATTCTTCCTTTAATATGGGTACTTTCCATTGCATTGTGAATATTCTATTAGTTTCTAATTTGGTTGCTATATAATCACCTTGATATTCGATATTATTCGGTTCAAATGGTAAACATATTTGCATGTTCATATATACTTTTATTCTATAGGGTGTGAAAACTCTATTCTTTATTATTCTATTGAAGGGTATTCAACTAGATAGACATATTATTTGATTAACTAGGTAAATCAAATGACATTAATGTATATAAATTTTCTTTATATAGCGTAAATACCCAGTCAATCATTATTATAATTGATGAGTATTCATCAAGTTAGTCATACCATTTCTTTGATTAGGTAAATCTTGATATTCTATATACACATTATTTTTGTAAAGTTAGTTATTGATTATTTAGCCATGTTTGTGTTAGATTTTTTTAGGTATATTATTTTATGTATTATTAATAAATTATTCTCATATGATGAATGAGTTAAGAAAATAGTGTTATTGGTGGGACCCAAAAATATATAGCCCCACATTGCATTGGTAGGTCTCTAAGAAAATCTTTCTTGCGTATAGGTTTTATAAACAAACTTTTATGTTTGATTTATTGGAATTATCCACTTATGGTACGGTTAAAATGTATAAAATTATGAATTTCATCATTATGAGATACATTATTACAATCCATGTGATTATATATATCTATTTTTATGTTATCCATGGATATGTTATATATTCATTTATGTGGAGTCATTTGAAAATCTATTCATGAAAAATTATATATGACATATTTATGTTATGTTATATTCGATTGTATATTATCCCCTACTAAGTTTTTGAACTAACCCTTTATATTATTTCCCTATTTCTTAGTAAACTGTAAAAAAAATACATGTGACCTAGGGACAATCATTGAGAAAAAATAAATTAATATAAATTTTTATTATATACCATAATTTTTTATATAATGTACTTTTATACCTAATCTAGTCTCATGAGACTACTATACTTTTGGATTATATGTATTATAGTGTTATATATTATAATTTCAATGTAATAAATTAATTTCCACTCTGAGTTACCAAAGTAAAGGTTGTTTCATCTCAAACCAATCATATTATTCCCATTAACTTCCTCTATCTCACTCATTTTCTTCTATGGTCATCACCTCTATTTGTATATCAAACATAAGATTTGTACATCCATGTAGATGCATGTATAAGGTGTGGGTATAAAAATTGGAAATTTACCAACAATGTTTTCCCCAAAAAATATATTATATTGTATATTCATGTATTATTTTATATGAATTTCATTAATCAATACATGAATATGTTATTTGTGTCATTGGGTGCTCCAGAAGCCTCCTTGATGAATTAATCATACCTTATTTAGACAATATTCATATAAGGGATTGAATTTACCTAGGATTAATCATATTGACAATATAATATGGTTATTAAACTACAAGACCTCTAAGTGGGATAGACTATCTCAATGATTCGGTGGCATATTGATCGAAGTGGTGAAAATAATATCACCAATCGCAATTGAGAATTTCTATCTACTAGGAGGTAATAAATCATACCTCTCATAAGGGTAAGAATGATATCGCTAGTCCCCAATAATAGAAACTCTATATATAGATGTAGCTTTGAATGGATTATCACCTATAAAAAGTTGGAAAACACTTTTTTATCATAGTAGTTGTGAGTATCACTAATTACAAATGGGAAATAATATTTTCTAAGAGGTTGGAAATAATACAACTTTAGGCGGTGAATGGAATATTACTAGACATAGGCAAGAAATATTATTTACCATAATGTAAGTAGGGAATCACTAAATTAATATGGGTAACACTCTTCTCTATCAATATAGTATATCAACTTTAGATGAGTAGTGTTATCACCATAGGAAAGGATAATAGCGACAGTTTTTTTACAAACTAGTGGTGGTTTAAACAACCACCTAATTGTTTGGTAACGGTTATTACAAAAACATTGTATTTCATGATCTCTAGTCATTTAGCATAGTTTTTTTTACTTTAGCAGTGGTTTTATCAAGTGTAATTTTATGAGCATTTAACGGTGGTTAATTGATGATTTATCGGTGGTTTTTTATAAAAAAATACTAGAACAAATATAAATAAAATAAAATAAACCACTACAAAAATTAATAACTATGATTTATTTTAGAGGCGGTTAAGTGTAACCATCTCTAAACATATTATAAAAAATTAATTTACTGATGGTTACTTAAAACTTCTGCTAAATTAGATTTATTTTTTAAAAAATATAATTAAAAGTATAAATATAAAAAAACTAACAAATAATAAACTAAAACATAAATATTTGATAAGCTCATCAAACATATATCATACAATCTCAGTCATAAAAACATTCAATCATTATATCCTCAATCTAATTCAACTAATGCATCTTTTAATATACACATAAAATATGTTAAATAACAACCCATGAATAATATTCATCCATGTCATGACCAACACTACATCTATCTGCCTCCACAACATATCATCAATTGAAACTAACCATGACATATCAAAAACTATAAAAAAATATAAAACAAAAAATAAAACTACAAATATAAAATCCGAATTATAGTAGAATAATTGATAAATATTTTAACTTACAATGAAAACTAAGAACCATCGCGACTTCCTCCTGTATAATTTCATGTATCAGAATGGTTAACCTCCTCCCTACTACCAGCATATGTAACCTACAATGAAAACTAGAACATTTAAGAAAATAAATGGAAAAGATAAAGGACACATAATATATTCATAATGTTGCACATAAAATTGGATATTTTTTTAATCGAACAAAATACATATTTACACAAAAAATAATATATAATGAAATACGCTTTGAAAACATAAACATGCATATTTAAGATAAGATTAAATGATTTAAACTAAAAGGGATGAGTAAATATTCTAATTTACTTTTAAAGAGATATGTGGTGTGCTTGAAATTTACATAATAAAATATTTTTAATGATTTTCATATCACAGAATGTATTATATTTCACAAACAACCCATTGGTGGTTGTCCCGTGATTGAACATCAATATGATATAGTTTTCCATGATTTTGATATTTCCACGCAAGTTTATGTGTTTTAAAATAATAAAAATCCATTTACGTCCATAACAGGAAAACCATAATTTAGAATGATGTGTCATCAGTTCATACATTTCAAAATTAAATATAAATTTGTTTTCCTATGATTTCAAGGAAATCCAACATCATTTTCCAGGTTTTTCCCCTTGAAAATTGTTTTTAAATATTTTTTTACCTTTTAGAAGTGTATACAAATTAATGATATAAAAACCCCATGTCAGATGGACATGTTGTCAATGCATAAACCTCCAAAATAACTCCCTGAGAGTTTTCCCATGAATTCATATCAATTTGAGATCATTTTTGGTTGTTTTGACTGTTCTATACAAGTTTTAGTGTTTTAAAACACTAAAACATGTTTATCTCCATAATGGGAAAACCATGATTCAAAATGACATGTTATCAGTTCCTAGATTTCAAAATTAAATATAAAAATGTTTTTTCCTTATTTTAGGTCATTCTGATATCGTTTTCATGGTTTTGACCACCCGACACTTATTTTTAAAAGATTTTGTACCTTTTAGAAGTGTATACCAAGTAATTCCATCCACACCACACATCATATTGACATGTTATCTTTAATTACACCAAAAACACTACTCATCAGTGGTTTTCCTTTGATTTCACATCAATCTGAGGACATTTTCTAGGGTTTTACCATTCCATGAGTGTTTTAGTGTTTTAAAACACAAAAAACATATCTATAGGAATAATGGGAAAAGTGTAATTCAGAATAGTATGCCTTGAGTTTCTACATTTAGAAATTTTATTTATGTTCTTTATTCCATGATTTTAGGGAAATCTGATGTTTCTTTTCTAGTTTTGACCCACTAACATTTATTATTATGGTATTTTGTACCTCCCAAAGGTGTATACCAAGTAATTATTACCACACATCACATCTAATTGATGTGATTTTCTTGTGTTCGTGTCAAAAACAAATCATTGGTTGTTTTCCCTTGATTTCACATCACTATGTGGTCTTTATTTATATTTTTGATTGTTCAACACATGTTTTAGTTTTTTAAAACACTAAACACATGTTTACGTCCATAACAGGAAAACCATAATTTGGAATAATGTTTAATCGGTTAAAATATACCAAATTTAAAAACATTGTATTTTTCTCATGATATGAAGGAAATATGACATCATTTTCTTGGTTTTGGCCCCCTAAATATTGTTTTAAAAGGATTTTATACATTTCAAAAGTTTATACCGAGTAATTTTGACCACACCGCAAGTTGGATTGATGTGTTGTCTACGCATACACATCAAGAACTACTCTAAAGTGGTTTTATCCTGATTTCACATCAATCTAAGATCATTTTATATGGTTTTGAACCCTCCATGTCCATTTTAGTGTTTTAAAACAACTATTTACTGCCATCATGGTTAAATCATAACTCGGAATGACGTTCTTTCGGTTCTTACATTTCCAAATTAAATCTACAGTCATTGTCCAATAATTTGAGGAAAATATAACAATGTTTTCTAGATTTTCACCCCAAAAACGTGTTCGTAAAGGTTTTTGTACCTTTTAAAAGTGTATATTGAGTAATTCTAACCACACCGCATATTAGATTGACTTATTATCTATGACAACACATCAAAAACAACTAATATGTGGTTTTAACATGAGTTCATGTAAATAATGGAAAATTTTCTATGGTTTTAACTGTTCCAGAAACGTTTTTGTGTTTTAAAACACTAAAAATGAGTTTACAGCCATAATCGGAAAATCATAATTTTTAATGACATGTTGTTGGTTCCTAAATATCACAATTAAATCTAGATTCATTGTCCTATTATTTCAAGGCAATACAATTTTTTTCCTATTTTGACCCCCCCCCCCCCCCCCCCCCCGAAACTTTTTTTAAAGGCTTGTATACCTCTCAAAATTGTTTACCAAGTAATTCCAACTACACTACATGTTGGATTGATGTGTTTTCTATGTTGACACATAAAAAATAACTCTGCGGTGGTTTTACCATGATTTAAAATCAATATGATATCGTTTTCTATGGTTTTGACTATTCCATGCATGTTTTAGTGTTTTAAAACACTAAAAATGTATTTACAACCATAACGGACAAATTGTAATTTGGAATGACATGGTGTTAGCTTGTAAATTTCACAATTAAATCTTAATTTAGTGTCCCATCAGTTCTGGGCAATTAGAAATCCTCTTTAGGGTTTTTAACCCCAATCACTTGTTTTTAAATTCTTTTGCGTCTTTGTATGGTCTTGAAAACATCTCCTAGGGAAGAAAATACACCCATAATCACTTTACAGAATGAATAAAGCATTCATACAAGTCTATTAAAGAGAATATACTCAAATTGAGAAGCAAAATTTTAAAGAAACATGAAGTAATTAAATTTCTCATAGACTTTTAATTGACCTATATACCATCAGCGGGAAGGGACCGCGGACTGCATGAACTGAAAACCACCAGTATGCAGAACAACCCATGAGGTGATGGCCTGCAGAGCGATGGCCAGAGAACCCAGGCACCTACGAACCTCATCGATTGCTGAAACAAGTGCATGGAATCTATTAGCATATCATCTCGCAAACCCAACATTTCACAGATAAATAAAATTGGAAAGGTTCCAATAACCATGACTCGCAAACCACAGCCTCTACAAACCTCGGTTGACCGATTCTTCTTTGGGTCAAGATATCTCTCTATGGGCATCTACAAATGGTGTCACATGCCCATAGATACGATTTCCCCAATTCTCTATAAAAGGTACACATAAGGAATTGAGAATGTATAGATGAAGAAAGCATGGAGGAGACACCACATGTTTGAGGAAATAATTCGTAGAGGATTCTGGCTTCAGTCTCGAATCATCGGTGAAGTCCGAAATTGAAAACCATGTTTTCTTCAGGTATAACTATCCATGAACCATAAAAAGAAGGAACTTAATAATAATGGGTGAACTATAAATCTAATTGGGGAAATCCTGAACCACATAATCCTCGTGGATAAACTCCTTGTGAACGATGGTCCCTAGGAACGTCCTTCGATATGGTGTTCTGCATAGTGTATCACTATACGGATTTAACTCGGTCTTGTATACTACATTAGTACATGGATGGAACCCTATGTGGCATGGAAGACCGTATTCAGGACCAGGTACCACTGTAGTGCATTGTGGTCCATGTCTAGGCCCATTAACTTCTTTGTTATGTGTAAAACCCCTCTACCTGCATCCCAATATGCTATACAGATATCCCCCATCCCGCATAAGAAAATAGTATGTTGAATGGGGTGTCTTCGAGTATTTTCCCTCTGGCTCCAATCTCGCCCCTCTGTTACCATCCAGTCCTCCATATCCCTTCCATGAACTATTCCCCCTACATCAGGCCAAAGCCTTCTTCAAAGCCATCGGACCTGTATGGTCAGATCATTGGGCGCATCAGCGTGCCCCTTTGAGTATACATACCCATGGTATGTGGAGTCACAAAGTCTCTCCCCACAATGGTTCAGGCTCCCATGATGTATGTAATTCTACATTCCCATGGTAACTCAGATTCAATCTTTGAGAAACTGATATGAACTACCACATTCTAGGGATTATGGGTGATCAATTTCTTTCCCATTCAATAAAGAATGGCGATCAGTCGAAGGAATCATGTTCGATCCCCCTTTTTATGTAGTCGAAATCCATCCCATTTCCCAAAACGCGTTATTGGGGCACTCTCATTGAGGTAAGTTCCTAATATACTTATTTCCTAGCCTCATTACCTCCAATGACATCTCACGTTCAAGGGTTCATTACTCCGTTCCCTCTTCCCCGATCACCTCAGCCTCTTCTTCCATAGGCCCATCCTCTCCCACCAGTGGGATAGAAGGTGTATAGTTGGTTAGATCTCTCACATCATCTTGTTTCTAACACCGAGTATAACTCACATGGGATTAGAGACTTTTGATGATCCCAACATCCACACAACCAAACCAAGTCTATACTACATGAACTCTGATTCCTGGTCAAACCAGGATACATAGGACACCTTCTTGAAGGCCCGAGCTCAAAATGATGCCCTTATAATAGGGTTCACCCAATCATGACCTCTTAAATGTTAATCACTCACGAGTAATCCCCAAACCAAATATGAACTATGAGAAAATTTATTCCTGGTCAAACCTAGATACGTAGGATGTCTGCTTGAAGGCCTGAGCTTAAAAGGGGTTCCCTTCCAAAAGGGTTCACCCAACTATGTACCCTCAAATGGGAAACTCCCATGCGTACGCCAAAAGTTTCCCGAACTAGCTGGGATCTGATTCCTCTCTTGAGGATATGTAGGAATCCCATATTTTAGGTCTGATCCCAACATTAGGTCACCTTCCATCCCCTCGATGATGATAAACTCCAAAGCTCCTTATTGTATGTCTTAAGTAAGCATTGTCTCCATAGCATCGTATTCATGTATTCCTATTACAATCTTGCAAACCAGGTGTAGCCCATGGACACAGTCTTCAGGAATGAACCATGGACTCATGAACATATGAACACGACTTAAATCTGTAAGAGTGTCTCAAAATAATCAATACCCCCCAAGGGGTGTGGTGAGACCAACTTCTCATCCTCTCGACCAATGGAGTCTTTAAGTGTCGTTGGCCAAATCATCATACAACTAACACTTGTATTTGGAATGGATGTCCATGAATCATGGCTACCAGGGCCATTGGGTATTTCTGGCTCTATGAATGAACCCTTTGGAGATCATCTAAGAAATTTATATCATAAGAGGACCAATTTCACAAGTACGTGACCCCATGCAATCACCCGCTGGAACCATCTGATAGGTTCACCTCCTTCCCATTATAGAAGGGATAAACTACCATGTTCTCACAGGTTCAATCACATCCACCTTTAAAGGATAACGATGTGAATCGGGTTGAAACGAAGATGGAGACATAAAAGTTTCTATAATAATAGAAAAATGTGTGTCACCCATCGGACCATTCTTTTCCTTCTTCCCCACACATGCACTCATGTCTCCCTCAGAGGTGAAAAAAATGGTGAACCTGACATAAATCCTTAACCAAGGTGGTGGTCTTAGCCCACTAAATCCCCTTTGCCTCACAAAAAAAATGTTCGAAGGGGGACAAGCTGAATTATCAAATATGTATATGTTCAAGGGAATGCTACTTTGAAAGTGTTTTGTGATCAGTATATGAAATATATGTATATTACAGGTTATTGCAGAGAAACATTCGATTTTAATGACATCACGATGTACAGTGTAGACACGTGCCTCAATGATCATGTAGGTGGTTGGTTCCCCAATGAAGAGTTGGACACCCTCACCTACCAAGAATCGTAAATGTTGGGTATCCAAACACCAATCAAATAGTACCACTCAAATGGTACTCTCCCCATGGTGGAGACCGCAAGTCAAGCCCTCTAGTCTGTGAAGGCTCGCCAGCCGCCTCCTCAATCGTGGCCAGTACCCCAACACAAGGAGGCCCCAATGGTCTTCTCAAACCATTTTGGGAGCCTGTCCCTAGGACATGAAAATGAGTACAACCCTTATCTTAGGGATGAAGATGAAGTCAATGCTGAAAATTTCATCTGAACTATATAGGGGTCCAACTCACCAGCCCCTTCCAGAGAGCGTCACCTCCGACACCAGGTCACCAAGTCTCCTTACGTTGAAGAGGACCTTATGCCGAGGGCACCTGCTAAAGTCCAGAAGACCCAGGCCCCTCAGACTTCCCACCAAGGGAGGAAAATATATAATCAGAAACCATCTATCACCCTGGTCCCTTATAAGAAATTCCACCATACAAACACATAAGCATTCAATGTGAAGAAATAAAACTCTTCCCCCTCCAATCAATCCCACTATAGAAATAAGGTGGAATAATTCGATCATGTGCACATTACTGCTAGTGCTTGCCGCTCCTACCATGCATATAGAGCAAAAAACTACAAGAATATAGAGATTTCTACTGATGCACAAGAAACTATTCATTTAAATAGGGTAGCATCCAACTATGCAAAGGCCAAAATACCTACTAATGTAAGGAAATACTGTCATATAAATAGGGTGTCATTCAGCTCTATGTAGGCACAAATACCTACTGATACATACCAAGTCCACCATCCAAATAGGGAGGCAAGAAAATATGGGTATAGACAAATTCCTACAGATTCATACAAAGATAATGAGACAAATACACCATCAAGTGAGAATATGAAAATAACCACTCATGAATATGAAGCCCACTAGATAAATATAGTCGAAATCAAAGAATACAGCTGGAAAAAGACTCATTCCTCTATTCCAACATAGGGGAACTAACAGTATCTACAGGAAACCCATGGGGGACCAAAGCAGACATAAAATCCTTCTCCAACATCGGAATGGGCATTCAAACACATTCCAGCCAAAGATGTATCTAATCACATCTTGGAAATGATGGAATATTAGACGTCGATTCTAGAACATATCCTCCAAACATTACACAATATCATTGCATTGACAACAAAGGCAAAAAACCAAGCCCAAAACCCAGTTTGCTCAAACAGAATGAATTATTTGCAAAATAGTCCAATTACACGAGAGAATTTATACATCCATGCTCTAGTCCTGGAGGGTTGATGGTATTATCCTATAATACACGAACTATCATATTGGTAACAAATACTTGTTCCAATAGGGGGATGTCAGTCAAACATGGTGGTTGCTATAAGGAAGGCATATATCCCTGCCAAAACTCAAATGCTCATCAATGTATCATGTCAGCATCATGAGACCCAATATGAAAAGTACATATAAATGAAGTTCGTTACCAATAGAACACGGCCTCGGTTACCCACAAGAGGGTTCTCAAAAATGAAATGCATCAAAGGCTACCGGAATATGAAGAGCACATACATGACCCTTCTATACTGGAAGTCGGGGTTCCAGATGCCCTGGAACATATATCAATAAAGGTTCAAGACCCTGTTAGTCCATTACCAAATTATAGAAGAGGCAGTAGCAGTTTTAAAGTCCATCCTCGCAATGTCTCTACCAGTAGCTCTGAAGTTCCTCCCCATAGAACCCATGGGGGATTACTATGTGGGCTAGGAATGATTGATCGTGATAGTTTATCCCCTGATGCGAGTTAGGGTAACCCTCCCCTTGACATGAAGTTTGGATAGAAAGAAGGTGCTCCCCTAGCTATCGTCCACTCTAATTGTCCTTCCTAGGGTATATGTTGCAGATATGCTTCTCCATGTAGTCATAAATTGAGTCATGATGGCAGTACTCACCATGATTATAGTCATTGTCAAGTCCCTACCCGCAATGGAAGTTGCTATGAAGGACCTCCCCATAGTAACATCAAGCGATGATAATTTCGTCCCCTCATTGTAGTACATCCTGAAGGTCCTCCCTATGATGTACATGGAAAAAATTCTCCCTAAATCCAGGTATCAAGATGTTATAGTAGTATGAACTATCTTATCATTCATCGAGAGGGTACTCCCCTTAGTGACATCATGAAACGAGGAGGTCCTCCCCTTAGTGTAGACCACCCTGAAGTTCCTCCCTAGGGTATACTCCATAAAGACATTTCCCATGGTCAGGCATCAAGTTACAATGGTAGCCCCCTCCATTGCAGTACCAATTGTTAAGGTCTTCCCCCAAATCAAAATTCATACTAGAAATAAGGTCCTCCACTTTCCAAAACAAATGTGAGAAATTCGTTATATGATAAGGTGTGCAGAAATATGGATTCAGGAATATCATGAACTCCGACTTGGATGAGTGCTATACTTTCTCAACCAAAGAATACCCCGGGGCCTCGCTCATCTTCGGATCCACACTCATTTTTTCACATATCAATAAGGCTCCCAATAGCATGTATTCTTGGAATGAAGTTATTAAGAAGTATTCAAGCTGGGTATATCAAGTAGAGTAGTCCCTAGAAAAACAACAACAGGATATGTTGCTCGTGAGAAGGCAACTAACTGAGGATAACATTACAATGCTGTATTGGCCTAGGGCCACTTGTCAATTCAACATACCAAGGTAGTTTTTTGGGGAATTTATGAATGAAATTCACCTCAATATATGAAGGAATATTTTATATCTAAAAGAAATTTTCTTGCCCTTTGAAGGATATGCGAAGCATGTCAACATGTTAGGGGATATTCAGCATCTAATCGAGCTAGAATCCCTCCCATCTGCACAGAATCCATGATTAGAAAAGAGAATGAAAAACCTTGAACTGTCTTTCCTTTATACACTACAAAAGTTGAATTGCCTCATTGGCGATTCCCTGGCAGGAGTTTATATTGGGGGATGGGGGAACATGGGGCTCTAAACTTCAACTCATATCTCGTTCAACAAACCTCATTGGAAATGGAATCTTAGAATGTCATTACCCAAATGCAGTGATCAAATTGAATCCCTACATAGAAAATATGGAATCATCACAAACAATTAGCATATAGTAAGTCTCAAAAGCATCAGGAATGAAGAGATCAAGACATCAAAAAGCTTCTGAGTTATGAAACGGAGAACATCCAGCAGGCTTCCACCTAAGAGAAGTCAACTAGTAAGTGGTGATCATGTATTCAAAAGCCCATAAATACCATACATGTCCAATTTCATTATCATCTCACACCGACTAAAGAGTGCATGAAATCAACGAGGTGGAAATAGCAGTAGCTACAGTCGCAATATGGGGAAACCCTAGCCCACAGGGCTGGGTGTATTTTTACTCAAAATGACCTCATAAGACCAAAAACTCCAGGCCGTAGCGAATCAACAGAAGAATGGGAGAAACCCCATCCCATAGAGATGGGGGTATTTTTAAATAAAGTTCCTGAATAGTGGATGTCTGTCTTCTCCCATTTCGAAAAAATGATGAGCAAAGAAGTCACCTGTTATATCCCATCTCATCGTTCATAGATCTAAGATAAATTCACGTTACCAGGATAGATCAGGTCTCCCTCCAAGTCAATCTTCATTAATATCCATGAGTAATATTGCATAATGAAAGTAGAAAGTCCAAAAAAATGATACAAAAAGACTTCCAACCATTCGAAACTGGTTACACCACCCCCAATGTGGTATGCATCAGTGAACATGGTAAAATTCAACCCCACAGATCTCATAAGAAAGGATATAAAAGGAGTGGACACAAGATAATATGGTTCCCTCCCAGATTCATCCCACACTGAGATTGATGGTGTGATACCTAGAACTAGAGAGCGGTCCTAAATTTAGGTGCCCACTCACTTAATCCGTCATTACCTCCCTCTTGAAACCACGACAAAGAAAAGAATAAATCCCCTGTTGTCCATGACCCACCTCCTCCTCTATAGGATAATGTGTCCCTCACACTCAAGGAATGATTCACCAAGGAAGAGTAAGAAATGAAAGAGCTATAGAGAATTAATGTAGAGATGTGTCGAGGGAGCTATCTTGCCAGATGTTTTCCCCCTGTGGAATGTCAACATGTGTTCCTAGAAGAAGTGACCTTGCCACAAGAAATCATCCTAGTAAATGAAGTCATGATCAGAGGCCCGTAAAACCTGGAACCAGGACTATCAACCTACTTAAATCCATCCCCATAAGGATTTCAATACATACCCCACTATAAATGAAGACAAAGTATATTCAGGTGAATCCACGAAGGATGCTCCTAGATGGGTATCCACCCCAAATTCCAGCAGCACCAACATATCCAGATTTGGCCACTTCTACACCTGCCCAAGCTCAACCCTAGTAGGATATGAATCAAGGACTCCTGAATACCTTCGATCAACTAACATCTCAACATGAAGCCATGGAGGGGTGAAGATTTGTGATACAACTAGAGTGCAAACAATATGCTTATTGAGTGACCAAATTTCTGCCATTTCTGATCTTCGGAAACCTCATATTCCCTGTGTTTAATGGCTCAGGAGACCCAAAACAACATCTAATGCACTATACCGCTTACTGTGACCAAATTATGGGCAAGATGGATTAGCAAGAAGTATTAAAACTCAAATTCTTCATGCAAACCCTATAGGGATCGACCTTTGTATGGTATACTAGCTTTCCGGATAACTCAATCACAGGCTAGGAGGACCTCTAGTAATAGTTTATCTTTTTAGTTTAGTTAAGCATTGACTAAGACAATGGTCAGTGATCTCATAAACTGCATGTATCAATAGAATGAAATATTAACAGAATTTATTTCCAAATAGAAAGCCGTGACTTATTCCCTGAACTAGTAACTCCCCCAGGATTAAATTCTCTCCATGTGCATCAATAACCTTCATGATGAATTGCGAACATTGCTTATCCCGATGTAGTACACAAGTGGGTTCCTGTATTTTTCTTTCATTTCCCAATGAATATAATACTCCTTGTAGAGTACCAATCTCAAGTCCCAAGGGGCCCAATCAGTCCCACAAAAAACAAAAAGAATAGATAATGTGATTTCTGTCACGTTTAAGCCTCCCCCGGAACCATCTCCAATTCTGAGGCCTCCACCGAACCATACAGGACCCCATAGTTTCCAACTGCCACCCCCACCTCAGTAATATGAGAAACGGGGTGCTAAAAAATCATTTTGAGGAGTGTAGAAATAAATTCTACTCATTTAGAGATGACCAGGACTGAAGCTACTTCATAGACGCCGTGAATTGAAACTTAAACCAGCTACCTGAGCCAAAGAAAGCTGATGAAGTGGGTCTTGACAACCGTCCAAATTATTTTCCCTATCACTGGATACTGGGACACACTATCTATGAATTTCTTGTCATCAATGAGATTCTATAAAAGATGGTCGATTCTAGAAATGTCAAGTTCTATCTGCTTCTAGAAGATGTGGTGTATGTTTCCACATCAGACCCTTGAAAGGACGAGGAATAGAAAATAGTCACCAATAAAAAGGTGAAAATATTGTAAGTTGGATGACTCAGAAAATATTCAACTGAGTTTATAGAATCCTCTAGAAATTGTTCAGACAACCGACCATTCCCCCAATAGCTCATGATGCAACCTAGTTGTCATCCCATCCTTGCAGTCCTCTATGGGCTAGAAGGGCAGAAAGCAGGGGAAAGAATATGGGATTCCACCAAAGCCAAATCTAGTCAGGACACTTTTAGACATCATTCCAACAGACTTGGTATAATTCGCACCACCCCACAAAAGGTTACAATAGGAAATTCCCTTCCAAACAACACCACCAGTAGAAGACAGTCAGATAGAAACATTGTAAGATAAAGGACTAATCTTCGGCTTCGTTAATGTCATTCTCTTAATGGACCCCTTTTCTAATGGATACTATGTCCAAGAAACCAAATTCCCTATTACGAACTGAAGAGATGGAGGAAGAGGCTACAAAGGTCGAGGGTATCCTGGAAGGCATAATCGTGGCAAAAGTCAAATTACCAGCCATGCCTTATCCCAAACCATTAACATTTCAGAAACTTGCAGAAGGACTTTCCGGCCGACATAATGAGAACCAGAATGTTCCTCCACCCTCTCTAGAAGAAATCTAAGCCCGTTTTTCTTAGAGTATCCATTGAAGGAAGAACAAATATCAAATTGTACAAGCCATATGGGTGGACCAGTTTGACCAAACGTGGAAAGGACCGCAACACCACAAGCTCATATCACAGAGGCCGAACCATCTATGTCCAAAGCATAACCCACTAATGTGTCAGTGAAAGGGCATCCTTGAGCTAGGAAGCACTGACATTTATAGAAAAAAAATGATATTATGAATCATCTAGACTTAGTGCTAGTGATGATATTGATCCTGGATTCCTAGAGTCTGTCCAAAGACCTTAGGGAAGTGCTCATTGAAGCCTTACTATGTGCCCAGAAATTCAAGGACAAAGTAAGTGCGGCTGAAATCTATCAGAAAGATACCAATCACTAATAATGTCATGGAATAAACTCCTTTATATATAGGGATGAAGACGCCATCATCCAAGGGCACATCAAACCATTATATGTGTCCAATAAGATAAATGGCATTGATGTCTGGAGGATTTTCATTAACAATGGCTCTGAGCCCAACCTCCTCCCACTATGAATGCTTCGTCAGTAGGGATTTGATGAGGATAGTTTAACAACATGAACCAAAAATCTACTAGGATATGAAAAAAGTAAGCAGAATCCATTGGTTCAAATCAATCATAAAACTTGTCTTAGGGACCCCTTGGCTAATTATGTGTTCCTAGTAGTGAGGAAAATTACGGCCTTCAACGTCCTATTAGAGAGGCCATGGCTGCATCATCATGCTACAATTCCATCATCAAACCATCAGTACATGAAATATTGTTATAATGGAAAAAAAAGTACATTGTGTGCCAATAAATCCCCATTTTCATTCTATGATTCGCATTACATCGATGCAAGGTTATATGAACTGAAATTAATGCAGTCTTTGGCCGATGATTTTGACTTGATCACTACCCTGAATGGATTGGAAAAGGTTCCATCCAACCCCCTCCAACTACTTGGGGATGAGTATGTATTTACCATCGACCAAGTCGAATGCATAAGTTCACATCTGGATACAGACTGAATTGTATTCATGATTTCTGTTATCTCTTCCAAGTCAAAAGACATAAACGAGTGGGTTGACCCCTATGATTTCAAGAAAATACCTAAAACTATACTCTTGACCCCCCTCAATACCCAAAACTATCCTTTCCTTAATCACAAAATCAAAAGATGATTTCTCTCACAACATTGGGGAGTTAGTCTCGAGAATCCTCTCTCTATTAGAAAAGGAGGAGGAAAAAGAAGAAGACCTAAAATATGTCCATATGTATTCAAAGAAGGTGTGTCCGCCAAAATTGATGAACTTGGGGAGATAAACCTGGGCACCAAAGATGTAATGACCCTAAATTTCGAATAAATCTTGTTTCCAAATTTTGTGTGTTATTTTATATTTTATACTCAACAAAACTGTTTCATTTAACAACATGAGTATAATTAAAATGACACCATTTGGTTTCCACTATTAGATGACCATTGGTCAATATGACCACTGGAAACTAAACGTTTCGATTATTGTCTCTAAATACAAGTGATATTGGTTAATTAATATTGAAATAAGATTCTATGGCCTCATCCAGTAGTCTCGGGACAATCGAAGCCCATCTAATGGAACTTGGGAAGGAGGTAGCACCACTGGGCTTTGCTCTGGACCAAACCCAAGTCGAACATCATCATGTGAAGCTATAACGGAATCGCCTTCGTGAGAAGTTCAAACTGATATAAATTACTACTCATGTAGTGTTGGTTGAGCCGCCCTCAGATTCTCTCACCTTAGCATAGCTTACACTTAGGTCCTATGCTGGGGTTATAAGGGGCTATGTAAGGAGATCGTAATTTCCTTTTGTAATCATTTTTTTAAATAAAAATTTTGATTTATTCTTATGATGAAGTTTATTTATTTTCAAATATCCAGATAAATATAGTATGCATATTTTTGATGAATTTTAGATACAGGATATTATAAAAAAATGTTTATGTAAACCTTAAATAATTAAAAATGTGTAATTATTTTCAAAAAATGGTCTTCTACAATTATCTTCAGTACAAAATTTAGAGTCTAATAAGATTAACATAATTTTTGATTAATAGTAAATTATAAATAGTGATTTTATGCTTAGGATTAGTAATGTGACCAAATGGATTAGTAATCTCACTTAAAGAAAGTATTAATATAATCTAGGCACCTTTATTAAGTAGTGTGATTCAATAAAATGGTTAAATAACGATTTCATAAATTATTAGTCAAGTATTAGTTTTTTTAGATGAATAGTGTTTTCTAATTAAAAATAAAATAAAAAATATTTAGAAAATTATTTTCAAAAAATGGACTTTATTTTTGAATTCAGAACATCAATATTATGCTAAGATAATTTTTGGGGATTTTTCTGAAAAAAATGAATTTTCAGTGAATAGTGTATTTTTTTAAAATTTAAATTAAGAGTATTTAGAAAATTATTTTTATAAAATGGAGTTTATTTTTGAAATCAGAGCATCGATATTTGGTTAAGGTGAAATTTTGGGAGTTTTTGGAAAAAGTTGAATTTTCAGTTAATAGTAAAAATACAGTTTTAGGGTTTCGGTATGTTTAATGACATCATGATTGCATCATGATGATTTCATGAGATATTTTAAGAGATGGTCAACTAAAGGGGATGCATTATTTTATGAGGTGTCTCAAGTGGCCAATACCATGGGCATGCCCATGGTTTTGCCAATACCACCAATGAGGTGTCCCTTGCCCATTAATGCCTTGTCCCCTCACTTTCCCTATAAATACCCACCCTTTCCTCATTTAGTTTTCACTCCCAACTCTCCCCCAACGAAGCTCTAGTCTCATTACCTCCGAAATAGTCCTCCCAAGGTGCCCCATGCCCTCAAGGGCCAAACCTTTGAGTTTTAAGAGATACGTTTTAAGGTAAGGGATCCAACCTCTCTCTTTCTTTTCAAATATTCTCTTTTAAGTCATTTATTTTATGCTCCATGTTCTTATGTTATAGGATGTTATTTTATATTCCTCTTACTTCCCTTTTCATGTTCATATGATGATATATCCCTTCTTACTCTCACCATTTCGTTTTATGAATGTTTAAGTGGCGCCGTTAGGCTGCCAAATTTGTTGTAACTAATTCTTTCACCCTTCTCATTATCAAGTTCTATTTTCTTGTCAAGTCATTCAAGTTTATTTTTATGTTTGGGTATGATATCTATATCTATAATACTGATATTTTATTTTCATATTATGAGAGACCCTATTTTATCTCTTCAATTGATTTTTTTTGATGTTTATGAGACGCCGTTAGTCTGCCGAATTTTTAAGTGGTTCTTTCACCCTTCTGGTTTTCAATATCTATTTTCATGTCAAGTCTTTCAAGTTTCTTTTTCTTATGTTGGGGTATGATATATATATATCTCATACTGATCTTTTATGTTCATATGATGAGATACCCTATTTGATCTCATCAATTAATTTTTTTCAAGTTTAAGTGACGCCGTTAGGCTGCCAAATTTTTAAGGGATTCGTTCACCCTTCTCGTTTTCAAGTTCTATTTTCTGGTAAAGTCTTTCAAGTTCATTTTTATTATATTGGGGTATGATCTCTATATCTATCATACATATTATTTATGTTCATATGATTATAGAACCTATTTTATCTATTCAATCCATTTTTTGAAGTTTTATGTGATGCCATTAGGCTGCCAAATTATCATAAGAGAAATCTTATTTTTTTGTCTTCCTTTAAAGTTTTTCGTTTCATATGGTATATAATTCAAATTTCATTACCATGTTCTTAAATACGTTATATTATGTTCCCCTACTATTTTATGTATCATTTATGAGTGGTTGACCCATGTCCCCTCTCTTTTCAATGTTTTCTAAAACCATGTATCATAGTTGTTATGCTGCATAATTTTCATCTCAAAATGCCTTTGTCTTTTTTCAAATTATTTTATTTTATTAAGTTAATACACAAATATCATTCTTATACAGGGTTATTCACATATATATCAAAATGTTCTATTTTAATTCTGAGATTTACATACATGAGACACACTTTCCTTTTTCCGTGGGTTTAAAGTGACATAAGGATCATGTAGAGACCCGTAGCCTGACGTACATGGACATTACATTACATTTGTGGAATACTTAGTACATAACAAAAACACACACTAAAGGATCGTAATAGTTTAGTGTCTTTGGAAACTCGGAACGTAATCTTCTAATCATGGTGAAAGTTCTTCAATATCTCCCATAAAGGTCATCCCTTTTTTTTTTACCTAAAACCTTTCTTTATATCCTGGGGAAAAGAAAACATAAAAGGGTGAGCTCAAATGCTCAGTAAGGGTAAACAAAAGAAATATCAATCACATAATTTTCATAAGAACATAACTTTTTTGGAAATCTTAACCTGCAAAAGAGAGCATAATTTCATAACATGGGATAAATCATAGTAGTGAAATGAAATCATACCATAAAACATTACTCATTGTGGCATACACACATAATCATAGAGAATCATTTCTTGTTAGTCAAGACTCATTGCCAAGACTATCTTAGTGGACAAAGTCCCTTTCTGAATCGAGTAATCCTCGTTTCAGTCCTGTTTCACTGAACCGGTATAACCTACCATTCCAGCCATGTCTATCTCATGAGATATAAAATCTTTACCCAATGCATTGGAGGGAGATATAGGTCCCACCCATCTCATAATGAATCCTTTCTTATGTGTGCCACAAAATCATAAATCATACATCATTGCATAACCCATGTAATAAAAATGGGATTCTTAAACAACATGACATCATAAAACCATTCATATAAGATAAAGGAATTCATAAACATAATTCCATCACAACATAGTCAAATCAATGTAAAAATATGGATAGAAACAGAACCCTTTATTATCTTAGATGAAAAATAATTTTGATAAAACACTTGAATTGAATTCTTGAGGAAAATATCTTTTTTTCTTCAAAATCAATTTCTTTTCACAAAAAATCATGCAATTTTAAAAGAAAAAGATTTTATTGAAAATAGTCATGAAATATTTTGGAGGAAGGTTCATGAAAATAAGGCTTTATAAAACCGTAAAAATCCGTTCGTGCCGTATAAGTTAAAAAAACATTCTTCGTACTTTTGTCGGAAAAGTCAAAAAGTACCTCGTATGAAAAACGACAAAAGATTCCATTCATATCTTTTACTAAAAACTCCCCGAAGGGTAAAATTGGATTTAAACAATTTTAGGTGGATGGAAATAATATTACATATTGAAGAAACATGGATGTGGATGATAAAATACACCCCAGTAAATACCAAAGTATAAACAATCTCGGATAAAAATGAAATTGTGATATTTCCCTTACCTTAGGTCCGACTTGCTTTGTAAGTGTCCAAACCTCCTGTATAATGATTTAAATCATGTTATTGACTTATTACAGAATCATATTCATTGTTATGATATCATATATGGTTCACTTATGACATTATATTACCCGTTCTTTTGTAAATTCCATGTTAAAGAAGCGTTTTGGGTAAAATCATTTCATTTATCGTAGGTGTTTTGACTTGTTGTTCTTGACATAATTATTACTTATATCATGATTTACTTACTTCCAGAATATAAAATATGATTTATATATCATATATATTCAGTATATATATATATATAATAGGTAGATAAATAAAATGAAAAACACCGTTCATGGAGACGGTAGTCCGTACGTACGCATGAACGTTGTTTTCCTTTCCTTATTGTCTTGAAATGGAAGTAAGTAGATGACATACATATTTATATATACATAAATCCAGTAGCTTTATAATGTCATATATTTCATTATTATTTCTTATATATACTTTATAATCATTCTTAAATGGTTAATATGGAGAATGAATCTCATCGCGTCGTGGAGACGGTAGTCCGTACGTACGCACGAGCGATGATATCATTTCTATAAGTATTGAATTGAATTGGAGTGAATTATACAATATATCAGAATAAATATGATGTTGTAATAACTATGTATAGTTATTCTTTACACCATTATACCCATCCATGTAAGGTGGTGGTGGAAAATAGATTACACCACGGCGTGGAGACGGTATTCCGTACGTACGCACGCGCGGTGATTTCTTTTTCCGTAGGATGGATAGATGGTGAAATAGGGTTGTTTCATACTTATAATAACATATCAGTATATGAGTGATACTGATGTTATTACTTCATAATGAAACAACCTAAGAAGAAGAAGTGGAAGAAGAAATAAAGATGAAAGAATTGGTAACGGTAATTACCTCTTCTTTGAAGTGCCTCTTTGAAACCTCCTCTTAGGGCACTAAAATTGGTCTTTGAGGAAGACCAGAACCTCTAGGATGTTGCTAGGGAAGTGGAGAGGATAAATCGGCAGGGGTTGGCCGAGCTTGAGTGCTCAAATTGGTGTGAGGAGGAGGGGGAGGAGGTGTCCTTTTATAAGGGAGGAGAGGGGCACCTTAGGAATACCTCAAAATATTATTTTATATTAAAGTCAAAATCGGTTTATAATGGTTCCAAAGGGTATTATTTCTAAGATAAAGTGGGGATGGGTCGAAATCCTATCAACCAATAGGATTTAGACAAGTTTGGGGTATTATTTTAACCTTATCAATTAGATTTAACTCTAAGTTAATTAATTTAACTTTTACCGTGTCTTTTTGTTTTTCTTTCACTATATGGTTAATACACTTACTATAACATGCCAAACGAACCCCAAATTGTTTATTATTAATATATATATTCTTATCTAAGTCATTTGGCAGAACCTTAGATTTTTAGGAATAAAATAACAATTAATAATATAATATTTGATTTAAAAACTATTTTGTGTCAATTTTGACAATATTTGATATATGATTTTTGTGAAAGTCATATCAGAATAATATGTTCGAACCAAGTTGATTAAATAAACAATAATATATCATAGTAACCTAGAAAATTAGTGGAACTCATAAAAAGTCTTAAATTACATTTATTTTGGTATTTATATTATCAATTATGTGAATATTTCATTAATAAGATAATTACTACATCATCTTTGTGTCATAAATAAATTAAATTATTTGATGTCTAAAAATTACAAATAAAATACCATCATGTAGGAAATCTTTTTAGCTTTCTAATGAATATTTACAATCTAATTTATCTTATGTATAACCCCATATTAAAAATGATTTACTTATTAAACTTTGATTTTAACTATTTTAACCCTTCTTTAAATAAATTAATAATAAATGTCCTAATCTAATCCAAGTGGGCCTAAATGGTCATATTTTATTCCTAAGTTTGTTTTTGGTCGAATTACACTTGTCCAATAGAATTAGGACATGTTTTAGGGTAATATTAATATCATATTTACCCTTAGTTACCCTATTTACTATTAACCGTGGTAAAAAAAAGTAAAAAGTTACTATTCACCAAAAAATTATTTTCATCTCATTGAACCACATTTTAGTCCTTGATATTAACCGTGTCTCTCGGATTTTCGAAATTCCATTCACAGAAGCGGTAAAATTAAGTTTTATGCAAAATTCAGTTTTTAACCTACCACTTAGTAGTTTCACTATTCATCAAAAATTGATGTTTTTCAGAACAATGCCAAAATTTCATCCCAAGCTATATTTCATATTCCGAATTCAAAAATGAAGTCTATTTTACCAAATTCATAACATAAAAGTTGCATTAATTAATTTTATAATTAAATCCCGCTGTTAAAACAAATAGCGTGTTTTTTTAAGAAACAATATCTATCAAAAGATTGACACTTGTTTATGTCTAGTTTAAATGTGAAACTACATCCAATGACCAACATTGTATTAAATTGTAAAAATATATTCTAAATATACTTTAAAACCACTCAAATTAATGATTTATCACTATTAATTATTTCGATTAAAAAAGTTGTTTTTAATTATAATTTAGTAATTTTCACTATTCATCAAAATATGAAAGTTATCCGAAAATCACCAAAATTTCAACCTAAGCTAATTTCGATATTCCGAATCCAAAAATGAAGTTCATTTTGAAAAATAAGATTTATAGAATTTTAAAAAGTGTTTATTACTATTCATAACGGGTAGTTTTAATAATATTTTTATAGCATATCGTTGTTTAGTGAAACTCAGTATTGCGTACTACACACGCTATCGAGGAAGGTCGCGATTGCGTGTAATGCAAGTCAAGTCAAGGATGTGTGTTGTGCAAGCTCCTTTCGGTGTAGCGTACAACACAAGACATTAATAAAATTAAAAAGAATATTTTTTTATAAAATCTTGGGCTGTTACATTCTACCCCCCTTAAAATGAATTTCGCCCTCGAAATTCGTCGGGGTTATAAATGGTTTACTATTTGAAAGTTTCTTTAATAGAAACCCACATCGTAAAAGGGAATACCAAAACTTGGCTTTAAAAACTAAAGTATGAAATTTAACGATTACCCAAATAAACTAATCACTGGGTTTCCACATAGGTGAAAATATGGATATGGAAGAGAAATCTAACCATCATGTTCTGATGGAGAGTGGTAGAGAACATGGCTATGGAAAATCCAGTAATCACAAATCCATAAATTTGTGACGATCTAAGGTACCATCTGATTCATCAGGTATAAGATCACTAGGACAACATTTTTGGTTTTCAAGATCATTTCCTTAAAGTTGAAAATTTGAATTAGAATAAATACTTACTTTATTTTGATACAATATCTCTTAAATAAATGAAGTTGAATTTGTTATTCGTGAAGTGTTAGCAGATCATGTGATAGAATGACGGGTCATTCCATCTGTCTCAAACAAAAGGTAAGCAAAAGTTATTAAATATATATAAGTCATTCTATAGTGAGATTAATCATATATAGTTCCTAAAATGGACTTATACTTCATATATCATACTGCTTAATATAATAAAACTAGTTTCTACTAAACAGGGACTTCCTGTAGGCCAGTGGTAGGCGATAAAGGCCAGTCGCACTTTGGTTGTGGGTTCGATTCCTACAGCCTTGTCCGAAGCGATGGGCTGTCGCCCGTCCTGCAGGTTGTCCCTTTTTCTAAAACTACGTTACTATAACATCCCATCAATAAAATCGAAAATCTTCTATCCTTAAACAATACTAACTTATGTCCAACATAATCCAGTCTAATCTTTAGGCTTATAATACTGCAGTACACTCTCATAATATAGTGACAACGATTACCAGAGATTTAATACTGTCGTTGATCCCCACATATCATAAGATATGTCTTGTTGGTCACATTCCAAACATTCAAAGTCCTTAATCCTGTATTCTCTTGAATACCTTAGTGAAAACATGAGTGCAGTTAAAAGTTAACACTTTCCACATACCAAAATCCTCAAAATTCTATATACTCAAACCATGATATCACTTAGTCCTTATATCAATCATGAGCTCATGAATACTATTAAACATTTCATTTTATCGTCTTCATTATGCGCATATCATCTTATTTCCAAAAAATATCTCAATCACTTTGAATACCACATCAATAAATATTGCAATACTCAATGATACAACATTATTTTGGAATCCCATTACTTAATCATTCCACCACATCGTTGTCATATTCAACATTGCCAATAGTGATCGCATGTGATTTCCCTTTGTCATTTGCCTTCAGTGGTTGCTCATGTTGATCATCACTAACCCTTGGATTAGGACAATTATTAGCATAATGCCCCATTTCCTTTCACTTGAAGCATTGAAGTGTTGGCGGTGCGTTCTCTGCAGTGTTTGCTTTATTCACATCATTAGAAAACCTTTTTCCATTACTTCGACACTCAGCTGCTCGATGACCTTCTTTTCCACACTTAAAACATTTTCTAGTCCCTTTTAGACAATCTCCACCATGCTTCTTTCCACACTTTGTGCATAAGGAAACATTCATCTTCTTTTCACCATTATTCTGAGATTTCTCCTTGAACTCCATCTTTCGTTTCTTGTCAAAACCATGAGATGGATATGTAACACCAACTTCGATTTCTACCTTGATAGCACAACGCAAAATTTCTTCATAGCTACTGAAGTCTCTTATAGCTAATGCCCTTCGAAGACTTGGTTTTAAGCCACAGAAAAATCGATCAACTTTACTTTCAGGTTGGATGATAATTCCAGAAGCATACCTTGCAAGTCTTGTAAAATTTGCTTCATAGGTACCAACAGATTCATCGTCCCTTTGCTTCAGTTCAAGAAATTCTTTCTCCATCTTTGTTCGAAGAATACGAGGGAAGTACTTACTGAAAAACAAGTTCTTGAACTCGTCCCATTCCATGGACTCAATTTCATCTCTTGGCCTCGTATTCTTGATAAGATTCCACCATTGATCAGCTTCACCTTCCAAACGATATACTGCTAACATGACTTTATCATGTTCAGAACATTGAAGAACTGAAAATATCTTTTCAGTAGTACTGATCCATTGTTCAGCCACAAGTGGATCAGAAGACCCACTGAAAGAAGGTGGACGTTGCCTCATGAAGGACTCAATAGAATATTGTTCCCTTCTCTGCTCATTTGGAAGTCCAGAATGATTCATAGCTTGTGTAAGTATAGCAATAAGATTTTGCACTCCATCTCCCATAACATTTGTTTGTTCAGGAGGGCAATCATTGCATTGTCCATTGCATTGATCAACACGGTTCCTTCGGGTTCCAGCCATCGTCTAAAACCCAAAAAGAATAGTGTGAGAGGCAAAAATCATGCTAGGGAAAACAACATAATAAAGGGGGAGTACCTTCAATATCCAACATCTTAGGTTTAATTCTATGATCATTAGCGTAATTCTATTACTATAACCTGTACGTATACTTATCCCTAGGGACATCCCTAGACATACCTTAGAAATATCTCTAGGGATCTCACTAACGTTTTCGCATCCTAGTTTCCAAAGGTTGACTAAACCTTTCCTCTGATACCAACTGTAGAGACCCGTAGCCTGACGTACATGGACATTACATTACATTTGCGGAATACTTAGTACATAACAAAAACACACACTAAAGGATCGTAATAGTTTAGTGTCTTTGGAAACTCGGAACGTAATCTTCTAATCGTGGTGAAAGTTCTTCAATATCTCCCATAAAGGTCATCCCTTTTTTTTTACCTAAAACCTTTCTTTATATCCTGGGGAAAAGAAAACATAAAAGGGTGAGCTCAAATGCTCAGTAAGGGTAAACAAAAGAAATATCAATCACATAATTTTCATAAGAACATAACTTTTTTGGAAATCTTAACCTGCAAAAGAGAGCATAATTTCATAACATGGGATAAATCATAGTAGTGAAATGAAATCATAACTTAAAACATTACTCATTGTGGCATACACACATAATCATAGAGAATCATTTCTTGTTAGTCAAGACTCATTGCCAAGACTATCTTAGTGGACAAAGTCCCTTTCTGAATCGAGTAATCCTCGTTTCAGTCCTGTTTCACTGAACCGGTATAACCTACCATTCCAGCCATGTCTATCTCATGAGATATAAAATCTTTACCCAATGCATTGGAGGGAGATATAGGTCCCACCCATCTCATAATGAATCTTTTCTTATGTGTGCCACAAAATCATAAATCATACATCATTGCATAACCCATGTAATAAAAATGGGATTCTTAAACAACATGACATCATAAAACCATTCATATAAGATAAAGGAATTCATAAACATAATTCCATCACAACATAGTCAAATCAATGTAAAAATATGGATAGAAACAGAACCCTTTATTATCTTAGATGAAAAATAATTTTGATAAAACACTTGAATTGAATTCTTGAGGAAAATATCTTTTTTTCTTCAAAATCAATTTCTTTTCACAAAAAATCATGCAATTTTAAAAGAAAAAGATTTTATTGAAAATAGTCATGAAATATTTTGGAGGAAGGTTCATGAAAATAAGGCTTTATAAAACCGTAAAAATCCGTTCGTGCCGTATAAGTTAAAAAAAACATTCTTCGTACTTTTGTCGGAAAAGTCAAAAAGTACCTCGTATGAAAAACGACAAAAGATTCCGTTCATATCTTTTACTAAAAACTCCCCGAAGGGTAAAATTGGATTTAAACAATTTTAGTTGGATGGAAATAATATTACATATTGAAGAAACATGGATGTGGATGATAAAATACACCCCAGCAAATACCAAAGTATAAACAATCTCGGATAAAAATGAAATTGTGATATTTCCCTTACCTTAGGTCCGACTTGCTTTGTAAGTGTCCGAACCTCCTGTATAATGATTTAAATCATGTTATTGACTTATTACAGAATCATATTCATTGTTATGATATCATATATGGTTCACTTATGACATTATATTACCCGTTCTTTTGTAAATTCCATGTTAAAGAAGCGTTTTGGGTAAAATCATTTCATTTATCGTAGGTGTTTTGAATTGTTGTTCTTGACATCATTATTACTTATATCATGATTTAATTACTTCCAGAATATAAAATATGATTTATATATCATATATATTCAGTATATATATATATATAATAGGTAGATAAATAAAATGAAAAACACCGTTCATGGAGACGGTAGTCCGTACGTACGCATGAACGTTGTTTTCCTTTCCTTATTGTCTTGAAATGGAAGTAAGTAGATGACATACATATGTATATATACATAAATCCAGTAGCTTTATAATGTCATATATTTCATTATTATTTCTTATATATACTTTATAATCATTCTTAAATGGTTAATATGGAGAATGAATCTCATCGCGTCGTGGAGACGGTAGTCCGTACATACGCACGAGCGATGATATCATTTCTATAAGTATTGAATTGAATTGGAGTGAATTATACAATATATCAGAATCAATATGATGTTGTAATAACTATGTATAGTTATTCTTTACACCATTATACCCATCCATGTGAGGTGGTGGTGGAAAATAGATGACACCACGGCGTGGAGACGGTATTCCGTACGTACGCACGCGCGGTGATTTCTTTTTCCGTAGGATGGATAGATGGTGAAATAGGGTTGTTTCATACTTATAATAACATATCAGTATATGAGTGATACTGATGTTATTACTTCATAATGAAACAACCTAATAAGAAGAAGTGGAAGAAGAAATAAAGATGAAAGAATTGGTAACGGTAATTACCTCTTCTTTGAAGTGCCTCTTTGAGACCTCCTCTTAGGGCACTAAAATTGGTCTTTGAGGAAGACCAGAACCTCTAGGATGTTGCTAGGGAAGTGGAGAGGATAAATTGGCAGGGGTTGGCCGAGCTTGAGTGCTCAAATTGGTGTGAGGAGGAGGGGGAGGAGGTGTCCTTTTATAAGGGAGGAGAGGGGCACCTTAGGAATACCTCAAAATATTATTTTATATTAAAGTCAAAATCGGTTTATAATGGTTCCAAAGGGTATTATTTCTAAGATAAAGTGGGGATGGGTCGAAATCCTATCAACCAATAGGATTTAGACAAGTTTGGGGTATTATTTTAACCTTATCAATTAGATTTAACTCTAAGTTAATTAATTTAACTTTTACCGTGTCTTTTTGTTTTTCTTTCACTATATGGTTAATACACTTACTATAACATGCCAAACGAACCCCAAATTGTTTATTATTAATATATATATCCTTATCTAAGTCATTTGGCAGAACCTTAGATTTTTAGGAATAAAATAACAATTAATAATATAATATTTGATTTAAAAACTATTTTGTGTCAATTTTGACACTATTTGATATATGATTTTTGTGAAAGTCATATCAGAATTATATGTTCGAACCAAGTTGATTAAATCAACAATAATATATCATAGTAACCTAGAAAATTAGTGGAATTCATAAAAAGTCTTAAATTACATTTATTTTGGTATTTATATTATCAATTATGTGAATATTTCATTAATAAGATAATTACTGCATCATCTTTGTGTCATAAATAAATTAAATTATTTGATGTCTAAAAATTACAAATAAAATACCATCATGTAGGAAATCTTTTTAGCTTTCTAATTAATATTTACAATCTAATTTATCTTATGTATAACCCCATATTAAAAATTATTTACTTATTAAACTTTGATTTTAACTATTTTAACCATTCTTTAAATAAATTAATAATAAATGTCCTAATCTAATCCAAGTGGGCCTAAATGGTCATATTTTATTCCTAAGTTTGTTTTTGGTCTAATTACACTTTTCCAATAGAATTAGGACATGTTTTAGGGTAATATTAATATCATATTTACCCTTAGTTACCCTATTTACTATTAACCGTGGTAAAAAAAAGTAAAAAGTTACTATTCACCAAAAAATTATTTTCATCTCATTGAACCACATTTTAGTCATTGATATTAACCGTGTCTCTCGGATTTTCGAAATTCCATTCACAGAAGCGGTAAAATTAAGTTTTATGCAAAATTCAGTTTTTAACCTACCACTTAGTAGTTTCACTATTTATCAAAAATTGATGTTTTTCAGAACAATGCCAAAATTTCATCCCAAGCTATATTTCATATTCCGAATTCAAAAATGAAGTCTATTTTACCAAATTCATAACATAAAAGTTGCATTAATTAATTTTATAATTAAATCCCGCTGTTAAAACAAATAGCGTGTTTTTTTAAGAAACAATATCTATCAAAAGATTGACACTTGTTTATGTCTAGTTTAAATGTGAAACTACATCCAATGACCAACATTGTATTAAATTGTAAAAATATATTCTAAATATACTTTAAAACCACTCAAATTAATGATTTATCACTATTAATTATTTCGATTAAAAAGTTGTTTTTAATTATAATTTAGTAATTTTCACTATTCATCAAAATATGAAAGTTATCCGAAAATCACCAAAATTTCAACCTAAGCTAATTTCGATATTCCGAATCCAAAAATGAAGTTCATTTTGAAAAATAAGATTTATAGAATTTTAAAAAGTGGTTATTACTATTCATAACGGGTAGTTTTAATAATATTTTTATAGCATATCGTTGTTTAGTCAAACTCAGTATTGCGTACTACACACGCTATCGAGGAAGGTCGCGATTGCATGTAATGCAAGTCAAGTCAAGGATGTGTGTTGTGCAAGCTCCTTTCGGTGTAGCGTACAACACAAGACATTAATAAAATTAAAAAGAATATTTTTTTATAAAATCTTGGGCTGTTACAGATCACGTCTTTAAAGCAGTTTTTTTAAAGTGTGATGACTATGAAATGAAACCCATTTCTATTATGCTATATGGGTTGTTTATGAAATTTTTTATGATGATATATTTGGCTCAAGTGATAATAAAGAAAAATTTAAGGGTGATCCCTGATGGCACTCCAATGCATTGGGTAAAGACTTAATCTCTAGAGATGACCATTTTTAACGACGCCTTGGTGAATAACCTTAGTAATTTTTAATAACACCTTGGGGATGGACCGTGGTGAAATGGAAATGATTGTCTTTGTTAAATGTTTTAGCCACATCTTCAAGTTATGAAATACGTTATTTTTATTATGATAAGCCTCATGATTTCTTTCTCATGAATTAATGTTCTTTTTCATGACTTTGTTGATGTATCTCAAGTTCACATGTTAAATGTTTCCCCTTGTTTCCCTTACTGGGCCTTCTGCTCACCCTTTCTTTTTATGTATGTCCCCAGGTTAAGAGATGCAGTAATGAATCTAGGATGAACATAAGGAGAGGCCTTTCAAGTTTTTAAGAATAATTTTTTATGTTTTCATGTTTTAAGTTCCTGGTTTCCAAGACACTAAACCTTAAAGATCCTCGGTTTTGTAAATGTAATGAAAAGTTATGTTATAAAAAGGGGGATGTTATAGTTGGTATCAGAGGATGTTTTAGTTATTTGTGGAAATTAGGATATGAAAACTTTAGGAATAACCCTATCGAAAAGTTTAAATATAGGAAATATTCCTGGTATTTTGGTGAGTATTGAGTAAGGGGTTTCCACGCAAATACATTCTTGTCTGGATACGAGCAGGTAGAGGTGGATCTGGCACAGATGTACATAGGTGTAAAACCCGAAAACACTATTTTGAGCTAGACTCAAATGGAAACTGGTACACGAAAATGGTCATTGCTGCACTCTTGGTTACAACACTCCCGGGGGGATATGCTTTGATAAATTCATAAGCTTAGTATGATCCATTATTAATGGAACAATGATAAAATAAATAATGATTCACATAAGAATATATGATCATGGATAACCTAGATTGGAACCTAGGGGATCACAAGTTAGGGTATACTTTTCTTCTACAATTTTATCCTTATATGATTTAAGTTTCCTTTCCATGATTGTTGGATAAGTATTTAATCCACCTAATTATACTTTATTTTGTTAGTTAATGGCGGGAAATGGAAGAACATGTCCCAACAACCAATGTGATATGAAATGTGATGATTTCCCTATTAATATGACAGAAATGACGAGAGATCAAGTTGAACATATTGTGATTATGCCAAACCAGCTATCAAAAATCACAATTAATAATTTTCACCTAGTTGAATGACCAAATTCATCAAGGAAGAAGAAGAACAAGTCTTAAGGATGTTTATCTGATAATGTTGATTAGGGGATTTATAGATGATTATTATTTTGGAAGATGTTCACTATTTTGGGAACCCTATTTGATCGGGTAAATAGATTACTACGGTATTTTCTTTGAGGACTAAAGGTTGACTTATATTTTGAAGAATAGATGAATTTAAGGTGAACTTATGGTAATATAGGTTACTTATGGAAATTATTTAGCTATCTTGGGGAAAATATGTTTAGGTTAGTTACTTTTGTTATAAGATGTTAGGAGTGGTTGATGTTGTTTGGAGATGAATGATAAAGTTTGTTTTGGAAGACTGTGTTATCAAATCCTTCTTGCATTTTGGTTTCAATCTTAGTTTGGTTTATTTTGAGAAATATTAAGGACAGTTGTTTATGGAATGATCCATGATGAACTTTGGGTAGTACCGTGGAACATTGAAGATTTAAAAGTAGTTTTCCTTCCTACGAGATTCTTTCTTTTTGAAGAATTGTTTTATCTTACCCCTTTTGTTTTTGGGATAATGTTTAAAGATAGAAGAAGTAAATAGTTAATATTTTTTGAATTATGTGATTCTCTAGAATATGATGCTTGTGCTTTGTTGAGACCAAGCAGTTTTGAATGCTCAACCTTTGGAGAAATGATTAGTTTTGGTATAAACTTATTAATGGATGAAACTCTACTTCAAGGTAAGTATATTTCCTTATGTTTTTATTCTATGTAGTAAATGAATTCCTCAAAATTATGAAAAGGAACGTCAAACAAAAACATTGTTGGTTTAAGTTTCCTAATGGGTAATCAAATATCGTTTACAAACATCATAAGTTTGTGATTTTCTTGTCATTAAATTTCTCCTAACCATGTTTTCTATCACTCTCCCTCATAACTTAACCCTTTGTTTTTCTTCCACATCCATATTTTCCCTCATGGAATCCTAGTATGTGTTAACTCGGGTGACCTTGGTACTTCCCTTTCTTTCTTTTAAAGTAATAGTTTTACTGACTCCTTTTACGATGTGGGATTTTCAATGAAATTTCCAAGCCCAATTTTAAAAATTTCAAGGACATAATTTCTTAATGTGGGAAGATTGTAACGACCCGAAATTTTGAATAAATTTGTTTCCTAATTTTTTGTGTTATTTTATTTTTTATACTCAAAAAACTTTTTCATGTGATAACATCAATATAATTAAAATCAGACTGTTGGGTTTCCACTGTTATATGACCATTGGTCAATATGACCACTAGAAACTAAACCTTTTGATTATTGTCTCTAAATACAAGTGATCTTGGTTAATTAATATAGAATGAAAATTTTATGGCCTCATCCAGTAGTCTCAGGAAAATCAAAGCTCATCTAATGGAACTTGGGAAGGAGGTAGCACCACTGGGCTTTTCTCTAGACCAAACCCAAGCTGAACTTCATCGTGTGAAGCTAGAACTGAATCGCCTTCGCGAAAAGTTCAAAATGATAGAAATTACTACTCGTGCAATGTTGGTAGAGACGCCCTTATATTCTCTCACCTTATCACACCTTACACTTAGGACCTATGCTGGGGTTATAAGGGGCTATGTAAGGAGACTGTAACTTCCTTGTGTAATACTTTGCTTTGAATAAAAAAAATTATTTCTTCTCGTAATGAAGTTTATGAATTTTCAAATGTCCGGATATATATAGTATGCATATTTTTGATGAATTTTAGAGAAAGTATATTTTAAAAAATTGTAAACCTTAAATAATTAAAAATGTGTAATTATTTTCAAAAAATGTTCTTCTACAATTATGTTCAGTAAGAAATTTAGAGTCTAATAAGATCAACATAATTTTTGATGAATAGTAAATTACGAATAGTGATTTTATGCTTAGGATTAGTAATGTGACCAAATGGATTAGTAATCCCACTTAACGAAAGTATAAATATAATCTAGGAACCTTTATTAAGTAATTTGATTCAATAAAATGGTTAAATAACGGTTTCATAAATTATTAGCCAAGTATTAGTTTTTTCTATTGAATAGTGTTTTTTAATTAAAAATTTAATTAAAATTATTTCTAAAATTATTTTTATAAAATGGGCTTTATTTTTGAATTCAGAACATCAATATTATGCTAAAGTAATTTTTGGGGATTTTTCAGAAAAAAATGAATTTTTGGTGAATAGTGTATTTATTTAAAAATTAAATTAAAATTTTTTGAAAATTATTTTTATAAAATGGAGTTCTTTTTTGAAATCAGAGTTTCTATATTTGGTTTAGGTGAAATTTTGGGAGTTTTCGGAAAATGTAGAATTTCACTGAATAGTAAAAATACAGTTTTAGGGTTTTGGTATGTTTAATGACATCATGACTACATAATGATGATGTCCTGAGATATTTTAAGGTATGGTTGACTAAAGGGGATGAATTATTGTATGAGGTGTCCCAAGTGGCCAATACCATGGGAACATACCATGGTTAAGCACATGGTTTTGCCAATACCACCAATGAGGTGTCCCTTGCCCATTAATGCCTTGTCCCCTCACTTTCCCTATAAATACCCACCCTTTCCTCCTTTAGTTTTCACTCCCAACTCTCCCCAAACGTCTCTATGGTCTCATTACCTCCCAAAGAGTCCTTCCAAGGTTCCCCCAAGCCCTCAAGGTACCAACATTTGAGTTTTAAGAGATACGTTTTAAGGTAAGGGATCCAACCTCTCTCTTTCTTTTCAAATACTATCTTTTGAGTCATTTCTTTTATGCTCCATGTTCTTATGTTTGAGGATGTTATTTTATATTCATATTAATTCCATTCTCATATTCATATGATGAGAGATCTCCTCTTACTCTCATCATTTCATTTTATGAATGTTTAAGTGGCATCCTTGGGCTGCAAACTTTTTTGTAACGAATTCTTTCACCCTTCTCATTTTCAAGTTCTATTTTCTTGTCAAGTATTTCAAGTTACTTTTTATGTTGGGGTATGATATCTATATCTATAATACTGATATTTTATGTTCATATGATTAGAGACCCTATTTTATGTCTTCAATTTATTTTTTTTATGTTTAAGTGACGTCGTTAGGCTGCCGAATTTTTAAGTGGTTTTTTCACCCTTCTCGTTTTCAAAATCTATTTTCATGTCAAGTCTTTCATGTTCCTTTTTATTAGGTTGGGGTATGATATCTATATCTATAATACTTATATTCTATGTTTATATGATTAGAGACCCAATTTTATCTCATCAATTCATTTTTTGAAGTTTCAGTGACGCCGTTAGGCTGCTGAATTTTTAAGTGATTCGTTCACCCTTCTCATTTTCAAGTTCTGTTTTCTGGTCAAGTCTTTCAATTTCCTTTTTATTATGTTGGGGTATTATCTCTATATCTATCATACTTATCAATAATTTTCATATGATGAGATACCCTATTTGATCTCTTCGATCAATTTTTGGAAGTTTTAAGTGACGTTGTTTGGCTACCGAATTCTCATAAGAGAAATATTATTTTTTTCCCCTTCTTTCAAGTTCTTCGTTTCATATGGTATATCATTAATATTTCATTACCATGTTCTTAAATCCTTTATATAATATTCCCTTACTATTTTAGGTATCATTTATGAGTGTGTGACCCATGTCCTCTCTCTTTTCAATGTTTTCTAAAACCATGGATCATAGCCATTATGTTGCAGAATTTTCGTCACAAAATGTCTTTTTCTTTTTTCAAATTATTTTATTTTATAAAGTGAATACTCAACGATATTTCTTATATAGGTTTATTCACATATATATCTAAATTTTCTATTTTAATTCTGGGATTTACATACATTAGACCCACTTTCCTTTTTCTGTGGGTTTAAAGTGACATAAGGATCACATCTTTAAAGTAGTTTTTTTAAAATGTGATGACTATGAAATGAAACCCATTTCTTTTCTGATATATGGGTTGTTTATGAAATTTTGGATGATGATATATGTGGATAAAATGATAATAAAGACAAATTTAAGTTTGCGCCCTGATATCGCCTCAATGCATTGGGTAAAGACTTAATCACTAGAGGTGACCATTTTTAACGCCGCCTTGGTGAATAACCTTGGTAATTTTTAATGAAACCTTGGGGATGCAACTTGGTGAAATGGAAATGATTGTCTATGTTAAATGTTGTATCCACATATTCAAGTTATTAAATACGTTATTTTTATTATGATATGCCTCATGATTTCTTTCTCATGCCTTAAAGTTCTTTTTCCTGACTTTGTTGATGTATCTCAAGTTCACATGTTAAATGTTTCTCCTTGTTTCCATTACTGGGACTTCTGCTCACCCTTTCTTTTGATGAATGTACCCAGGTTATGAGATTCAGTAATGAATCTAGGATGGACATAAGGATAGTCCTTTCAAGTGTTTAAGAAGAACGTTTTATGTTTTCATGTTTTAAGTTCCTAATTTCCAAGACACTAAACCTTAAAGATCCTCGGTTTTGTAAATGTAATGAAATGTTATGTTATAAAAAGGTGGGATGTTATAGAAGATGACCTACAACCCACTCTGATTAGTGTGTCTATGCCTATCAAGAATAAAAAGTTATATACCTCCTTCCTGAAAAATAATCAAGATGTGTTTTCCTGGAACTACCAATAAATGGCAGGAATCTATCCTGAGGTTTCCACTTATCATCTGGGTTTCCCCGAAGATCACCAGGGCTATATGTAGGAAGCTAGAAGGACCCACCCAACTCTAGATACTAAAATAGAGACTAAAGTTGAAAAGATGATAAAATAAAACTTTATATGGGAAGTCCAATATCCCATCTGGCTGGAAAACATAGTCCTTTTCAAAAAGAAGAACTGATAGATTTGAATCTACATCTACATTAGGGACCTCAATCGGCATTTCCCAAAATATGATTTTCTGGTCCCGATCACCAAATTGTTAATCAATTTGACCACCAGATATAAGGCCCTCTCTTTCATGGATGGCTATTCTGGATACAACCATATCTTAATGGCCCGAGGGGATGAAGAAGAAAATGATTTCCCTTAGGGAGTGTTCTATAATAAGGTGATGTCTTTGGGTCTAATAAATGGAAGCGCTATATACCAGCACACCATGCACCTCATTTTCAAGCACTTCATGGGAAAATTTATTGAGTGAAATGTCAGTGATCTGGGGGTTCAATCATGATAGTGCTCAAACCACCTGTCTGGTCTTGAAATTGTCTTTAACAAACTATAACAACATAGTTTTAAGATGAATCCCTTAATGTGTGCCTTCAGCGTTACCTCTTGAAAATTCCTCGGCTTCGTCATATTTCTTCGTGGTATTGAATTAAACCCTAAGAAGACAAAATTAATCCTTATAATGTCCCCACCTCGCAACCTCACTGAGTTGAGAGGACTCTAGGGGCACCTATACTACATTTGGTGCTTCATAACCAACCTTTCAGGTAAATTTTTACCTTTGACTATATTAATTAAGAGAGGGGTTATAAATGAGTGGGATAATGATTGTCAGGAAGAATTCAACAGTCTAAAAATATATCTCCTAATACCATCAGTGTTAATGCCTCTAATTGACGGGAGACTGCTCATTTTGTATATAACCGCCTTGGAATGGTCATTAGGAGACTTCCTCAAGCAGAAGAATGATGTTGGCAGTGTGAACAACCTCAATTATTTCATATGAAAATTGATTGATTCTGAGACTCGATATTAATGAATAAAAAAGAACTTCTTAGCCTTATTCTTTGTGGTTCAGAAGATAAGGCATTACCTGCAGCACCACAAGGTCCACCTGGTCTCCCACTACAACCCGGTCAAATATAATCTCAATTGTCCCATGCTAACAAGATGGCTATCATGATGGGAAGTCATCCTACAACAGTTTTGCATAATGTAAATTCCCTAGAAGGCCATAAAAGGCTAGGAATCAGCAAACCTTCTGGAAGAGAACCCCTTGGAAAAGGATGGAGGACCCCAAAGCCTGGGAAATGTACTTTGATGGTGATTCCAAAATCCTCACAGAGAAAAGGATGGAGGAACCCAAGCTCAACAAAGTTGGAATGTGAGTTATTCTAGTATCTCCCGGAAAGGTCATCTTGCCCTAATCTTTCCTGCTTTCAGAGGAATGTACAAATAGTGAAGGAGAATACCAGGCCCTCATTGTGGGCATTGAGATGGAACTTCAAGGACAAACCAAACACTTGAAGATAAAAGGTGATTCAGATCTAGTCATCAAGTAGGTCAATGGTGACTATGACAGTAAGAAATAAGTATTTCCCCCTTTATGAACCGTGTTTGAGAACTGATGGAAGAATTGTAACGCCTCGACCCCAGTTACTCAGAGTCGGTGCATTATTACATAACATTTGCATGATCACAAAAGATCAAGTCTCTAAAGACAGATTAGTTTATTAGCCTTGGAAACACTAGATAAGTTCATAAATGTTACATTACATCATAAAATAAAAAACTACAGTAACATAGTCTCCATAGTCCACACTCATATCCCCTTCAGACTATCCCTAGAGGTCAGTAATAAAATATTTCTTCACATCCTGGGAAAAATAAAACATAGAAAGGGGTGAGCTCAGATTCTTAGTAAGGATAAAATATAGAGGAAACTTTTATAAATAAACATAAACATTAAATGCAATGTATAACTAAAACGAAAGCCTTTTAAACTTGAACATCAGCATAATATGGAAAAAATAAAACTAAATAATGCCATTTACTTATTCACATGGATATTCTACTAGTCGAATAATCACATGCAATATCAATAACCACTTTCATAATGATGGAATGAATAATGTCAGACTATCATAACCACATAGCCAAGGCCTCGTGCCAAGACTACAAATAAGATTTTGTCAAGGCCTCGTTCTAAGACACTAGTTTCTCTCATGAGACCTACCGATGCATTGAGGAGCTATAGCGGGCTCCACTCATCATTTATTAAGTCCAATGAATTCCTTATATGAAAAGGTTTAAGCATATCATAAACCATAACATAATCGTATGAAACATGCATAAAGGAAACATAACATTTCGACATTTCAATCACAATATATAAATAAAACACATTGATATAATAAAAACATTATCAATCCCATTTTAAATACCAAAATAAAATAAAAGTAAAACATGGTATTTATTTTTCATTTTAAAAAAAGTTATGGCTTGTAGAGGAAGCTGAAACTCAAATAATGGTCACAGTGGCGGAGAAATCGTTGTCTCCGCATACGTATGACAAAAAATCATTCCCTTTTTTCATTTAGTAAAAAGAATCGTATAAAAAATATTCATTTTGAATAAATTTAAAGTTAAAAGGGGTTTATACACCATATAAAATAAATTCTTGTTTTAAAATAAAATATGCCTCAATGAAAGAATATTGAGATGAAGTCCCTTACCTCGTATCCGACATGACTCGATCATTCATTAATCTCCTGCATAATAAACTAGAGTTAATCTCTACATTCTCAAGAACCTTCTTCCAAGTTCTCTAATCCTTTTATATCACTTATTACCATGTTATGAAAATTATGTAGTCATTTAAGTTAATAACGATCATTTTGTCGATCTTGGGTACTTGAGTCACAAATAAACTTCTTATAATTACAAGTTGTTCATGTAGTAAAATATCCATTATCTCTAGAATTATATTAATGATATTGATATCATATATATCATATATATCCAGTATATACATGCATTTATAAAATTACATAACATTTAGAGCTATGAAATGAAATGCACCATTCATAGAGACGGTAAGTCGTACGGACGCATGAACGCTACTTTCATTTCTATTTTATATTTAATGGAATGAAATCATGATGATATAAAGGTTTATTATAATTCCAATATAATATGATATATAATATCATTTAAGTCCTTCCTTTATACTTCCCACATACGGCATTAAGGATTCAAATCACTTTGAGGGGGCGGTAGTCCGCACTTCCTAAAATGAAATTATCGTGTTTACCCATAATGGAAACCATAAAGGTATGCCATAAATGAAAAATACAGAAGCATAAGGAAAACATAAATATCATATATATCATATATAAATAATCTCATCATAATGGCCACTATGAGAGGTGTTAAAAAACATTGAACAATCATCGTTTCGTGAGGCAGTAATTCACAACCCACAGAAACAGTATGTTCATTAACCATTAGACGAAGGTTTGTGTAAGTGTAAATAAAATAATTCTCATAAAAACATCCTAGTATATTGAAGATACTGGTTTTGTTACTAAATAAAGGAATAAAAATAGTTTAGTGGGTTGGAGAAGCAAAATAAAACAAAACAACATAAGAGAAGACATTACCTTAAAATCGGGTAACTCTTTTTTATTTGAGAAAAAGGATTCCTTGGTAAGACTTCTGTCCATAGTTAGGCTTCTAAGAGTAAGATAGAGAAGTTGAGAGAGTATTTGGGCAGATTTTGGCCGTTCCAAATGGCTTTTATGGTGTGAATAAGGTGGTAGAGGTGGGGGCCTTTTATAAGAGGAGAGTAGGGGCTCTTTTGGAAAGATTGAAATGTTACTTTATTATGAAATGATTTTTGGATTTTAAAAGTCTCACAATGATATATTTCGAGGATAAGGTGATACGGGTTTGAAATCTACTCATACAATAGATTTTTGACAAGTGTAAGACTTATGTTTTACATTATCTTTTCATTTTATTTAAATAATTAATTAATGAGGTAATCGCTACATCATCAAGGTGTCATAAAAATTTAATTTATTTAATGTCTAAAAATTATAAAAAAATTCCATGATGTAAGGAATTGTTTTAGCATTCCAATGAATAATTATAGTCAAAATGTTAACAAATATAACCCCATGTAATAATTGTTTTAGCAAAACAACACATGTTTGTGACAATTTTATTTTTACTTTATAAAAAAGTTATTAATGTTATTTTCTTACCCAAGTGGCTCCATGGGGTCCCCAAGTTGACTCATGGATTGTATTGGTCGGCCATGACTCATCCAATAAGAGTAGGACAAGTGAAAAGGTAATTTCATATTATTACATTATATTTACCTTAAATTACACTAATTACCTTTAATCGTGATTAATAAAACTTAAAAGTTACTATTCACTATCACGACCCGTCCTCGGGGCCCGTGCCGTGACCACCCCAAGCCCGCCTTCCATAGGCCAGGGGCTGGCGACTAGCACCAAGGCGTAAATCCTTGAAAAAGGGAAGGCATTGCCTTTGTAAAGTAAACAACAAACACCACAGAGTAAGCAGGAAGAAGTAAACACTAAATATAAACTGGTACAACAGTAAGTGCGGAAAAGTAAGTAGGCCAGAATACAAACCCAAACTGAAAGTAAAGTACAACTGGATGGAAAAAACAGCAACTGAAAAGTAAAGCCACAACGTCGAGCTGTCCACTGGAAATCCCACTTGAAGGGTTGGTACAGATTGCCTCCACTGCTCCTCGGTTCCAGCTGACCGCTCCGAGTACATCTCGCCCAGTGGTCCACCTCCAAGTACCGTCCTGCTCCACAAGCCTCAACCACGATCAGCACTGTCCGTCGTCTGCAACCAACACAACGTAGTGTGGGCATAGCCCGTGGAGGGGTGAGTATAAGCTACTCATTAGGGACCCTGAGACCCCCGAAGGTCTCCCAGAATCCACAAAGGATAAACCACAAAGGAAAGATAAAATCACGAAGTAACATCAGACACGGCTTAGGTATATGCCCATACATATACCTAAGTCATCAATTCTCGTTCTGCTCCAACACCCGAACCCAAGTACAATCCAGTCCACACAGGAAAGCAAAATGTAAATCCACACAGGATAGCACAACACAATCCACATAGGAAAGCAAAATAGGATTCAGCTCACATAGGTACTTCTTCGTATGACGTTAGAGATGATTAGATGTAGCCACTGATTCATCTAAGTCATCAGACCCACAAAGGATCTATAGGTACTAACCCCCATAATGACCCACACAGGATCGATCATGAAGTTGAACCCGTAGCCATTGGGAAACTCCTTCTCCATCAAGTACAGTGGTTATGCCGCTACAACCAAGAGTTTCCCTCTTACCTTGGACTACTGTAGTAATCCACCTATCGAGTATTGTGGGCCTGCTGCTACAACCAAGCGCTTCCCACCATGGGTCTATCGCTAAAACCAAGCGCTCCCCCTCATAGCCTCTAGAGGTACTCCTTCTGTTGAGTACCATGGGTCAGCTGCTACAACCAAGCGCTCCTCCATCGTGGGTCTGCCACTACAACCAAGCGCTCCCCCGTGCTGCTACAACTAAGCGCACCTTCGTCGTGGGTCTGCTGCTACAACCAAGTGCTCCCCCTCATAGCCTCTAGAGGTACTCCTTCTGTTGAGTACCGCAGGTTTTCCGCTATAACCAATAACTCCTCCGTCGTGGGTCTGCCGCTACAACCAAGCGCTCCCCACTGGGTTATCCGTAACACACCGAGTCGTTCGATCAGCAGTCATCAAGTCTCAACCGGCTCTAGGGTTTCCGCACACAGCAAGCTCGTTTGGGAGGGTCCGCTCCACGAGCCGAGAGGCTGATACATCAACTGACACATAGTCCAGATTTGATGTATCCAAAAGTTCTGTATCGTTAACAGGAACTCAACGTCGCATACGGCGCATAAATCGGATGCCCGGTCTGAGAGTTATTGGTTTTTTTTCGTCCGAGGGGCCCGGTTGGTTTTTAAGTCAAAACCAACCCAACCGTACTGCACCTGTGTCCAAACCTTGGGCGGAGTATGCCAAGAGATCCATCCCACCTAGAGGAATCCATCAAATTCGATGGTACGTCAATCGGACGTTCGGAGCTCAAGATATGAGTGTCTCCGCTCCGAGGGCCCGGTTGGTTTCGTGTACGAACCAACCCGGCCGAACCCAAAGTAATCTGAAACCTTGATTGTGATATACCGAAACGACCGCCTCGATCCAAGGATCGCATCACCGCTAACAGTGCGTCAATCGGTGGCCCGTAGCTCAAGATAGGGGCAAAAGTCTGAAAAGGTCCGAAAACGGAGGGTCTGGGCCCGGCCCGACCCGGGTCCGGGTCCGACCCGGTTGAACGCGACCCGGACCGGCCTGGGTGCGACCCGGCCCGGCGGGTCAGCTCGGCTCGGCTCGGCCGAGCGGCCGAGTGAGGGAAACCACGGGCGGGGGTGTTCTGCCCCCACGTGAAGGATTCGCGGCCCCGGTTGGGGCCGCCTCTCGCCAACGGACGCGGTAGCCAGCCGTGTCCCTGCCTTCAGTTCCGTGCGGCCGCGGAACCGCACCCCACCGCCTGTGGAGTCTGTGGGCCACCGGAGTTGCACGGGTTGTCCAATTTCATTTCCGTCTGCGTCGTAGCTCATCCCGGGTCCCGTTCTTCACTGTGGAATCAGCAATCGTCTCTGCGGCCTGTTTTGTCATCTTCTGCCATTCCGCACACCATGAAACAAAGGGTGGTGGGTTCGGACTTGTTCGTTGGTCCGCACCCATCGCGTTAGCGGTTTGAAACAACACCAAAATTCCCATCAATTGATAATCCTCGACCCGAAATAATAATCCACGGACCAACTTGTTAATTGGTTGGTCCGCATTCTTTCCTTGGAGGAAAACAAACATGGGTATTAACATTTCCAAACGACCCCTACCTCACAGCTATCGTCGGACGAGAGTTCTACACGGAATTGACCGGTGTGGAAGAGGAGGATCGTCGCATCGTGGAAGGGCATCATGTCGTCATGGAAGGGCGCCGCGTCGTCGTGGAAGGGTGTCACGTCAATGATATCCGAGGGTTAAGGAAAACACACAGATTTAATTTCACGTATTAAATCCATGTTAAGGATAAAAATCCACAAAGGAAATTTAAAAGATTTGAAATCTCCTACCTCAAGCAGTTGATCGGAGATTTGTCACGGGAGGAGAAACGTCGCAGAAGAACTTCGGGGAAGGAGAATCATCGGCGTCACGGTACACGGCGTCGCGTCTTCGATCTCCGCGAGTTTGGCGTTTTTCGTCGCCTTTCGTCGAAGGTCGGCGTTCTTCGCATTCTTCGCGTTCTTCGCGAAGAAAGATGAAGATCTTCTAGCTTCAGAGATTTCTCCAAATCCTATAAACAAGTCACCCTTCAAAAGACAAGTTCTGGTCTTATTTTATTATTATTCCAATAGTTTGAAAACATGTTAATAAATGAACCATTAATTCGGTGAATTAATGGTAACGACATAACTGTTCATTTAATAGGAGCATTTAAGAGTTTTATAAAATGCCCCAGTTGACTTTCATTAAGAGGAGTTTTCGAGGGTGCGTTACTTAGATGAAAAGAAACGGTGGGGCTCGTGCGGGCCCCACCTCACAAATATCCTACCAAGAGGGTAGGATATTTTGGATTCCACCCTATCCGCTTCAACTCAGCTTGAGCAGCATTAAGTGGCTTTAAGCGGCTTTAAGTAAAATAAAATAAAGTTTGTCGTACCACATTATTTTATTTCCTAACTTAAAGCCCAAAAAATTAAAAACCACACCCGAGAAAACGCAACTCCGGAAGAGGCGTTTCTAAGCAAATACTGGCACTACGATTCCATCGGTGCCCTCGGAATTCAATTCTGAGCACCGGTTCAAAAGTTATAAAACCCCGCTTGTTCGTCCACTGAACGAACCGAGCCAAACTTCCGAAAATGATTCCGGGCACACCAGGCCTCGGAATCACGTGCCGTCAGAAACTGCATTCTTGAAAAATTCCAAAGAAAATTAAAAAAAATATTTCCTTGAAATTTATGGGTCTTTACATCACTCCCACCACAGGGCTTTACGTCCCCATAAAGATAAATCATAAACTAGGGAAACAAATGCGAGTACTGAGAACGCATCTAAGCCTCCCACTCCCAAGTGCTCTCTTGGAGGTTCCCATGCTGCCATAAGATGCACAAAAGAGGAATCGACCATCCACATAGGAACCGCTCCCGTCGATCCTCGATCTCCATTGGGACCTCTGTAAAAGTCTCCCCATCATTAAGGCCCAGCTCCCCATGGTCAAAGAACTGCGAAGGGTCGAGCTCGTATCTCCCCAGTTGAGATACATGGAAGTCGTCATGCACCTGGTGCAACTGAAGTGGGTGGATCAAGCGGTAATCCACATCGCCTACCCTTCTGAGGAACTAGATAGGTCCGTTGAACCTCGGGGATAACTTGTCGTCTGGGCCACAACTCCGCAATCCACGTCGAGGTGAGACACGCAAGAAGACGTGGTCGCCATCCTCGAACTCTAGTGGCCTCCGCCTCCTATCAGAATAAGACTATTGTCGGCTCTGAGCTGTCCTCATCCGCTCTTGGATGACTTGGAGCTTTCTGGTCCTACAAGATCTGCTGAGATTTCTTCTCTATCATTAAGAGAAATCCAGTCTCATCCCCTGGATGAACCATGTTCTTCACCTAATACAGTCAATCCTGACATGGATGATACTATTCCATACCAAGGGTGACGTTGTAAGGCCTCGACACTACTACCAAGAGATCCAACCGTTACTCTCACCTCCAAGGGTTGAGTCACACTGTCGGCATCAGTGTGTGGTCACTAGGTCTCCTCCAGTAGGTATCTCAGAGTGCGGGTCAAGTCAACATTTTTTAAACCTGAACCTCTTAGTAACAACTAAAAGAGAGGATATGAAGGTAAAAGCCACAAGAAAAGTGTCTTTTATTACTGCAGCTCAAAGTACAAAGACACAAAACATCTACAACACTAGAAGCAGCATAAACAAAAGTCTCCAGGTCTAGAGCTAGTCCCGCTTCTGTCCATCTGCTCCCAGAGCTCCACGATCGTAGGCCTCAGCTGCCTGAAGTTGAGCTCTCCCATGTCCACCAGCTCCCTGCGGTCGGGGTGGACCTCTTGGTGGTGGTGGTGGCAACACCTCGAAGCGTCGTCCACCTCCAGCTACACGACCAGCTCCCCTGCCATGGTCTCCTTCTCCACGTGGTCCGCCTCGATCAAACCTCTGCCTCAGCGTAGGAGGTCCCTCATTCATCTTCTGGTCATCCGTATGGAGGGTCGGATAGTCACGAGCCATGTGACCAATCCCGCCACAGGAGTAACACTGTCCGCTCATGGTAAGTCGTTGTCCACCCCGGGTGCCTCGCACAAACGATCCTATGTCATGCGATCGACCACTGGTAGGTCTAGTCCTCTTGGACCCCTGCGTCATCTGTCTACTGCTCGCTGCAGAAGACTCTACCGCATGCCGGCTAGTGGTGGGTCCTGCTGCTGGAGACTGCTCAGCAAGGAAACTCTCCACTAAGAGGGCTCGCTCCAACACACCTGTCTGTGTTGGAATGCTGTGAAGAACAACTGAAGCTCTAATCTCTCATCCGAGCCCCTACTCGAAGGTTTGGGCCCTAAAGAATGGGTCTCGTACCATGTCTGTGGAATAGCGTGAGAGATCAGTAAACCTCGCCGCGTACTGGGCTACTGTCATGCTGCCCTGCCGCAGCTGTAGTAGCTCCTGGATGCGCACCGCTCGGAGGGTGGCTGGGACGAACTCTGAGCGAAAAAGGCTCTCAAAGTCCATCCAAAGGAGTGATGCCTCGTCGTGAACCTGGAGCATCAAGCTCCACCATCTGCCTGCTTCCGCATGCAGGAGGCTCACTACAAGGACCACCATAAGGTCTGCTGGTGTCCTCACTAACCGGAAAACTCATACAACTGCCTCTAGTCCGTCCTCGGCTGCCTGGGGGTCCATCTCCCCGCGGAACCTTGGAGGTCGCTGGCGCTGGAACTCATGAAGTGCACTAAGGCGACGTGCATCGTCAACGGCTGGGGCTGGAAGCATCGGTGGCTCGATGGGTAGAGGTACCACTGGTGCTTCAGCTGTCAAAGGGCCCTGTACCAAGGCCTCATCGCTCGGTGGGCTATCGTCACGTACAACTCTCAGAACCCTAGCTGGCTGCCGTCGTGGGGCCATCCTGAAAGGGAAACAGGTGTGCCACGGTCAGAACAGTATACCTGCTGAGCTAACACCAAGTAATCACAAACCAAACTTGAAACACACATGCAATCAATGTTTTCGTGCATTAAGTCGGAAATCAGAAGTCAGGGTCCTGGTGTACGGATACGTCGACCGCCGCACCAACACTGGACTCTCTGGACTGATAACCACACCCAATACACTAAACACTATTTCTTCACATAGAAAAAAGATCAGGGTCCCATGTTCTGCGGTAGAACCGAACTCCTTTGATACCAATTGTCACGACCCATCCTCGGGGCACATGCCGTGACTACCCCAAGCCCGCCTTCCATAGGCCAGGGGCTGGCGACTAGCACCAAGGCGTAAATCATGGAAAAAGGGAAGGCATTGCCTTTTTAAAGTAAACAACAAACACCACAGAGTAAGCAGGTAGAAGTAAACACTAAGTAAAAACTGGTACAACAGTAAGTGCGGAAAAGTAAGTGAGCTAGAATACAAACCCAAACTGAATGTAAAGTACAACTGGAAGGGAAAAACAGCAACTGAAAAGTAAATCCGCAACGTCGAGCTGTCCAATATAAATCCCACCTGAAGGGTGGGTACAGATAGCCTCCACTGCTCCTCGGGTCCAGCCGACCGCTCAGAGTACGTCCCGCCCAGTGGTCCACCTCCAGGTACCATCCTGCTCCGCAAGCCTCAACCACGATCAGCGCTGTCCGTCGTCTGCAACCAACACAACGTAGTGCGGGCATAGCCCGTGCAGGGGTGAGTATAAGCTACTCAGTAGGGACCCCGAGACCCCCGATGGTCTCCCAGAATCCACAAAGGATAAACCAAAAATGAAAGATACAATCACGAAGTAACATCCGGCACGGCTTAGTTATATGCCCATACATATACCTAAGTCATCAATTATCGTTCTGCTCCAACATCCAAACCCAAGTACAATCCAGTCCAAACAGGAAAGAAAAATGTAAATCCACACAGGATAGGACAACACAATCCACATAGGAATGAAAAACACGATTCATCTCACACTGGTACTTCTTCGTATGACGTTAGAGATGATCAGATGTAGCCACTCATTCAACTAAGTCGTCGGACCCACAATGGATCTGTAGGTACTAACCCCCACAACGACCCACACAGGATCGATCAAGAAGTTGAACCCATAGCTATTGGAAAACTCCTTCTCCATCAAGTACAGTGGTTATGCCGCTACAACCAAGTGCTTCCCTCTTACCTTGTACTGCTGTAGTACTCCACCAATCGAGTACTGTGGGCCTGCTGCTACAACCAAGCGCTTCCCACCATTGGTCTGCCGCTACAACCAAGAGCGCCCCCTCATAGCCTCTAGAGGTACTCCTTCTGTTGAGTACCACGGGTCAACTGCTACAACCAAGCGCTCCTCCGTCGTGCGTCTGCCGCTACAACCAAGTGCTCCCATGTGCTGCTACAACCAAGCACTCCTCTGTCGTGGGTCTGCCACTACAACCATGCGCTCCCCCTCATAGCCTTTAGAGGTACTCCTTTTGTTGAGTACCGCGGGTCAGCCGCTACAACCAAGCGCTCCTCCTCTGTGGGTCTTCCGCTATAACCAAGTGCTCCCCACTGGGCTATCCGTAACACACCGAGTCGTTCGATCAGCAGTCATCAAGTCTCAACCGGCTCTAGGGTTTCCGCACACAGCATGCTCGTTCGGGAGGGACCACTCCACGAGCTAAGAGGCTGATACATCAACTGACACATATTCCCGATTTGATGTATCCAAAAGTTCTATATCGTCAACAGGAACTCAACGTCGCAGACGGCGCATAAATCGGACGCCCGGTCTGAGAGTTATTGGTTTTTTTCGTCCGAGGGGCCCTGTTGGTTTTTAAGTCAAAACCAACCCAAACGTACTCCACCTGCATCCAAACCTCAGACTAAGTAAGCAAAGAGATTCGTCCCACCTAGAGGAATCTATCAAAGTCGACGGTACGTCAATCGGACGTCCGGAGCTCAAGATATGAGTGTTTCCGCTCCGAGGGCCAGGTTGGTTTCGTGTACGAACCAACCCGGACGAACACAAAGTACTCCGAAACCTTGAGTGCAATATACTAAAACGACCCTCCCGATCCAAGGATCGCATATCCGCTGACGGCACGTCGATCGGAGGCCCGTAGCTCAAGATACGGGAAATGTTCGAAAAGGTCCAAAAACGGGGGTTCTGGGCCAGGCCCGACCCGGGTCCGGGTCCGACCCGGTTTGGCGCGACACGGCCTGGCCAGGGCTGCCCGACCTAGCCTGGGCATGACCCGGCTCAGCGGGTCAGATCGGCTCGGCTCGGCCGAGCGGCCGAGTGAGGGAAACCGCGAGGGGGGGCGTGCTGCCCCCGCGTGAGGGATCTGCGGCCCCGGTTGGGGCAGCCTCTCGCCAAAGGACGCAGCAGCCAGCCGCGTCCCTGCCTTCAGTTCCACGCAGCCGCAGAACCACACCTCGCCTCCGCGGCTGAAGCCGCAGAGGCTCCGTCCGGCAGCGCGCGCGGGGTGCCACCGGTGGAGTCTGCGGGCCACCGGAGTTGCTCCGGTGGTCCGATTTCATTTCTGCTTGTGTCGTATCACATCCTGGGTCCCTTTCTTCACTGCGGAATCAACAATCGTCTCTATGGCCCGTTTTGTCGTCGTTTTCCATTCTGCACACCCTTAAACAAAGGGTGGTGGGTTCAGACTTGTTCGTTGGTCCGCACCCACCGCGTTAGCGGTTTGAAACAACACCATAATTCCCGGCAATTAATAAACCTCAACCTGCAATAATAATCCATGGACCAACTTGTTAATTGGTTGGTCCGCGTTCATGCCTTGGAGGAAAACAAACATGGGTATTAACCTTTTTAAAATGACCCCTACCTCGCAGCTGTCATCGAATGAGAGTTCTTCGTGGAATTTATCGTCGCGGAAGAGGAGGATCGTCGCATCGCGGAAGGGCGTCGCGTTGTCGTGGAAGGGCGTCGCGTCGTCGCGGAAGGTCTTCGCGTCGACAATATTTGAGGGTTAAGGAAAACACAGGGATTTAATTTCACGTATTAAATCCATGTTAAGGATAAAAATCCACAAAGGAAATTTAAAAGATTTGAAATCTCCTACCTCAAGTAGTTGATCGATGATTTGTCGCTGGAGGAGAGACGTCGCAGAAGAACGTCGGGGAAGGAGAATCGTCGGCATCGCGGTACATGGCGTCACGTCGTCGATCTCCGTGGGTTCGGTGTTCTTCGTCCCCTTTCGTCGAATCCCGACGTTCTTCGCGTTCTTTGCGTTCTTTGTTTTCTTCGTGAAGAAAAATGAAGATCTTCTAGCTTTAGAGATTTCTCCAAATCCTCTAAACAAGTAACCCTTCAAAAGACAAGTGTTGGTCTTATTTTATTATTATGACAACAGTTTGAAAACATGTTAAGAAATGAACCATTAATTCGGTGAATTAATGGTAACGACTTAACTGTTCATTTAATAGGAGCGTTTAAGAGTTTTAGAAAACGCCCAAGCTGACTTTCATTAAGAGGTGTTTTCGCGGGTGCGTTATGTAGAGGAAAAGAAACGGTGGGGCTCGTGTGGGCCCTACCTCACAAATATCCTACCAAGAGGGTCGGATATTTTGGATTCCACCCCATCCGCTTCAACTCAGCTTAAGCAGATTTAAGTGGCTTTAAGTGGCTTTAAGTGAAATAAAATAAAGTTTATCGTACCACATTATTTTATTTCTTAACTTAAAGCCCAAAAAATTAAAAACCACACCCGAGCAAACGCAACTCTGGAAGAGGCGTTTCTAAGAAAATACTGTCGCTGCGATTCCATCGGTGCCCTTGGAATTCAATTCCAGCACCGGTTCAAAAGTTAGAAAATCTCGCTCGTTCGTTCACTGAACGTACCGATCCAAACTTCCGAAAATGATTTCGGGCACACCGGGCCTCGGAATCATGTGCCGTCAGAAACTGTGTTCTTGTAAAATTTTAAAGAAAATTAAGAAAAACATTTCCTTGAAATTTACAAGTCTTTACATTCACCAAAAATTATTTTCATCCCATTGAACAACATTTAACTTACTAAAGACAACCATGTATGTCGGATTTTGGAAATTCAATTCAAAGAAGTGGAAAAGATTCATTTAAACAAAAAATTAGTCTTTTAACTACCTCTTAGTTGTTTCACTATTCATCAAAAATTGATGTTTTTCATAAACATACCAAAAATTCACCCTAAGCTATATTTGATATTCTTAATTCAAAAATGATGTCAATTTTAAAAAATTCATATTGGGAAAAAATCTCTCAAGGCATCATTGAAGCATTTTTGAGTTGATTGTGTTTGTTGACAAAGTGGGCCTCCATGTTGTTTTCGTTGACAATGTAGACCATGATACATGTTTATGTCGACAAATGGGGTTTACATAGTGATTTTTCGAGTTCAAGGGATGCTTTTAGAAATCGATTATTGAATGAAGAACCTCAAAAAGGGATAGATGATCTGTAGGTGGTAAAAAAAGTGCAAATACAAGGTGGCATCGTTTTCTAGTGTTTGCCGAATTTTTGGGCCTAAAAATCGTAAAATGGAGATATATGTTTTTGGAAAAGGGTGCGGCGCGCAAAAGGAAAGAGGTGCGTGGAAAAATTATGTGGGGTGCGCAAAATTAGCGGGATGCGCGAAAAATTTAAGTGGCGCGTGGAAAACAGTGGGATGCGCGGAAAACAACGGGTTGTGTGAAATAGATTGATGAATTATTTCATGCAAGAGGTGTTTCACGATTCGATGCTTGAAAATTGGCAAAGGCATGAGGTGCGCGAAATTTTGGAGCAGTGCGCGAAAAATGGTGTTGGGAGGAAGATTTATTTTTCACGCTCAAAGTGGATTACGTGCTCAAGGAGGGTTTTTCATGCGGGGTCGATTTTGCCTATAAATATGATGTGACCCCCCTCCATTTGGTAGCGTTCAAGACATAGAGAATACCCGAGATCTGGTGCGTGAAATGGATGTTCGAAAGGGAGTTGCTTGTAAACATTAAGTTTGTGCATAAAATTAGCGTTGGCGCGGAAAAGTGGTGTTGGCGAAATGTGGATTTCGCGAAAAAGAAGAAAATTGCGTGCACGGCAGTTTACAGGATGCGTGTTAAAGGGAGTGGTTTCACATAAGAAAGGTGTTGCACGAAAATTGTATTTCACGCTTGTCAAAGGAATTGCACGCAATGTGTCGTAAGGGCTGCGCGTAAAAATTTGGGTTGCCCGGTACACCTGGTGCAAAGTGAGATTCATCTACGGGTGAAATTTGGATTTCAACAGAGCATGGATCAACAGTTAAAGATGTAGATTTCATTAGTGATAATGAAGAGACCTACAGGTCTATAATCTGTGATTTGATCCTTTTCGACGTAGTGAGCAAAGGAAGAGGAAGAAGCTGATCCTCTCCACCGGCAGTGAGCCATAGAGAGAGAAACAGGGAGTGACACTTGGGAAAGCAGTGAGCTGACCCTAAATCTTGTAAAGGTAGTGATCTTGGGACAGAGTAACTATACCCGAACATTGTAAACCACAGCTAGTGAAGTTTATTGGAATTTGGTACGACCGGAAACTTGTCGGCGTATGCTCCTTGGACGTAGCCCAGTGCGGGTGAACCAAGTAAAAATCATCATGTCATGTGCATGATTTACTTTCTGCTTATATTGTGCAACAGGAAAGATAGAGAAGATTGTTTATCTTAATAGAGAAACAAGATCAAAACGGGCGTTAATTATAAATTAGTCATACCCTGATTCACCCCCCCCCCCTCTCAGGGTATTCATCCTTGTGGACCTAACAATTGGTATCAAAGGGAAAGGTTGACAATAGTTCTTCTCTCAATAGAGTTCACTAAGCATAAAGGTATTCTGATCTTCGATGGAAACAATTTTTAGATATGGAAGAATCAAATGCAACACTACTTCCGATCTTTAGGAATGGATGTCTTCACAGCAACAATGCATGGTATAACGGCTGACATAAACAGTGGTGCATTATCAGAAGCTGAGCATAGATAGGTAGATGTGGATGCCAAAGCTATCAATGTCCAATCCTATATATACAATGGTGATGTATTGAAAAAAATCACATGCTATGTGGGAAAAACTTTTGAATATATATGAAGGGGATACAAAGGTGAGAGAGGCCAAGCTGTAAGTGTTGTGGACCAATTATGAAGATCTGAGAATGAACCCGAATGAGCCTGTTGATTCATTCTTTGACAGGGAAAATGTTATGGTAGAAGACATGAGGGGTCTTGGAGAAATTATCGAAGATATAAAAATTGTGAAGCGCATATTGAGAAAACATCCACCTCTGTTCAATCAGAAAGTTTCTGTTTTGGAAGACAAAGACCCAAAAGAACTGAAATTGGATAACCTGCACAACACTCTTGTTACATATGAAATGCAAAATGATGATAACAATGATGTGGAAAAGGGGAAATCCAAAGAAGTGGCATTCAAGGCCCGGAAGAAGCTCACCATTGAAGATTCTCAAGATGAAGAAGAGACAGATGAGGTGATGTCATTCCTTTCTTCAAATATGCAAATAAGAAGATGAAAGTTTAAATGGAAACTTCCACAAGCATGATTTCGATGTGGAACGGTTGGTTATCTTGTAACAAGATGCCCCAAGAAGTTTCAAGATAACGATAATGATGATGATGAAGTTGAAATTTACAAGAAGAAGACTTCAACGTTTGTGAAAGAGAAGAAAGAATTCAAGAGAAATTTCTTCAAGAAGCAGAATCTTCTTTCACAAGAATTTGAAAGTTCAAATGAGTCTGGGGATGAAGAGGTTGAAGAGATAGAAAATTTCAGAGATCGTGGGGTAAATTCCATGGTGGCTATTGTTGGTAGTTCACAGAGAAAGGAAGAAGCTGACGTTGATGAAGAAGATGAAATTGAAGGGAGAATTGATATGGAAGCCGAATTGGAAGCATCTCTTGAAGAGATAGATGGTTGGAGAGCCAAAATGAAGAAACCCAGTAAAGTGGTTCATGATGCCAAACTCTATATGCCACAATAGGATGAAGAAAATTCTGAGCTATTAGAAGAAATTGAAAGACTAAAATCCTCAACACCAGAGAGCTCAAAAAATATTTTTGAGCATAAGATTAAAATTGAGGAACAAAATAAGGAAATTTATTGTTTGAATAACACAGGAAAGGAGCAGGTCAGACGTATCAAAGGTCTTGAAGAAGAAGTGGTCAGTCTGCGACGAAAAATGAAGGATCAAGAAAAACTATTGACCCCCAATGTGATATCAGAAAAGCAGGACATTCTAAATATAGAGAAGATGAAAGAGGAGGCTCGTATTTTAGCAGGAGTGATGCAGAAAGAAAGCTCAAATTCTAAGGTTGATTTAGGGCTTGATAAGAAACAAAAATATGTGGCAGTTGATGTTAGACTGCAAGCACCCATCCCGAAATTGAAGGTTGATTTGGGCACAAAACAGAATCAGAATATTCAAAGATCCCAAAGGGAAAATCGTAGTGCTGAAGTAACATGAAGGAATGCACCCTATATCAGGTGTTATTTTTGTGGGAAGATGGGACATTCACAGTATGTGTGTTCCATAGCCAAAAGATATAAAAGTGAATAGGGACATAGGTGGCAGCCAAACAGAGAATGGTTTTCCAGAACACATTTTGAAGGACACTGTTTCTGGTGTGGAGGATTTGGGCACATGGCTAGGTATTGCACATCAATCATTTAGAGATATGTGCCAAAGAAAAATCAAAATGTTTACAAGCAGTAGATCAATAAACCGAAAAGTGAGTTAAATGTTCAGAACAGATTCGAAGCTCTGCAAGATGAAGCTGGTCCATCGTACTCTGATAATGATCATGAGTTTCAATCTGTATCGAGTATGGAGACAAGAATATGGACCAAGAAGAATAGAGCAGAGAAGGTAGTAGTTGCTTAAATTTCCCTTAAGGAATCAGATCGTTCTGGTGTGTGGATTATTGATAGTGGTTGTACATCTCACATGACATGAAACAAGGATCTGGTTACAGGAATAAAATATGACAAAGAACGAGTTTTCAAGTTTGGAAATGATGAAGGCCTGAAGATAATTGGATCAAGAAGGGCTAGGTTAGGGGGCAATGAAATCAGATGTGCTGATTTCTTGGTTATAGAAGGCCTCAGTCACAATTTGCTTAGTGTCAGTCAATTGTGTGACTCAGGACATTCTATAAGGTCTACCAAGAAGACCTGTACTGTCACAGGAAAATATGGAACAGTTGTTCTGCAAGGAAAAAGACAAAGGGAAATCATTACCTTGTAAGTCGGGAAGAAGATATATGAATTTTATCCCGAGAGGAAGAAAACCAGTTTTGGCATAAGCGACTTGGCCATCTATGCCAACCATCTATGGAACATCTGGTAAAGTGTGATTCTGCTAGAGACCTTCCCAAACTATCATGTGATCGCACTCATATATGTGATGCTTATCAATAATATAAGATCATTAGAAAGACATACAAGACAAAGGAACAAAAATCATCCAGAGTGCTCGAACTGGTACATGCTGATGTATGTGGACATATTTCACCACGAGCTATAAATGGGAAAAAGGTAATATGTCCTTTTCATTGATGATTATAGTAGAATGGCCTGGGTATGCATCATTACCCATAAGACAGAGGTGTTCAGTTGCATAAAGCAATATAGGAGGGAATTAGAAAGGATTCTTGGGTAGAAAATTTTGAAGTTTCGCACTCATAATGGTACAAATTTCACAAATAGTCAAGTTGAAGAATATCTAGAGAAACACGGGATAAGGCATCAAGTTTCATCAGTGAGAACTCCCAAACAGAATGGAGTGGTTGAAAGGAGAAATCGGATCATCAACAACATGGCTAGAACGATGCTTATTGATAAAGACTTACCAGATAAATTTTGGAAGGAAGCAGTTTTGACATCGGTCTATGTTTCGAACAGGTCTCCATTATGTCTGAAGCAAGGGAAGACTCCGTTTGAACTGTGGTATGGGAAGAAGCCAACGTTGAAATACTTTCAAATCTTTGGAAGTAAGTGTTTCATTCTCAACAACGAAAATCACAGGAAGTTTTAGGCACGAAGAGATGAGGGGATATTCCTTGGCTACTCAAGGAAAATTAAAGCATATAAATGCTTCAACAAAAGGCTAGGAAATTTTTTTGAGAACAATGATGTAACTATAGTTGAAAATGAACAGAATACTCAATGACCTGGTGAACAGTTTCTAGATGAAAGTGATGATGAGGTAAGCGACATAAGGGGAGTAGAAGTGTAAGAGGCTGACTTAGAAGAAGATACTGATGATGAACAAGAAATTGTCAAGTCTGTGACTGCAAGGAAGCCAAAGAGTCAAGCTGAAATTGATTGGCAGAATATCATTGGTGATCAGACAACTCTAGTTTAGACTCGAAGAATGAATTCATTACAGAAAACATCGTTTTTATCTCAGGTGGAGCTGAAATGTTTTTTCGATGCAGCTGAAGATGAAAACTGGGTTCAGGCTATGAATGAAGAGCTCGATCAAATTGAGAAGAACCAGACATGGGATATTGTTTTGAGGCTAGCAGACAAGAATGTCATCGGGACTAAATGGGTCTATCACAATAAGATGAATGAAGATGGAACTGTGATTCGAAACAAATAACGACTAGTGTGCAAGGGATACTCCCAGATAGAGGAAATAGATGTAGATGAGACATTTAGACCAGTTTCAAGGTTGGATACAATCAGATTATTTTTGGCCATAGTAGTGCAAAGAAAGTTCAAAGTCTTCCAGATGGATGTCAAATCTGCATTTCTAAATGGGGTTCTGGAAGAAGATGTGTAAATTGAGAATCCATATGTTTTCTCATTCATGAGGATGAGAACAAAGTTTGTAGGCTGAAGAATGCATTGTATGGGCTGATACAAGCACCAAGAACATGGTACTCAAGGCTTGATCAGTACTTGAAGAAGCTTGGTTTCCATCATGGTGGAGTTGATTACAATCTCTATTTTAACAACAATAGTAATCAAAGGATGATGGTGCTAGTCTAGGTCGATGACATAATATTAGGTGGATCAGATGAAGCTCAGTGCAGACAGTTTTTCGAATTCATGAAAAATGAGTTTTAAATGTCAATGATTGGAGAGCTAACATTTTTCTTTGGTCTACTGGTGACACAAGGAAGGAATGGAACATTCATTTCTCAATCCAAATATTCCAAGGAGGTGTTAAGAAGGTTTGGCATGGAAAATTTCAAGGAGATGAAAACTCAGGTTGTTACCTGTATGAAATTATCAAAATATGAGGATGGAAAGGCAGTTAATATCACAGAATATAGGAAAATTAATGGAAGTTTGTTGTACTTGATCGCGACAAGTCCTAATATTGTTTTCGCCACATGCCAAGCAGCTAGATATGAAAGTAATCTCAAGGAAAGTCCCATGATCGTAGTGAAAAGAATACTTTGGTATATCAAGGGCACTGTGGACATCAACTCGACATATAACGACAAATCTCAGACATCATTTTTTGGGATATACTGATGCAGATTGGGCCGGTTTAGCGGATGAAAGGAAATCAACATCTGGTGGTGCATTCTATCTCGGCGGACTATGTATTGCTTGGTTAAGCAAGAAGCAGTATTTCATTTCATTAAGCATCGCAGAAGATGAGTATATTGTGGCCACTCAAGCATGAACACAGTTCTTATAGATGAAGCATCAGCTTGATGATATGGGAGCATAAGTGAAGTCTCCGATCAGAATCCAGTGTGATAACTCAAGTGCTATCAATCTTAGCAAAAATCCAGTTCATCACTCAAGGACAAATCACATTGAGATCAAATATCAATTTATCAAGGAGAGAGTGGAGCAAGGGCTTGTGAAGTTGGAGTTTGTGCCTACAAAGATACATGTGGCAGATATTCTGACAAAGGCCTTACCCAAGGAAGCATTCAAAGGGCATCGACTGGATGTGGGAGTTCAGTCGATTCCCCGTACTTAAAAGCATGTGGATGTGAAACCCCCCTCTCACTGAGGTATGATGTGTTCTATACTCTGTTAAAGACTATAAAGGAGTGACCTTTGGGACTGTTGACAAAGGGGGAGAAAATAGTGATTGTTCAAGGGGGAGACAGTGTGGATATTTGAGAAATCATGATAGATATGGGGAGAAGCTGGCAGGTGGAGTAGCCAGATAGGGGAAGTTGAAGCTGTGAACATAAAGGGGGAGAGTATTAAATATGAAAATTCTAGAAGTGATTGATAAAAGAATTGATATCACGCTAGATAAGGATCATGATAAAAGCATAACAACTATGTTGGAATGGTGTGAGAAGGTTTCCAGCTATCCTCAATTGGTAATAGAGTGATTCGAAAATTGGTATCAGTTTCGCAATTGGTATCAGTTTGGTATCAATGGTTGGTGTCAGCAATGAAGTGATTCATTGATAAACTTTTCATTTAACCTTGTTTCTCACGCCGAGCATTGCCCATGTGGGCTTATAGAACATGTTAAATGAATCCTTGAATGCTATCAGAATCGCAAGAGATGAATGGTGGTAGTGGCTGGAAGGAGCTGTAATGAGATATCAATGTGTAATGAAATTTTATGAGAAGAGTTGTCAATAAATCCAAAGGGGGAGATTGTTGGGCAATAATCCCTCAAGGCATCATTGAAGCATTTTTGAGGTGATTGTTTTTGTTGACAAAGTGGGCCTCCATGTTGTGTTCGTTGACAATACAGACTGTGATATATGTTTGTGTCAACAAATGGGGTTTACATGGTGATTTATCGAGTTCATGGGATGCTTTTAGCAATTTATTATTGAATGAAGAACATCGACAAAGGGATAGATGATCTGTAGGTGGTAAAAAAAGAGTAGATACAAAGTGGAACCGTTTTCCAGTGTTTGCCAAATTTTTGGGCCTGAAAATCGTAAAATGGAGAGATATGTTTTTGGAAAATGGTGTGGCGCACAAAATGAAAGAGGTGCGTGGAAAAATTATATGTGGCGCGAAAAATTAGCGTGATGGGAAAAAAATTTAGGTGGCGCGCGGAAAACAGCAGGATGCGCGGAAAACAGCGGGTTGCGTGAAATAGATTGATGAAGTATTTCACACAAGAGGTGTTTCGCGATACGAAGCTCAAAAATTGGCAAAGGCATGAGGTGCGCTAAATTTTGGAGCAGTGCGTGAAAAATGGTGTTGTGCAGAAGATTTTTTTTCGCTCTCAAAGTGGATTATGCGCTCAAGGTGGGTTTTTCGTGCGGGGTCGATTTTGCCTATAAATATTAAGTGACCCCCTCCATTTGGTATAGTTCAAGACATAGAGAATACCCAAGCTCTGGTGTGTGAAATGGAAGTTCGAAAGGGAGTTACACGTAAACTTTAAGTTTGTGCATAAAATTGGCATTGGCGCAGAAAAGAGGTGTTGCGCGAAAAGTGGATTTCACGCAAAAGAAGAAAATTGCGTGCAAGGCAGTTTCCAGGATGCGCGTAAAAGGGAGTGGTTTGTGTAAGAAAGGTGTTGCATGAAAATTGTAATTCGCACAAGTTAAAGTAATTGTGCGCAAGGTGTCATAAGGGCTGCGCATAAAAATTTGGGTTGCCCGGTACACTTGGTGCAAAGTGAGATTCATCTACGGGTGAATGTTGGACGTCAAAAGAGCATCTATCAACAGTTAAGGATGCATATTTCAGTAGTGGTAATGAAGAGACCTACAGATATATAAACTGTGAGTGGATCCTTTCTGACGCACTGAGAAAAGGAAGCAGAAGAAGGTGATCCTCTCCCCCGACAGTGAGCCAGAGAGAGAGAAACAGGGAGTGACCCTTGGGAATGCAGTGAGCTGACCCTAAATCTTGTAAAGACAGTGAGCATGTGACAAAGTAACTGTACCCAAACCTTGAAAACCATAGCTAGTGAAGTTTTGTGGAATTTGGTACGACCGACAACTTGTCGGCATATGCTCCTTGGATATAGCCCAGTGCGGGTGAAGCAAGTAAAAATCATTGTGTCTTGTGCATGTAATACTTTCTTCTTACATTGTGAAACAGGAAAGAGAGAGAATATTGTTTTTCTTAACAGCGAAACAAGATCAGAATGGGCGTTAATTCTAAATTAGTCATACCCTGATTCAACCCCCCTCTCAGGGTATTCATCCTTGTGGACCTAACAATTCAAAACATATAAGTTGATTTAATTAATTTAATAATTAATTCTCGTTGTCACAACAAATAGTGTGTTTTTAAGAAACAATATATATCAAAAGATTGACAATTGTTTATGGACAATTTCAAAGTGAAATTGATTCTAATGAACACCATTGGATAAAATGGTAAAAATATATTCTAATTATACTTTAAAACCATTTAATAGTATAATTTATCACTATAAATTATTTTTATTAATTAAGTTGTTTTTATGTATTTTTTCTATTCATATAAAATTGGAAGTTCTTAGAAAATTTGAAAAAAAATTCAACTTAGGATAATTTTGATATTCCGAATACAAAAATGAAGTCCATTTTGAAATATAAAATTTATATAATTTCAAAAATTGGGTATTGATATTCATAATGGCCACTTTGATTGGTCGCGGAGTGTTAGAATCATGAACTTGTGTACAATGCAAGATATTGAATTATTGAAAGAGAAGTGTATCGTGGAAGCTTGGGTTGTTACATTCTCCCCTCCTTCAATAAATTGTGCCCTCGCAATTTGAAAATGTTCTTCTCAAATAAAAGGTTCAAAGTAGAAAATACCTTTGTGGAAAACCCATATTGGAAATAGGGTTAATAAAAATATAACTTTAAAATAAAGAAAGAGAAGTACAAATGTCAGCTGAGATACCCCATACTAGGATTCTATGAAAATATGGATATGGAGGAGAAACAAACCATTAAGGTCTGATGGAGTGTTAAAGAAAACAGGATTAGGAGAAAGTTAACAATAAGAAAATCACAAACTTGTGATTGGTTAAATGAACATTGATTCCCCGATAGGAAAAGTTTACCTAAAACTTTTTTGTTTTAAGTTACCTTTCATAAAGTTGAGGAATTTATTTAGGAGATTTACTAAAAATGTAAGGAAATATACATACTTTTCATGTAGACTTTCATTAGTTAATAATTTTTTACCACAAACCCATTTTTCACTTAAAAAGATAATAGAACTCAAAAATATTATATTTATCGTAATCGTACAAGGTTCCAAATATTAACACATACCATTTAGATTAGGAAAACTATTTTTTAATAAACAGGGACTTCCTGTAGGCTAGTGGTGGGTAATAAAGGCATGTCGGACTATGGTTGTGGGTTCGATTCCTACAGCTTTGTCCGACGCGATGGGTTATCCCCCGACCTGTAGGTTGTCCTTTTCCTAAAACTATAGTATTATAATATTCTAAAAATAATCTTAAAAAATGTTTTAACATTAAAAAATATTATCAAAAGTTAAACTTAATCCATTCCAACCTTTATAGTTATCCAAAATACATCTATCCAGTCTCTCTCTAAAAGGTCTCTAAATTCCAAAATCAACTGTAACATCAGATTCCCCAAACAAGGTAAAGATTGTCTTATTGTCACATAATAAAAATATGATTACCTTCATCATATTAAAACCTTAATGAGAACAACAAGTATTTCAGTACAACCCTTATATATATAACATTATTCTTATAACCAAAATATAGTTCTTGAGTCCAAAAACACAAATACAATAATTATTCCACTTCAACTGTAGTAATAGCATAAGATTGGCCTTGATCCCTTGGCCTTTTCTGAGGTAAGTTTCCCTGACGCTTATGACATTCATTTTCATAATGCCCCATTTCCCGAAAATTGTAGCATTCAACATTGATAGCCTCTATAATTCCCTTAAAATCACGAGCCTGATGACCTTTTTCTCCACATTTATAACAAACTCTCATTCCTTTTAGGAAAGTATCGGGGTGATTCTTCCCACAATTATAGAATAATATAAAATCCATCTTTCCCTTTTTCCCTTTATCAGTCTCTTGTTCCACCGTTCTCTTCTTCTCTTACTTTACTTTTTTGTCATAAGACTTAGAGAATTCCTTTTCTATCTTGATAGCACCTGAGAATATATCTTCGTACATTGAGAAAGATTGTGATACCAATGCTTGAAGAATAAATGGTTTTAACCCATCAAAGAAACGATCAATCTTACTTCAGGATTACATATATAATCTGTAGCATACCTCGCTAACCTTGTAAAGTTGACCTCATAATTTGCGACATTCTTATCCTCCTTTTGTCTCAGACTCAGAAATTTATTTTCCATATCTGCTCGATGGTCAGGAAGAAAGTATTTTTCTAAGAAAATCTCTTTGAACTCCCTCCATTCCATATTTTATACTTCATCTCTTCCTTTGTGTTTTGAATCAATGACCACCATTGATCAGCATCTCCCGTGAGGCGGTAAACTGCCTTGATAACCTTTTCCCTTTCACTACTCCCCAAGGAACGAAATATTTTTTCTAAGGAATTTATACATTTCTCAGTTACTAAGGGATTTGTACTCCCATTGACTGTTGGTGGTTGTTTCCTCATGAAGCGGTCTAACATTGATCCTCCACGTTCTGGATCAGGGTGCTCCCAATGAGTAAGGTTATTATTCTTAAACTGAGTGAGTTTTCCCAGAATGGGGATAACTTGATCAGCACCAGTTGAATCACCAGCTCCATTATAATTATCTTGAGCAGGAGGGAAATCCATACATGGAGTGCGTGCATTGATACAGTTTCCATTCCTTCTGGTAGGCGCCATTTCAAAACAATGGCATAAACTAGATCAGTTTATGAATCAAAATACATAATTCCATACTTGTCAAAAACATAACATAAATTGAATAGTTTATGGATATAATCCATATTCATAAAAATGTTTTCTTTGAGGAAGTATATACTCATAAACCCTTCATAATGGTTTGTAAAGAAAATGACAATTATACTAAGCATATCCCCCGGGAGTGTCATAACCAAGAGTGCAGCAAGGCCCGTTGTCATGCACCTGTTCCTATTCGAGTCTAGCTTAAAGTGGTGTTTTCGGGTTTTACCCCTACGTACATCAGTGCCAGAGCCACCTCTACCTACTCGTATCAAGACAAGGATGTATTGCTCGGAAAACTCACAAAATCTCTATAATACCAAAATTCTAGGAAGTTCTTCTATACTAATCCTCAAAGTCTATATTAGGGCTATGTGCTCTAATCATAGTTTTTCAAAATCTAGCTTCCAAGGTTAGTACTAAACTGCCTCTCATACCAACTGTAATGCCCGACCCCAGTTACCCAGAGTCGGTGCATTATTACGTAACATTTTCATGATCACAAAAGATCACATCTCGAAAGACCAATTAGTTTAGTAGCTTTGGAAACACTAGATACATTCATAAATGTTACATTACAAAATAAAGTGAAAAATTAAAATAACATAGTCTCCATATTACACACTCATATCCCCTTCAGACTATCCCTACAGGTCAGTCATAAAATATTCCTTCACATCCTGGGAAAATTAAAACATATAAAGGGGTGAGCTCAGATGCTCAGTAAGGATAACAATATAGTGGAAACTTTCATAAATAAATATAAACATTTAAGGAAATGTATAACCAAAACGAAAGCCTTTTAAACATGAACATAAGAATAATATGGAAAAAATAAAATGAAATAATGCCATTTACTTATTCACATGGATATTATACTAGTTGAATAATTACATGCAATATCAATAACCACTTTCATAATGATGGAATGCATAATGTCATACTATCATAACCACATAGCCAAGGCCTCGTGCCAAGACTACAAATAAGATTTTGTCAAGGACTCGTGCCAAGACACTAGTTTGTCTCAAGAGACCTACCGATGCATCGAGGAGCTATAGAGGGCTCCACCCATCACTTATTAAGTCCAATGCATTCCTTATATGAAAAGGTTTAAACATATCATAAACCATAAAACAATCATATAAAACATGCATAAAGGAAACATAAAATTTCCACATTTCAATCACAAGATATCAATACAACACATTGATTTAATAAAAACATTATCAAAACCATTTTCAATACCAAAATAAAATAAAAGTAAAACATGGTAATTATTTTTCATTTAAAAAAAGTTATGGCTTGCAAAGGAAGCAGAAACTAAAATAATGGTCACGGCGGGGGACAAGTCGTTGTCGCCGCATACGTACGACAAAAAAACATTCCCTTTTGTCATTTAGTAAAATTCTTCGTATAAAAAATATTCCTTTTGAATAAACGTAAAATTCAAAGGGGTTTATACAACGTATAAAATAAATACTTGTATTAAAACAAAATATGCCTCAATAAAATAATATTGAGACGATGTCCATTACCTCATGTCCGACTTGACTTGATCATTCATTAATCTCCTGAATAATAAAATAGGGTTAATATCTACTTTCATAAGAACCTTTTTCAAGTTCATTATTCATTTTATATAACTTATTACCATGTTATGAAATTTATGTAGTCGTTTAAGTTAATAACGGTCATTTTGTCGATCATTAGTACTTGAGTCAACAATAAACTTCTTATAATTACAAGTTGTTCATGTGGTAAAATATAAATTATCTCTAGAATTATATTAATTATCTTGATATCACATATATCATATATATCTAGTATATACATGCATTAATAATATTACATAACATTTAGAGGTATGAAATGAAATGCACCGTTCATGGAGATGGTAAGTCGTACGTACGCATGAACGCTACCTTCATTTATATTTCATATTTAATGGAATTAAATCATGATGATATAAAGGTATATTATAATTACAATAGAATATTATATATAATAACATTTAACTTCTTCCTTTATACTTCCCACATATGGCATTAATGATTCAAATCACTTTGAGGGGGTGGTAGTCTGCACTTCCTAAAATGAAATTATCGTGTTTACCCATAATGGAATCCATAAAGGTATGCCATAAATGAAAAATACAGAAGAATAAGGAAAAAATAAATATCATATATAAATATATAAATATATTTTCATCATAATGGCCACCATGAGAGGTGTTAAAATAACATTGAACAATCATTGTTTTGTGAGCCAGTAATTCGCCACCCACAGAAATAGTATGTTCTTTAACCATTAGACGAAGGTGTGTGTAAGATTAAATAAAATACTTCTCAAGAAAAACCCTATATATTGAATATAGTATATTTCTTACAAAATAAAGGAATAAAAAGAGTTTAAGGTGTTTTAGAAGCAAAATAAAACAAAACAACATAAGAGAAGACATTACCTTAAAATCGGGTAACTCTTTCTGATTGGAGCCAAAGGATTCCTTGGGAAGACTTATACCCAAAGTGAGGGTTATAAGAGTAAGAGAGTGGATTTTAGAGATTGTTTGGTTAGAGTTTGGTCATGCTAAACGGCTTTGATGGTGTGAATAATGTGGTAGAGGTGGGGGCCTTTATAAGAGGAGAGGAGGGGATCTTTTGGAAAGATTGAAATGATACTTTATTATGAAATGATTTTTCAGATTTTAAAGGTCCCCCAATGATATATTTCCTGGATAAGGTGATAAGGGTTCGAAATCTACTCATAAAATAGGTTTTTGACAAGTTTAAGTCTTAGATTTTACATTATATTTTCATTTTATTTAAATCGTTAATTAATGAGGTTATCGCTGCATCATCATGGTGTCATAAAAAATTTAATTTATTTAATCTATAAAAATTATAAAAAAATTACCATGATGTATGAAATATTTTTATATTTCCAATGAATATTTATAGTCGAAGGTTTAACTTATATAACCCCATGTAATAATTGGTTTAGTAAAACAACACATGTTTGTGACAATTTTATTTTTACATTAAATAAAAAGTTATTAATGCCTTTTTCTTACCCAAGTAGCTCCATGGGGTCCCCAAGTTGACCCATGAATTTTCGTGGTCGGCCATGACTCATCAAATAAGGGAAAGACAAGTGTAAATCTAATTTCATATTATTATAACATTATATTTACATTAAATTACACTAATTACCTTTAATCGCGATTAATAAAACTTAAATGTTACTATTCACCAAAAATTATTTTCATCCCATTGAACCAAATTTTACTTACTAATGAAAACCATGTATGTATTATTTTTGAAATTAAATTCACAGATGTGGTAAAGTTTCATTTAAACGAAAAATTAGTTTTTTAACTACCACTTAGTGGTTTCACTATTCATCAAAAATTGAAGTTTTTCAAAAAAATACCAAAAATTCACCCTAAGATATATTTGATATTCCTAATTAAAAAATGATGTCTATTTTACAAAATTCAAAATATATAAGTTTATTTAATTAATTTAATAATTAATTCCCACTGTCACAATAAATAACGTGTTTTTAAGAAACAATATATATCAAAAGATTGACAATTTGTTATGTCAAATTTCAATGTGAAATTAATTCTAATGACCACCATTAGATAAAATGGTCAAAATATATTGTAATTATTCTTTAAAACCCCTCAATTGTATAATTTATCCCTATAAATTATTTTGATTAAAAAAGTTGTTTTTGAGTATTTTTTCTATTCATAGAAAATTAGATGTTCTCAGAAAATTACAAAAAATTAAACTTAGGATAATTTCGATATTACGAATACAAAAATGAAGTCCATTTTGAAATATAAAATTTATATAATTTCAAAAGGTGGGTATTACTATTCATATCAGCTACTTTGATTGGTCGCGGTGTCTTAGAATCTCGAACTTGCGTACAATGCAAGATATTGCATTAGTAAAAGAGAAGTGTATCGTGAATGATTGGGGTGTTACAAGAATTCCCATAAAAATAATGTCGAACTATGTTCCTATGTCACAAAATGCTCAAGAAGATGCATTGGAAAATGCATCCACACCCATAGATGATATAGACCGAGATGAAATGGTTATTGGAATTTCCCACCACCGAATGGTCTTTCTAATTATTCTTAACAATACAAAGGAGATTGATGAGGTTATCCTCGTTTCTAAGACTTATGGTCACACCACCAGCTAGATGACTCCCATTTTAAATTACCTTTGGAAGGGGAACTCCAACCAGATAGGGCCGGAAGAGAATAGATTTGGATATGGGCAGTCAACATTGTCATTTATAATGCGGTAAACAAAGAAAATGATTTCTAGAAAAAAGTCCTTGACGAAGTCCTTCTCAGGTTCTTTGATAGAGGATAGACTACTGATGTCATGAAAGAAGTGCATGCCAGATCTTGTGGATCACACTAATTAGCGACCATGATTTCTCATCAAATCCAAAGGCTTGGATACTATTTGCCAACTATGATACATGATTGATCCATATTCACTAAGAAGTGTCATTCCTTCAAAGTTCATGCCAATTTTTTTCACCGACTCCCAATGTTTATTCACACATATAAGTACCTCTAACCATTTCTTTCCTGGGGGATGGATTTTGTGGGACCATATCCCCCCGCCACTGCCAGACAATTCAAGTTCATACTCACAACAACCGACTTATTTTCTAAATGGTCCAAATCAATACCCTTTAAATAAGTCAGGGAAAAAGGAATGTTTATCTTTATTAAGGCCAAAATAATTACAATATTTGGTTTCCCTCACACAATACTAATGGAAAACAACACTAAATTCTTCACTGTTGAGTTATAAAAGTTATACCTGGAGTATAGAATCAGAGTCAACCATTCATCCCACTATCATGCAACATTCAATGGGTAGATAGAGGCTTTTAACAAGAAACTATATAACATACTCCAAATGTTGGTAGATAAGTATAATAAATCATATCCAGACATGATCTTTGATAGTCTATGGGCTTACCATACTACGGCCCACACTGTCACCCAGGAAACCCTGTACTCGCTAGTATACGGGGCAGAGGCGGTTTTTCCTATCGAAATTCAAGTGACATCACATTGTGTTTCCATTTGGGATCAATTTTTATTAGATGAGAAATCCCATAGATGGTTTTATGAGTTGGAGCCACTAGATGAAAAATGGTTTCACACTTTGCACCATTTGGATGTCTACCAAAATCTGATCGCATGAGCCTTCAACAAAAAGGCTCTCCTTCGATCTTTCCTCAAATGAGATATAGTGTTGGTCCTCATAACCACAATGATACTTGTGAATAATTCCCCAAAGAATGAACCAAAGTTGTAAGGACCATATGTCATACATGTGGACTATTCCAATGGAGCATATTCTTTGATATCAATGGGTAGACAGCTAATCGTAGCTCCCACAAATTCAAGGTTTTTGAAGAAGTACTTCGCATAAGAGTGACTCTCATTGATGGTGAAAAATATAGGACCCTAAAATGTGTGTTATTATCCTAACTACATGTTGTTAAAATTTATGGTATTAGTCCCAGAAACATGCATTTAAACTGTGAATCACTATTTCATCGATGCATGACTCTAAATTGCATAGCATAGCATCCAAGCTGCAAGACGTTAAACCTCATAGCATAAATCGTCTTAATCACATGATGATAAACTACATGATCCCTCGTAGAAATATGTATGGATTGATTCTCATTTAACAAGTGGTAAATGTAGTGACGCCTCGACCCTCGATCTTGGCCAAGCCCCCCCCCCATGAAACAATGCATCTATCATATATTTTATCTCCCCGCATTTATGAGGGAAACCCCTGTCACTCCTTTTTTATCATATATAGTATAACTCATGTGATATTAGGATAAGTTGTATGTATTCCCTTATGTAAACAATCTACGGAGTAATATGATAGACCGAACACCCATAGTGGATGAAACCAAAATGCCCATACTCCTATGTCTGACCCTGATCTGTATAAGGAACATTCGGAACTATGTACAGATTGATTCCTTCCCTTGCAGGATATGTAGTGAAGCAAAAATTTGGAATCTTGGCCCAGACACCAACAAAAAAATGCCCTCTCATGTCCCTACACATGGACCAAACCTTTGCAGGGAACATTCATAACTATGTACGGATTGATTCCTGTCCTTTCTAGATATGTAGTGATTCCCGGATCTGGGATCTCGACCTAGCCACCATTTAAAAAAATCCCCCTTCCTTGGTACAAAGGTCAAACATGAATGAAGAGTCCCTGAAAGGTCCTAATCGCATGACAATAAACTGTGAGATTCTTCCAGAGTCACATGCAGCCAGATTCTTAATATTATGTGATCGTGCACATGACCCCCACTCATAAATAATCGAAATATCATACTTCCCCCTAAATATGAGTCAAATATATGTTGAATCTCTAGTAGTTCACATCTAACCACAGTCTGGGTATTTCTTAAATTCCAAGGCACATCTTTCGCATTTGTCAAACTCCATACTCTGGGAAATATTGGATCCCCATAAACATTCATGGTCATCATAGTTGGAAGGCTAGTGTCCTGTGGACACCTTTGTACGACTATGAACATCATGCCCCAATGGATATATATATGATTCCTACCATGTGGACATCAATCAAAGGAAAATTCTTCCTTAGTAGAGTCCTCTCCTACCTCGGTAATCCCAATGGTTTTCATGCCCCTTGTCATTCCTCCTGATCCAAGTTACCCTCGGAAACTATGGTTTACACCTTCCATAATCACTCATGACTAAGGAGTGCTAGAATATCCTAACCACAATTAAATCAAAGCTAGTAAGGGTCTTTGAGACAGCATAATGTCCTTGTTACATGACTCTAAACTGCATATCATAATGTCCTCCCCACTCAACGTTAAACTACATAGAATTATTTTATGCCTAATGTTCTCCCTGTTGTCGATTTATATATTTTTTAGTGGTGATCTAGAATCCTCATAATCCCTTTTTTCTCACACTTATCATAGCTCACATGACCTTAGGGATCTAAATGAGAGATCCACCATGACATCATGGAAAATTCATATTAGAATTGGGTACTAGTAGCAAAACTTTAAAATCATGTCATGGTTCCCTTCCCCATAAGGAACCCCGAATCCTAGACATACGATGTTAAAATACATTGTACCCCAAAATGGGATGAGTGCCTCATCCTACATATGAGTTAAATCTATGTAAGGGATTCCAGATTCAATGAGTGAGTCACAGCTCGAATGTCTCTAATATATCTGGATGCACTCCTACAATACCTCAAACTTCATTCTCTGAGTGATCTTGAATCCCCATAATCTTCCATGGCCAACAGAGATGGAATGTTAGAGTCCTGTAGACACATTCGTTTGAATATACACATCATTACCTAGTGTCTCTATCTATGTATCCTACAAAATGGCAATCAATCTAAGGAAATTTCGTCCTAAGGAGAGTCCTATCCAATCTCAGTATGCCCAATGACTTCCAAACCTCGTAACATCCATCCTGATTCAAGGGCCCTCAAATTCATGGTTTACATTCTCCTTCCTACCCATGTCATGTATATATTGAGACATACCAACCCAATTCACCTATGGTCTCTCTTGAATCTTTTATTAAATAAATATACCCCATACATATGCATTGATTTATCTGCAAATAAGGGAAAAAATGCCACCCCTTATTTCCATCTATCCCCAGAGAATATCAAATAAATGTCTCTTTTCAGGATAAGGTGCACACCTTGTCAAAGGTTATATGTCAAGTTCAGAAAGTTCCCAATCTCAATAATCATTCATAGCCCTAAGATATGGAAGGTAAATGTCCTTCAAACACCTTTTTTGACTATCCACATCATTCCCCAGTGGCTCTGCATATGATTCCTACAAGACAATCATATATCTAAATAAAATTCATCCTTTGGAGAGTCCATTCCAGTTTTTGTACACTCATATGGAATTAATGTCCCATATCACCTCACAGATTTGGAAACCCCCCCTTGAAAATAGCTTACATGTCCTTCCCTTTTCAAATTCCCAAATATTAAAAAGATTTATAATTGAACTGATCATTCAACAGATCTCCCTATTGAAATTAAGAATTGTGTGGTAGAATTTTCCCATCTAAAGACAATACAAATGTATCTAATACTTTCAGACATCGTCACTCCGACATTCCACCCACTGTGGCTCCCAACATCTAAACAAATTCAAAGTGTTGTAAATCCTCACAGGCCATCAGAGAAGGAAGGCCAGTGTCCTACAGACACCCTTGTTTGACTATGCACTTCATGACCCAATTTATTTTCATATGTCACCTACAAAACAGCCATCAATAAAAGGAAATTCATCCTCAGAAGAGTCCTCTCCTACCTATGTAAGCCTAATACATCTCTTGATCCTCATACGAGTACAAAACTCAAAAATTTAGGGTCAAGAAAAATCCATCATTCATATCTGAAATATATTAGGCCATTATCGGCTGATGAATCCCATGTTAGTTCCCCTTCCCCATTATATTTGGTCAAACATGTTTGACCTAAAACATCATTAATAAGTTTGATTGGTAGGAATGTGAGCTTCTAGTGAAAAAGACTCCATACTCGCTAGATTGAAAATCCGCAAAGGGAACCTATGGATAAAATTCAAGTATCAGTTATTTAAACCTATACCTTGTCTGGTTTAGAAAAAATTGGTGAGCTATCAAAGGATATGTAAATATTGTTAGGCTGAAAACCCACAAAGGGAGGCTTATTAAATATTCAGGATGTACCCGCTAACCCCATATCAAGAAGGATTAGGTAGAAATATGGGTGATAATGAAAAAGGAACAAAATTTCATCATTTTTTCCATAAATCCTCTAGAATACTCAAACTACACTCTTTGAGTCCCATATCTCCTGAAAAAATTAGAGCCCGATTTGATTATTTCATCTAATCGAAATGATGTTTATATGATTGATTGTGATCAATTAACATGACTATAAAAGGAAAATAACAATCATTTAAAGTAATAATAGTTTCATTTAGTTCAAAAAAAAATTGGTGGAACATACCTAGTTTGGTGTCTTTCTATATTATCAAAAGGAAAATGAGTACACGTCATGATTTCAGAAAAATTACAATAATGCCCAGCTCGCCCTTTCCAGAAAAATGGAATGTAACTGCAAGAGTCCATCAAGAGTTTGTTCTAAATAATATCTCTCATCGTCATAAACCTTTATTTTGGGGTTCACTCTTTCCATGATGGCTTTAAGGTCCCACCTTTTTTTTTGGATAGCTTCATAATTTGCATATGAAGAGGATAGTTAAGCCTTCAATCTTGTTATGCGGGCGTCGCACTCCCGCAACTTTTCCTTTTCGGTGATCACCAAATCACAAGATTTTGAATCTTCAGCTATTAGGTGATCAAGATCCTCTAAAACATCTCATAAGGTCATCACCTGATAATAACCATCAGAAGTAATCAGTCTCATCATTAAATCTAGACATAGGTGTTTCCACAGCAAGGAACAATAACTGGTATTGTGCCTATTTTTACACTGTTTGGTGCCTCCCCGTAGCACTAGTACCTTGATCCTCCCCAACCACAATGGTCTATAGTTTAGAATTTTAATTATGGGAGTGGGAAGGGACATAAGATAGGTACCCCAAGATGGGGGATCTCCTTACCCTCAAATGGTTCAACCACTAGAGCTAGGTGTGGAGAAATAGTCGTGACTTCCAGGGTGTCTAGTAATACTCTGCTGGGGCCAGCCTCATTTGGGTCATGGGAAGATCCACAAGAGAGGAGCAGTCTGAATCACTCCCCACTAAGATAGTCCGCACTGATAAAGCCCCTTCTAGACACTTATGGCAGTGAATCGAGTGGCTCCTCACCATAGGGGAAAGAACATATGGCATAGCCATTGTGGCCACTATAGGTAAATGAATTTGAGACGTATCCATTACACTTATCATAAAGAAGAAATTTATGGCATGGTTGTCAGGGTTAGGACAAAGAAAATAATGGTTAGAGAATTCTGGACCTGCTGAACTGTTCTTCTTAGCCCTCCTTCAAGGTAACATCCTACCCACAATTGGGCATATTTTAATGATAGAAAAGTGCATCTAGTCGTATTGGGGATGATAACCTCCATAGTCGCACCTTACCATATCATCATAATCCATAACAAAAGAAAAATTATGGGATGATAATATATCATTAAATGAATATATGGAAGAAGAAAAAAATTTAGAGGCACCCAAATTTCTTGGAAAACTGGTAAGGGAGGCATGGCTGAAAAATTGCCACTAGATCAAGAGAGTAGTGAGGATATCGTCTCTAAGCGTGATAATGTATGATTTTTCCTCTAAATAATTGTACTTTTCAACAATTAATGGACCATGAGGGGTAGGGTGTGGTGAAAATGAGAAGTAAGAAGTGTCATTCAGCAACCCAATGACATCACTAATGTTTAAGTCCTGGGATGAACAACAAAAAATTTGAGAAGGGTAGGCTGAAAGTCGGAGTGAGGAACCATTGAATTATACCGATATTCATAGCAAGAAAAGTGTTCTTCTGTCAACCCATAAAATAATTGAAATGGTCCTTTGAGACAATGTGGAGTCCTACCTTCTTGTATTTTCCAAAATAACTCATAAATTTGGGCTAGAGTAGGAGTGTCCAGATTGATGGGTCAACCTTCTTCCAGCACAGTCGCCATCGTCATAGTGCATGCCCTAACCATCGTATATACATTGCGGGATGAGAAAATCCATCCACTCAAAAATATTGTGAATAAACCTACTAATCTAAGTGTAGGTGGAACATATGGTTGAATCTCATACCCCCAGGAGGTATATCGTCCCACATCGAGGGTAGCGCAATAAGACCCTGGAGTCTGTTGAGACTGATGGGAGGGACGAGTTTGACTACGGAGAGCCCTAAACTTGGCTTTTTCACCTATATAAATAATCCTATCCAAGCCTAAAATTGGATAATTGTGTGATCTTGGGGGGGATGATCAAGTAATCGCTCTTCCATAAGCAGTAGGCTCCTTGTCAATGGGGAAACATGGTTGGTATTATCCCAAGTAATGGCTATTGGGAGAAACTCTTCATACATCAATCAAAGGATGGGGAGCCCTCCAAGATTTTGGATTTCCCATAAGATTATTCCCACATCCCCACAGAACAAATGGAAGGTTTTGGTTCTTGAGAACCATTCGACCAGCAGCTTAGAAAGGATTTCAACAGGGGAGAAGGCTGCTAACTGAGAGACCCGGGCTGCCTGATATAAATTCACTACCTCCAACTAGTTAGGGGACTCTAAATAGGTTTAATGTACCTAGAATTACTAGGACCACTCTTTAAATAAGAATCCTATTGTAACGCCCCAACCCCAGTTACCCAGATTCGGTGCATTATTGCGTAACATTGGCATGATCACAAAAGATCAAGTCTCGAAAACCCGATTAGTTTAGTAGCCTTGGAAACACTAGATACATTCATAAGTCTTACATTACATCATAAAGGAAATCAAAACTACAACAACATATTGTCTTCATATCCCCTCATATTATCCCTGTAGGTCATTCATAATATACTTCTTCATATCCTGTAGAAATTAAAACATTGGAAGGGGTGAGCTCAGATGCTCAGTAAGGATAACAATTCAGCGGAAACTTTCATAAATAAACATAATCATTTAAGGCAATGTATAACTAAAACAAAATCCATTAAAAACTTGAACTTCCGCATAATACAGAAAAATTAAAATAAGATAATGCCATTTACTTATTCACATGGATATTCTACTGGTCGAATAATCACATGCAATATCAATAACCACTTTCATAATGATGGAATGCATAATTCCAAACTATCATAACCACGTATCCAAGGCCTCGTGCCAAGACCACAAATAATATTTTGTCAAGGCCTCGTGCCAAGACACTATTTTGTCTCATGAGACCTGCCGATGCATCGAGGAGCTATAGCGGGCTCCACCTGTCGCTTATTAAGTCCAATGCATTCCTCATATGAACAAGTTTAAACATATCATAAACCATAACATAATCGTATCACATAAAACATGCATAAAGGAAACATAACATTTCCACATTTCAATCACAACATATCAATACAACACATTGATATAATAAAAACATTATCAAAACCATTTTCAATACCAAAATAAAAGAAAATTAAAACTTGGTATTTATTTTTCATTTAAAAAAAGTTATGTCTTATTGAGGAAGCAGAAACTCAAATAATGGTCACGGCGATAGAGAAGTCATTGTCGCCCCATACGAACGATAAGAAAAAAAATTACTTTTTGTTGTTTAGTAAAACACTTCGTATAAAAATATTCCTTTTTAATAAATGTAAAAGTCAAAGGGGTTTATACATCGTATAAAAGAAATTTGTGTATAAAACAAAATATTCCTCAGTGAATGGAGATTGAGACGAAGTCCTTACAAAGATCATTTTTTTAAATACAATAGATCTATTATGTGTATTCACTATAAGTACACATAAATAAATTAAAAATAAATGATAGGACATAATAATATCATGACATAATTTGAAAGTAGGAGATTAACCCAAGGAACAGAAATTGGGTTAATAAGTTCCCTTACCTCATGTCCGACTTGACTCGATCATTCTTTAATCTCATGAATAATAAACTAGAGTTAATTTATATTTTCTTAAGAACCTTCTTCATGTTTATTATTCCTTTTATATCACTTATTACCATGTTATGAATATTATGTAATTATTTAAGTTAATAATGGTCATTTTGTTGATCTTTGGTACTTGAGTCAAAAATGAACTTCTTATAATTACAAGTTGTTCATTTGGTGAAATATACATTATCTCCAGAATTATATTCATGATTTAGATATGATATATATCATATATATCCAGTATATACATGAATTTATAATATTATATAATATTTAGAGGTAAGAAATGAAATGCACCGTTCATGGAGACGGTAAGTCATATGTACACATGAACGCTACTTTCATTTATATTTCATATTTAATGGAATGAAATTATAATTATATAAAGGTATACTATAAGTACAGTATAATATAATGTATAATACCATTTACTCTATCCTTTATACATCCCACATATGGCATTAACGATTCAAATCACTTTGAGGGGGCGGTAGTCCGCACTTTCTAAAATGAAATTATCACGTTTACCTATAATAGAAATCATAATGGTGTGCCATAAATGAAAAATATAGAAGCATAAGAAAAACATAATCATAAAATATATCATATATAAAAAATAGTGTCATCATAATGGCCACCATGAGAGGTGTTAAAAGAAGTTTGAACAATCATCGTTTCGTGAGGCAGTAATTCGCCACCCAGAGAAACAGTATGTTCATTAACCATTAGACGAAGGTGTGTGTAAGTGTAAATAAAATACTTCTCATAAAAACATTTGATTATATTGAATATACTGTTTTTTTTTACAAAATAAAGTAATAAAAGGATTTTATGGGGTTGGAGAAGCAAAATAAAACAAAAGAACACAAGAGAAGACATTACCTTAAAATCGGGTAACTCTTTTTGATTTGAGCCAAAGGCTTCCTTGGAAAGACTTATGCCCAAAGTGAGGATTCTAGGAGTAAGAGAGGGAAGTTGGGAGATTATTTGGGTAGAGTTTGTCTGAGAAAAATGGCTTGACGGTGTTAATAAGGTGGTAGAGGTGGGGGCCTTTTATAAGAGGAGAGGATGGGCACTTTTGTAAAGATTGAAATGTTACTTTATTATGAAATGATTTTCAGATTCTAAAGGTCCAAAAATGATATATTTCTTGGATAAGGTGATAAGGGTTCTAAATATACTCATCTAATAGTTTTTTGAAAAGTGTAAGACTTATAGTTTACATTATCTTTTCATTTTATTTAAATCGTTAATTAATGAGGTAATCATTGCATTATAATGGTGTCATAAAAAATTTAATTTAATTAATATCTAAAAATAATAAAAAAACTATAATGATGTAGGAAATATTTTTATCTTTCCAATGAATAAATATAGTCTAAATTTTAACTTATATAACCCCATGTAATAATTCATTTAGTAAAACAACACATGTTTGTGACAATGTTATTTTTACTTTAAATAAAAATTTATTAATGTCATTTTCTTACCCAAGTGGCTCCATGGGGTCCCCAAGTTGACCCATGGATTTTCTTGGTCGGACATGACTGATACAATAATTTTAGGACAAGTGTAAAGGTATTTTCATATTTTATAATATCATTTTTACCTTAAATTTCACTAATTACCTTTAATTGCGATTAATTAAACTTAAAAGTTACTATTCACCAAAAATTTATTTTAACTTCATTGAACCAAATTTCACTTCCTAATGAAAACCATGTATGTCAGATTTTTGAAAATAAAGTCACAGAAGTGTTAATGTTTCGTTTAAACGAAAAATCAGTTTTTAACTACCACTTAGTGGTTTCATTATTCATCAAATATTGAAGTTTTTCAGAACAATGCCAAAAATTAACCCTAAGCTATAATTGATATTCCAAATTCAAAAATGATTTCTATTTTAAAAAATTCCAAACATATAAGTTGCATTAATTAATTTTATAATTAATTTCCATTGTCAAAACAATTATCATGTTTTTAAGAAACAATATATATCAAAAGATTGACAATTGTTTATGTCCAATTTCAAAGTGAAATTAATTATAATGAACACCATTGGATAAAATGGTAAAAATATATTATAAATATACCATTAAACCACTAAATAGTACAATTTATCACTATAAATTATTTTGATTAAAAAAGTTGTTTTTAATTATTTTTCACAATTCATAAAAAATCGGATGTTCTCAGAAAAATACCAAAAATTCAACAGAGGATAATTTTGATATTCCAAATCCAAAAATGAAGCCCATTTTGAAATATAAAATATATATAATTTCCAAAAGTGGGTATTACTATTCATAATGGCTATTTTTATTGGTCGCTCGGTGTTAGAATATCGAACTTGCGTACAATGAAAGCTATTGCATTTTTGAAAGAGAAGCGTTTTGTGGAAGCTCGGGATGTTACATTATCCCATCCTTCAATAAATTGTGTCCTCACAATTTGAAATTTTTCTTTGAAAATAAAAGGTTGAAAATAGAAAATACCATTGTGGAAAACCCACATCGAAAATAAGGTTAATAAAAATATAACATTAAAAGAAAGAAAGAGAGGTACAAAGGTCACCTGAGATAGCCCAAACTAGGTTTATTTGAAAATATGGATATGGAGGGAAAACAAACCATCAAGGTCTGATGGAGAGTTGTACAAAACAAGATTAGGAGAAATTTAACCACAAGAAAATCACAAACCTGTGATTGGTTAAACGGTCATTGAATCCCCAGTTGGAAAAGTTAACCGACAAATTTTTTGTTTTAAGTTTCCTTTCATAAAGTTGAGGAATTTATTTAGGAGATTTACTAAGAACGTAAGGAAATATACATACTTATCATGTAGAGTTTCATTCTTTAATAAATGTTTACCACAAACCCATCTTTCACTCAAAACGATAATAGATCTCAAAAATATTATATTTATCGTAATCGTACAAGGTTCCAAATATTAACACAAACCATATATATTAGGAAAACTATTTTGTAATAACCAGGGACTTCCTGTAGGCTAGTGGTAGGTAATAAAGGCATGTTGCACTATGGTTGTGGGTTCGATTCATATAGCTTTGTCCGACGCGACGTGTTATCCCCCGACCAAGAGGTTGTCCTTTTCCTAAAACTATAGTATTATAATATTCCAAAAATAATGTTCATAAATGTTTTAACCTTAAAAAATACTTTCCAAAGTTCAACTTAATCCATTCCAACCTTTATAATTATCCAAAATACCTATGTCCAGACTTTCTCTAAATGGTCTCTAAATTCCAAAATCAATTGTAACATCAGATTCCCCAAACAAAGTAATGTTTCTCTTATTGTCACATACAAAAATATGATTACCTTCATCATTTTAAATCCTTAATGAAAACAACAAGTTTTGTAGTACAATCCTTATATATATATCTCACATTATCCTTATAACCAGAATATAATCCTTGAGTCCAAAAGCACCAATACATTAATTATTCCACTTTAACTGTAGTAACAACCGAAGATTTTCCTTTTTCCCTTGGCCTTTTCTGAGGAATTTTACCTGACTCTTAGGACATTCATTTGCATAATGCCCCATTTCCCTAAAATTGTAGCATTCAACTTTGATATCCTCTTTCTTTTCCTTGCAATCATGACCCTGGTGACCTTTTTATCCACATTTATAACATACTCCCATTCCTTTTTGGAAAGTACCGTGGTGATTCTTCCCACAATTATCGCATAATGGAAAATCATTCTTTCCCTTTTTCCCTTTATCTGTCTCTTGTTCCACCGTTCTCTTCTTCTCTTGCTTTACTTTATTTTCATAAGATTTAGAGAATTCATTTTCTATCTTGATAGAACACAAGACTATATCTTCGTATGTTGAGAAAGGTTGTGATACTAAATCTTGACGGAGAAATGGTTTTAACCCATCAAAGAAACGATCAATCTTACTTCTTGGGTTACGTATATAATCTGTAGCATGTCTTGCTAACCTTGTAAAGTTGGCCTCATACTTTTTTACATTCTCATCCTCCTTCTTCCTCAGACTCAGAAATTGTCTTTCCATATCTGCTCGATGGTCGTGTGGAAAGTATTTTTCTATTAAAAGCTCTTTGAACTCTCTCCATTCCATACTTCATACTTCTTCATCTTCCTTTGTGTTTTCAATCAGCGACCACCATTGATCGGAATCTCTAGTAAGAAGGTAAACTGCCATGAAAACCTTCTCCATTTCGCTACTCCCCAAGGCATGGAATATTTTCTCTAAGGAGTTTATCCATTGCTTAGCTACTAATGGATTTGTACCCCCATTAAATGTTTGCGGTTGTTGCCTCATGAAACGATCTAACATTGATCCTCCACGTTGCGGATCAGGGTGCTCTATACGAGTAAGGTTATTATTCATAACTTGAGTGAGTTGTCTCAGTATGGTAATAAGTTGATCAGCACCAGTTGTATCTCCAGCTCCACAATAATTATCTTGAGCAGGAGGGAAATCCCTACACGAAGTGCGTCCATTGATACGATTTCCATTCCTCCCACTAGGTGCCATTTCTAAATAATGGCATAAACTAGATCAGTTTATAAATCAAAATACATAATTCCATACTTGTAAAACACTTAACATAAATTGAACTATTTATGGATATAATCCATAATCATAAAAAGAAATGTTTTCTTTGAGGAATTATATACTCATAAACCCTTAATAATGGTTTTTAAAGAAAACTATAATTATCCTAAGCATATCCCCCAGGAGTGTCGTAACCAAGAGTGCAGCAAGGCCCGTTCTCATGCACCAGTTCCCATTCGAGTCTAGCTCAAAGCAGTGTTTTCGGGTTTTACCCCTAGGTACATTTGTGCCAGAGCCGCCTCTACCTACTTGTATCCAGACAGGGATGTATTTCTCAGAAAACTCACAAAATCTCTGTAATACCAAAATTCTAGGAAGTTCTTCTATACTAATAATCAAAGTCTATCTTATGGATATGTGCTCTAATTAGAGTTTATCTAAATCTACCTTCCAAGGTTAGTACTAAACTACCTCTGATACCAACTGTAATGCCCTGACCCCAGTTACCAAGAGTCGGTGCATTATTGCGTAACATTGACATGATCACAAAAGTTCAAGTCTCTAAAGACCGATTAGTTTAGTATCCTTTGAAACACTAGATACATACATAAGTATTACATTAAATAATAAAGTAAAAAAATCTACAACAACATCTTGTCTTCATATCCCCTCATACTATCCTTGCAGGTCATTCATAATATACTTCTTCACATCCTATAAAAATTGAAAGATTGGAAGGGGTGAGCTCAGATGCTCAGTAAGGATAACAATTCAGCGGAAGCTTTCATAAATAAACATAAACATTTAAGGCAATGTATAACTAAAACAAAAGCCTTTTAAAACATTAACTTCAGCATAATATGGAAAAAGTAAAATAAGATAATGCCATTTACTAATTCACATGGATATTCTACTGGTTGAATAATCACATGCAATATCAATAACCACTTTCATAATGATGGAATGCATAATTACAGACTGTCATAACCATGTAGCCAAGGCCTCGTGCCAAGACCACAAATAAGATTTTGTCAAGGCCTCATGCCAAGACACTAGTATGTCTCAGGAGACCTGCCGATGCATCGAGGAACAATATCGGGCTCCACCCGTCACTTATTAAGTCCAATGCATTCCTCATATAAACAAGTTTAAACATATCATAAACCATAACATAATCGTATCACATAAAACATGCATAAAGGAAACATAAAATTTCCAAATTTCAATCACATGATATCAATACAACACATTGATATAATAAAAAACATTATCAAAACCATTTCAATATCAAAATAAAATAAAATTAAAATGTGGTATTTATTTTTCATTTAAAAAAAGTTATGTCTTGTTGAGGAAGCCAAAACACAAATAATGGTCACGGCGGCGGAAAATTCATTGTCGCCCCATACGTATGACAATAAAAACATTATTTTTTGTCGTTTAGTAAAATTATTTGTATATAAATATTCCTTTTTAATAAATGTAAAAGTCAAAGGGGTTTATACACCGTATAAAAGAAATTTGTGTATAAAAAAATATATGCCTCAGTGAATGGAGATTGAGACGAAGTCCTTACAAAGATAATTTTTTAAATAAAATAGATCTATTATGTTTATTCACTATAAGTACACATAAATAAAGTAAAAATACAAGATAGGACATAATAATATCATGACATAATTTGAATGTAGTAGATTAACCCAAAGAACAGAAATTGGGTTAAGAAGTTCCCTTACCTCGTGTCCGACTTGACTCGATCGTTCTTTAATCTCTTGAATAATAAACTAGAGTCAATTTCTATTTTCTTAAGAACACTTTTCATGTTAATTATTCATTTTACATCACTTATTACCATTTTATGAACATTATGTAATTATTTAAGTTAATAACGGTCATTTTTTCGATCTTTGGTACTTGAGTCAAAAATAAACTTCTTATAATTACAAGTTTTTCATGTGGTGAAATATCCATTATATCCAGAATTATATTAATGATTTAGATATCATATATATCATATATATCCAGAATATACATGAATTTATAATTTTACATAACATTTAGAGTTAAGAAATGAAATGCACCGGTCATGGAGACTGTAAGCCGTACGTACACATGAACGCTACTTTCATTTCTATTTCGTATTTAATGGAATGAAATTATATTTATATAAAGGTATACTATAATTCCAGTATAATATAATTTATAATACCATTTAATCCATCCTCTGTACATCCCACATATGGCATTAACGATTCAAATCACTTTGAGGGGGCGGTAGTCCGCACTTCTTAAAATTAAATTTTTGCATTTACCCATAATGGAAATCATAAAGGTGTGCCCTAAATGAAAAATACATAAGAATAAAGAAAAACTAAAACTATTATATATCATATATAAAAAATAGTTTCATCATAATGGCCAACATGAGAGGTGTTAAAAGAAGTTTGAACAATCATCGTTTCGTGAGGCAGTAATTCGCCACCTACAGAAACAGTATGTTATTTAACCATTAGACGAAGGTGTGTGTAAGTGTAAATAAAATCCTTCTCATAACAAAATACTAGTATATTAAAGGTACTAGTTTTGTTACAAAATAAAGGAATAAAAATAGTATAGGGGGTTGGAGAAGCAAAATAAAACAAAACAACATAAGAGAAGACATTACCTTAAAATCGGGTAACTCTTTTTGATTTGAGCCAAAGGCTTCCTTGGGAAGACTTATGCCCAAATTGAGGTTTATAGGAGTAATATAGGAAAGTTGGGAGAGTATTTGGGCAGAGTTTGGCTGAGCCAAATGGCTTGAAGGTGTGAATAAGGTGGTAGTGGTGGGGGCCTTTTATAAGAGGAGAGGAGGGGTACTCTTGGAAAGATTAAAATGTTACATTATTATGAAATGATTTTCGTTTTCTAAACATCCCACAAGGATATATTTCGAGGATAAGGTGATAAGAGTTCGAAATATGCTCATCCATTAGGTTTTTGACAATTTTAAGCCTTGTATTTTACAATATCATTTCATTTTTTTAAATCGTTAATTAATGTGGTAATCGCTGCATCATCATTGTGTCCTAAAAGTTTTATTTATTAAATGACTAAAAATTATAAAAAAATTACCATGATGTAGGAAATATTTTTATATTTCCAATTAATATTTATAGTAAAAATTTTAACTTATATAATAGCATGTAATAATTGTTTTATTAAAACAACACATGTTTGTGACAATTTTATTTTTACTTTAAATAAAAAGTTATTAATGTCATTTTCTTACCCACGTGGCTCCATGGGGTCCCCAAATTGACACATGTATTTTCTTAGTAATCCATGACTCATCCAATAAGGGTAGGACAAGTGTAAGGGTATTATAATATTTTTATAATATCATTTTTACCTTAAATTTCTATAATTACCTTTAATCGCGATTAATTAAACTTAAAAGTTACTATTCACCAAAAAAAATTATTTTAATCTCATTGAACCAAATTTTACTTAATAATGACAACCATGTATTTTGGATTTTTGAAAATCAAATAACAGAAGTGGTAATGTTTCATTTAAACAAAAAAATTAGTTTTTTAACTACCACTTAGTGGTTTCACTATTCATCAAAAATTGAAGTTTTTCAAAACAATGCCAAAATATCACCCTAAGATATAATTGATATTACAAATTCAAAAATGATGTATATTTTAAAAAATTAAAAACATATAAGTTGAAATAATTAATTTTATAATTAATTCCCGTTGTCACAACAAATAGCGTGTTTTTAAGAAACAATATATATCAAAAGATTGACAATTTTTTATTTCCAATTTCAAAAGTGAAATTAATTATAATGAACACCATTGGATAAAATGGTAAAAATATATTCTAATTATACTTTAAAAGCACTCAATATTATAATTTATCACTATAAATTATTTTTATTAAAAAAGTTGTTTTTATGTATTTTTCACTATTCATAAAAAATTTGAAGTTCTCAGAAAAATACCAAAAAATTAAACATAGGCTAATTTCGATATTCCGAATCCAAAAATAAAGTCCATTTTGAAATATAAAATATATATAATTTCAAAAAGTGGGTATTACTATTCATAATGGCTATTTTTATTGGTCGCGGTGTGTTAGAATCTCGAACTTGCGTACAATGCAAGCTATTTCATTATTGAAAGAGAAGAGTATCGTGGAAGCTCGGGGTTTTACAACTATGGCTCATAGGTCCCACTTGGTGCTCCACCCACCATTAGGGTTTTCTTGAGAGATTCCTAAAATAGACGTGTACTCTCAGGTGACTAGTTTTGAGGCAGTTTTGCGACACCAGCAATCACCCGGAGTCCACATGAATCCTTCTAATATAAACACATTTTAATGAATCAAAGTATCTATAAATTCTATTGGTGGGGAAATATTGGCATGATTTAGTCCTTGTGGTGCTTCTAAGAGAATTAAAAGAGTTTTTCGGTCAGCCAACGACAGAGGAACGTCATCAAGATGACAAAATCCATAAAGTGTCCAGTATACGGACAATGGGTATTCTAGGATCTCTAGCATGAGGATATATTTTAAGAAATAATAATGAGTAACAATGTAGGACCAGAGATAGTCATCTCTATTCCCCACCATGGTTTCCCTCATCTTTATCGATTTCGTCAAATCCTATGAAAGAGCCATTGCTACCTGCACTGAAAGATCCAAATCCCACAAAACATTATTCTAAGGAAAAATTGTCGGATAAAAGCCAAAAAAATGGCTAAAGGGCTTAAAGAAGACTGTATGTATGGGGTTTCATGTGGTGTTCCCGAAAACGGTACATGGTATCCATTTCCCACATGTTTCACGGTACGTGGAAGAAATCCTTGTGTTCTATTTGATATATGGTAGCCATATCCAACGTGCTTCATGGTACACAGAAACATTAATCTATAGATATATGTGATACGAAAAATTACCACAAGGTGCTGGCCCATGGAGCATTGCCCAGCAAACAGAAGGATTCGTGGAAGGCAGATACCACGAACCAAGGACACACCATGTCCATATTCAAAGTCTTTATTTAAAATATTATTTTTGGATTATTAAGGCTTAAAGTTCAGTTCACTGGTTCAAGTTCGGTGTGCGGGACACCCAAACCACATAGCGTTCTCCTGCGTGAAGGTATGAATTTTATTTTTAAATTCCACAACGTAGTTTTAGAAAATCAAAATCCAGTTCATGAGAAGAATAAATTGTGAAAAGTTTAGTTTGTGGCACGTACGAAGTGGTTTTTGAATATGGATTTCACAAAAGAGAAGGTATGCAAAGGCAGAGAAAGCTAAGGGAGAGTCGAAGGCACTTTTAACCGCATGAAACAGTAAAAGAAAAATGAAATGGGCCCCTATATATAGTATTGGTCCCCTCTTACCAGACCGATATATTTAACCATGAACGACTTCAGTTCAGGACCACTTCTACATCAGAATAGTCTCCTCTTCATTCTGAATGGACACCATTCTGATGGGAGGAATTTGTAGGGTCCTGAAAACTTCTCCAAGGGAATATAATACTCCCACAATCACATTTCAAAGGGAATAAATCATTCCTAAAAGTATACTAAAGCGAATGGACTCAAATTGAGTTGCAAACATTAGAAGAAACAAGAAGGAATTAAATTTCTCAAAGAGTTTTTAGTGACCCACATACCATCACTGGGGAGGGTTCGCAGACCGCATGAACCACGACCCACCAGTATATGGAACAACCCATGAGGCACTGGCCTGTGGAGGGATGGACAACTAACCTAGGAACCCATGAACCACATCGATGGATGAATAAAGTGTGCGAAGGCCATCTGCATATAGTCTCATGATCCAAAAAATTTGAAGATGAACAAAATTGGAAAGGTTATGCGAACCATGACCCACAACCATAGCCTCTAAAAACCCCAATTGACTGAGTATTCCGTAAGTCAAGATATCTCTCCATGGGATTTAGAAAATGGTGTCACATGCCCATGGATACAATTTCCAAAATTCTATATAAAAGGAGCATAAAAAGAATTAATAATGGACAGATGAAGAAAGCATGAAGGATACCCTAGAGTTTGGAAGAAAGAATTCAGAGTGGATTCTGGATTCAGTCTCAAGTCATTGGAGAAGTCCAAATTGAAAACCACATTTTTTGTAGGTATAACCGGCCGCCAACCATAAATCAAGGGAACTTAATAATAATGGGGGAACTATGAACCTAATTGGTGAAATTGTGAACCACATATTCCTCACGGATGAACTCGCCATGAACGATGGTCTTCAGGACCCTCCTTCGATACGAAATTCCACATAGTGTATCGCTTTACATATTTTACCCGGCGCCGCATAATGCATTAGTACTGGGATGGAACCCGATGTAGCATGGTGGATGACATACATGACTACGTACTATTGTGGTGCACGGTGGTCTATACCCAAGAACGTGTACTGCTTCGATATGTGGAAAACACCTCTACCTACATACCGCTATGGTATCTGAAGCTCCCCCATCCCGCATAAGAAAATAGACTGTGAAATGGGGTGTCATCAGGTATTCTGCCCACCGAATCCAATCTCACCCCTCTGTTACCATATAGTCCTCTACAGTACCTCCTCAAACCAGTCCCTCAACATTAGGACAATGACTCCTCCAAATACATTGAACCCATATGGTCAGATCATTAGGTGCCTCAGTGTTCCCCTTTGAGTCTATATACTCATTCTAAGCAGAGTCACAAAGGATCTCCCAACAACAGTTCAGAATCTAGGGATGCTTGTAAGTCTATATTCCCTTGGTAACCCAGATTCCAACCATGGGACACTGATGTAAACCTCCCCATTCTTGGGATTAAGGGTGATCGCTTTCTTTTCCATTCAATGAGGAAGGATGGTCATTAAAAGGAATCATGTTTTCTCCTACTTTTGATGAAGGTGACATCTCTACCCTTTCCCAGAATGCATTATTGGGGAACACTCCCTGAGGTAAGTCCCTAATCTCCCGAGGGTCAAGCAACATGACCTACAATATCATCCCATGATTAAGGGTTCATTTATTTTCACCCTCTTCCCTGGTCACCTCAACCTCTTCCACCGTAGGCCTGCCCTCTCCCATTAGCGGAATGGGAGGTGTGTGGTTGGTTGGATCTCTCACATCCTCTTGTTTCTCACACTAAGTATGTCTCACACAAGATTAGAGAAATTTGATGATCCTAATGTCCACACAACCAAACCATTTCTGAACTACAGGGACTCTAATTCTTAGTCAAACTAGGATATGTAGGACTCCTTCTTAAAGGTCCGATCTCAAAAGGGTTCCCTTTAAAAAGGGTTCACCAAATCCTGACCTCTCAAATGGGAATCTCTAACAATTAATCACCAAACCATGTCTGAACTATGAGAATTATAATTCCTCGTCAAAATAGGATACGTGGGATGCTTTCTTGAGGCCCAGGTTGCCCTTCCAAAAGTTTCCACCCAACCATGTCCCCTAAAATGGGAATCTCCCATGCGTAATCCCTAAGACTCTCGAACTATGTGGGCTCTGATTCCTCTCCCAAGGATACATAGGAAGCCCATATTATGGGTCTTATCCCAACATCAGGTCACCTTCCTTCCCGCTAGATGAAGATAGACTCTAGAGGACCTTATTTCATGGCTTATGTCAGCATTTCCTTCATAGCATCATATCTGTGCATGTCTATGATGATCCTGCAAACCCAGGGTAGCCCATGGACACAGTCTTCAAGAATAAACTAAGGATTAACAAACATATGAACATGACTTAAATATATAATAGATTCTGAGAATAGGCAATAAATCCCCCCTAAAATGGATGGGGTGAGCCGGAATTCGCATCCTCTAGACCAATGTAGTCCTTAAGTGTCATTAGACAAATCAACATCCCACGAATGCCTTATTTTGGAAAGAAGTCCCATGAATCATGGATACAAGGGTCATTGGGCCTTTATGGCTCCACAATGAACCTATTGGAGACCATTTCTGAAATTTATATCCTAAGATGATGGATTACACATGTACTTAACCACATGAAATCACTTTCTACGACCATTTGACTAGGGAACCTCCTTCGCAATATAAATGGGATAAACTACCTATTCTCCATAGGGTCAATAAAATCAACCTTTAAAGGATGAAGAAACTAATTAGGTTGAAACAAATATGGATACATGAAAGTTTCTATAATAACAGACAAATGTTTGTCACCCTTCATATAATTATTTACATTTTTTCCCACAAGTGCACCTGTGTTTCCCTCAGAGGTGAGACAATATTTGAAAAGTGTATACTAAGTGTAGGTTTTCGGCGTTGCAAAATCACATTAATGGGTTTTCCCAACATTAATTTTTCCATTAACAACGATCAATATGAGATCTGTCACAAAAATAAAATATCATATCATCAGAATAGAATGATGAATGAAATAAAGGAAGGGCATCCCAAAATCATAGGGAGGATCATAATATGTTTGTTATAATTAATTTAATTAAAACAAAAGAATTACCTTGATGTAATTCTCTCTCCGTTGATATTTCTGGTCATGATCTAATGTGATCCTCCATTTTTTCGTAGAATCTAATTATTGGATTCCTCTAGTGGTGATCTACACGTGCTCTGTAACACCCGAGACTTTTATGTTATATAAATCATCAAAGGAATCTTCTTCTACAAAACACTTGCTTGGCTTGCTTTACACGCAATCGCGACCTTCCTCGATAGCTTGCGTCGTACGCAATACCGAGTTTCACTAAACAACAATATGCTATTAAAACTAGCCGTTATGAATAGTAATAACCACTTTTTGAAATTTTATAAATTTTATTTTTCAAAATGGACTTCATTTTTGGACTCAGAATATCGAAATTAGCCTAGGGTGAAATTTTGGTATTTTTCTGAAAACTTTCAATTTTTGATGAATAGTGAAACCACTAAGTGGTAGGTTAAAAACTGAATTTTGCATAAAACTTAATTTTACCGCTTCTGTGAATGGAATTTCGAAAATCCGAGAGACACGATTAATATAAAGGACTAAAATGTGGTTCAATTAGATGAAAATAATTTTTTGGTGAATAGTAACTTTTTACCTTTTTTACCGCGGTTAATAGTAAATAGGGTAACTAAGGGTAAATATGATATCAATATTACCCTAACACATGTCCTAATTCTATTGGACAAGTTTAATTCGACCAAAAACAAACTTAGGAATAAAATATGACCATTTAGGCCCACTTGGATTAGATTAGGACATTTATTATTAATTTATTTAAAGAAGGGTTAAAATAGTTAAAATCAATGTTTAATAAGTAAATCATTTTTAATATGGGGTTCTACATAAGATAAATTCGACTATAAATATTTATTAGAAAGATAAAAAGATTTCCTACATAATGGTATTTTATTTGTAATTTTTAGACATTAAATAATTTAATTTATTTATGACACAATGATGATGCAGTAATTATCTTATTAATGAAATATTGACATAATTGATGTTATAAACACCAAAATAAATGTAATTTGAGACTTTTTATGAATTCCACTAATTTTCTAGGTTACTATGATATATTAGTGTCGATTTAAGCAACTTGGTTCGAACATATAATTCTGTTATGACTTTCACAAAAATCATATATCAAATAGTGTCAAAATTGACACAAAATAGTTTTTAAATCAAATATTATATTATTAATTGTTATTTAATTCCTAAAAATCTAAGGTTCGGCCAAATGACTTAGATAAGGATATATATATTAATAATAAACAATTTTGGGTTCGTTTGGCATGTTATAGTAAGTGTATTAACCATATAGTGAAAGAAAACAAAAAGACACGGTAAAAGTTAAATTAATTAACTTAGAGTTAAATCTAATTGATAAGGTTAAAATAATACCCTAAACTTGTCTAAATCTTATTGGTAGATAGGATTTCGACCCATCCCCACATTAGCTTCGAAATAAGACCCTTTGGAACCATTATAAACCGATTTTGACTTTAATATAAAATAATATTTTGAGATATTCCTAAGGTGCCCCTCTCCTCCCTTATAAAAGGGCACCTCCTCCCCCTCCTCCTCACACCAATTTGAGCACTCAAGCTCGGCCAACCCCTGCCATTTTCTCCTCTCCACTTCCCTAGAATAATACTAGAGGTCCTGGTATTCTCCAAAGACCAATATTAGTTCCTTAAGTGGAGGATTCAAAGAGGCGTTCCAAAGAAGAGGTAATATCCATTACCGATCTTTTCAATTTCTTTCTTCTTCAACTTCTTCTTCTTTAGTTGTTTCATGATAAAGTAATAACATCAGTATTACTTACATACTGATATGTTATTATAAATATGAAACAACCCTAATTCACCTTCTATCCATCCTACGGAAAAATGAAATCACCGCGCGTGCGTACGTACGGAATACCGTCTCCATGCCGTGGTGTAATCTATTTTCCACCATCACCTTACAAGGATGGGTATAATGGTGTAATGAGTAACTATATATGATTATTATGAAGTAATATCGATACTGAAATAATATATATATACTCCAATACAATTCCACGATCATAGGAACGATATCATCACTCGTGCGTACGTACGGAATACCGTCTCCACGATGTGATGCGACTCGTTCTACATGATCTTCATTTCATAATGATTATATAAATGAATTGAATGAATGAATATGGTATATACTACACTAATACCATTTAGGAAATGAATTATCTATAACCTAAATATAAGAATAAGAATTTATTCGACAAAACACGCATAAGAACAAAAAGTTATAAAGACCCAAGTAACAAGTAACAATGATATATTACTAACAAGAAGCTAATAATATGACCATATATGATATCATATCAATATGTATGATTCTGGAATAAGTAAATAACACTATTTAAACCATTATACAGGAGCTTCAGACACGAACAAAGCAAATTGGACCTAAGGTAAGGGAAATATCACAATCTCATTTTTATCCGAGATTGTTTATTCGTAAGTATTTATTGGGGTGTATTTTATCATCCACATCCATGTTTCATCAAAATGTAATATTATTTCCATCCACCTACAATTGTTTAAATCCATTTTTACCCTTCGGTGAGTTTTTAGTAATATGTATGAAAGGAATCTTTTGTCGTACGAGGTACTTTTTGACTTTTCCGACAAAAGTACGAAGAATGTTTTTTTTAACTTATACGGCATGAATGTATTTTTAAAACATTGTTTCCAAGAAGCTTCCTTTACAAGTTTTCAAGTTTATTTTTAATCAACTTCTTTTATTTTAAAGTTGTATGACATGTTATGAAAGGAAAAATATTTTTGAAGAAGAAAGGATATTTTCCTCAAGAATGGAGTTCAAGTGTTTTATCAAAATTATTTTCCATCTAAGATAATAAAGGGTTCTATTTTTATCCCTATTATTAAATTGATTTGTTCATGTTGTGATGGAATTATTTTTATGAATTCCTTTATCTTATATGAATTGATTTATGATGTCATGATGTTTCAAGAATCCCATTTTTGTTACATGTGTTATGCGATGATGTATGATTTATGATTATGTGGCACACATAAGAAAGGATTCATTATAAGATGGGTGGGACCTATATCTCCCTCCAATGCATTGGGTAAAGATTTATATCTCATGAGATAGACATGGCTGGAATGGAAGGTTATTTCGGTTCAGTGATACAGGACTGAAATGAGGAGTGAACTCGGTTCAGAAAGGGACTTTGTCCACTAAGATAGTCTTGGCAATGAGTCATGACTAACAAGAAATGATTTTCCATGATTATGTGTGCATGCCACAAAGTTTCAAGTTTTATGTTATGATTATGGGGATCTCATTTTCACTTCTATGATTTATTCCATGTTAAGATATTATGATCTCTTTTTCAGGTTTTGATTTTCAAAAAGATATGATATGATTTTTATTTCCTTTATTTTCCCTTGTTGAGCATTTGAGCTCACCCTTTTATGTTTTCTTTTCCCCAGGTCAGGAAGATGGATATTAAGTAGAATATGCTAAAAGGGACCCTAGATATGATGAAATGAATGGGAGACACAGTAGAAGATTTATGAACCAGTTGTTTATGTTTCCCAGTTTCTAAAGACACTATACCTATACGGTCCTTTGTGGTTTTGTCATATGTTGTAATAAGTGTGCTTCAATTTTGAAGTATTAACAATGTATGTAAAGTGTGGGTCGTTATAGTTGGTATCAGAGGAAAGGTATAGTCAACCTTTGGAAACTAGGATGTGAAATCCTTAGTAAGAACCCTAAGAATAAGTCTAAGCATAGAACACAATCTTAGAAATGGCCATGAATAACCTAGGATAAGACCATAAGCATGAAAATTTTATTCTTGAATTATGTGGTTTCCTATTATAATTAGTGTTGCTCACACTATTCTTCTTGGTTTTAGTCAATGGCTGGAACCCGATGGAACCGTGTTAATGCGGAATGCGATGGGCAATGCAATGATTGTCCCCCTGAGCAACCAAACGATATGGGAGCTGGAATGCAAAATCTTGTAGCCATTCTCACACAACTTTCTCAAGCTATGAATCATGCAGGATTTCCAAACGAGCAAAGGAGGGAGCAACATTCTGTTGAATCCTTCATGAGGCAGCGTCCACCTTCTTTCAGCGGGTCTACTGATCCATTAGTTGCTGAACAATGGATTAGTACTACTGAAAAGATATTTTCAGTTCTTCAATGTTCTGAGCATGATAAAGTCATCCTAGCAGTGTATCGTTTGGAAGGAGATGCAGATCAATGGTGGAATCTTGTTAAGAATACGAGGCAAAGGGATGAAATTGAGTCTATGGAATGGGACGAGTTCAAGAACTTATTTTTCAATAAGTACTTCCCTCGTATTCTCCGAACAAAGATGGAGAAAGAGTTTCTTGAACTGAAGCAAAGGGATGATGAATCTGTTGGTACCTATGAAGCAAATTTTACAAGACTTGCAAGGTACGCTTCTGGTATTATTATCCAACCTGAGAGTAAGATCGATCGATTCTTTAGTGGCTTAAAACCAAGTCTTCGAAGGGCGTTAGCCATAAGGGACTTCAATAGCTACGAGGAAATCGTTCGATGTGCTCTCAAAGTCGAGATGGAGATTGGAGTAACCCATCAGTCACATGGGTTTGATAAGAAGAGGAAGATGGAATTTAAAGAAAAATCTAAAGAGCACACAGAAAAGAAGATGATCTTTTCCTTATGCTCAAAGTGTGGAAAGAAACATGGAGGGAGTTGTCTTAAAGGGACAAGTAAATGTTTTAAATGTGGAAAGGAAGGTCATCGGGCATTTGAATGCCGTGATAATGGGAAGAAGATGTCTAATGATGCAAACAAAGGAAGGGATACACAGAATGAACCTACTACACTTCAATGTTTCAAGTGCAAGGAGATGGGGCATTATGCCAATCAATGCCCAAATCCAAGGGTTGATGATGATGGTCGACGTCAACAAACTCTTAAGGCTAAAGACAAAGGAAAGTCACATGCAATTTCTATCAGCGATGTGGAGTACGATAACGATGTGGTGAAAGGTACACTTACCATCCACTCTAAAGTAGCAAATGTTTTATTTGATTCTGGATCCACCCATTCTTTTATTTCTGAAAACTTTTCTAAGGGTATCACCGTACTACCTCATCAATTAGATGTTGAGTTAGCTGTGACAACACCTAATGGAACAAAAGTCGCATCAAAAGTTTATAATTCTTCTCCGATCGAAGTTTGTGGGAAAGTGCTTCCTGCAAATCTTGTGATCCTTCCTTTAGTGGAATTTTATGTGATTCTTGGCATGGATTGGTTTTCTCTACATGGAGCTCATATCAATTGCCAAAGAAGGGAAGTCACATTTCATATTCCAGATCAATCTACGATCGTATACCAATGCAAGGATAAACATAACCTTCCAGTGGAAATTTCTTCCATCTTATGGGTATTGATTCCACTAAATAAAGGTTATTTATCTCAAATGGTTGGTGAGAAACTCACGATAAAGAATATTCCCATTGTACGGGAGTTTGATGATGTCTTTCCGGAGGAATTACCGGGTCTTCCACCAAATCGTGAAGTTGAGTTTTCAATAGAACTCGTACCGGGTGCTTTGCCTATTTCAAAGACACCTTATAGAATGGACCCAATTGAGTTGCAGGAATTGAAGAAGCAACTCCAAGAGAATCTTGATAACGGATTCATACGCCCTAGTGCATCACCGTGGGGAGCACCTGTTCTATTTGTTAAGAAGAAAGATGGATCAATGAGACTCTGCATTGATTATCGAGAACTTAACAAGATCACTATCAAGAACAAATATCCTCTCCCACGCATTGATGACTTATTTGACCAACTACGCGGAGCTCAATACTTTTCCAAGATTGATCTTCGTTCAGGGTATCATCAATTAAGGGTCAAAAGGGAGGATATACCAAATACGGCTTTCCGTACAAGGTATGGACACTATGAATTTATAGTGATGCCATTTGGTCTTACTAATGCCCCTGATATCTTCATGGATCTAATGAATAGAGTCTTTAGAGACTATCTTGATCAATTTGTGGTAGTCTTTATAGATGATATTCTTGTCTATTCAAAGAGCAAGGAAGAGCATGAAGATCACTTGAGAATTATATTGAAGACCCTGAGAAAGGAGAAGCTTTATGCCAAATTTACCAAGTGTGAATTTTGGCTTCAAAAAGTTGCATTTTTGGGTCACATAATCTCAAAAGAGGGGATATCTGTGGATCCAGCAAAAACAGAGGTTATCGAAAGATGGTCAAGACCAACAACAGTAACTGAGATCCGAAGTTTTCTTGGTTTGGCTGGATATTATCGACGTTTTGTAAAAGATTTTTCACGATTATCTAATCCAATCACCAAGTTGACTCGGAAGGGAGTTAAGTTTGTCTGGACAGAGGAATGTGAAGAGAATTTCAAGGAGTTGAATAGAAGGTTATCCAGTGCACCTGTGCTCACACTGCCTTATAGTGGAGAAAGGTTTGTGATCTACAGTGATGCATCCAAGAAGGGATCGGGGTGTGTTCTTATGCAAAATGATATGGTGATAGCTTATGCCTCACGACAGTTAAAAATCCATGAGCAAAATTACCCAACACATGATTTGGAGTTGGCTGCGGTAATCATTGCATTAAAGATTTGGAGGCATTACCTTTATGGTGAAAGGTGAGATATTTATACTGATCATAAAAGTTTAAAGTATATTTTCACACAAAAGGAGCTGAATATGCACCAAAGAAGATGGTTGGAGCTGATTAAGGATTATGACTGCTCAATCCATTACCACCCTGGGAAAGCAAACAAGGTGGCAGATGCATTAAGTCGACAAGACCATGCTAGTTTATCCATGATGAGGATCACAAAAGATCCAATATTTATGGATTTACAAAGGATGGATCTTGGAATTATAATGGAAGGGGAAAAATATTATCTTTCTCAAATGAATGTTCAACCATCTATACATGTGAAGATTAAAGAGGCATAGAAAGAAGATGTAGATTTACAAAAGAAGGTGAGAAATGTTCCTGAATTCAACCTTGATTGTGATGGGATAATAAAGCTCAGGAATCGGGTTTGTGTTCCTCCCATCCCCGAATTAAAGAAGGAGCTGCTGGATGAGGCTCATAGTTCATCATTCTCTATTCATCCTGGAAGCATGAAGATGTATAGGGACCTGAAAGAGTACTTCTGGTGGGATGGCCTGAAAAGAGATGTTGCTGAATATGTCTCTCGATGCTTGGTTTGTCAACAAGTTAAAGCTGAGAGACAAAAGTCTAAGGGGATGTTACAACCATTACCCATACCCGAATGGAAATGGGAAAACATCACTATGGACTTTGTCACAGGACTTCCTAAAACATCCAAACGCAATAATGCTATCTGGGTCATAGTTGATCGTCTTACAAAGTCTGCACACTTCATTCCTATTAGAGAGGATTTCTCTCTAGATCAGCTTGCCAGGATATATGTAAAGGAAGTGGTAAGATTGCATGGAGTACCACTTTCTATTATATCTGATAGGGATCCGAGATTTACCTCGAAGTTCTGGCGAAGTCTTCAGTATACTCTGGATACAGAGTTGAGTTTCAGCACTGCGTATCATCCCCATACAGACGGTCAGTCTGAGAGAACAATTCAAACCCTAGAAGATATGTTGAGAGCTTGCTCTATGGATTTCAAAGGAGGTTGGGATCAACACCTACCTTTGGTGGAATTTTCTTATAATAATAGCTTTCACTCCAGTATTCAGATGGCTCCTTATGAAGCTCTCTATGGAAAGAAATGCAGGACTCCAACTTGCTGGGATGAAGTTGGGGAAAGAAAGCTATTAGGACCTGATCTCGTTGATGAAATGGCAGAAAAGGGTAGATCTATTCAACAACACATAAGAGCAGCTCAGAGTCGACAGAAAAGTTATGCCGACAATCGAAGAAAAGACCTAGAGTTTGAAGTGGGTGATAAAGTGTTCTTACGAATATCTCCCTGGAAGAGGGTTATGAGATTTGGAGAGAAGGGGAAGTTGAGCCCTAGATATATCGGTCCTTTTGAAATACTGGATCGTGTTGGGAAGGTAGCTTACCGATTGGCGCTTCCACCGAATCTCTCTCAAGTTCACGATGTGTTCCATGTATCTCTCCTGAGAAAGTACATACCAGATCCTTCACATGTACTCAACTCAGAAGTTGTACCGCTGGAGCAAGATCTTTCTTATGAAGAACAGCCGATAGAGATTTTGGATCGTAGCGAAAAAGTCCTACGAAACAAGACCACTCGCTTGGTGAAAGTTTTATGGAGAAACCACCAACTTGAAGAAGCTACATGGGATCTTGAGGATATGATGAGGGAGAAGTATCCTCATCTGTTTGTTGCAAAGTGACGAATTTCGAGGGCGAAATTCTTTTTAAGGGGGGTAGAATGTAACACCCGAGACTTTTATGTTATATAAATCATCAAAGGAATCTTTTTCTACACAACACTTTCTTGGCTTGCTTTACACGCAATCGCGACCTTCCTCGATAGCTTGCGTCGTACGCAATACCGAGTTTCACTAAACAACAATATGCTATTAAAACTAGCCGTTATGAATAGTAATAACCACTTTTTGAAATTTTATAAATTTTATTTTTCAAAATGGACTTCATTTTTGGACTCAGAATATCGAAAATAGCCTAGGGTGAAATTTTGGTATTTTTCTGAAAACATTCAATTTTTGATGAATAGTGAAACCACTAAGTGGTAGGTTAAAAACTGAATTTTGCATAAAACTTAATTTTACCGCTTCTGTGAATAGAATTTCGAAAATCCAAGAGACACGGTTAATATCAAGGACTAAAATGTGGTTCAATGAGATGAAAATAATTTTTTGGTGAATAGTAACTTTTTACCTTTTTTACCGCGGTTAATAGTAAATTGGGTAACTAAGGGTAAATATGATATCAATATTACCCTAACACATGTCCTAATTCTATTGGACAAGTGTAATTCGACCAAAAACAAACTTAGGAATAAAATATGACCATTTAGGCCCACTTGGATTAGATTAGGACATTTATTATTAATTTGTTTAAAGAAGGGTTAAAATAGTTAAAATCAAAGTTTAATAAGTAAATCATTTTTAATATGGGGATATACATAAGATAAATTCGACTATAAATATTCATTAGAAAGATAAAAAGATTTCCTACATAATGGTATTTTATTTGTAATTTTTAGAAATTAAATAATTTAATTTATTTATGACACAATGATGATGCAGTAATTATCTTATTAATGAAATATTGACATAATTGATGTTATAAACACCAAAATAAATGTAATTTGAGACTTTTTATGAATTGCACTAATTTTATAGGTTACTATGATATATTAGTGTTGATGTAATCAACTTGGTTCGAACATATAATTCTGTTATGACTTTCACAAAAATCATATATCAAATAGTGTCAAAATTGACACAAAATAGTTTTTAAATAAAATATTATATTATTAATTGTTATTTTATTCCTAAAAATCTAAGGTTCGGCCAAATGACTTAGATAAGGATATATATATTAATAATAAACAATTTGGGGTTCGTTTGGCATGTTATAGTAAGTTTATTAACCATATAGTGAAAGCAAACAAAAAGACACGGTAAAAGTTAAATTAATTAACTTAGAGTTAAATCTAATTGATAAGGTTAAAATAATACCCTAAACTTGTCTAAATCTTATTGGTAGATAGGATTTAGACCCATCCCCACTTTAGCTTCGAAATAAGACCCTTTGGAACCATTATAAACCGATTTTGACTTTAATATAAAATAATATTTTGAGATATTCCTAAGGTGCCCCTCTCCTCCCTTATAAAAGGGCACCTCCTCCCCCTCCTCCTCACACCAATTTGAGCACTCAAGCTCGGCCAACCCCTGACATTTTCTCCTCTCCACTTCCCTAGAATAATCCTAGAGGTCCTGGTCTTCTCCAAAGACCAATCTTAGTTCCTTAAGTGGAGGATTCAAAGAGGCATTCCAAAGAAGAGGTAATATCCATTACCGATCTTTTCAATTTCTTTCTTCTTCAACTTCTTCTTCTTTAGTTGTTTCATGATAAAGTAATAACATCAGTATTACTTACATACTGATATGTTATTATAAATATGAAACAACCCTAATTCACCTTCTATCCATCCTATGGAAAAATGAAATCACCGCGCGTGCGTACGTACGGAATACCGTCTCCACGCCATGGTGTAATCTATTTTCCACCATCACCTTACAAGGATGGGTATAATGGTGTAATGAGTAACTATATATGATTATTATGAAGTAATATCGATACTGAAATAATATATATATACTCCAATACAATTCCACGATCATAGGAACGATATCATCACTCGTGCGTACGTACGGAATACCGTCTCCACGATGTGATGCGACTCGTTCTACATGATCTTCATTTCATAATGATTATATAAATTAATTGAATGAATGAATATGGTATATACTACCCTAATACCTTTCTGGAAATGAATTATCTATAACCTAAAGATAAGAATAAGAATTTATTCGACAAAACACGCATAAGAACAAAAAGTTATAAAGACCCGAGTAACAAGTAACAATGAAATATTACTAACAAGAAGCTAATAATATGACCATATATGATATCATATCAATATGTATGATTATGGAATAAGTCAATAACACTATTTAAACCATTATACAGGAGCTTCGGACACGAACAAAGCAAATCGGACCTATGGTAAGGGAAATATCACAATCTCATTTTTATCCGAGATTGTTTATTCGTAAGTATTTATTGGGGTGTATTTTATCATCCACATCCATGTTTCATCAAAATGTAATATTATTTCCATCCACCTACAATTGTTTAAATCCATTTTTACCCTTCGGTGAGTTTTTAGTAATATGTATGAAAGGAATCTTTTGTCGTACGAGGTACTTTTTGACTTTTCCGACAAAAGTACGAAGAATGTTTTTTTAACTTATACGGCATGAATGGATTTTTAAAACATTGTTTCCAAGAATCTTCCTTTACAAGTTTTCAAGTTTATTTTTAATCAACTTCTTTTATTTTAAATTTGTATGACATGTTATGAAAGGAAAAATGTTTTTGAAGAAGAAAGGATATTTTCCTCAAGAATGGAGTTCAAGTGTTTTATCAAAATTATTTTCCATCTAAGATAATAAAGGGTTCTGTTTTTATCCCTATTATTAAATTGATTTGTTCATGTTGTGATGGAATTATTTTTATGAATTCCTTTATCTTATATGAATTGATTTATGATGTCATGATGTTTCAAGAATCCCATTTTTGTTACATGTGTTATGCGATGATGTATGATTTATGATTATGTGGCACACATAAGAAAGGATTCATTATAAGATGGGTGGGACCTATATCTCCCTCCAATGCATTGGGTAAAGATTTATATCTCATGAGATAGACATGGCTGGAACGGAAGGTTATTTCGGTTCAGTGATACAGGACTGAAACGAGGAGTGAACTCGGTTCAGAAAGGGACTTTGTCCACTAAGATAGTCTTGGCAATGAGTCATGACTAACAAGAAATGATTTTCCATGATTATGTGTGCATGCCACAAAGTTTCAAGTTTTATGTTATGATTATGGGGATCTCATTTTCACTTCTATGATTTATTCCATGTTAAGATATTATGATCTCTTTTGCAGGTTTTGATTTTCAAAAAGATATGATATGATTTTTATTTCCTTTATTTGCCCTTGCTGAGCATTTGAGCTCACCCTTTTATGTTTTCTTTTCCCCAGGTCAGGAAGATGGATATTAAGTAGAATATGCTAAAAGGGACCCTAGATATGATGAAATAAATGGGAGACACTGTAGAAGATTTATGAACCAGTTGTTTATGTTTCCCAGTTTCTAAAGACACTATACCTATACGGTCCTTTGTGGTTTTGTCATATGTTGTAATAAGTGTGCTTCAATTTTGAAGTATTAACAATGTATGTAAAGTGTGGGTCGTTATATGCTCCACGTATCTATGGATATAGTCGAAGGGATCTCTGGGTGCTAGCATGGAAGAGCCTTCACTTTCAAGGTCAACATTTAATTTCCTTGAGTGCCTCTTGCAAAGTGCTCTCCTTGATCCGGTGGGGGAGGATCTCTCTCATAGCTTGAGAGTGTTCTTGGAATAACATAATTCACTCTTGTCTTGAGAGATTTCACTACATCCATTATGAACAACACCAAATATGGCTAGGCTAATGAGAATTATATTATTTGGATTTTAATTACACAGAATAATAAAAAAGAATTAATTACTAAAAAGCATTAATTCATTTTATTTAATTAATAGTAAGACACCATCTCTAATAATAAAAATTGACTATTATTATTAATTGACATGTGACCAGCGAATTACACCTAATATTATTTAATTAAAGAAATAATATTATTTCTCAAAAATACCCAGAAAAACTACTTATCATGTATATTAATATACACAGCGTGTATTTTTGTTTTTCAGTTTTCTTTATTTCCTCCACCACATTTATTTCTCAAATATCATTAGGGGTGAGGACTCATAAAAATTTGAATAACCTTGTCATGGTGTGTGCCCCTGCTAAAATTCAGGAGGATATTACCACAAGCATTATCACACAGAAGAACAATCAAGATATGATAAGGTATTTATTAATGAATAATGTAAAAAGTAATTGGTTCTAGGACACCAACTCCAATAGACTCCCACTTGGACTAGATCCAACTACTAACAACATTTCTCCCACTAGATCTCATGTGATATTAATGATTATACTGAGATAGGACTTTAGTCATGGGGTCTACCACAATCTCTTCTATGGATGATCTTCTCACTTTAACTTCACCCATTTGATTAAAATCCCTCAAGAGGTGATACATTCGGAGTATGTTCTTTTTCTATTGATGTGACCTTGGTTCCTTTTCAAGATCCACCACTTTAGTATTATCATAATATAATGTGTTAGGATATTTTCTATTAGGCATCACATTAAGCTCTTGGACAATATTCAGAATATATATGGAATCCTTGGCTTCATTAGAAGCCTCTATATATTCAGACACTACTGTAGAATCAGCGTAAAATGGCTACTTTGAACTCTTCCAACTCACAGCTCCTCCATTGTGATAGAAAACATATACTAATTGTGACTTCAGGTCAGTCTGATATTTCTGAAAACCAACATCATCATACCCTCTGATGATAAGATCCTTGTCTCCTCCATACACCAAGAACATATCCTTAGTTCTTCTAAGACACTTAAAGATATTCTTAACAACAGTCCAATGTTGTTCTCCTTGATCTGCTTTATATCTGCCTACCATGCTCAGTGCATAGGCAACATCAAGCCCGATACATAACATGGAATAAATGATGTATCCCATAAACAAAGTTTATGGGGTCTTACTCATTCTATCTTTCTCCTATTGAGATTGAGGACATATTTATATAGAAAGATGTAGACAAGGTAACACTAGAACCAATCCCCTCTGGGATTGTTCCATACTAAATATATTGAGTGTCTGGTCAATGTATGTACTCTGACTTATTCTATGAATCCTATTGGATCTGTCATGAATGATATTTATTCCTAGAATGTAGTCTCATTCACCCAAGTCCTTCATTGAGAAATTCTTATTCAACTAGTCCTCAACTGACTGTAAGACTGGTACATCTTTTCCCATAACCAGTATGTCCTCAACATATACTACTATGATAACGATCCCCTTCCCATTAAACCTATTATAAATACATTTCTCATATTTGTTCTTAATGAAATAAAATTTCTTTTATGGATTCATTAATTGAATGTTCCATGACCTATAATCTTTCATTAATCCATAAAGGGATTTCCACAACTACAAAATTCGTTTGGCTTCAAATGGTGGCACAAATCCTTTTGGTTGTGTTATATAGACATGTTCCTAAAGGTTCCCATTAAGGAATTCTATTTTTATATCAATATGAAAAATCTCATTGTCAGGGTAAGATACTATGGAAATTATGATTCTTATGGATTTAAACATAGAAACTGGTGAAAAGGTTTCATCATTGTCAATTCCATGATATTGTATGAATCCTTTAGCCACTAGCCTTACTTTATAGGTGATAACTTGACCTTCCATGTCCAGATTTATCTTGAATACTCATTTGCATCCAATAGGCTTTAAATCAACTATCTTATCAACCAGAACCCAAACATGGTTCTAATACATGGAATCCATCTCAGAATTCGTAGCTTCTAACCATCTTGCAGCTTCTGAGTTCTCTGCTACTTCCTTGTAGGAGAGTGGTTCATCTTTGTCCAACGATAATGATTATCCATCCTCGATGACTAGGAAACCAAACCTTTCTAGTTCCCTTACTTCTCTTGAGCTCCTACGTAGAACGTGTGTTTTTGGAACATCTTCAATGGGGACCTAAGGGACTTGTTCCTATACCAACACTTGTGTATCATGAGCATCAACTTTGTCAAAGTCAATCATGCTCCCACTATACATTTTTAGTATGCGCTTCATCTCAAAAAAGACGGCTTGTCTAGCTATAGTCACTTTCTTTTCGGAAGGGTTCTACAGGTAATATCATTTCATTTCCTTAGGATATCCACTAAAGATAAATGTTGTGCCCTGGGGTGCTAGTTTGTTGCTTTGAAATGCCTTAACAAATTCCTCTCATCCCCATACACATTTCTATGACAAAATGGGTTTCATTCCCTTCCATATATCAGATGAAATTCCATTTTCCTCCTTTTTGGTACTCGTTTTAATGTGAATGTTGTAGTTTGTAATGCATATCCCCAAAAGGATAATAGAAGATATGCATGACTCATCATCGACCTTAGAATGTCCAACAAGGTGTTGTTCCACCTTTCCCTAACACCATTTCACTATGGTGCATAAGGAGGAGTGAGCTGAGATAGAATCCCAGACTCCCGTTGAAGATCGATGAACTCTTGGTTGAGATATTCTCCACCTCGATCCGATCAATGTTTCTTTATCTTCTTACCAAGATGATTATCTAATTCATTCCTGAATTACTTAAAATTATCTAAGGACTCTAACTTATTCCTCATTAAGTATACATAGCCATATATACTCAAATCATCAGTAAAAGTAATGAAGTAAGAATATCCACCTATGGCTTCTACTTGAAAGGGTCCACACACATCCATGTGCACCAATCTTAGAAGTTCGGTGGCCCTTTCACCCCGTCCAATAAAAGGCATCTTGGTCATTTTACCTTATAAACAAGCATGAAATCTATAAAGTGGTTTTAGGTTAATATATTCTAAATAAAAATCCTAGCAGATATTTGTCATGAACTACTCATTTACAAGACCATGATGGTGATTCGACAACTGGGTGTTGTGTGAGGCATGTGAATTTGTTTTGTTATCGGTTGAAAACACTTGGTTTTCGTAATTTAATACATAAAAAACATTATTAAAATGTTCCATACCATAACATATGTTGTTCTTAATAAATAAACAACCCTTATTTCCAAATTTAGAAATAAATCCATCCATATCCAAAAAATATATAGAAATTATGTTCTTTGGGACACTAGGAACATAATAAAAGTTACGTAAAACCAAGAGTATTCCAATAGGCAATGAGAGATGGTAATCTCCAATGGCCAACACAGCCATCCTTTCACTATTGGCAGCTCAAAGATCCACCTATCCTCTAGAAATATTTCTAAATATACTTGGTTCCTTCATTTAAATACTTATGTGATCTCCATAAGCTGTATCTAATACCCAATGTGTTGAAATTTAATGATTACACTCGATAAACAATTCATCTTTTGAGTCCCCATGCTTCTGGGTGTAGTTCCTATTTCATTGTCCTTTCTTTCCACATTCAAAACGTACTACCTCCCATTCCTTTCCCTACCTCTGGATCTTCCCCTTCTTGGAGGGACAGTGCTCGGGGGATTTGGATCATTTATAAGTCCTTGGCCCCTTTTACTTGTCCTTCCTTTCCTTATTCACCATAAGGACCGCGGGTTTATCACACCCCATATTCTTATCTATCTTTCAAATTAAGGTAATAAGTTCTGATAGACTCTTTTCATTGTTACTCATGTTAAAGATGAAAACAAATCTAGAGAATGTCGTTGGAAGTGATGATAGGATGAGATCTGTATGAATCCCATCTGAGAACTTAATCCCTAAGATGATCAGGCATTCAATGTATCCAATAAGCATGTCTACATGAGGTCCAAATGGTGCAGACTCTCCAAGAATAGTTGTAAACATGTGGTGGAGATCTCATATCACTCATGTCTCGCCTTCACTTGATAGAGATCTTTTAGGTGATACATCATGCTATATGCATCCTTATTTTTATGTTGCTTCAAGAGATCATTAGACATGGCCTATGGAATGAAACATTAGATATATGTGGAATCATCCATATGTTTTATATAGATAGATAGTTCATCATAACTAGCTTCTTTTCTAATAAAACTATAATAGGCTCCTCAAACATGTACAATTCCCTCTCATGGCGAAGGATGGTGCGTAAATGCCTATGTTATTCCTAGAAATTGGTGTTGGTTAGAAGGTTTTCCTTCTCGAGCATGTTTTTCAATGATATGTTTATAGTCATTTTTCTTTCCATTTCTATAAATTAATAGGTGAAAATTTTTAGTACTTTATCATGATATAAGTGAGACAAATAAATAATTTAATACTATTAGTCTCTTACTATTTTATCTAAGTCCAACAGCCCTCACCATTGACATTGAAATATTCTATATCCTGAATATTCTAGTGGAATGGATCCATATTGCCCTCCTAATTACCCCAAATAAGGTTGGTAAAGGACCATGAATGGTTTTAGGCAGGAATTCCAAATTCCAATTGTATTAACTCGCAGCTCCTTGATCTATTGAGTGGACTCCCCAATCCTAAAATCCTTTTATTTAGGATTTCCTCAACCTTTGCCTCTTGGTCACACCATGTACTTTTGTGGTAGTCAACCCTTGATGTGAACCAAAAACCTTGAATTAGAATTCCCCGATAATTGAAATCACCCCAACTAGGGTCGGTCAAGAACTTTATACTATGGTTCGATTCTAACCAAGATTATGGAAGGCTAGACTAACTTAATATTTTCCTTGAGGGATTTTATCCTTATATAAAAAATTTATTTAATTATCTTTTATTACATGGTTGTTAATATTAATCAAGATATAATTAAGTGATTAACCATGTCTAATATAATATTTATTCATAATCCTTTCTTATTTTGGTTTTATTTTGAATTCTTGTTTAATTAATTAATGTTGTGATCATGAAAACACACCCAAAATAAATAAATCATGCAACATAAGAAAATAAAATAAATGGTGTGATCATAAAATTTTTATATTGGTTTGTTTACCTATTGGTTGATAACCTAACCCAAGACCTAGAGGACAAACACCTTGAACCATTTGGGTTCGTGTTTAAAACGTTCCACTTGTCCACATTTGTATCTTCTTGGATTGGTTTCACCTTGGATTCTAACTTGAGCCACCTCCACAAGCTTGGGATCTCCATCTATTACATATGCTTTTATCTCATTTATAGGTGAGAGTTAAAATGAGTTTTTAAATAAAAGAAAACTTGCACACGAAAGCCCTATATATTAATGAGGAGAAGGCTCGCAGGCCAAAAAAATTAATTTAAATAATTTAATTAAAAGAAACCATTCACATACAAAGGTCTTGGACTAGATCATGATCATCCATACATGAAATGATATTTACACATAAGTAAATCTAGCATTCAATTCTTTAATCGTTCTTGTTTAAGGTAAATCATGCTCAAATAAAATAAGTATCTTTAATTAACAAATCCTTCTATCTTAAACCATTTTCTGAATTTCCTTGAGATTCTCATCCATCATAATTTTAAACAAATAAATTAATTTAAAATTATCTTTTTATGTAACTTGTACCTTGGAGAAAACACAGTGAATTCTTGTTCATAGCTACCCAATGAGTAGAAACAAACATTACATAGATGTTAAATTAATCACATATATATATATAAAACACCTATCACATGTGGTGCCTCAGCTTTACACCGATACAGTGGTACACATCTCTAGGGTTTTTATAATATAATAATAAATTTTAATAAATCTAGGTAATTTAGATGAGTACATGGTGTGGAGTTCTGACTATATGGAGTGTACTTTTGTTCACCATCCATCTGAAGTACACACCCAGGGACATGGTGTGTAGATGTACTTCGGAAATCTTCAGAGTACACGCCATGTTCAGTGGTACATGTGCCGTGTAGTATCCATATTACATAGTTTTCAGCTGAGCAAGCCATGTACAGGGTACATAGTCCAACCCTAACCTAAAGGGACTACACGCCATGTTCAGTTGCTCACACAACATTTAATCTAGAAACTGTGTGCCACCTATTCTGGGTTAACAGATAGAGTCTTAAAGACTTAAGGGGAATCAAATGACACTGCCTAGATTGGTGGAGCATCTAGGTGAGTTGAACCTATACAACATGGTTTGCACTGCCGAATACAAGTTGTGTGTTCTGGTGTTTTATGGCCAAGATTCTTTGGCACCTCCGGATGAGATCCTATATTTAATTTTAATCAAAATTAAAAGAAAAAATCACTTCTTGAAGGTGAACAAGAAACAAAAGAGGAGCAACAAATCTATAGACTTAGATTTATAGAACAATTAACTTGAATTAAAACAACTAAATTAATAAACGCATAAATCACCAATGAAAAACTAAATAATTATAATCAACTATATGACCCCTCTGATACCACTTGTAGGTTCTAGGTGCAGCGGAAGCACGTTGGTGGGTTTTCCCAACATTAATTTTTTTGTTAACAACAATCAATCCAAGATCTGTCACAAAAATAAAATATCGGATATTTGGAATGGAATGAAGAACAAAAAAATGAAGGGAGTCCTAGAACCATAGAGAGGATCATCACATATGGGTTATAATTAATTTAATTAAAATACAAGAATTACCTTGATGGAATTCTCTCCCAGTTGATGTTTTCGTCCGGATGTGATGTGATATTTCCTTGAATTGTAGAATCCAAGTGTTGGATTCCTCTAGTGGTGATCCACATGTGCTCCACATACCTTTGGACATCGCTGAAGGGATATCCCGGTGCTAGCACTAAAGTTCCTTTGATTGTGATGTTTGCCTTCAATCGCCTTGAGAGCCGCATGCAAAGCGCTCTCCTTGATCCAGTAGAGGAGGCTCACTCTCATAGCTTAAGATAATTCTTGGAAGAAAAGAATTCTCACATGAATGGAGATATTTCTCTAGATCCATTTTGCAGAACCCCAAAAAATGATAATCTAATGAGAATTATATAATTGGGATTTTAATTACATAGAATAATAAAAATGAAATAATTACTCGAAATCATTTTTTCATTTCATTTAATTATTAGTAAGACCCCATGTATAATAATAATAATTGACTATTATTATTACTTAACAGACTCCCAACTAATTACACCTAATATTATTTAATTAAATAAATAATATTATTTATCACAAATCCCCATAAAAACTACACGGTATGTATTTTTTTTCATTTTCATTATTTCCTCCACCACATTTATTAGACCTAAAATAATGTTTATTTATTTCTAAAATAAATATCACTGCATTACTTGTTAATAAATATATTATTTCACCCACAATATATTTTCTCAAATAACTAGTGTCGAATTAAATTAGATCAGGCATACTTGAATAATTATTAAACCAAAATCTTGAATAATCTTTCTTCAACTTGTTAAATTAATATTTAACTGAGATACTTGGACACACTTAGTGTGTGACCCTGTAGTCCGCTTTCTTAGTGGAATTAGGTGGAGCCTACCTAAAGTCGAAGGATAGCATCCAGCAACACACCAAGGCACCCATAGAGAAATAATTTAATGTCCTAATAACATGTCAACTCCTACGAATTCTTACCATGTAATATAATCCATTCATCATGATATCTCGAATCAAGTGGGTTGCATGCTAGTTCCATCAACCCATTTGCTAGATTATTCATTCATTGACATTCTAGAATTGAACTCACCCATTTCTTATCATGGCCATGGATTTATTTTGTCTATATCAATTTCATTAAAGGGCTTGAGATATCTACTTCTGTTATGGAATAGAAGGGACAAATCCTTTTAGAATTATCTATTAATACAGTATTACTCATGACACACCCAACATATCTTACCTCACAGCAAACACTATTTCATTACACTTTTCATCAATAAATCTATGTGTGTGGGTTATAATACCCATTAATAATAATCTTAAAGTCTAAGGACCAATACATACATCTTCAGATAGGAACATCCAATGACACTATGAAATGTGGATTTATTACTGGAAGGTCTCGTTCTCATATTATCATTTTGAATATTACCAAGGGTGCACACCATGAGAAGGTGCCTAAAAGTTTTATGATTCCTAACCCCAAATGGACTGTACTATTTGTTTCCCTCAAATAAAATCATCAGGCTATTAAACATATATTCAGGAATAGTGTTGTGGCACTTCCAGATTCTAATCATAGTAAGGATCTGCTATTACCCTTTAATGCAATATTTATCCTTAGGAAATTATCACATACATTGTCACACAGAAGAACAATCAAGATGTGATTAGGTATTTATTAATGAATAAAGAATAAATTATTTGGTTCTAGGCCACCAACTCCAACACTATGTAATTTTGACCACATCTCATGTCGATTTGATGTGTTGTTAGCATGTACATGTAAAAAACAACTCAATGGGGGGTTTTCCATGATTTCACATCAATATGAGGTCGTTTTCTATGGATGTTACTATTACATACATGTTTTAGTGTTTAAAACACTAAAAACATGTTTATTACCAAAGTGGGAAAACCATAATTTTTAATTGTGTTTTGTTAGTTCATACATTACAAAATTAAATCTACATTCATTTTCCCATGATTTTAGGGTAATCTGAGATTCTTTTCAAGTTTTGACTCTATAAAACATATTTTTAAATACATTTAATCATTTTAAAATCATATACCATGTTTGACCACACCACATATTGGATTGAAGTTTTTTATATGTACATCTCAAAAACAATTCATAAGTGGTTCCCCATAATTTAACATCAATATAAGATTCTTTTCTATGGTTTATCCATTCCATGCATGTGTTTGTGTTTTAAAACACTAAAAAAGAATTTATGGCCATCATGGGGAAACTGTAATTCAAAATGACATGTCGTTAATACCAGAATTTCATAGATAAATCTATAGTCATCATCCCATGATTTTAGGGAAATATGACATTTTTTGGGTTTTACCATCAAAACATGTTTTTAAAGTATTTTGAACCTTTCAAAAGTGTGTACTGAGTCAAAACAGAGAAGACAAGCTTATATTATTTCCAAACATATAAATAACAATCTACAAGTCATTTTTGATGTGTAGGAATCAACCACATGTCAATTTGGAAGAAAATGTGGTCAATATGACTCAAAATATGTGTTTTTTAAATAAATGTTTATTTTTAGTTTTATTTAAGGATGTTGTATGTGTTCTTTTGAAATGTGTGAATGGTCTACAGAATTTAGAATATAACTAGGAATGATGAGATATAGAGCTAGAAATTACCTTGAGTGTCATGATGATTATCCACTAAAAAATAGAAACTACAGATTTTTTCATTTACAACATCCATTGATCATGTTTTTTCCTATAATAGTTTTATTATTTAACTTTTTCTTTCAATATTTAAAATTCTTTTTTTGATTTCCGATAAAATTCATTACTCAAAGCCCCACTAGGTGTATCAGTAACAGATGATGCCACCTTACTAATGATAACAGATTGAGTATGCCCAGAACCCATCCCCCATACATGTTTGGGATGCTCATTCCCTAAAACTATTCCGACTACATAATTCTCGGAAACTAATTCTAATTGTGAAGGGTTTGCATCCCAGACTTCATGTTTTTTAACCTATAATACAAAAATATTATCAATGGTTTTTAAAAATATCTAAACTACCTAATTTTATCTAATTAATAAATTTATCATTATTATTTATTTTTATTTTAAACATATAAAAACAAAATACTAGAAATTATATTATAACAACAAAGAAGCATGAAACCCAATTAATTGGGGTCATCTAGATGTATAAAACAACACCAAATTATAATTATTGGATTCATGAAACTAGAACCATTTAATTGGTGTTAATGATTTTTATTTTTATAACATAGTTTTCATTATTATGTTTTTAGGGTAATAATAAAATATGAAATCAAAATTAAAGTACTTACTCCAATGTATTTGGTAGGGTCATTTACAAAACTGCCATTGAGTTTCCTATGAAATTTAAACCAGATCTTTGTTCATCTAATAGAGTGACCTGATTCATTATCCATTATAAAAAAATTAAACAATTTAGAAAAAACCATGAGTTTAATAAAATGGTATAAATAATAATGAATAAATTTTTTTTTCTTTTTCTTAAAAAACTCTGAGACACTGTAATGTGAGGAATGAATTTATTATCACGATTCAAAGAATGTTTTTTAGATAATTCCTAAAAAAATGAAATATAAATAAAAATTATAATTTTATTGTGTTTATGTTATTAAGTTATTATAAAATATGCAATTAACTCATGGGATGTATCTATGTTGATATTGAAAAATTTCTCCCATTTCTCATGAGAAATGCTTTCTGGAACATTCTCATACATTTTCAATGAACTCATAAAAGTATAATTAATCTCATTTCATAATCATTATTTAAAAACTCTCCATTTGTTGCCAAAAAATTTCAAATTCCATGAGTGAAACTTTAGCTAGGGACCTCAAACTAAAAAAATATCTTGAAATAAAAAACATAATAGTTTATGTTTATTTTAAAAAAATATCATATATTTTAAATTAGTTTTCAAGGAATATTAAATTAATATTAACTTTAATTGAGTATAAAATACCTAATTTTCTCAATCTATAGTAATATTCCCCCAATATTTCTAATTAATGGGAAATATCACCATCTCGCAAGAAATATTACCAAGAATCTTTCCATATATTTCGACAGTGTCACGAGTAGGCACCCCAATCTCTTAAAATGGAACAATAATCATGAATTCCTTTAGGTCCCATAAATCTGTCGTGTTTATATTTGTATCCCTTATATGGTTTTCTTTATCTATTTAACAAATGAATTAAACAATTAATAAAATATGATGTTTTTTTTGAAAAATGGCATATATACCAATAATGGTAACTCGCCAATATCCCCTAGATGGGGGGTGATGAACTGATCTGTCACTAGTGGTCAATTAGGTGGTTGGATTCCAATGAAATCTGATGAAATGACTAGATCTCTAGTAGTCTCTGGTACAATAGAATCACTAGGATGCACATAATATGATGGTCATGTTGGAATGATCCAAGATGCTGATCAACTAGGATCCTGGATTTTTATCAACATTCCTTCATTTCAAATGGTTAATGTATATCAAATGTATAAAAACTTAAAAACTAAAATATATTTACAAAAAAATATATAATAATTTATATATGTATGAAACACTTATTAATGAGAATGTCTAATATCTTTTCATTACCAATTTATACATTAAATTTTTTTCATCTTTATTATCATCATTTTTATCAACCACTATTGTGATGAGTCCATCATTTTCACTCTATCTTCCAATTATATTATATGGATGTTTTCAGGAAATAACTATTCTATGTTTTTTGGTCTATGAGGTTCACTATCACAGAGTTAAAATTGATCTTCCTCACCCATGTTATATAATTATGTTTTCTTTAATTGTACAAAAACATTCCAAACCTAATGTATTTCATCATCCATTTAATAAACCATCTTATCTAGTTATCTAAGATAAATGGATTATGTTTTTCATGCTCACCTATATCTATCAATTGAGAGAAGTTGAGAGAAGTAAAATGTAGTGAATATTTCATTATACACCAATCAATATTTCCTGACTTTCATTTGAATAAGAAAACTAAAAACTAGACATGATAGTTTAATTCAAGTATATGATTCATATTCTTATAGTATCCCACCTCTACAAATGTAAATACACTACTATTCTGAGTTTTCAAGTATTCTCCAGGATAAAATGTACGAAACATGAAGTCATGAATATTGTTGGTATTGAATCTCTTAGCCTACCTTAGAGGACCACAAGCCAAAAAACATCAAATAAGTTGATATTTCCACACGATTTTCAATATTAATTATCTAGAAAAACATATATAAGTTGTTACTTTTAACATATACAAAATATATAAATATCAATAATATAAATATGTGTATATACTTACACGACATGAAAACCATTCATCATGCTCTTTATTAATTGCTTATGATAATTCTAACTCATTTCGATATTGAACCGGTAGTCGCTTCTTTGTTTGTAGTCAAAATTATTCAATAAATGGATTTGTAATATCATAATTGAGTATCACATATTTATGCTCTTCTAGAAACCCAAATTTTGTCAGTGTAAAATTTTATTCCATTCCAATTCGTCATCTGATTGTTTGAAATAATGATGAGTGATTTTCAAAAAAATAATTAGTGGATATGTCTCCAACACATCCAGCTCAATTGAATCTAGTCTCAATCCCATCCAAATACCTAAAATAGAAGTTCGATAACCCTTTAGATATGTGACCTTCAGAAATAGAGCCTTCTGGATGAGCATTATTCCTCACAAATGATTTCAAATGACCCAAGTACCTAATTGAAAAAAATAAGATACATATTAAAAAAATTTATGCACTAATTTGATAAAATTGAATTCACCAATGAAAATAAAAAAATATCAACATGCGTCGCAATAAGATACATCTATCAATAGTGTACCGGTCCACCAAGTTTAGCTTCTTCAACTAAATGAATCATGAATATGATGAATTAAGGGTTAAATAACATCTCCAAATGAAATAGTACTAAAATAATTCTTTCTTAGATTTTATCAAGATCTATTAGATTTAGAATTTTTCCAAAAATATCTCTTAATAAGGTATAAAAATCAACTAGAACCGTAGTTACTTTTTCAGGTAAAGCATTATGCAAAGCCAATGGAAAAAACTAATCCATCAAAATATGTGAGTCATGATCTTCAATCCATGTAACATTTGATGTTTTAAGTCAATAGGCCTTTATATGTTACTTGCATATCCATCTGGAACATTAAAATTCTTTAAAGCTCAAAGGCATATGTATTTTTCAGGATTTTCATTGAAAATTTTTCCAAAGGATAATTGTAATTCTCATTTTCCCACAAACCATGATTTATATTCATTGAATATTATTGCTTAAGAGAATTAAGGTGATCCTTATATTTACTCTTCTCATTAAACACTATAAAAATTACATTTTCACAAATGTTCTTATCAATATGAATTATGTGAAGATTGTGACATATCAAATTTAACTCATGATAAGGATGTTTTAAAATATACTATTTTTCTTCCATTAAAGTGTTTGACCTACTTCGTACTGTACCTCATACCATTCCCCCCTTCTTTAAACTGATTACATTTATAAATTCTTCCTTTATATTCATTAACTATACCAAGATTTATGAACCAGATATAGCTTTGGTGAATTTATCATTTCAATATCTCAATTATATCTGTTTTTTTAAATTTGAAAATATGAGAAGCATAAAGAAATAGATGATGACATATAAAACACCATTTTCTTATATGAGGTAGTAATTGAGGATAAAAATAAACAATTACTAACTGGAAAAGCCATATCAGTATGAGTGTTCCATCCATACAAATTTCCTAGTCCAAAAAAGTCTCTAATTGTTAACATTAAAGAAACAATCATTTTGAATAGTTGTCTCTTTGAAGCATCATATGTTTCCATGGAATCATCTCATAATTATTTCAATTATTTTATAAGATGTTTACGGTATACATTAGTGTCATTTCCAAGCATTTTCATTCCATGAATAATCAAAAAAATAATAAAATAATTCATGCACACAGAAAAACATGGAGGTAGATTATAGGGGATAAAAATAACTAGAAAAATGCTATAATTAGTGTTGGTCTGAGTAGATACTCACAAGGGGGGTGAATTGAGTTCCAATATAAAATTTCTGTTAAAAACATTATATTTATGATAACCCCCAATTTTAAAAACGGCCCAGTTAATTAAGGCAGTAGAAATGTAAGTGTTCAATTGGTCAACAGGTTTCTAAAAGGGTGATTAGTACTTAGATAAATCAGTGTAGAACACTAATTAAACTTTTGAAACGATTTTAATGAATTAAAAAAATACCCAAACTAACCAAAACCAACTATCAAAGTGTAAGAAAAAATAGTTTTATTTTTTAAAAAATATAAGCAGTGGATAAAATAAAACAGAGTAATTGAAGATTAATACAACAATGTAAACAAGAGGTTCAGTCTCAAGAAGAGCTTCAATCCTCTCCACCTGGTGATCGCCTTCCACCAATCTATTTATATAAATAAACATTGGATCCACACCCTGGGTCAGGGTTTACAACAGTACACCCAGCTGTCTAGGTCACACTTGACCTCTACCATTGTTGTTCGTGGGAAAAAATGAAATAAGTGATTGAGTATGAGGATAGTTTTATATTCTCCAATTATGCTCAAGAGACAGTGCGTGTTATATAAACAAATATACAAACTACTCAAATATTGAGTGTAAAACACAACATAGGTAAAAAAGAGAATATAGTTGATAATTCTCTATGTGATGTGAAGTAAGGCTCTAGACTAAATGAATATTGAGAAAATTGTATTTGAGTCTTCTTATGGAAGATGTCTTTAGAACAGAGTATCAATGTTTCTGTTATACATCTTCGGGGAATGAAAAGTTTCATCTCATTGATGTATCAATGTATATTTAGCCTTTGTGGTTAAGATATCTTGTTAGAGTATTCTTGTAATCTCAAGTGTTTAGTTATTCTCTTTTGGTATTCACACAGTTTGTGTCTCTGTGTGTACTGCTACTATCGTATCTTTAACTTGAATGATGTGGCCTTTCTTTACTCCATGATCCTCTAGGCATAAGGATCTTCGCACTTTCATATACCTTGTACTTGTCTATAGATACTCTTACAGACAACATTAAATAATGTCAGAAACATTAATTTTCCGAAATATGACTGTTTGAAATAAATTTGAATTAATAAAATTGAAACATTTATATATATCAATAGGTCACTCATCTTTAGTCTGTTGAATTCTATTTTATAACATCGGTCTGTCATCTTCAGTGTGTTATCTTTGGTGTGTTGACTTCGTTCTATCGAACTTCGGTGTGTCGACTTCTGTCTGTCAAACTTCCGTGTGTCGGCTTTGGTCTGTCAAACTTTAGTGTGTCATACTTCGGTGTGTCGAACATCGGTCTGTCATTCTTTGGTCTATCTAACTTTAGTTTTGGTCTGTATAAATTCATTTTTGGTGTGTTGTCTTCGGTTTTGGTGTGTCACCTTTGGTTTCGGTGTGTTGACTTCGGTTTCAGTGTGTCGACTTTGGTTTGTCAGGGAATCCAAAAACGATTATGAAGATTTTGACTTACATATACCATTACTAAATGAAGAGTTAATAAAAATACATTTTTAAACATATTTATTCATGAATATAAGTAATTAACTTTTTAAATTATATGTTTTGGTATGAAATATTTGATTTTCATAGAGATATTAAAATTTTCATGAAAGATATGAATCTGTATATTGACATTATTTCTGATTATGAAAAATACCATATCATTAAGGGTCCAACAATATCCCCCTTTTTGATAATAAAAAATTATGGAATATATGCAAATATGTAGAATAAATATGGCTGAATATACTTTTCCAATATAACTAAAGATTGTCATTGCTAGAATTTGTTTAAAACAATTCTCCCCCTCACTAGATGGATTAAGAAGAGTATATGCCACCCTTATTTTCTCATATGCCAACCTTAATTTCTCCCCCTTTTCTCATATTCCATCCTTAATATCTCCCCCTTTTGGGATTAACAAAAAAAATAATATAAGGAAGGAGAAATAAGATAATAGAGAGACACCATAAGAATTTTTATTCAAAGTCATAAGAGTACAAGACAAAAAAAGAGTAAATACCTATCAACAGGAAACAATCCATCACTAAGGTTTTGGATGAAGAGGAGATTTGCCTTTGTCTAAATGATCTAATGAAGAAGTAGAATATTTAGTAGTGGAAAAGGATGGGGGTGATCTGATTACAACACCAGGCAGAGAAACACTGGTAGGAACAATAGCTGCAAGGGTAGGCCTTCTTTCTGATAACACACGACTTGGAGACTGCTCAGTAAAGATCGGTCGAATCTAAGTAAGATCCTGATAAACATTCATTGGAGTAGGATGAAGAGATGTAGTACCAATTGAAGCAGTTGGAGGAACCACAATAGCCTCAGCCTGAACATGCATATAAGCTTTGATCAGGTTGATGAAGTCATTAATGATTTTTCTTCTATATTTCTTTGTCTTCTCAAAGTCATCCTTGTTCTCCATAAATTTACTCAGCAAAGGTGTAAACTCTTTCAATTGGAGAACCTTCTTTTTGAATGCTTCTGTAACCAGAGGAATTCGACTATTTTCTTCTAGAAACTTGAAACTGTTGATGAGGTCTTGCTTAGTATATATCTTTGTGAAATACTTATCCACTTTTTCTCGAATTTCCTTCTGAGCTGCAGAGGCTTCATTTGTACCATGTCTCACCATATTGTATATAAGAATGGTATTTTGATGTACTTTTTCAAGAGTTTCTTTGACTGTTGCAGTCTAAAGTTTTTGAATCTCCTCTCTCATCACATCCTTGAGAGACTCTATATCAGTAGAAACACTTCTTCCACTCCTGGAACTGGATGGGTCAGTCAACATTTTTCCAAGCTCTTCTTTCAAATTTTTCAAATCTACACTGAGTAGAGGAGTTACCAAGTTCCTAATAACTTCCAGAACACCACTAAAGGAGGTCTTGAAGTTAGAGGTTAAGGAATTCATCTCATTTCTCATCTTTATTACTTCTTCTCTCTGCAATGTTTTGTGTCTAATAGTAGTTTCTGCTATAGTAATAAGATTCGGTTGAATATCCTAAATCACAATTTTTGAAATGTTTTACTACAACAGCATGTGAGATACTTATTGAGGTAGAGGATTCATTTCTAGATCCCACTACAGCTAGCACAGACTAACATATCTCATTATTAAACATTTCCAAATTAGCCATAGTGACATAATCCCTGGGAACTGACTGAGCAACTGGTTCTACTGCTTATGATGCAACTGGTGGAACAGGTGCAGCAGGCTCTGGGTTAGAATGGACGTGTGGAATAGGAGGAGTAAGTACCATCTCCTCATATGAATCATATTCTAAACCAAAAATAATATATCTTGGATTACCATTCCACTCTATAGCATAGGTCCAATCTCATGGATCAATGGTATCAATTCTTACCCTTCTTCCCTGAGGATCAGGAATAACATCAATATCATCAATTTATTCATCATGTTCTCTAGCCATAATACCTTTTTTGGGGACCGGAACCAACCGAACTTCAGGTTCTGCCTAAGCTCTAGCTATTTCAACTTCACCAGGTACTTTCTCAATATGAGGCAGTGGAACTACATCTTCTTATTCTGGGCTAGTAGCCATAATATCATTCAATTCCTAAATGAGATCTTGGTTTTCAGCATTGGGATAGAGTGGTTTTCCCTCATGTCCAACATCTCTATGATCATCATTCTGTTGATCAACAGGCTCAATTCCATCACCAGCTCCGTGAACAAATTCATCACTAGATCTGTCAACCACTTGTTGTCCCACTTTTATAGAATCACTCACATTCTCAACACTTCCTCCATCATCACCATTATCACCATCATCACCATCATTATCATTATCATCATCATCAGATTCCTCATCTGATTTTCTAGCATAACCTTTAACTCCAGTAACTTCGGTCTCTTCCTTTTCTTCATCACCTAGAATAGTTTCTCTTGAAGGAAGTTCCATAGGTGGACTAGCAGGTCCATAAGTCGTATTCTTGGGACTTTCAGCGATATCAGGATCACTCATATCATCAAAAGGAGATCCTTCTTCCCTAGGCACTTCAGCCTCAACTTCCTCATCAGAATAGACAGGAACATCTCCAGGTTTGAGACCTGGATCAACTTGGTCCTTTGTTCTAGAAGAATGGTCTACCAGGTTTGAATTCCTTATATAGACATTATTCATCTCCTACCCAAAATATCTTCCATGGGTTCCAGAATATTTTCATTCTTTTAAAAATGTATTTATGAAGACAGAAACCACTACAGGCAGTTATCATTTCATCTCCATATTCTACATAGCCTGATTTTTTCAACATGGTAGAAATCATTATCGGATAGTATAAGCAAGTTTCTTTATTATATGGAATAATCAAATCAGAAATATTTACCATAATATATCTGCACAAACTCACCTTTATCCATGTTTCAAAAATAATATCAAGAAGACATCCTGATATTCCACCGCATGGAAATCTCCATTTCTTTGGCAGATTTGATGCTGTATGAACTTAAAAAGAAATCTCACTTCTCCTTCAAATTCATTTGCAATAGTTCTTTTGAATTCTTCATTTCCAGTTAGCTTTTTTACATCATCTTTATATGAAAAAAAAAATTTGATAAAGGTGGAGTATTACCAGGATAGTCAGCATAGACACCTCTAAGCATTCGGCCCATTCCTTCAAAGAGAAAACCACTTCTTTTCCCTTTACTATATATTTAGTCTTGGATGCCTCATCTTAATCCATTGATATACTCAAATGATGATAGAATTCGTGCACAAGCTGGGGATAATAGGGTCTTTCATTGTTGATAAACCAAGTAAACCACCCTTGATATTCCAGTACATTTAACCGAAATGATTTTCTTAACATAATCCACTCAGAAGACACTCCATTTTCAGCTATAACTACTCATCTTTCTAAGCTTAGTTTTCTAGTCCCACTAGACTAACCTTTCTAGTAATTAATAGGAGGGGATTTTCCAGGTTCTTCTATTGTTCCCTTAGTCCTAGCCATGAAGAAGCTTCAGATTTTAACTTGTGTTGAGAGGTTGAGGTCAATAGAGAGAGTGACTAAATGTAGGAGGCTATACGGCTATGGAGTAGGTGAAAGGTCGGGATGGATTGGAATTAATATATCATTCAGGTATTTTAAATCATAAAACATAAAATGTAAACACGGAAAGTCGAAAGAAATAAAACAACGCCGTTTCACTTAAAGCAGATTGAATATACAAAACAACCCATAAATGTATCGGTGTCAAAGAATCGGTTTCAAGACGATTGGGTTCACAACAATCGGTTTCTCAAAAATATCAGATTCACAAAGATCAGTTTCACAAAAAATCAGTTTCACAAAAAATCAGTTTCACAAAAAGTAGTTTCACAAAAATCAGTTTCACAAAAATCAGTTTCACAAAAAACGGTTTCACAAAAATCGGTTTCACAAAGATTGATTTCACAAAGATCGGTTTCACAAAAATCGGTTTCACAAAGATTAGTTTTATAAAGATCGGTTTTAAAAATCTGAGTTTCATAAAGATTGGTTTTACAAGGATTGGTTTCATGAAGATCAGTTTTATAAATTTATCATTCCTAATTCATGTTTGATATAATTCATTCTCTCAGAATTTAAGGGTTTAGGTAATATATCAGCAAGCTGATGTTCAGTTCGAATAAACTCAAGAGTTATCTAAAATTTTTTATAATGATCTCTCAAAAAGAGAGTTCTTACATCAATATGATATGTTCTAGAATGAGATATTGGATTTCTAGAAATGTTAATAGAACTTAGGTTTTCACAGTTAATAGAGACATGTTTGAATTGATATCCATAGTCTAGTAAAGTGTGTTTCTTCCATAAATTTTTTGCACAAAAACTACTAGCAGTAATGTATTCTGCTTCATCAGTAGATAATGCAATAGAATTCCATTTTTTACTACACCATGATAGTAGTGACTTTCCTAGCATGTGACATGTCCCAGAGGTTCAATTTTTATCTAGTTTACAACCAACAAAGTCAACATCTGAATAGATTATTAAACCAAATGGTTGTCCTCTTAGATAAAATAGTCCTAAGTTGGGAGTATATTTGAGATATTTGAAAATAATTTTAATATAATTTAATTGAGATTATTTTATATTAGCTTGAAAGTGAGCACACATGCATACACTAAACATAATATTAGGTCTAGTAGCACTAAGGTAGAGCAGACTCCCTATCATACCTCTATAGTTGGTTTGATCCACTGGTTCTCCAGCTTCATCACCATCTAAATTACAAGTAGTACTAACAGGTGTATCACTACCTTTAATACCATCCAAACTAAAGATTTTTAACAAATATTTAGTATATTTACTTTGATTTAAAATAATACCATCATTGTTTTGAAAAATATGAAATCCAAGGAAAAATTTATTTTCTCCCATTAAAATCATTTCAAATTCATTTTTCATTATTTATAAAAACCAGTACATAAAGAATTTTTAGATGATCCAAAAATTATATCATCTACATAAATTTTTACTATCAAAACATCTTTGGAAATCCTTTTAATAAACAAAGTTGGATCTGTTATTCCTTTAGTAAAACCTTTTGAAATAAGAAAGGATCTAAGTCTATCATACCAGGCTCTTAGATCTTACTTTAAACTATATAAATCATTATAATGTTTAAAAACATGGTTAAAAAAATGGGGATTTGTAAAGCCAGGGGTTTTTCAAAATATACATCCTCAACTATATACCTGTTTAGAAAAGCACTTTTGACATCGATTTGATAAAGCATTAAATTCAGATGAGCTACATAAGAAAGTAGTATCCTAATGGCTTCTAGTATAGCTATAAGAGCATGGTTCTTCTCAAATTTTATTCCTTCCTCTTTACTATAACCTAGTGAAACTAGCCTAGATTTGTTTCTAAAAATATTACCATACTCATCAACTTTGTTCCTGAAAACCCATTTACTTCTTATGGTCAAGGTGTCCTTAGGTCTTTCAACTAGTTCCTAGACTTTGTTTCTTTCAAATTGATTTAATTTTTCTTGCATATACATCACCCAAAATTCATCATTGATAGCATCATTAATATTTTTGGGTTCAAGATGTGAAAGATAATCTTGATGTTCAACCTGGTTTCTCAGAGAAGCTCAAGTTTGTGTCCCTCGGTCTAAATCACCTACTACATCATCTAAAGGATGATTCTTGAGAGTTCTAATACCTCTAGAAATGTTTGAACTAGACTCCTCATGATTTTCTATTGGGTCAGACTCAACAGGTGCAGATTCTGGAAGATTCCCAGAATTGGTTACATTTACATGGGATTCACTATCATTATCACTAAGGTTCAAAATTGACATATCTTCCTCAAGATATTCAAGAGTGGTTTTCAGTTCTTGTGGATCAGTCTCATCAAATTTGACCTGAACTAACTCTTACATGCATTTGGTTTTCTTATTGAATACTCTATCAGCTTTACTAGTGGTAGAGTAGCCTAGGAAAATTCCTTCATCACTCTTGGAGTAAAACATGTCAATATTGTCTTTAGTTTCAAGGATAAAGACTTTTCAACCAAAAACTCTGAAGTAGTTAACCCTAGGCTTCCTATTGTTCCAAATTTCATAAGGGGTCTTCTTAAGAAAAGGTATAATCAAGACTATAATAATGGCATAACAAGCTATATTTACAGCTTCAACCCAAAAATAAATAGGTAGATTATACTCATTGGGCATATTCCTATAAATTTATTGTAGAGTCCTCTTTCTTCTTTCCACGACTCCATTTTGTTGAGGTGTTCTTGGAGCAGATAAATTTTGACTATAGCCATTGTGTGAACAATAAGATTCAAACTCTTGATTTTCAAATTCCTGGCCATGAAAACTTATCAACGTCTTGATTCTAAGTCTACTAAGGTATTCCATAGACTTTGAGTATTTGATAAAATAAGAACAAGATTCACTTTTTTGAGCTAAAAAATATACACAAGTGTACCTAGAAAAATCAACTGCATGAACATAAACATAGTGTTTCCCATTTAAACATGAAACTCTTGATGGTCCAAACAAATCCATGTGAACTAACTCAAGTAGTTGAGAAGTAGAAACTTCTTTCATTGGTTTGAAACAAACATTGTGTTGCTTTCCCATTTGATAGGGATTGCACACTTTGTTAAGTGGGAATTCTAGTTTTGGTAAGACTCTAACAAAAGATTTCTTAGGAAGTTTTCTAAGAGAGTGCACATTGCAGTGTCCTAGTCTTATGTGCCACACCCAGGATTCCTTTTGAAAACCATTTAAGTAGGAAACATTATTCTTATCTAAATAATTTAAGTCAACAACATACACATTCTCATTTCTGATAGTAGTAAATATTAAATCATTTTTGGAATTAAAAACATTACATGCATCATTTTAAAATTTTATATTGAAACCATCATCACAAAACTGAGAGTTGCTAAGTAAATTTTACTTTAATCCATAAAAAAAAGTACTTTTGAATTTAATACTATATTAGGGTTACTGATCTGGCCTAAGCCGACGATTTTTTCCTTTACATTGTCACCAAAAGTTATGTAACCACCATAAACCTTGATTAGTATTCTGAAGCATGAGTAGTCTCCTATAATATCTCTTTAACATCCATTGTCCATGTACTATATAATCTTGCAGGAACTCTTTAGGCAACTTCCCTACAAAACAGATTAGACATGGGGTAACTTTGGTACCCAGATTTTCTTAGGTCCTGATATATTAGCAAGTAAGATTTTGGGAACCCATACTTGTCTCATATATTTCCTATAATCAGCAGATATATTTTGAGACATAAACACTTTTTTACTCCTTCATAGAATTTTTTTTCACAAAATGGTTCAGTACTTGAACTAGTAGTAAATTGTCCAGATTTTGGAATAAATTTAGTTTTAATGATTATTCTCTATCCTGGTTGATATCCTAGACCAGTTGTGTATTTTATGGAAATATGTTATCCTAGAAATTGAGTCAAGTTATCTCTACCCACATTAAATTTTTCAAGATCTCTTTTTAATTTATTATTGGATAACTTAATTTTAGTGTTTTCCTTTAACAGATGGGAGAGTTTTTCTTTTTCAATATCCAGACTTGACTTATAATTTGCATTTAAAGCATGTTGTCTCTTTAATGATTTATTCTTGTCCTTGAGCTCATTAAAGGTATCCTCAAGCATTTCACAATATTTAAATAGTTCATCCTTAGTCATATCTTCATCATTATGTGGCTCACTCTTATTCTAAGAATAATAAGCATTATGTATTGGAGAGTTAAGTGATACCTCAGATGATTCTGTCATGAAACATAAGTTGGCATGATTGTTTTGTTCACTATCAGAAGCATCAGAACCACTGGAGTTGTCTTCTAAAGCACTCCAGGTAACTTTCATAGCCTTTTTATATGCTTTTCCATTATCTTCATATTTATTTTTGAATTTCATATTTGGATTGTCTTCCTTCATATGACCTTTTCATTTTCACAAAGAGCAGATTATTTCATTTGATTTGTCATTCCATTTTCTATCTTTCTTACATTTTTATTTACTATCATACTTTCCCTTTTACTTTGACTTCCTAAATAATTTCTTCTTTCGGTAAACATTTTTGAACCTTTTAGCAAGATGATCCATCTCCTCATCACTGTTTGAATCTGACTCTTCACTAGTGGAGCTGTCTACAAGAATTGGAGCTTTTTTCTTTGTTTTTTCTCCTTGAAGTAGTAGTCTTGAATACTACTGATTTCTTTCTTAGTTCCTCATATACTTCTTTAATCACCTTAAATTCTTCCTTATAAATCATAAGTTTTCCAATTAGATATTTCACTGGTAGCTTGCTTATGTTACAAGATTATCAGATGGAAATAGATGTTCCCCTCCATCTATCAGGTAGGCATCGAAGCAGTCTCATGATATAGTCCTTTTTGTCCACTAGTTTTCCAAGAAGACTTGTAGTGTTCACTTTTTCATTGAAACCGAGATTAATTTCAAAGATATGTTCATCAGGATTATTTTTAAAATTATCATATTTAATCGTTTATGTATTTGTTCTCATTTCTTTAACATTAGTTGTTCCCTCATGGGAAACAGCTAAAGTATCCCAAATTTCATATATGGTTTTACATGCAGATATTCTATTGAATTCATCATCACCTATAGAAAATTATTAGACATTCATTGCTTTACAGTTATTATTATATGTAGATTTGGTCAACTAGGACCATGTTTCTCTAGCAGTAGCAGGTAATGTATGTTGTTCTTCAATTATGTCCCAGATTTTAGGTCACATACTCTCTAGATACATTTTCATTTTTAATTACCACTGAGCACAGTTATTACCATTAAATAAAGGTGGAATGTTAGTAGCAACACCCACATCTCTAGTTTCCATAGTTAATTAGAATATAAAGAACTGAAAATTTAGATATGACAGAAATTTTAAGATCATTAAGATACAACTAAAATCACAGTTGAAAATAATTTGAAAAAATTGAAAATAAATAAACCTCTGATACAAACATTTGGTCGTAGTGGATACTCATGAGGGGGGTAAATTGAGTTCCAATTTAAAATTTATGTTAAAAACTTTGTATTTAAGAAAACCCCCAATGTTAAAAATTGCCCAGTTAATTAAGTTAGTAGAAATGTAAATGTTCAATTGGTCAAAAGGTTTCTCAAAGGGTGATTAGTCCTCAGATAAATCAGCATAGAACAGTAATTACACTTTTTAAATGAGTTTAATGAATTAAAAAAAATAAACACACTAACCAAAACCAACTATCAAAGTGTAAGAAAAAACAGTTTTATGTTTTAGAAAATATAAGTAGCAGATAAAACAAAATAGATTAATTGAAGATTGGTACAACAATGTAAACAAGATGTTTAGTCTCAAGCAGAGACTCAATCCTCTCCAAATGGTGATCACCTTCCACCAAGCTATTTATATACATAAACTCTTGGTCCACACCCTAGATCGAGGTTTACAACAGCACACCCGGATGTCCAAGTCACCCTTGACCTCTACCACAGTTATTCGTGGGAAACAAATTAAATAAGTGATTGATTATGAGGATAGATTTAGATCCTCCAGTTATGCTCAAGAGAGATTGTGTGTTATATAAACAAATATACACATGGCTCAAATATTTAATGTAAAACACAACATATTTAAGAAAGAGAATAGAGTTAATAATTCTCTGTGTGATGTGATGTAAGGCTCCAGACTCAATGAATGTTGAGAAAATGGTATTTGAGTTTTGTTAGGGATGATGTCTTCAGAATAATGTATCACAGTTTCTGTAATCCAGCTTTGAGGAATGAAAAGATTCAGCTCATTAATGTCTCAATTTATATTGAGCATTTGTGTTGAAGATATCTTGTTAGCATCTTCTTGTAATCTCAAGTGCTTAGTTCTTCTCTTTTGGAATTCGCACAGTCTGTGTCTCTATGTGTACATATATTATAATATCTTTAACATGAAAGATGAGGTCCATTTATACTCCATGATCCTCTATGAATAAGGATCTTTGCATGTGCATGTACCTCATACTTGTCTACGGATACTCATACAGACAACATTAAATAATGTAAGAAACATTAATTTGTCTAAATATGACCGTTAGAAATAAATTTGAATTAATAAAATGGAAACATTTATTTATATAAATTGGAGAGTCATCTTCGGTCTGTTGCCTTCAATTTGATAACCCCAGTTTTTCATCATCGGTGTGTTATCTTCGGTGTGTCGACTTAGGTATGTTGAACTTCGGTGTGCCGACTTCAGTCTGTCAAAATTTTGTGTGTCGACTTTGGTCTGTCAAGCTTTGTTGTGTCATACTTCGGTGTGTCGAACTTCGATCTGTCATTATTCAGTCTCGAACTTTGGTTTCGGTTTGTCTAACTTCGGTTTTGGTGTGTCGACTTCATTTTGGGTGTGTTGACTTCGGTTTCGATGTGGCGAATTCGGTTTGTCAGGGAATCCAAAAAATATTATGAAGATTCAATCTTACATATACCATTACAAGACAAAGTGTTAATAAAAATATATTTTTAAACATATTTATTCATGACTATAAGCAATTAACATATTAAATTATATTTTGTTGTATTACATATTTGATTTTCATAGAGATATTCAAATTGGCATGAATTATATGAATCTATATATTGACATTATTTTTTATTATGAAAAATATAATATCATGGAGGGTTCAATAATTAAAATTTAAAGTACCAAAATGGTTAAAACCATCAGAGGATAATCTAAAACACAGATTCCTAGGATCCAAAGAATAATATAGATATAGAGAATCAAATATATTCCACAGTGTTGAATCTTTTGGATGAATCATCAAGCCATCGTTACTATCTTGAGAATGACACTTCATGATTTAAGTAGTCTTAGACAACATGAATAGTCTTTTCAAACATGGTTTCAGTGGAGAGTAACACAATACCTTTGAATGATTTTAATTATTCAATTTCTTACTGGGGTTGCATTTATTTTTATTGTCATTTTTATTCATTGACTTTTATATATTTTTATGACATATTTTTCATTAATATTTATCAAACTCTTCTCCCTAGAAAATAATGGAATTATTTTGTAATGGATGTATCTTTGTATTATCAAGTCCAACTTTTTGATTTATTTCTTCATCTCATATAATGATGTAGGGATCATAGATTCACTAAATGCAACTTGAAGAAACTCTAAAATCATGAAGATTTTTTTGTTAGTAATTCCACAAAGACACTTTGTATGATATACCTAAAGTAGAAAAGAAATATTTAAAAACTTTCCACACCCTTCATAGAGTTCTTGTTTTCCATCTTCAACTAATACACAAAAAAGAATTTTTTTTGGTCACTGAAGTTCTAAGAAAGATTAACATACATAGGATCAACTAATTACTCTGTTGATCTTTTAAAATCATTGATATTGTATTCTACAAAATCAAATGCATCATTTAATAAATTTTGACCTGAATACTCTTCTTCCAAGTCACTTTGTATTTTGTTGATAGTATTTTCATTGTTTTTATTTTCCATAACATATTATTCACCATGACAAATCCAACAATCATATCAATAAAAAAATGATTCAATGTCAAATGGTCATATACTTCATTTCTATTTAACCATCACTGGAATTTACTATTAGTTCACAAGCATTTTATTCATTCATCCACTGAATTGTTTTCAATTGCATAATCTAAAAATTATTCCAAACAATTGGCATATCGAGGTGTGTTTTGAGGTAAATTAATCCAACTTGTATCCATAGGTATTGGACTATAATATCCCTATATCTTTAGATATAAATATATAAATGTTAAATAAAATAGTTATACTCAAAATTAAATATCACCCAACTTCACCAATAAATCTTTCATAAAAACTATAAAGAAAAATGGGATAAATCAAATAATAAACTTTTTCTTACTAAAATTATAATATAAAAATATGAATCGAATAAATTATAATTTCTTTAAAACATAGATGAATACTAGAATAAATTAGATTACAACCATATTTTAGCACAAATTAAACCCATGAATGTTCTTAATGATATCAAATATGTCTTCTTAAATTAAGAGTTAGAAGATGAAGTGTCTTTCTTGGTAATGATAAAATTAATTTGTTTAGGTTAAAGGAGGATCTATACAGATTCGGATAAGCCTCAAGGGCATGGTATTTTAATTTAGATACATTCTTGAAACAATTAATAATTAATGATGGAAGTCTGGGAAATATCCTCTACATTATACAAGAAAAGGTTGTATCAATTTTTTTTTATATGTAAATGATATTATTTTTATGGGATAAAAAAATAATGGTGTATTCTAACATATTGTTATAAAAAATGGGTTTTATTCTAATGAAAAATTGCTACATTGAGAAATGATCAAACCATTTCCCATGATCTAACTAAAACCACGATCACCCCATTAAAAATATGAATGAAAAGTATAATTTATTTGGATATCACAATATGCAATTAATACCCAATATATTCAACAATATATGTATATATTATATTTAAATTATTTAGTGTTACTCTATGTTTTTAGATGAATTATATAAATCAACTCTGTTCACATTACATTGAATCAGATGTTCCTTCAATTTGAGATAAACATAATGAACATGATGTTAACATCAATGTGAATAATGTTTATTGTGATTTTCAAATAAAATGATAAAAAATTAGTCATTTGAAAACAAAAAAACTACACAACATAATTAGTTATCTTAAAAACATGTTAGTTAAAATAAAATCAATGAAACTATGTTAGTTTTTTCAGATAGCCAATCCTTGATTATCATGCATGAAAAACATAAAACTAACTAATCTAACATTATTCTATAGATTTTATCAACCTAAAAAATTTATAGAATATTCCTAAATCAATATGTATTGAGATACATTTAAAAAGGTGTAATATCTAATTTTCAATGCCTTTATTCATAGAGACCTTTCCAGGGTTGGTGATGAATCCATTTGTGAACCAAAACCCTACCACCAATTGGAAATGAGTTGGGAAATAGTCTCAATTATGTATATGTAAACAATTTGAGTCATTAAAATATATAGAAAAAATTATAATTCATTAATATCAAATAAAACCCATTAAATTATGAAAAATCATGATTCCGTAACAAAATTATATCATAAAAAATTATTTTTTAAATCTAGTACAACATAACAAAAATTAATGATTATATTAAATCCAAACAAAAAACTAAAAAATAAAAATAACAGATTATAAACTAAAAATAAAAATATACATTATTGTTGAATGAATGAAACACTAATTCTATATTGTTTTTAGCACCCATGATTTTTATCTAATGATACTCAATATTATATTAACGGTAAGGATGATGAAACCTTTAAGGGGGGTATACGTTGCCACCAAGAAGGGTATCTAATACATGGAGACGGAGTTATGATAGGGGTATACATCCCCAAAGATGAGGGGAACCAAGATAGGGAGAGGGAGGCCAGAGGGGGAGTTCTGCATCGTCGGTGAGGAGGGGAACTGTGCGTCGGGAGAGGGAGGTCAGAGGGGGTCATAAGGGTATTGGTTGGACGGGGGTCTCATGGGGGTCTGGGTCTTTGGAGATAAAAAACGAGGTATGTCAGAGGGGTGGGGGAATGGGGTTCGTGGGATTGTGGGCCTCAAAGTTAGTTTTTTTCCCTGGAAACGGAGAGGAGGAGGTTAGGGGAGGTTGGGCTGGAAATGGGGCAAGGTCATGGGGGAGTGGGGGGGAGTAATTAGGGCTTTTTAATGTTTAGTGGTAGATTTATGTTAAATTAATAAATATATAGTGGAATTTTGATCAAACTGTCACTATATTATTATTATTATTTAACCGGATTTAACATGTGGAATTTACTAGAACCACAACTAACAAACAGCCACTAAGAATAACTTTTTTATAGTGTCTATATCCTAGGGGAATGTTATTCAAGGATATAGATTGTATATTTATATCAATAAACTGATAGATAATGAATAGATGAAATTTATTCATAAATACGATTACTTGAAAATCATTGAATCACATTAACACAAAATTCAAGAAAAAATAATAATGAAACGAAAAAAATCACCCAACCCCTATATCTTAGTTAAGAACCATTACAACTTATGCTTAAAATATCCAATAATATATAACTTGAATCGAAAATCATTAATTTATGATCACACCATGTGAAATATGTAATATCATACAATCTATGGGTCCTAAATATCCTACGATTATCCTATTACTCTCAACACTCACTTATATAATGATACATGAATCCAATCCTAACCCAATAATTCTCATGTTGTATGGTTATGTATTGTACCCATAATTTACTCACTATGTGTAACCAAACACTTAGTAGGTCATCACTGATTATGGTATAGGACCATTGTGGGTCTACACCACTTTCCCATTTCCATCTCACAACTCACCCACTTGCATAGTGAAATAGCCATAAAGTTAAGGCTAAACTAATCTTATACTCTAATCCCCATGATAAACCAATAATTAGGTAGTTATATCACTATTAAAACCTTACTGGAACACTATTTACATTTATTTCTAGGCCTATAAGTCATTCTTGGTATCCCAGTTCAAGACCATAGTTTATCCCTCTTAGATGACTCAATTTTCACATGGTTTCTAATGAAACCCAACACATGGATCAACTTTAATTGAGTGTTACATAAACTAAAATCATACCCCACTATACCACTTGATCTATAAAACATGTTGGAAACCCTAAGTGGAATCCTTCATTTTGTAACCCAATCCCATCACCTAATCAGGGTCTCATAACAACCAATAGTCCATTGGAACTTATGTGTGATTGTTGACATGGCCATAATAGGTCATACCCATTTCCCTATAAACACTAAAACCAATTTTATATCACTAGAATTATCCAAAACCACTTAACACAAGTTAAAAATCATAAAATACATAAAGGCTGGTAATATTAGGGACCACCATGTTTTATCCATCCATCTATCTCATTTTTCAATTTCCTTCATTCATTGTTCAGGACTTTATCAATATTTCTCGCACCCACAAGACCATATATCAATCCAAAGTACCAATGATTAATTTTTAAATAATTAGCATTAATATCACAATTAATTACTTAATTAATTCAATTATTAATAAACCAATAAAACACATCGAGAAGCATGACCCTCTCCGAACATTATGCAAAGAGAGGGAGATGACTCGTTGATCAATCTTGATCCCTGTATAAGAAAAATCCATAGTTTATCAATTTTATTCATTAATAAATACAATCTATAATTAATTAAAATATACTAATAATTAATATAGTGATTCACCTCCATAAAAATATTTACAATAAGTTTTAATCAATCCCTCTCGACCTCCTCTAGATTCTACACATAAAATACCCATTGTAGGGGAGTGGTTTCACCATGCTTTGGTGAAATTATATCAGAATATCTAAAATCATTATATTTAGAGACCATTTTGAAGGGTCTCTAGTATAATTTATAAATTTATAAACATTTAAAAATTCAGTTTATGAGGTGACTACAACGATTGATCTCTTGAGGATGCATTTCTGTAACATTCACAGTGTTTTCTACTTTACTTTTTTGTTGAGTTGTAAATTATTATTTCTTTTCTATGTTTTCAAATATTTTTAATGGAATGTAAAAAAATGGTGTCATAATGATTAAAAAAAATTTAAAATAATAATATGAGAACAGAAGAAATAATATGGAAAGATTGCAAGATGTGGAAGAAATGAATGTCAATAGAATCAGTCTAATTATAAGGATTTCCACCATAAAATTAATTTTTAATAATTATTTAATTGATTATTATTATTTTAAGCATACAAACTCATTCATTTGAGTGATATACCATATCATTCTACTTACTCCATTCCTAAATTTGAAACCTCCTATCACTAGGATAACTCTCAGTTTGAACCAGTTTATTTTAGCATCATCCATCAATACTCTATGATGACTTGGTAAAATTAAATAAAACATATCATTTCACAATTCACTATATCAAGATAAATTATAAATTAATTGAAATTGAGAATGAGTATAAGGAATAAGAATACAGATTCGAGAAATCTGTGAGTTTCATTTCACTCAAACCCATAACTGATGACTTAGAGTTATCATGAAAATTTAAATAACTATAATTATATTAAACTAAAAATTCATTCTTATATTACCTACATTAAACTATAAATTATTCCTAAATAAAAAATGAGGGAGATCACATGCACTTGAGATATGATAGAACACATTTATAGGAGAGAATAATTCACTAAACATAAGTAAAAGAAGAAATAAATAATTTGAGAGTAATATAGAGAGATTAGACTAGAAAAAGATATAATAACATGAAAAAAATAAAGTATAAATAAAGAGTGGATAAGACCAAAAAAAAAACACAACCCATCGGTATACCCCTATGAAAATAAAAAAAATCTACCCCTATCAACATCACATTCTTACTCCATTATTCCATCTAGGTAAAGGATATTTTTACATGTATATTATTTCATAATATTATTCTATCATATTCTCAAATACAATATTACTTTTTTTAATGTGGATTTTTTATAACATTTTTCTTGATGTAGTTTGATATGGACCAATGGGTTTTTTATTTAATTTATATAGTCTATTTGACTTTTATATTATCATGATGACACAAATTTTGTTCTTTATTTTGATCATCTATTTAATATTTTAAATAATTTCTTGAATCTAACATATCCTATTGAACACTTGTTTTTTTCTTACATAAACATTGGTATTCATAAGTAATCCCTAATTTAACAGAACATAATTCATTAAAATTAATATTTAATCTTATACGGATCAATTTTGATATATCATTGATTTAGTTTATTATTATGTGGGATTTATGTTTTTCAATTTAACCATTTGTGGTGTATGGAGAGAACATTTTATGTAAATTAAAATTATCTCATAGAAGCTATTAATTCTTTATTATATTCCCACATTGCATGTGCACTTCCAGATTAATTCTAATGATAAGACTCCACCACTTATTTAGATTGAAAACTTATTATACATACATAGAATCTATATAGCCATGCAATTATTATTTGGCGATGTGAAGTTATGTATTTAATCTTACACAATTTAACTTTTCACGTCCATGACCAAGGTAAATATCTTATCCATCTAGGACATTTTCCATTTTAATATTATGTTACTAGATATAAAAAAATAGTTTATTCGTATACATGATCCAACTGTTGTCTCTTTGATACACTGGTTGTAAAACCTACAAGTGGAGGTGAATAATATTCTTTTTAAAGAAACATGAAACATTCATCCATAGCTCATGTTCCTAAAATACTAGAAACATGAAGTTTGAATAACCTCAAAAGCAATTAAAATATATCAAATTAAATAGTGTATATGCATGGTATAATTTAAACACATGATATTTAAATAATTTTTAATAATAGTGATATACACATAATATATAAAACAACTAAAAAAAGAGGAAAACAAAAACAAAAAACAAAACAAAAAAAGAACTAATTAATACATCATATACCCCTTAAAGGATATTATAAAGTACTATTTTAACCCAAAAAAATAAGGGGAATCCAAATCCTGATTCAAGTTATCCTCGACATTAACTAATCAAATGGTATGTCTTCCAAACCCCTATAATCCCTTAACTAAACCCATTAAAATATATCAAACAAAAAATATTAACTAGAAGCTCAAATCTACATTTCTTAATAGAAGACCTTAATCAACTAGATCATCATTAGCTCTTCGTCCATAACATGAATGATTATAGTCATGAAGGATTAGATAAGGCTTTGTCACCCTCATTGGAATATCTCAATCATGAAGGATCATATACTCCAAAAAACAAAATAAAGGATATTAAATTTATAATGAAAGTCTTATAAATGAGTCTTTAAAAACACTTCGAAAGTAAAATTATAATTATCAAAAGAACTCTCTATAAAAAGTGGTTACATGAATTCAAGTGATCAATGTATTCTCTTTTTTAGTGATTTGTCCTTAACATAATTCCAACACTCAATTTTTTTTTCCTATATATAGGAAAACCTTCTAATATTGGATTAAAAAATCGCTAATTTCAGTTATATAAAATTATTAAGTAACTTCGTCATCATATAGTGAACTCAAAAATACATTACATCATTTGATGAAGTTTTCCCAACAATTATACAATTCTTAAACATTTTGATAAAAGTAGTCTTAAAACTAAACTCATATATCTATAATATCATAAAAAAATTCACCAACAAATAATGTTATTATATTCTCAATACTACACCCCAAAAACACTTAAAAAATAAAATAATTAATAATTAATAATTTAGGGTTCTATTATTTTCAAAAAATAAGGATAAAATGAGTCTATGACTAAAAACTATCAATATTTTTCAAAATAAAAAACATAAATGAAAAATTTAAAACAATGTTCCCTTTAAAGAACAGAACCTAGTTATATTAAAGGAGGTTTCCAAACCCTGCCCCTTAATGTGATGAAATTGTTAATAAAACTTCTGATTAACTAAAATATTAATTTTTTTTAATATTTATTTACATTCTTTCAATTTTTATCACCATTTTTTTATTATAAAAAAATAATAAAAGATAAATATTTATCAAAGAAAGTTACAGAAATCTCCCCTTAAAACATTAATTTTATTATATTTAAAGAAAATAATTTTTTATAATAATATGCTATTTAAAGAACTTATCCCATTTAAAAAAAATCAACAATATCCTAGAATTTAATTTAAATTTTTTTTCTCATTTTAAATCATTTACAGTGGAGGTGAAAAGATCGATGAAAATGATAATATGCATATAATAATTTTAAAATTAAGTGACTAAAATTGAAACTTTCACAAAAAAGATCATAAATCATAAAATAATTTTCAAAAATAGGTTTTTATATATTTACAAAATCATGTGTTTTAAATAGAATCTGATTTAGGAGGTTATAAGATTATCTTAACAATCCTTCATTAACATAGTTCACGATTCTTATTCATTGATTCCAAAGTCCCAAGATTCAAACTCTTCTTCTCACCAACTTCTTTTAAGAATAAAATCTCTCTCCCTCTCTCTCTCTTTGACTTCTCGCTTCTATCTGTCTTCCCTAAAAGTTTGTTCAAACTCTTTGACTAGTTAATTTCAATGTAAAGTGGAAATATATAAATCATCAAACTCAACTTATTTACTTGTTTTGAATCATAAAATATATGATCTCATTACCCAAAATTTTCTCATACTTTTAAACTTTTTCCGCATCTTGAAACCTAATTTCAATAATTTCCTTCAATATGATTTATTCATATTTTAATTCATCTTTCTAATCAAGAACTTGTCCCAAAGTTTTATATGATTGAAATTTGGATATAATATCATTCATTTAATTCGAATTTAAATAAAAAATTTCGAGGAATGAAAAAAAACATTGATGTATTTATTTTCTATTACTTCTCGAGAAAATTTCAAAGTAACTTTTCTTTGAGTATTATTAATCTGAATTTTTAGAATGAAATAAATTATATAAATAGTAAAAAATTACCTTTAAGAATAATTTTATGGATTTTACTTCCATAAAACTTTAATCATTTTTATCTTCTTGGTCAAAAACTTTATAGACATTTTTTATTACAGAATCCTAGAGTCAAGATTTCAAAAATTTCTTTACTTTGTTAGATATTATGGCTTTATATTTTAATATAACTATTAATTTAAAAATATTGTAAATATAAATAGTATAAGTCATTTTAAAACATAAAAATTATAAAATTATCAAGAAAGAGAGGATATATGATGTAATTTCAACAAAGATTAAATCTCATGAGCAGTTAAGCTTCTCCAGCTTGAGGAATAACATCTCATAAATTTTATATTTAGTTTATAATTATCACTTCCAAATAATATATTATTACATACAATGGTAAATGGATATGATATAGATAAAATTTTTATTGCTTTATCTTTAATTTTCTATCTCTCCCTTTATAAACTTATTAATTCAAAAAAAATTATAAAAAGTCCATCAGTTATTTTCACTTTCTTTTAAAGTGAGATATCTATGACAATAACCTTAATTTCCATTCCTTTTTTTACAATAACCTTACTCTTTTCATTAACACATTTTTCTAGATATGAAAATTCCAAACTTCTGTTGTTGAATTTTTGTATAGTTGGAACATAAACCAACTTAATTTCGGAAAAGGTTTCTAATTTTAGAGTGTTCTCTTTTACACTTTCTGAAACTCAAAGATTGTAAACTCCTCCTTTATAAATAAAATTTTTATGTACTTTGTCCAAGATCATTTTAAAAATTAATATTTTTGGCATAATCATACCATCAAAAAAACCACAAATGTAATCCCGAATTCATTTCACTATATTGATCATCCTCATGTTGTAAAGGAAATCTAGTGTATATACATGATGAATTTTGACAACATCCTTTACCCCTATATTGGATGAACGAAGGTTTTAATTGTAATGCCCAGACCCTAGTTACCCAGATTCATTTCATTATTACCTAACATTGGCATGATCACAAGGAATCAAGTCCCGAAGGACTGGTCAGTTTAGTAGTCTTAGAAAATAGATTATATACATGAATGTTACATTACATTATGAACTGAAAAAACAGCAACAAACTTTTTTACCTTTTTGAACACACCTATATCCTTAGAATATCCCTACAGATCACCCATAAAATACTGCTTCACATCCTAGTAAAAATAAAATATAAATAGGGGTGAGCTCAGATGCTCTGTAAGGATAACAATATAGTGGAAACTTTCATAAATTAGGATAAACATTTACAGCAATGTATAAAACTAAAACAAAAGCCCTTTAAACTTAAACTTCAACATAATATATCAAAGATAATATCAAACAATTCCATTTACTTATTCACATGTATATTCTACTAGTCGAATAATCACATGCAATATCAGTATCCACATTTATAATGATGGAATGTATAATTCCAGACTTCATAACCACATAGTAAAGGCCTTATGCCAAGACGAAAAATAAGATTTTGTCAAGGCCTTGTGCCAAGACACCAGTTTGTCTCATGAGACCCATCGATACATTGATGAGCTATTGCAGGCTCCACTCGTCACTTACTAAGTTCAATGCATTCCGTATATGAAAATGTTTAAACATAACATAAACATTCGTATTAAAATTACATATGAAATGTCAATACTTTATCCATAAACCATGAATGGTATAAATATAACACATCCATAGTCAAAAATATCACAAAAACTTCAATATAATATGGAAGATTTGTATAATAAATCAACCTTGATGAAGAATAATATCCCGTAAATGATGTTGACATTGTTGAAAATGATCAGTAAAAATCATTGAAAGAAATATCCCTTTTTCATGAAATCATTTAAAAGTCACATAATTTATAAAGGAAGTAATTTAAAAGATAGTTTTGAATCAAATATTCATATAACACTTTGAATCTTTTGAAAGTAATTAACATTATAAATCATTCATGTCCATATAAATAAATCCTTAAAACCATTTTAAAAATATTGAAATTAATGTGAAAGGTTTAGAAGAATAAATATTTAAAACATTTAAAATGTTGTTTTATTAAAATAGTCCCCTAAAAAACCATTTGAAAACACTTTTATGAAGCATGGACAGGGATAGTAAATATGTCCCAGTAGATACTTATGTAAAAACAACCTCGGATAATTATGATATTCTAAAATTAACTCTTACCATGCACATTTATTTAGTCAAGGGTATGTTTAACCCCACATATAATGACCATAGTATGTTATTAAATTATACTAGAACCATATTCATATTTATTATATCATACATGATTCATTTATGACTTTATACTATCCATTTAATAATGATTTCTATATAAAAGTTACACTTTGGGTAATAATCGCTTTCCTTATCGTATGTGTTTTAACTTGTTATTCTTGATCGTATAATTTAGATCATGATTTAAATACTTCCAGAATATAATCAATGATTTATATATCATATATATTTAGAATATAAATATGTATAATATATAGATATATGAAATGCAAGGCACCGTTTATGGAGACGGTTGGTCGTACGTACGCATAAACGTTGTTTACATTTTCATATCGTATTAAATGGAAGTAAGTGAATAAGATATATGTAAGTACAAACATATATATATATATATATATATATATATATATGTCTCCAATATAATTATTGTGTCATATATTATATACTTATTAATAATATCTATTTTTATAATCATCTTTGAAAGTTGAACGTGGGAATGAATCTCATCGTGTCGCGGAGACGGTAATCTGTACGTATGCATGAGCGACAATATCTTTATATTGATGGTGAAATAGTATTTAATTGGATTTTATATCATATATAAATAATAATTAACATGTTATATTTATTATTTACATCATTTATAGTCATTATTATATCCATCCAAATAATGAATGGTTTGAATAACAAACTACACCACGACGTGGAGACGGTAAGTTGTATGTACGCACGTATGGTGGCTTTGTCATTAATATGATGGATATAATAATGAATATGGTTGTAAAAATTTAAAATAACCTAACAGTATATATAATATACGAATGTTATTAGTTTATAATGGAAACAACAAAGAAAGAGGAAGTGGAAGAAGAAAAGAACTTCAAAGATGTGATGTAATATTTACCTCTTATTGGGGTACTTTATTTTGATTTATTCAAAGGGCTCTTAGGTTGGATTTATGATCAAATTAATGACTCTAAGTTGAATTTAGGGAATTTGGGAGGATATTGGGGTAGGTTTTGGCCCAGACAAATGGATTTGGAGGTGTGATTCTAAGAGAAGGGGAAGTTCCCCTTTATAAGATGGGTGAGGGTCACTTTAGGAAAAGATTAAAATATTAATTTATTATAAAATAATATTCAGTTTATAATGGCTCCAAATGAATTTATTTCGAGCCTTATGTGGTTATGTGTTGTATTACTCTCAACCAATAGGATTTAGACAGGTTTAGGTTACGATTTTAACTTTATCTTTTAGATTTAACTCTTAGTTAAATAGTTTAACTTTTATCATGTCTTCTTGTATTCTTACACTATATGGTTAATAAACATACTATAAAAATTGAAGAGGACCTCACGTGGTTCATTAATTACATATATAATATTATTTATGCCCATTGGATGAACCTTATATTTCTAGGAAAATTATATCAACCAATAATATAGTATTTGTTTTAAAAATTAATTTATGTCAATTTTGACACTATTTGGTAATTTTTTTGTGAAAGTCATAACAACCTTATCACTTAGAAAAAAAAATATCTAATCAACCCTAAAATTTCATATTAACCTATAAAATTATTTGAATTTATCAAAAGTCTGAATTTATATTTATATGGATATTTATAATATCGATTATTTTAATATTTCATTAATAAGGTAATTACTGCATCATTATTGTGTCATAAATAAATTAAATTATTTAATTTCTAAAAATTATAAATAAAATACCATTATTTATTAAATACTATTTTATTTCTAATGAATATTTATAGTCAAATTTTTCTTATGTGTAACCCTATATTAAAAATGGTTTAGTTATTAAACTTTGAATTTAACACTTATAACTCTTCTTTAAATAAAATAATAATAAATGTCATAATCTAATCCAAGTGGACCAAAAATAATCCTATTTTATTCATAAGGTTGTTTTTTTTTTCGATTTACACTTATCCAATATAATTAAGACATGTTTTAGGTTAATTAGGATATCATTTTACCCTAATTAACCTATTTAATTTTAACCATGGTAAATAAAAGTCAAAATTTACCATTCAAAAAAATTATTTTCATCTTATTGAACTACATTTTTCTTACTAATATCAATCATGTCTCTTGGATTTTTAAAATTCAACTCACAGAAGTGGTAAAATTAAGTTTTATGCAAATCTTCAAATGCTCATAGGAGGTGGGTAAAAGACAGTAAAAAGTTAAATAAAATTTTTATTTATCTAAACATGTTATAAAATGACTCTAATGAATTAAATTGAACTTATGTGGTATTATGTATCTATTTTTACCTAAAAAAATTTTAAAAAATAATTAATTAATTAAATAGAAAATTCGGTTTTAACCAATAACAGAGTGTTTTTCACTATTCATCAAAAATTAAAAGTTTTCAGAAAAATACAAAACATTCACCCTAAGATAATTTTGATATTATGAATTCAAAAATTAATTTTATTTTACCAAATTCAAAATATATAAGTTTCATTTATTAATTTAAAATTAATTCTCATTGTCAAAACCAAAGTGTGGGTTTTTAAAAAGTAAAAACTATCAAAAGATTGACATGTGTTTATGCCAATTTCAATGTGAAATTACTTATAATGGCCTACATTGTATTAAATTATACAAATATAATCTAATTATAATTCCAAACCATTAAAATGTATTATTTAATAGTATAAATTATTTTGATTAAAATAGTTTTTTTCAATTAAAATTTAGTATTTTTCACTATTCACCCAAATATGAAAGGTATCATAAAAACACCAAAAATTTATCAAAACTATATTTTTATGGCCTAATTATAAAGAAGAAGTTTATTTTGTCAAATTAAATATATAAAAGTATCAAATATTGGATTTAAAAAGGGTTCTCCATTAAAAGGCGGTAAAATTTCATTTTCTAAAAAATACATCCTTTATCTGAAAAAATGAATTTGTTCTTATATTATGTTTAAGATACACATAATATGGATGTTAAAATTTAAATAGAATTTATAAAATTCAAAATGCATATAATACTATTTATAACCACTTTTTAACAGCTAGTTTGGTATTTTGTGGTGCGCTCGAACTCAGTGTTGCATGTAGCGCGAGTTATTGAATTAATTTGCGGAAATAACGTACTAGGAAATCATGGGGTGTTAAATTATCTCCTCCATTAATAAATTGTGTTCTCACAATTTGAAATTGTTCTTTGAAAATAATTGGTTGAAAATAGAACAATACCTTTGTGGAAAACCCACATCAGAAATTGGGTTAATAAAATGTAGTCTTAATTATATGGAAATGGAAATGAAAAATTCACCACCAAATTATGATCTCGATTAGGAGAAAATTTGTGGAAATTAGAGACACATAATTTGAGGGAAAATGTAAATATTTATAGGGAGTGATTTTGGTCATCAGTCACAAACAGGTGTAAAATTGAGAGACTCAAATCCATCAATCTATAATGATTTAAAATATCTTCGGTTCAACAAAACAGAAGGTATTAGGATAACAAATTTTTTGTTTTAAGATCCCTTCCCTAATGTTTAAGAATTAATTTATAAATAGAGTTAGAGGAAAAATAATATACATGACAAGTTTAGTTTCATACTTCAACAAATTCCTACCACAAACTCATATTTCACCCTAAAAGATAATAGAATTTAAAAATATTCTATTTATCCTAATCATACAGGGATCCAAAAATAATGAATTTAAAATTCATTTTTTAGAATATATTAAAAACACTACATTATACAAACCAGGACATCATGTATGCTTGTGGTAGGTGATCCACCCTTATCACCCTTCGGTTGCAGGTTCAAGTCTTGTGGCCTTGCCAGACGTGATAGGTTGTCGCCCAACCTCCAAGTTTTCATTTTCATAACAATCCAAAACTAGTCTTAAGAAATACTTTTACCTTAAGAATAGTATCCAATTTCAAACTTAATCCATTCCAACCTTTAGTCTTATCCAAAATACTTCTGCCCAAACTCACAGTACAAAATTTATAAGGAAGGTAAACACAAAGATAATCTTTTTTCTAGGTAATAACATGGGAATACATTCATCATTATTTTTTTAAAACATGATAACACCCTGAATTTCCATAAAACCATATTGATTACATCCATGCTCCCTTATTACTTGTAGAATACTAGATATACTCATTATATTCAAAAAAAATTAAACTCCATCAATGATGGAATAAACAACCCATTAATCAGTTCCAAGGATGTCTATAATATCCAATATAATTTATCCAAATCAATCATCTCTTATTCCAAAATAACAACCTCATTATCAGAACCATATTAATGTTTATCTTTCCTTCAACCATGTATTTTCCACACAGTTTAACTTTCTATTGAGTCGCTTTTCATATAACCATACAATCATAAATCCTTAATGAAATAGTATGGGAGTACAATCCTTATACACTCTATAATTCTTATAACACGTACATCATTACTACAACACTCAAATGACACAATACTTTAATAACAACATAAAAACTCTAATCATTCCTGTTCATCTTCGATAGTATCATAACATGATATTTATCCAATAGCTACATTTTGGGTACACTCTGATGATTTGGATGTTGATTCGCATAGTGTCTTAACTCCTTGCAGATGAAGCATTGTACATTTGAAACCTTTCTCTTACCCATGAAATCACTTACTTGGTGCCATTTTTCTCTACACTTATAAAAAACTCCCATTCCCTTCATGCATTTAACAAGGTGATTCATTCCACAATTATCACATTGGGAAAATCCTACTTTATCCTCTTCCAATTATCCATCTTTCTCTCTTCCATCCTTTTCTTCTCTTTCTTCCCTTAAAATCCATAAGAGTCAGAGAATTATTTACTTATCTTATTAACATATGATACTATTTCTTTATATGATGAGAATACATGGGAGAATATTTCCCTTTTAAATGTTAGCTTAATACCATGATAGATATTTTCCTTCATAATCTTTTGATCATGTGTATTGCTATCATTATCATTCCTTCTACTAGGTTCCATTTCTAAAAAATGGAATACACTAGGTTAGTTTATGAATTGTAATGCATAATTCCTAACATGTAAAATACCTAACGTAAATTAAAAAGATTATGCATATAATATATAATCATAAAATATTTTCTATTAGGAATTATTTACTCTTAAATACTTCATAATGGCATGTAATGAAAATTTGAATTATCCTAAGCATATCCCCCAAGTGTGTCATAACCTAGAGTGCAGTATAGCCCATTGTTGTGTACCAAGATACCCCAGGTCATGCCCAAAACTCCTTGTCTGATTTTTCACTCCTAGGTACATATTTTCCATGGTCGCATCTGCCTGCACCTATCCAGACAGGGGTGTATTTCTTGAGAAATACACAAAATCTTTACATATAAAAATTCTAGGAATTTCTTCTATACTAATCCTTAATGTTCATCTTAGGGTAATGTCCTCTAATCAAATTTTAACTAAATCTTGTTTCCATGGACTGTACTAAACTTCCTCTAATACCAACTATAATTCCCCAAGCCCAGTTACCCAGAGTCGGTGCATTATTACATAACATTGGAATGATCCAAAGGGATTAATTCCCGAAGGACTGATCAGTAAAACATTCTTGGAAAACATATTACATACATGAACATTACATTAATTTTTAAAATAAAAAACACCAACAACATTTTGTCCCCTTTTGAACACACTTATATACTTATCCTATCATTGTAGGTCAACCGTAAAATAATTCTTCACATCCTATGAAAAATAAAACATAGGAAGGGGTGATCTCAGATGCTCAGTAAGGATAAAAATATAGCGGAAACTTTTATAAATAAGCACAAACATTTACGGAAATGTATAAGTCTAAAACAAAAGACTTTTAAACATAAACTTCATCATAATATGGAAAAAGATAAGATCAAATAATTCAATTTACATATTAACATGGATATTATACTAGTCTAATAATCACATGAAATATCAATAGCCAGTTTCATAATGATAGAATTCATAATGCTAGACTTCATAACCACATAGTCAAGGCCTTGTGCCAAGACTACAAATTAGATTTTTTCAAGGCCTTGTCCCAAGAAACTATTTTGTCCAATGAGACCTACCGATGCATCGAGGAGCAATAGCGGGATCCACCCATCACTTACTAAGTCCAATGCATTCCTCATATGAAATGGTTTAAAGATAACATAATCATTCGTATTAAAACTACATTCGAATTGTGAATAATTTATCCATAATCCATGAATGGTATAAAAATAACACATCCATAGTCCAACATATCACAAAACCTTCAATACAATATGGGTGATTTGTATAATAAATCAACCTTGATCAAGAATAATATCCCGTAAAAAATGTTGACCTAATTGAAAATGATCAGTAAAAATCATTGAGAGAAATATGCATTTATCGTGAAATCATTTAAAAGTCACATAATTTATAAAGTAAGTCATTTAAAATATAGTTTTTAATCAAAGTGTCCCATACCACTTTGAAACTTTTTAGAGGAATTAAAATTTTAAAACATTCAGGTCCATATAAATAAATCTTTAAACCCATTTTAAAAACATCGACATTAATGAGAAAGGTTTAGAAGAATAAATCTTTAAAAAATTTAAAATTTTGTTTTATTAAAATATCCCCTTAAAATTTTATTTTAAAACTCTTTTATGAAATATGGACATGGATAATAAATATTTCTTGGTAGATACTTACATAAAAACAAAAGCGGATAATAATGAGATTGCAAAATTAACCCTTACTTTGCACTTTTATTTGCTCGAGGGTATGTTTAACCTACTGTATAATGACCATAGTATGTTATTGAATTATACCAGAAACATATTAATATTTATTATATCATAAATGATTCAATTATGACATTATATTATCCATTTAATAATGATTTCCATGTTAAATTAACATTTTAGGTAATAATCGCTTTCTTTACCATATGTGTTTTAACTTGTTATCATTGATCATATAATTTAGATCATGATTTAAATACTTGTAGAATATAAACATTGATTTATATATAATATATATTGGGAATATAAATATTTATAATAGATATATATATGAAATGGAGGGCACCGTTTATGGAGATGGTAGGTCATACGTACGCATAAACGTTGTTTCTGTAATCAAATCATATTGAACGTAAGTAATTGAATAACATATATGTAAGTACATACATATATATATATATACAGTAGAATTATTATTTCATGTATTAGATACTTATTAATAGTATATATTTTTATAATTATCATTTTATGGTGAATGTGAGAATGAATCTCATCGCGTCGTGGAGATGGTAATCCATACGTACGCACGAGAGACAATATCATTATATTAATGATTAAATAGTATTTAATTGGATGTTATATAATATATAAAGAATAATTAAAATTTTATATTTATTATTTACATTATTTATACTCATTATTATACCCATCCAAAAAATGAAGTGTTTCAATAACAAACTACACCACGACGTGGAGACGGTAAGTCGTACGTACGCACGTATGGTGAAATTTCCATTCATATGATGGATAGAATAATGAATTTGGTTGTAAAATTTTTATAATTACATCACATTATATAAAAGATACTAGAGTTATTATTTTATAATAGAAACAACAAAGAAAGAGGAAGCTGATGTTGAAAATAACTTGAAAGAGGTGATGAAATATTTACCTCTTTTTCGGGTTCTTCCTTTTGATTTGATCAAAGGGATCCTTAAGTTGTCTTTATGATCAAAGTAATGAATCTAGGTTGATGTGAGGGAATTTGGGAGGATATTGTGGTAGGTTTTGGCAAAGCCAAATGGCTTTTGAGATGTGATTTTTAGATAAGGGGGAGTGCCCTTTTATAAGAGGGGTGAGGGTAACTGTAGGAAAAGATTAAAATATTAATTTATTATACAATCATATTTGGTTTATAATGGCTCCAAATGAATTTATTTCGAGAATCATGTGGTTATGGGTCGAGATAATCTCAAAAACTATGTTTTAGACAAGTTTAGGTTGTCATTTTAACCTTATACATTAGATTTAACTCTTAGTTAAATAGTATAACATTTACCATATCTTCTTGTATTCTTGCACTATATGGTTAATAAAATTAGTCTAAACATCCAAGATAATATCAAGTGGTTAATTAATGAAATATATAATATTATTTAAGCCCTTTGGACGAAACTTATATTTTTAGGAAAATTATATCAACCAATAATATAGTATTTGTTTTAAAAATTAATTTATGTTAATTTTGACACTCTTTGGTATTTTGTTTTTTAGTCATAAAAACATTTTCACTTCGAAAAAAATTTATATAATAAACTCTAATATGTCATATTAACCTATAAAATTAGATTAATTCATAAAAAGTCTCAATTTATATTTATTTAGATATTTATAATATCAATTATTTTAATATTTCATTAACAAGGTAATTTATGCATCATTATTGTGTCATAAATAAATTAACATATTTACTGTGTATAAATTATAAATAAAATACCATTATGTATGATATATTTTTAGCTTTATAATGAATATTTATAGTCTACTTTATCTTATGTTTAACTATATATTAAAAATGATTTATTTATTAAACTTTGAAATTAACACTATTAACTCTTCTTTAAATAAAATAATAATAAATGTCCTAATCTAATCCAAGTGGAACAAAGAGGATCATATTTTATTCCTAAGGGTTTTTGTGGTCGAATTAAACTTATTAAATTGAATTAGGACATGTTTTAGGGTAATTATGATATCATTTTTACCCTTAATTACCCTATTTACTTTTAACCATGGTAAATAAAAGTCCAAAGATTCTATTCACCAAAAATTATTTTCATATTATTGAACCACATTTTACTTACTAATATCAACCGTGTCTTTAGGATTTTATAAATTCAACTCACAGAATCCATAAAATTATGTTTTATGCATATTTTCAAATGCTCATAGGAGGTGGGTAAAAGATTATAAAAGTTCAATAAAATTTTTATATATCTAAACTTATTATAAAATGACTCTAATTAATTACATTGATCTTATATAGGTATTGTGTATCTATTTTCCCTAAAATAAATTTAAATAAAATAAGTAATTATTTAAATAAAAAATTCTATTTTAACCAATAACGTAGTGTTTTTCAGTATTCATCAAAATTGAATGTTTTTAGAAAAATACAAAAAATTCACCCTAATATAATTTCGATATTCTGAATTCAAAAATGAATTCTATTTTAATAAAATCACTACATAAAAGTTTAATTTATTAATTTAAAATTAATTCTCATTGTCAAAACCAAAAGGCAGGTTTTTTAAAAGTAAAAACTATCAAAAGATTGATATGTGTTTATGTCAAATTTAAATGTAAAATTACTTATAAATGGCCTAAATTGTATTAAATATTAAAAATATATTCTAATTATAATTCCAAACCATTGAAATGTATTATTTAACACTATAAATTATTTTGATTAAAAAAGTTGTTTTCAATTAAAATTCAGTATTTTTCACAATTCACCCAAATATGAATGTTATCAGAAAAACACATAAAATTAATAGAAACTAAATTTTTATGACCTAATTATAAAGAAGAATTTTATTTTATCAAATTAAATATATAAAAGTGTCAAATATTGGATTTAAAAAGGGTTCATCATTAAATGGCGGTGAAATTTCATTTTCTGAAAAATACTTACTTTATCTGAAAAAATGAATTTGTTCTTATATTATGTCTAAGAAATACATCATATGGATGTTTAAATTTATATATAATATATAAAATTCAAATTTCAGATAATACTATTCATTACCTCTTTTGAACAACTAGTTTGGTAAGTCGTGGTGTGCTCGAACTCGATGTTGCATGTAGTGCCAGTTATTAAATTAATTTGAAGAAATAGCGTACTATGAAATCCTATGGTGTTACATTAATACACTAAAAATTATTCTTTTCCATGATACAAATTACTCATTTTATTCATTTTCCCTTTGATATGAAAAAATATCTTCCACCTTAGCCTTGACGAAGGAATCAGAGTTCTTTTGAGGTTTTTATGAAACTAAAAAATTACTCATTATCCAAATGTAACATAATAATGTCTTCTGAATCATTTATAAACATTTAAAACTAAACACTACTAACCTTAAACTTTACTATCGTAACTCCATCAAATTTAGAGAAAATATTTTAGAAAAACAATTCTAGGATGAGATTTAGGTAGAAAATATCATGATATTCTCCTATTAAAAGAAGATCCAATCATCCAATAAAATGAGAGAAACCCCTTAAACAAAGCATAATTTTAATAATATAACACATTATTGAAAAATATTTCTCAACAAAATTTCCTCTAAGATATTTTTCCTAAATATTACTTACAAATGATGGAATAATACAACTGTGGACCAAGAAACATAAAATGAAAATGTATATCACTTTTTAAAAAAATAGAAAAAGAATTTTGAGACCATAAGGATGTTTATAAGATAATTATCTATTTTTGATATTTGATGTTATTAAAAAAAACTAGCATTCAAAAAAAAACTCATGATCAAGAAGAAAATGACCAAAACTAAAAAATATTTTAATGGAAGAAAAAAAATAAAGTCTCAAGTTTCAATTGAAATTTTAAATGTTGAATTTTAAATTCATGAAGAATATTAAACACCAAAACATTCAATTAATTGTTGATTAATTATTTATAAAAAATAATTTAAGAACATTTAGGAAAACATTTTGTTGAAAGGTAATAAAAATGATAATAAGAAATAAGCATACCAACATTTATCTAACATGTTCAAGTCTTGATCTTCTTATTTAAAACATGATTCTATACATTTAAAACGATTTATATTTTCAATTAAAATTAACCAATAAAAAGAATAATATAATGTATTGAAAATTTATCCCAAAAAATTAAAACTCCCCCTCAATAGTTGTGTTTAAAACATAAATAAAAAAATTAAATAGTTTAAAACTAATACAATAAATAGCCCATAAAATATATACTTCTATGAAACATAAAAAATAACTTCACTATTTATCGGAAATATTAAATTATTTTTCTATATAAAATGACTTCATTAATTTTGAAATTAAATCCTTAAAATTTATAGATTATTAGTCCAGTCAGTATTTGGGAATGGGATCTTAAACAACCATATTTTCTTAGTCTTTGAGTGCCTATAAGCATCCCATTACATTGAGATAAAATCTTGGATCTTCCAAAGGATTGACCACTGTTATCAATACATTTTTATTCCAATATCATTCTCTCTAAAACATAGATTAATAAATAAATCAATAAGGTATGAAGTAATTTTATTGATAAGTTAAACTTCTGGTTCATTTATTTCAAATTCAAATTTTCAGTATTTTTTCCCTTATCTGATTTTATATACAATAAAATGATTTTCCTCCAGTGTTTATGTATATAATAATATATTTTTCTATCTCAAACTATGAATTTATCTTAACTATCACAGTCATATATTATAATTATTTGGCATAATTCTGACCCTTAAATTTCCCAGTATGTTTGGTAACTTCATTCTTAATAGCATTCAACTCAATTAACATTTTTTTATTATCTTCATATTTTCCAACCACTTTATCTTTCCCATTATAAATAGAAATTACATTGTTTCCTTTCTTATCTGAGAACATATTTTTTACATGAATTAATAAATTTAAAAATTTTAAAATTAACTTATTATTTTTCTTCCTTAATTCAGTTAACTTATCTTTAGGTATTCCCAAAACATTCCCCATTAAACAGTTTCACCTTTAAGATTTTAATACTTCTTAAAAAGTTTTTAATAAATATCTTCATATTAAAATACATATACTTTCATCTCATCATATGTCTGAGAAATTTTTTCTTTATCATTGGAATAAGATGAAATCTCATTATCTCTATCATCTTCAAAATCATTGAAACAGTGAATCCAAACTAATGTTCATATGAGCATTAGTTGTTTACTTCTCTAAGAAACATTTTTCATAAATTTTTATGTTAGAGTAGAATAATAATAATTATCTAATATCATTACTATCATCTAATAATATATCGAAGGTATTTTCTCCTTCAATAGTTCTCCAAGTGTCCAAATCCATTCTAATTTTCTTATCTTTCCTCTTAGAGGATTTTTTATAATACATCCTATCATTACTCTTTAGTTGTGAATAATCAATATGAATATGTCTACTATTTATACATTTATAACATATAGTCTTAGAATTATATTTCTTGTCATGCTTCTCTCTTCTATATTTTCTATATTTCAGATAATCACTAAAGGAATTAAAATTATTGAACATTAATATTCATATATTTTTAAGTTCCCCTTTAGTAGGTTCAAAATCACATTAATATGAAGTTTTCCTAGAACTTATTCTATAAATATTTCCTCTAGAATTTGAATCTATTAATATTGATCCAAAATAATGTTCATTAATATTTTATTTTTGTCATTATCCACTTCATGTATTATTTTACACTATATCAAATTTATGTTGATATTCTAAAGACCTAACTTTTTAATATAATTTTAATCATAAATATAATTCCTCTTGGAGTCCCATTCATTTAGAAAAATATCAAAAAAAATCAACTAAATGATCTTATGATAATTCCTTTTATCCAAGTGATCGTAATCTGTTTAATATTGTTATCAATATCTGATAAATATGACTAACAGTCTCAACATGTATGATATCAAATGATTGGTTATCATCCCAAATCATAGATCTCTAGTTTTCTATTAATTTTAATGTTACAAAATTTGCAACATCAAATGTTATCTAAATTCCATTAGTAATTACACAATATTACACACGAATGTAAATATTTCTCTAAATAGCATATGAAAAGTTATTATAAACATGAAAATTTAACTAAAACATGGCTCTTTACTCAAAAAAAAGTAACTATTTATTTCTTTATATTCTAAAAACATATGGTTATCATAATGGAATTTTCCACTAAAGTATTAACAACGAATGTTTCTTTTTATTGTATCCAATATTCATAATCATTTACAATGAAAATTAATGGTCTATTAGGATTCATATTTGTTATAGAAATAATTAGTATATTTTTAAACATAAAATAAACATCCATTTATTACACTGTTAAGTATAAGAAAACTACAATATGAAATTCAGATAAACTAATGCAAATAATAGAATATTAGGTTCATTCTAAAATATAGAGACCCACTCAAATAACAAGTTTTATACTAGATACACTTATACATAAACCAAAAAATGGGGGCGAATTAATGTTTTAAACAAACATACAATTTTCTTATTCACTATGTATTTTCAAACAACCAAAAATATCAAGTTCCAATGACACAAAAAAAAGTCAGAGTATATCAATGTAAATAGTGTATATGCATGGAAAACATTAAAAAACCATCATCTAAACAATTTTAGATAAAAATAATATATATAGTATAAATAAGAAAACTATAATGAGTATGCTCAATAAAAATAAAAACAAAACAACAAGTACTAATTTATAAATAATGTAACCCTTAAAGCAAATTATAAAGATCCCTTTTTACCCAAATAATATGAATAATCATATGCACGATTCAAGATATCCTTAACATTAACCTATGAAAATTATATATTCTAAAAACATTGAAACACCCATCTCAACCCATAGAAAGGTATAAAAATACTTCTAAAAAACAATATATCAACCCTATCTTCCTTAATAAAAGATCTCAATCAAGTTGATTGGTAGCAGATTTACTTCTACACCCAGAAATATCACGATCATAGAGGACTAAATAAATATTTATCATCGTACATGGAAGATATCACACAAAAAGGATAAAAAACTCAACAAATAACAAATAAATTATAACAACATTATAATAAAATCATCGCAAATAAGTGCTTAATAAACAATTAGAAATTAAAAATATAATGATCATATGTTCTCTCAAAAATAAGTGGTTGAAAAAATTAAATAAATCAATGTAAGATTAGTCACAAGTTATTTGTACTCGAAATCCTTAAATTACCTAAATATTTATTCTAATTTATAATAAAACATTAAATGTATGAATTTTATAATCATCAGGATCAATTGTAACAAAATCAGAAGTAGCCACATCATCCTCTGATGGATGCAACAACACTTGAAATTTTCTGATGAAGTCACCCAATCACTGATAAAAAGATAAAAAAATTACAATAAAAGTAATGTAAAAATTAAACATAACTATTTGGAATGTCACATTGAAATATACCAGAAATTGTGTAACCAAATCTTTTAGACTTCACATGAAAAGCACTTAAATAGAAACATCATCTTGGAAAAACAATAAGACAAGAGTGTTCTGTGATTTTTACCACTAAGGACAAAATGATTCTACAAATCATGAGAATACCTTTCACCTATATACCACCATTATTCAAATAAAATTATTTCTATGAAATTTAAACATAATAAAAAAAATATTAAAATTAAAATTTTATACCATATTTAATTCTAATTAATTTATTTCAAAATAAAAAAAAATGTGACTAATTCATTCGTAATTAACTCAATTGTGGGGATATTAACCCCTAAAAAACAAGAACAATATCTGAAACATTGTCTCTCATAACTACCAATGACGTAAAAATTGTATTCCTATGAAATAATATACACTAAACCAATCTAAAAGTAATTAAATAAAAAGTGTAATTTTACATCTTTTTCTTATCTTCATTCATTTTGGAATTCACTTCCCTTCTCACTAAACTCAAAAAAAAATTACTCAATTACATGGATCCATCAATGTAAATTTATACCTATTGTACCTTGAAACTCATCTCTCACTCCCAAGAAATATATTTTTGAAGATTTTTCCACTCTTGATACCATGAACACTCTCCATGTGCTTGCAATCTGAATACATCACCACTCAAAGAGAGTGGGGGTTTATAATCAAAATTGATGTTTCATGGGGTTTTTAAGGATTAGAGTTAGTGGTTTTATGTTTAAAATAAATAATTCAAATCAAAGTTTGATCTCTTAATTATTAATACATAAAATTATAAGAAAAAAATAAAAAACATACTCCTCCAATTCCTTCATCAAATGCATCACCAAACTCAATATATTTATTCAATTCAATGGTAAGCTATATATCCACAAAATAGATGATTTATTTTCCTTATTATCTTGTTTTTTTCATTTTTATTATTTATATATATATATATATATAAACATTTCCCCTCATTTATTTTTTAGAGACAGGGAGGTTATAAATGTATTTTATATAAATTTTTACATTTTCCCATTATCAAATTTAAACACCACCTGGGAAATCTCCCAACCATACCATTCATTTGAAAATAATTTTCATGAACAACCTCCCCCACACTTGTCTAAAATTATAAATTTTTCTTTAAAACATTAATATATTGGTGGCGAACAATTATTATATAAATGTAGATCCTAAAAACCACTAAACATATCTAAATATAAACAAAAGGAGTTTCAAATTCAAGATAGTCTCAAAAAAAGTAGAAAAATTGACTTTCAATTTCAAAAATTTAAATTATTATTTCAAATAAACCTAAACTCTATGAATTTTAAAAAATTAACAAAATAAATTTTAGATTATGAATCACGTTCCAAAATCACCAGAACTATACAAATGTATAAATATGTTAAAAATGTATATAAGCCTATTATGTTGGAAAATTTTATCCTTTGATAGTATTTTATATACATAGATTTCGCAATGGACACAAAATTCAGTAAATGCTCAAAACATTAGAGAATGAAAAAAAACTTCAAACATCATGTGAGATTCAAATTTTAAATTCAAAAATGTCCAAACCATAAAATAAAGCTAAAATAGGTTGTAAATATCTAAAATAAAAATAACACAACAAAAAATAAAAAACATGAAAAACTAACAATATGTTGAATCCCCCCAGTTTTATATTACTAATACATAATGAATCTCAAAAATATAAATATAAAGTTAGTAAAAACAAATGGGTATTTTAATAGTTACTTGATGGTTTACTGACCCATTAATTATTATTTCATTGATTTTAGTATTTTCCTATAATATTAGGATGATAATTAAATTAACAATAGTTGTTCATTACCCGAATAACACATTATATTCATATGCCTCAACTAATTTATTATATATAGGAAACATATAATTTAAATTTTCAAATGATAGTATTTTTTTACTAAATTAAAAGTAAATCCTTTAGAATTCATCACTAATTATTAATTTTTTTTAAACATACCAAAAAAGAATATAAGAAAGTATAGAGTGAACTCTGTGACTGAATCACACATCCTAGGTGATAGAACAAAAAATGACGTGGGAATAAAATTTTAAAGGAACATTGGCATGCTTTAAAAAATTATAAAATTCAGTTAAAAAAGAATTAGAGTTTACCTCTTGTATAATTCTTTCGAACGGATGTTTGTGTAATGTTCATAGTGTTCTCGAATTTATTTTCCTTTTGATTTTTAGAATATCTATTTTTTATGTTTTAAAATATTTTTAAAGGAATCAGAAAACAATGGGGTAGTGATGATTTAAAAAAAAAATTTAAAAATAGTAAAAGGGAATAAATGAAATGATGACATGCAAGAGGTGGAAGAAAAGAAAGTAAGGTGAATAAATTTAATTCTAATGAGTTCCACCAAAAATTGATTTATCATTTTTCTAAAACTGATTATAATTATTTTAAACATACTAAATTAATAATATAAATGATACCATGTGTCATTAAATCAAATCCACCCCCTAATATGGTAACCACCAATCATTGAGATAACTTCTAGTTCGAAGTTCTCTTTTTCAACATGGTTTGTAAAGACTCTTTAATTCTTTAGTGAAACTCCCCAACATTTCACCATTCACAATTCCCTATATATAAATAATATTAAAATGAAGGTATATCTATAATAAGGATCAATATGAATTATTTTTAATAAAAAGATACTTTAGTTGTTGCTTTACTCAATCCCATGACCTGTGACTTAGAGTTATGAAGAGAAATTAAATAATTAAAATGATATTAAAACCATTATTTATTCATGAATCCCACACCCCCTTAAACTAGAAATATTAATGAGTTGTCCATGATGGAGGTGGAAGATCATGAAATGTGGGGATAATATAATACATATTCTGAAGGGGAAGGGTAATAATTCACTAGATATATATATAAGGAAATGAAAAATAAAAGTGTGTGAGAGAGGGTAGTGAAAAATATTTTATTAAAAGAAAACAATAATTTATAATAAATTAGAAAAAAAATTATCCATATCCAAACCACACAAAAATGAAACCCCTCGCCTAGTGGTATCCCCTTCAAAAAAAAAAGACAAACTCTTCTCCTCTTGTATTTGTAAGATTACACCACATCAAAGTTTTTCTAAATTATATAACCACATATATATCCTTAAGAAATATTTTTGTCTCATTCACTTGACTCTAATAATACCTATTTTCACATGGATGTTTGTTTAGGGTTTTACATGATTTAGTTAGATAAGGACCGCATAGGTTTTTCCTTCATGCAAGAAATCTAGTTGTTATTGAGATTAACATGACAATACATCTTTGATTCTTTATCATTAATCATCTATTTCAAGTATTTTGAAAATGTTGAGATTCTTATATACCCGATTAAAAATGTTTTTTATTCTTGTATAAATTCTTGTATTCTTCATGATCCCTAATTTAATATGATGTAGGCCATTGAAATTTGGATTTAAAATTATGTATATCAATTTTATTATTAAACATAATTAGTTTATTCTTATATATAATTCAATGTTTTCCATTTTATTTTTCATTGGGTCTAGGGTGTATATTTTTTTGGAAATTTTACATCTCAAATGCAAGCTGGGAATCATTCATTTTCTTATATAGTATATACATTTCTTATTTTAATGTTATCCAAAAACTCCACTGATTACATCTACGTAAAAATATATTATTAATATAGAGATTCAGATTATTCGTATAATGAACTAGAATGGGCTAACCCAACACATAACTCAACATAGTCTTCCACTAGACTCAAATGGTGTTTTCGATCCCCATGGTCTAGAAACTATTTCCTCGGTCTAAAGAATGCACACTTGGTAATGGTTTCACCCATATAAAAAAATAAGTGTAAAACCACTAGGAATACCTCATTACCTATCCATATATAGAATATCCATTCTTAAAAAATAAGGATATAAAAATAAATAAGAAATCCAGACATAGAAAAATAAAATAAACATCCAACTAAAAACCTAAAATTAGATACTTGAATAAATGTATATCATAATAAAAATAAAATACATCAAGATAAATTTTAATATAAAAAATATCAAAATAAAAATAGAACCCAAACAACTCTAATAAATCCTCTATGTATCCTAAGGTCACTCTCCACAAACTAACCCCCCAAAAATGGTCCCAAAAAGCATCTAAGGAATGGGATCAAATATTAGACACCTTAGAGAAGACATAATATTTTCATACACAAACACTACAACATATTTATAGTTTATGATGATAAAATTCTTGATAATAATTCACTAAAGTACTTATGTATTTCATTTCATATTTAGATACATAATTTCTAGTATGAACATGATTTGTAAAATATTTTCACATTTAATAAATAATAGAAAAACATTACTGTGTTTTGTCTCTTTCTTTAAAAAATAGGGGTAAAACTTTTTTATAAATTTTAGGCAAGTCCATCCTAAAACCATAATCTTAAACCAATAGATAAATCAAAACATCACTTTATAAATTTTTTTAAAACATTGAGAAAATAAATTTTAAATTTGAAAAACAACAGAACCATTTTTTATATTTATCTAAAGAAATTTCATAAATTATTTTTTGTAAAAAGAAACATATTCCTATTAAAGAAATCATAATTGATAATCCATTTACAAATTAGTCTTAAAGTAAAACCAAACTCAAAACTATAAAATAAAATGAGTAAATCTGCCATCAAGGTATCAATAATACAGAAAAAAATAAAAATTAACCACATAATAGATCTATACAAATGAAATATTAGGGAATATAGAGGATATATATGTATCAACATCCTTTTAATAGTCCTTAAAATGATAAAGAACAATGGTAAAATCACTAGGATATAACATGAATAAATATCTCAAAGGCCCCTCTGTGAAACTGAAACATCCCTATCAGCACCCCTTAGGGTCACTAATGTAACACCCCGAGATTTTATGAAAAATATTCTTTTTAATTTCATTAATGTCTTGTGTTGTACACTACACCAAAAGAAGCTTGCACAACACGCATTTTTACTTGCCTTGCATTACACGCAATCGCGACGTTCCTCAATAGCGTGTGTAGTACGTAATACCGAGTTTCACTAAACAACGATATGCTATTAAAATATTATTAAAACTAGCTGTTATGAATAGTAATAACCTTTTTTTGAACATTTGTAAATTTATTTTCAAAATGGACTTCATTTTTGGATTCGGAATATCAAAAATAGCTTAGGGTGAAATTTTGGTACTTTTCGGATATCTTTCATTTTCTGATGAATAGTGAAAATTACTAAATTTTAATTAAAAACAACATTTTTAATAGAAATAATTAATAGTGATAAATTATTAATTTGAGTGGTTTTAAAGTATATTTAGAATATATTTTTACAATTAAATACAATTTTGTTCATTGGATGTAATTTCACATTTAAACCAGACATAAACAAGTGTCAATCTTTTGATAGTTATTATCTCTTAAGAACACGCAATTTGTTTTGACGATAGGAATTAATTTTTAAATTAATTAATGCAACTGATATGTTTTTAATTTGGTAAAATAGACATCATTTTTGAGTTCATAATATCAAATATAGCATAGGCCTAATTTTTGGCATTTTTCTGGAAACTTTCATTTTTTGATGAATAGTGAAACCACTAAGGGGTAGTTAAGAAAAATGAATTTTTCATAAAAATTAATTTTACCACTTTTGTGAGTGGAATTTCAAAAATCTGAGAGACACGATTGATGTCAGTAAGTAAAATGTGATTCAATGAGATGAAAATAATTTTGGTTGAATAGTAACTATTTACTTTTTTTTACCACGGTTAAAGGTAAATAGGGTAATTACGGGTAAAAATGATATTATTATTACCCTAACACATTTACTAATTCTATTGGATAAGTTTAACTCGACCAAACACAACCTTAGTAATAAAATATGACCATTTAGGCCCACTTGGATTAGATTAGGACATTTATTATTAATTTATTTAAAGAAGGGTTAAAATAGTTAAAATCAATGTTTAATAAGTATATCATTTTTAATATAGGGATATACATAATATAAATTAGACTATAAATATTCATTAGAAATATAAAACGATTTCCTACATAATTCTATTTTATTTGTAATTTTTATACTTTAAATAATTTAATTTATTTATGACACAAAGATGATGCAGTAATTATCTTATTAATAAAATGTTGACATAATTGATGTTATAAATACCCAAAAAAATATAATTTGAGACTTTTTATGAATTAAACTAATTTTCTAGGTTAATATGACATGTTAATATTGATTTAATTAACATTTTTCTAACTAATCATTTTGTTATAATTTTAAAAAAAATCAATTACTAAATAGTGTCAAAATTGACATAAAATAGTTTTTAAAACAAATATTATATTATTAATTGTTATTTTATTCCTAAAAATCTAATGTTTTTCCAAATGACATAGATAAGGTTAAATATATTAATAATAAACAACTTGTGGTTCGTTTGGCTGATTATAGTAAGTTTATTAACCTTATAGTATAAGAACAAAAGAAGACACTGTAAAAGTAAAATTATTTAACTTAATGTTAAATCTAAATGATAAGGTTAAAATAGGAGCCCAAACTTGTTTAAATTCTATTTTATGAGAGTATTTAAACCCATACCCACCTTATCTTCGGAATAAATCAATTTGGAGCTATTTAAAACCGAATTTGACTTTATAATAAAATAATATTTTTAGTTATTCCAAAGGTTCACCTCTCCTCCCTTATAAAAGGGAACCTCCTCTCTCTCTTCCTCACACCACATTGAGCCTTCAAACTCGGAAAACCCCTGACAAATTCACTTATCCACTTCCCTAGAAACATCCTAGAGGTTCTGGTCTTCCTCAAAGACCAATTTTAGTGCCCTAAAAGGATATCTCAGAGAGACGCTTCAAAGAAGAGGTAATGTCCGTTACCGATTCTTTTGACTTTATTTAATCTTCCACTTCTTATTATTTGGTTTTTTCATTATGAAGTAATAACATCAGTATCAATAATATAATAATATGTTATTATAAGTATGAAACAACCCTATTTCACCATCTATCCAACCTACGGAAAACGAAATCACCGCGCGTTCATACGTACGGAATACCGTCTCCACGCCGTGGTGTAATCTATTTTCCACCACCACCTTACTTGGATGGGTATAATGGTGTAAATAATAACTATATATTATTATTGTAAAGTGATATTGATTCTTAAATAGTATACATACACTCCAATACAATTCCACGATCATGAGAACAATATCATCGCTCGTGCGTACGTACGGACTACCATCTCCACGATGTGATGAGATTTATTCTCCACATTAACCATTAATGAATGATTATAAAGTATATATAATAAGTAATCATGAAATATATGACATAATAATGATACTGGATTTATGTGTATATATATGTATGTCATCTATTTAATTCCATTTAACTCAATAAGGAAACGAAAACAGCGTTCATGCGTACGTACGACCTACCGTCTCCATGAACGGTGTATTTCATTCCATTAACTGATCTATTATATATATGTATATTCTGAATATATATAATATATAAATCATGTTTTATATTCTGGAATTAATTAATCATGATCTAAGTAATCATATGAATAATTACAAGTCAAAACACGGACGACAAATGAAACGATTTTACCCAAAATGCTCTTTAACATGGAATTTACAAAAGAACACGTAAAATAATGTCATAAGTGAACCATATATGATATCATAACAATGAGTATGATTCTGGAATAAGTCAATGACATTATTTAAATAATTATATAGTAGTTTTAGACACTTACTAAGCAAATCGGACAAAAGGTAAGGGAAATATCGCAATCTCATTTTTATCCGAGATTGTTTATACTTTGGTATTTACGGGGGTGTATTTTATCATCCACATCCATGTTTCCTCAATATGTAATATTATTTCCATCCACCTACAATTTTTTAAATCCATTTTTACCCTTTGGTGAGTTTATAGTAAAAGATATGAAAGGAATATTTTGTCATTTTTCATATGAGGTACTTTTTGACTTTTCCGACAAAAGTACGAGAAGAATGGTGTTTTTAACTTATCCGGCATGAATGGATTTTTAAAACATTATTTCCAAGAATATTTTGTTACAAGTTTTCAAGTCTATTTTAATCAAATTCTTTTAGTTTTGAAATGTATGACATGTTAAGAAATGAAAAGTGTTTTTGAAGTAGAAAGGACATTCTCCGCAAGAATGGAGTTCAAGTGTTTTATCAAAATTATTTTCCATCTAAGATAATATAGGGTTCTGTTTCTATCCTTATTATTACATTGATTTGATTATGTTGTGATGGAATTATTTTTATGAATTTCTTTATCTTATATGAATTGTTTTATGATGTCATGTTGTTTAAAAATCCCGTTTTTATTACATGGGTTATGCAATGATGTATGATTTATGATTTTGTGGAACACATAAGAATGGTATCATTATGAGATGGGTGGGACCTATATTTCCTTCCAATTCATTGGGTAAAGATTCTATATCTCATGACATAGACATGGCTGGAACGGTAGGTTAAACTGGTTCAGTGAAACAGGACTGAAACGAGGAGTGAACTTAGTTAAGAAATTGACTTTGTCCACTAAGATAGTCTTGGCAATGAGTCTTGACTAATAAGAAATGATTCTCTAAGATTATGTGTGTATGCCAAAAAGTTTCATGTTTTAAGTTATGATTATTGGGATTACATTTCAATTCTATGATTTGTCCCATGTTATGAAATTATGATTTCTTTTGGAGGTTAAAATTTCAAAAAGTGGTGTTCTTATGTATATGATGTGATTGATATTTCATTTGTTTACCCTTACTGAGCATTTGAGCTCACCCTTTTATGTTTTCTTTTCCCCAGGATATAAAGAAAGGTTTTAGGTAGAAAAAGGAAGATCTTTATAGGAGATGTTGAAGATCTTTCACCACGATTAGAAGATTATATTCCGAGTTTCCAAAGACACTAAACTATTATGGTCCTTGTGTGTGTGTGTTTTTGTTATGTACTAAGTATTCCGCAAAATTAATGTAATGTCCATGTACGTTAAGCTTAGGGTCTCTACAGTTGGTATCAGAGGAAGGGTTTAGTCAACCATTAGAAACTAGGATGCGAGAACATTAGTGAGATCCCTAGAGATATTTCTAAGGTATGTCTAGATATGTCCCTAAGGATAAGTATACGTATAGGATATAGTCCTAGAACTACGGTAATGATATTAGAATTTAACCTTAGATGTTAGATATTGAGGGTGCTCTCCCTTTATTATGTTTTTTCCCTAGTGTGATTTTTTCCTCTCACACTATTCTTTTTGGGTTTTAGACGATGGATGGAACCCAAAGGAACCGTGTTGATCAATGTAAAGGAAAATGCAATGATTTTCCTCCTGAACAAACAAATGTTATGGGAGATGGAGTGAAAAATCTTATTGCTATACTTACACAAGCTATGAATAATTATGGACTTCCAAATGAGCAGAGAAGGGAACAACATTCTATTGAGTCCTTCATGAGGCAACATCCACCTTCTTTCAGTGGGTCTTCTGATCCACTTGTTGCTGAACAATGAATCAATACCACTGAAAATATATTTTCAGTTATTCAATGTTTTGAACATGATAAATTCATCTTAGAAGTATATCGTTTGGAAGATGATGCTGATCAATGGTGGAATCTTATCAAGAATACGAGGCCAAAAGATGAAATTGAGTCCATTGAATGGGATGAGTTCAAGAACTTATTTTTCAATAAGTACTTCCCTCGTATTCTTCAAACAAAGATGGAGAAGGAGTTTCTTGAACTAAAGCAAAAGGATGATGAATCTGTTGGTGTATACGAAGCGAATTTTACAAGGCTTGCAAGGTATGCATCTGGCTTTATCATCCAACCTGAAAGTAATGTTGATCGATTCTTCAGTGGCTTAAAACCAAATCTTCGAAGGGAATTAGCTATAAGAGACTTCAGTAGCTGTGAAGAAATTGTGTGTTGTGCTATTAAGGTATAAATAGAAGTTGGTGTTACATATTCATCTCATGGTTTTGATAAGAAACAAATGATGGAGTTCAAGGAGAAATCTCAGAATAATGGTGAAAAGAAGATGAATGTTTCCTTATTCTCAAAGTGTGGAAAGAAGCATGGTGGAGATTATCTTAAAGGGACTAGAAAATGTTTTAAGTGTGGAAAAGAAGGTCATCGAGAAGTTGAGTGTCGAAGTAATGGAAAAAGGGTTTCTAATGGTGTGAATAAAGAAAAGACTGCAGAGAATGGACCAACAACACTTCAATGCTTCAAGTGCAATGAAATGGGACATTATGCTAATAAATTCCCTAATCCAAGGGTTAGTGATGATCGACATGAGCAACCACTTAAGGCAAAGGACAAAGGGAAGTCACATGCGATCACTATTGGCGATGTTGAATATGATAATGATGTGGTGGAATGATTAAGTGTTTATGTAATGGGTTTCCAAAATAATGTTGTATATAGTATTGTGGAATATTGGAATATTTATGTATTGGTCTATTGTGGTTTTCAATGGTACCGGTAACCATAGAATGTGATTGAGATATTTTTTGAAAAAAATATGATATGCGCATAATGAAAGGAAAACGAGAAAATTAAATGTTTGACCGTATTCATGAGCTCATGACTGATATAAGGAGAAGGTTATATCATGGTTTGAGTATATAGAATTTTGGGATTTTGGTATGTGGAAAGAGTTAACTTTTGACTGCATTCATGTTTTCACTATGGTTCAATTAATGGGTATTCATTCTTCAAGAGAATAAATGAATAAGGTATTCACATGTTTGTAATTTGACCAACAAGATATATCTTATGATATATGGGGGATAAATGATGGCATTCACGTGATTGTTATGTGACATTTCAAGTAATCATTTTCTTTATACTATGAGCTTGGACCAAATTATTTTAGATAAGCCTTAAGATTGGAATGGATTATGTTGGACATAAGTTAGGATATAAATTTTTTCGATATGATTGATGGGATGTTATAGTAATATAGATTTAGAAAAAGGACAACCTGCAGGACGGGCGACAACCCATCACGTCGGACAAGGCTGTGGGAATCGAACCCACAACTGAAGTGTGACTGGCCTTTATCACCTACCACTGGCCTACAGGAAGTCCCTATTTAGTAGAAACTAGTTTTATTATGTTAAGAAGTATAATATAAGAATTATAAGTCCATTTTAGGAACCATATATAATAAATCTCACTATAGATGGACTTATGTATTTTTTGATAACTTTTATAACCTTTTGTTTCAGACAGATGGAATGACCCATCATTCTATCACATGATCTGCTAACACATCACGAATGACAAATTCAACTTCATTTCGTTAAGGGATGAAGTGGAAATTGTTCAATTCATGAAAAACAGTGAGATTGTACCAAAATCATGTAATTATTTCTTTTAATTCATCAACTTTAGGGAAATGATCTTGAAAACCAAAAATGTTGTCCTAGTGATCATATATCTGATGAATCATATGGTACCTTAGATCATCACAAATTTATGCCTTTTTGATTTCTGGATTTTCTATATCCATGTTCTATACCACTCTCCATCAGAACATGATGATTAGATTTCTCTCCCATATCCATATTTTCACCTATGTGGAAACCCAGTGATTAGTTTATTTGGGTAACCGTTACGTTTCATACTTTTGTTTTTAAAGATTGGTTTTTGTATTCTTTTGTACTATGTGGGTTCCTATTAAAGAAAATTTCAAGTAGTAAACCATTTATAACCCCGACTAATTTCGAGGGAGAAATTCATTTTAAGAGGGGTAGAATTTAACAACCCGAGATTTTATGAAAAATATTCTTTTTAATTTCATTAATGTCTTGTGTTGTACGCTGCACCAAAAGAAGCTTGCACAACACGCATCCTTGACTTTCCTTTCATTACACACAATCGCGACGTTCCTCAATAGCGTGTGTAGTACGCAATACCGAGTTTCACTAAACAACGATATGTTATTAAAATATTATTAAAACTAGCCGTTATGAATAGTAATAACCACTTTTTGAACTTTTTTAAATTTTGATTTCAAAATGGACTTCATTTTTGGATTCAGAATATCGAAATTAGCTTAGGGTGAAATTTTGGTACTTTTCGGATAACTTTCATTTTCTGATTAATAGTGAAAATTACTAAATTTTAATTAAAAACAACCTTTATAATCGAAATAATTAATAGTGATAAATTATTAATTTGAGTGGTTTTAAAGTATATTTAGAATATATTTTTACAATTTAATACAATGTTGTTCATTGGATGTAATTTCATATTTAAACCAGACATAAACAAGTGTCAATCTTTTGATAGTTATTATCTCTTAAGAACAAGCTATTTGTTTTGATGACGGGAATTAATTTTTAAATTAATTAATGCAACTGATATGTTTTGAATTTGGTAAAATAGACATCATTTTTGAGTTCATAATATCAAATATATCTTAGGCCTAATTTTTGGTATTTTTCTAGAAACTTTCATTTTTTTGATGAATAGTGAAACCACTAAGTGGTAGTTAAGAAAAATGAATTTTTCATAAAAATTAATTTTACCGCTTCTGTGAGTGGAATTTAAAAATCCGAGAGACACGGTTGATGTCAGTAAGTAAAATGTGATTCAATGAGATGAAAATAATTTCTGGTGAATAGTAACTTTTTACTTTTTTTGACCAGAGTTAAAAGTAAATAGGGTAATTATGGGTAAAAATGATATTATTATTACCCTAAAACATGTCCTAATTCTATTGTATAAGTTTAATTCGACCAAAAACAACCTTAGGAATAAAATATGACCATTTAGGCCCACTTGGATTAGATTAGGACATTTATTATTAATTTATTTAAAGAACGGTTAAAATAGTTAAAATCAAAGTTTAATAAGTATATCATTTTTAATATAGGGTTATACATAAGATACATTCGACTATAAATATTCATTATAAATATAAAGAGATTTCCTACATAATGATATTTTATTTTAAATTTTTATACTTTAAATAAGTTAATTTATTTATGACACAAAGATGATGCAGTAATTATCTTATTAATAAAATATTGACATAATTGATGTTATAAATATACAAATAAATATAATTTGAGACCTTTTATGAATTCCAATAATTTTATAGGTTAATATGAAATGTTATTATTTATTTAATTAACTTTTTTCGAACTAATAATTCTGTTATAGTTTTCACAAAAATCAATTTCTAAATAGTGTCAAAATTGACATAACATGGTTTTTAAAACAAATATTATATTATTAATTGTTATTTTATTCCTAAAAACCTAATGTTCGGCCAAATGACTTATATAAGGTTATATATATTAATAATAAACAACTTGGGGTTCTTTTGGCTGATTATAGTAAGTTTATTAACCTTATAGTATAAGAACACAAGAAGACACGGTAAAAGTAAAATTATTTAACTTAATGTTAAATCTAAATGATTAGGTTAAAATAGGAACCTAAACATGTCTAAATTCTATTGGATGAGAGGATTTCGACCCATCCCCACCTTAGCTTCGAAATAAATCAATTTGGAGCTATTTATAACCAAATTTGACTTTATAATAAAATAATATTTTTAGTTATTCCAAAGGTGCCCCTCTCCTCCCTTATAAAAGGGAACCTCCCCCCTCTCTTCCTCACACCACATTGAGACTTCAAGCTCGGACAACCCCTGAAAAATTCTCTTCTCCACTTCCCTAGAAACATCCTAGAGGTTATGTTATTCCACAAAGACCCATTTTAGCACCCTAAAAGAAGATCTCAAAGAGGCGCTTCAAAGAAGAGGTAATGTCCGTTACTGATTCTTTCAACTTTATTTCTTCTTCCACTTCTTCTTCATAGGTTGTTTCATTATGAAGTAATAACATCAGTATCAATAATATAATGATATGTTATTATAAGTATTAAACAACCCTATTTCACCATCTATACATCCTACGAAAAATGAAATCACCACGTGTGCGTACGTACGGAATACCGTCTCCACGTCGTGGTGTAATCTATTTTCCACCACCACCTTAATTGGATGGGTATAATGGTGTACATAATAACTATATATGATTATTGTAAAGTGATATTGATTCTGAAATAGTATACATACACTCCAATACAATTCCATGATCATGAGAATGATATCATCGCTCGTGCGTACGTACGGACTACCGTCTCCACGACGTGATGAGATTCATTCTCCACGTTAACCATTCATGAATGATTATAAAGTATATATAATAAGTAATCATGAATTATATGACATAATAATGATACTAGATTTATGTGTATATATATGTATGTCATCTACTTAATTCCATTCCACTAAATAAGGAAATGAAAACAGTGTTCATGCGTACGTACGGCCTACCGTCTCCATGAACAGTGTATTTATTTCCATTAACAGATCAATTATATATATGTATATTCTGAATATATATTATATATAAATCATGTTTTATATTCTGGAATTATGTAATCATGATCTACGTAATCATATGAAAAATTACAAGTCAAAACACGGACGACAAATGAAACGATTTTACCCAAAACGCTCTTTAACATCGAATTTACAAAAGAACCGGTAAAATAAAGTCATAAGTGAACCATATATGATATCATAACAATGATTATGATTCTGGAATAAGTCAATGACATTATTTAAATCATTATACAGGAGGATCGGACACTTACGAAGCAAATCAGACATAAGGTGAGGGAAATATCACAATCTCATTTTTATCCGAGATTGTTTATACTTTGGTATTTACTGGGGTGTATTTTATCATCCACATCCATGTTTACTCAATATGTAATATTATTTCCATCCACCTACAATTTTTTAAATCTATTTTTACCCTTTGGTGAGTTTATAGTAAAATATATGAAAGGAATCTTTTTTCATTTTTCGTACGAGGTACTTTTTGACTTTTCCGACAAAAGTACGAGAAGAATGGTGTTTTTAACTTATACGGCATGAATCAATTTTTAAAACATTATTTCCAAGAAACTTTACTTACAAGTTTTCAAGTCTATTTTTAATCAACTTCTTTTAGTTTAGAATTGTATGACATGTTAAGAAAGGAAAAGTGTTTTGGATGTAGAAAGGATATTTTCCTCAAGAATGTAGTTCAAGTGTTTTATCAAAATTATTTTCCATCTAAGATAATATAGGGTTATGTTTCTATCCCTATTATTACATTAATTTGATTATGTTGTGTTGGAATTATTTTTATGAATTCCTGTATCTTATATGAATTGTGTTACGATGTCATGTTGTTTAAGAATCCCATTTTTATTACATGGGTTATGTAATGATGTATGATTTATGAGTTTGTGGCACACATAAGAATGGTATCATTATGAGATGGGTGGGACATATATCTCCCTACAATGCATCGGGTAAAGATTTTATATCTCATGAGATAGACATGGCTAGAACGGCAGGTTAAATTGGTTCAGTGAAACAGGACTGAAACGAGGTGTGAACTCGGTTCAGAAATGGACTTTGTCCACTAATATAGTCATGGAAATGAGTCTTGACTAATAAGAAATGATACTCTAAAATTATGTGTGTATTCCACAAAGTTTCATGTTTTAAGTTATGATTATTGGGATTACATTTCACTTCTATGATTTATCCCAAGTTATGAAATTATGATTTCTTTTGTAGGTTAAAATTTCCAAAAGTTATGTTCTTATGTATATGATGTGATTGATATTTCTTTTGTTTACCCTTACTGAGCATTTGAGCCCACCATTTTATGTTTTCTTTTCCCCAGGATATAAAGAAAGGTTTTAGGTAAAAAAAAGGAAGATCTTTATTTGAGATGTTGAAGATCTTTCACCACTATTAGAAAATTATATTATGAGTTTCCAAAGACACTAAACTATTACGGTCCTTGTGTGTGTGTTTTTTTGTTAGGTACTAAGTATTAAAAAAAAGTAATGTAATGTCCATGTATTTTAAGCTTAGGGTTTCTACAACTAAGTACAAAATAAATCCCTAAAAGGGCATAAATTTCTAGGGGAACTAGCTTTCCTATGAACACTATGCTACTGTAACATGAATTTGTGACTTATAAATAGTTATATAAGGTTACCTTGATATTAGTATAAAGAATTTTAGAAGTAGAAAATAATCTTCATCACACAAATCAATATCCCAAATCATAAAAACCTAAAAAAACCCTAACACACTCTCAAAAACATCCCATTTCACATCAATTCTTAAGAATAAATAATAAATATCCCCTATGGGTCATAATTTATAATTAATATAGTATAAATAAAGAGGATCAACAATGAGGGGAATAAAACTTTCTAAACACTGTTTTTATCAAAGTGAAAATTAAGCCTTTGAAAATATTCATAGGATTCCAATACACTTTATCGCCATTTAAAACTAACCATTTAATCATTATTTGAAATAATATGGTGCTAAGAAACCATTTAAAATCACTCATATCCCCTTGGAATCACCTTAAAATATCATGATACTAAAAATTATTAAAATCATTGAATTTAGACTTATAAATCCTTTTAAAATAAACAATGCCTTTTAAAACACAAAACATACTCTTTAAAAATCAATCGATGATATGATCCATTTAGAAACCTTTAAATTGATTTCAAACTATCATTTGAGAAACTTATCAAACACTTTATATGTGATATGTCCAAACTATGTTTTAAAACCCTTTGGGAACCATTTCATATCCCATATGGGTACTGCATATTGGTATGATTTGGAAAGAAAATAATTTTTAAATAGTCAAGAGTTATAAAGAATGTAACAAAAAAGAATAGAATAAAAACTCTTCCACATTTAAGTGGAAAATATTATGACTTATCGACATCAATGGAGAATATGAAAATGAAGAAAAATAAATCCTCCAAAAACCCACAAACTTATGATAATACTCGCATGAACCCTAAAATCAACCCACTCAATAATTAGGCTTAGCTTGAGAAAGGAAAAATATTAAAATTAGAGAAGAAAAAGATAAGAGAATATATAATGGGAAATTACCCTGACAAATCCTCTTTAAATCGATGGATGCAAGAATTGAATTGAAGGGAAATAGGGAAGAGAATCTCCCCATGCACACCCATGATTGGTCGAATGGAAATAAGGATATGGAAGGACAAGAATTATGTTAAACATCAAACATAAAAAGATGAAATTCACTTTCAAGTGAATCTGGGAAGGCCGCATGGTTTGGAAACACAATCTACCAAACCAGGAAACAACCACAAAAGATCCATTGGAAGGCACCTATCCACTCACATCGTTTTACCATGTAACAAACTACTACCCTTGACCACTAAGTAATACTTGGAACGACAGTTTCTAGTTGCCATAGGAGTCCCCCACCCATATTCCAAAGGATACCGACTAGCAATGTGGGTCTAAGGAGGTACCATGGGGAGACTATACCCCCTATATCAGATTGGGAAATCCTAAAAAAACAAGTTTCATGCATAATTGAAAAATACCAGATTTTGTAGGATAAATAAAACATCAAATAATAATAGGAAATAAAAAATTAAACACGCAATCATACATGCTTGATTTCTCATTAGGAGATCACATATATAGAATTAAAAAAATAAATTATTTAAGATAAAATAAATATATGGGATACTCCACTAAAATACTTGAGCCTCACTTTATTCATACCTCTTGATTTCATCTGAGATGTCCTAATTGATTATGTAAATATCTTACCTCATCCCAACCTTTTCCAACAAAAAATGTAGAGATCCTCTAGTAACCAGGTTTCATGGCCACCTGAGAACGGTGTGAGTATAAAACTCAGTAAGTGTCCATAAATATTGTTCCATATAGAACCAAAAATTAAATTATATGTGCATGTGACATCCTTAGGATAATTAAATAAAAAAATGATCAATAAATTAAATAAGAAAATCATAATACCTACTTACACTATCGGAAAAATGGCATTTTGTGATGATTTATTTGCGACCGGACCTGGGGCCCTGTTGCCAAATGTTAGGCATGGTTTGGTGCAGTTTGCGCGCTAAACCATGGGAAGGGTATATGCGATGGGAGGCACCCTCTGTCGCAAATACCCGGAGGCATATGAAACAGAGAATTTGACCATTGTAAATAGTCATTCGCTGGTCACTATTTGCGATGAGACCTGTCAAAAATACCCAGTGGCTGTAAATAGAATTTACAATGGGATGTTGCCCCGTCAGAAATAGTGTGTCGGTAGGCCACTATTTGAGATGGGTCCCATCACAAATACAATTTTAACCACCAATAGTAATTAAAGTGGCTGAAGGTATTTGCGACAGGACTCTTCCAAAATAGTATCATTTGCGACTGGAGTCCCATCGCAAATTGTAACGTCTCAACTAGTCAAACCTATATATACCCCAATCATTTTTTTCTTTCATCCCCTTAATTCCTACATTCTCTATCTCTCTAAACTGTAATTTTAGAGTGAATATTTCTCTTAGTTAATTTTTTTATGTAGATGTTTTTTCAGTCGTCTCCAACTATAAGAGATCAAGTTTAAATGTATTTATGTTTTAATTAATTTAATATTTATTTTATTTTTTATATTCATTTTAATTATTGTTAATTAGTTGTAATTAAATTAGATTTAGATTGTTTTTTCATCAATATTTATTTGTAATAATAAATTCAAATTATTAGTACTTATTATTAAAAATTAGTAGTAATTAGGAATTAATAAAGATAATTACTAATGAATATAACAAATTAGCGGTAATTTGTAATTATTAGCGGTAATTTGCTGTAATTAATAATAATTAATTCTAATTAGTAATAATTAGCGGTAATTAGTAATAATTTGGATTAAATAGTAATAATTTGTAAAAAATAGTAATAAATACTTATAAATTGTAATAATTAGTAAAAAAAGTAATAAATACTAATAATTAGTAAAAATTAGTAATAATTAGTAAAAATTAGTAATAAATACAAATAATTAGTATTAATTATTGATAAATAGTAATAAATACTAATAATTAATAAAAATTAGTTACAATTAGAAACGATTAGTAACAATTAATAAGAATTAGTAATAAATACTAATAATTATTAATAATTAGTAATAAATACTAATAAATAGTAATAATTAATAATAAATATTAATAAATAGTTATAATTAGTAATAAATAGTACTAGATAGTAATAAATAGTAATAAATAGTAATAAATATTAATATATAGTAATAAATAATAATAAATAGTAACAATTAGTAAGAGTTAGTAATAATGGGTAATGATCAGTAACAATCCGTAATAATTAGTAATAAATAGTAATAAATTGTATTAATTAGTAATAATTAGTAATAAATAGTAATAATTAGTAATAATTAGTAATAAATAGAAATAATTAGTAATAAATAGTAACAAATAGTGAAAATTGGTAAAAATTAGTGATAATTAGAAATAATTAGTAATAATTAGTAATAATCAGTAATAATTAGTAATAATTAGTAATAAATTGTAATAGTTAGTAATAAACAGTCATAAATAGTAATAAATAGTGATAAAAAGTAATAATTAGTAATAATTAGTAATAAATAGTCATAATTATTAATAATTATTAATAATTAGTATTAATTAGTAATAATAAGTATTAATTAGTAATAATTAGTAACAAATAGTAATAAATAGTAATAAATAGTGTTAAATAGTGATAAATAGTAATAGATAGTAATAAATATTAATAAATAGTAATAATTGTTCATAAATAGTAATAAATATTAATAAATATTAATAATTTGTTATAATTAGTAATAATTATTACTAATTAGTATTAATTTGTAATAATTAATAGTAATTAGAAATAATTAGTAATAAATAGTAATAAATAGTTTTAAATTGTAATAAATAGAACAAAATAGTCATAATTAGGGATAATTAGGGATAATTATTGATAAATAGGGATAGTTAGAGATAATTATGGATAATTAAGGAAAATGAGGTGAAATTAGGGATAATTAGGGAAAATTAAGAAAATTAAGGATAATTAGGCAAAATTAGGAAATATTAAGAAAAAATAGGAAAAAATAGGAAAAAAATAGGAAAAATTTGGAATTATTAGGAAAAATTATGAAAAATTAAAAATAATTAGGAAAAAAATATGAATAATTAGAAATAATTAGGATTAATTAAGAATAATTTGGACTAATTATGGTTAAATTGTAATAAACTGTAATAAATTGCAACAACTTGGCACAATTTCCAGTGGATTGGTGACACTCCTTTTACACAATGACTTTTTTTAAACTCTAACCGACTCAAAACATTATGAAAAATGTGATTCTATGTATGAATATCATATCTCATATGAACGATATTGGATATGCATTCGTAGGTCCATATTTTAAATAATTTTTCCAGGCAGTGATAGTTGGAAGAAGATGATTCATCAACAAAAAGGGGGATCTTTTGTTAGATGGATCATTTACTTGCATCTTGCTCACACTTAAATCACAATGAAGAATCTGGTTGGAGGTATGCTTATGCATTCTTGTATACACAAGAATGGGTATATGTACCTCTGATCATATTCTTTATTATGACTTCAATGCAAGAAAGTTGCAAGTAAAAGATTCATCGGACAAAAGAGTAGTTGTCAACCCACTAGAAACTGTGCCACCTGTAATTATTGGTAATTAGTAATAAGTAGTTATAATTAATTATCTTATCTTTTTTGGATAGTGTTTTTATTTTTTTTTCAAATTATTCAAAAATAATAATGATTTTATATTTTGTAGAAAAATATAGAATAAGGAAGTTAACAATAGTCATTATTAGATGATCGCTCTTGGATAAACCAGCACATAAATCTAAATAGTCCTAGTTTAAATTTTGTATTTGTTGAGGGTGTTGATTCTTTCTTATCATTTGTATCATAAAAACCAGAATTTTTTTAGAAGGAACAATTAAATGTCCTTGTAAAAAATGTGCTCTGAGAACCTTTGACACATTTGAAAACATTGGGGGACATCTCTTGCATTTTGGTTTTCAACCAAATTATGTTTTTGGTATAAATATGGTGAAAGAAGTTCCAGAGAAGATACTAATAATTTGATTTTGGATCCATAATGGTTTCAAAATTTAGTACATGATGTTGCATGTCAATCTGTTTAATAAACTAAAACTCAAGATGATATTTATTTAACTCCCGAGTTGGCACCATATGAATTTTATGAGTTTTTGAGGTCTGTTTCGGATGCATTATATCATAGTTGAATGATAATAAAATTATAAGCAGTTGAAAATTTTATAGTTTTTAGATCAGATAATGGAATGTCAAACAAATGTTTTGATCAGATATTTTCTTAGGTGAAAACATTATTACCTGAAGGATAAGTGTTTCCTGGAAATTAATATGATGGAGATATCCTTGTTCGTAATATCTGTCTTAGTTAACAGAAGATTTATGCATGTGAAAATGATTACATCTTATATTTTGGTGAAAATGATTTGTTGAATAGTTATCCCACAAGTGGACAATCAAGGTATAAAGAAGCTCAATTGGGAAATTCTGGACTGATTCTTGTAAAGAAGATGAGATATGTTTCCCTTACACCAAGTTTGAAGAATTTATTTATGTCTTAGAATACAGGGACAGTGATTCCATGGCACAAAACCATGATTTCAAATGGTAAAAGCATGAATCGTCCATCTGATGGTGATTCATGGATTCATTTTGACTCAGTGCATCTGTCTTTTTCTTTAGAAGCCCGGAACGTGCGATTGAGTCTTTCTACTGACGGTTTCTGTGCGTTTGGTTCTTATGGTAGTCATTATTCATTTAGTCCTGTCTTTATAACTCTGTAAAATTTACCTCCATGGATGTTGAAAAAGGAACCTTATATTTTTTGACCTTATTAATCCCATGAAATCCAAAAAATAATATTAATTTTTATTTGAAACCATTGATTGAAAAGATAATTTCATTATGGAGTAATGGTGTTATTACATATGATGTTGCTACGAAACAAAATTTCCTTCTAAAAGCCGCATTCTTGTAGAAAATTAGTGACTTCCTAGCATATGGATTGTTATCTGGTAGGGGTATACATTGTCTGAAATCATGTCCTTATGTTATGGGAGATAATAAAGAATTTATACTCTGTAATGGAAAATACCATGCTACTTTGACTGCCACCACATATTTATTTCAACTGATCACCTTTTTCATAAGAAAAAATCTCATTTCAAAAATGGAACAATTGTAAGTGATGAACCACAACAAATGATCTCAAGTAAAGATTTAAAATCATTTGTACTTTAATTACCTCTCATCACATTTGGACCAACAATAAACCAACAAAAAATCATGGTTTTGGGAAAGAACACAATTGGATAAAATGATGCATCTTTTGAGATCTGCCATATAGGTCAAATTTTTTGGTCCTCCACATGTTGTATGTCATGCATGTTAAGAAAAACTATTTTAATAATTTATTTCCTATAGTTTTAGAAACACCTGGTAAGACCAAAGATAATGTAAAGTCATGATTAGATCTTTCCCAAATTTGCAGGTGACCAGAACTTGAACTGTTTGAAAATGTCAGATCATTGAGGTTAATGAAGCCAAAATCATCTTATACACTATCCAAAGAGATTTACTTATTATTTTGTCAGTGGATTACAGATTTGAGACTTCCAAATGGCTATGCTTCCAATTTGGGAAAATGTGTTAAGAATGGTCATATTACCAGATTAAAAAGACATGATTGTCATGTTATAATGGAAAGACTTATACCATTTGGATTAATAATTTTGTTGAATTATATGATTTTTAATTGGATAACATACATATCATATTTTTTCGAGCCATTTGTGTGGAAAAAATAGACTATGATGTACTAGAAAAAATAAGATGTTGTTATAATTATATTTAAACTGGAAAAAATCATCCTATCATCATTTTTTGACTCAATTTAACACATTATATTACATCATCCACATTAAGAAAAATATAGACATCCGATAAAGTTTCGATGGATGTACCCATTTGAGAGATGCATGTAGAAATTGAAGAAAAATGTACATAGTAAAGCAGCAGTAGAAGGCTCAATTATGGAAGCTTATTTATAAGAGGAAGTTTCTTTTTTCTTCTCTCATTGTTTTGAATCTGAATATCCCTCAAAAGAAAACCACATGGGATAGAACCAAGGTAATTTTGATGATGAAATGGAAAATCAATTATTAGTTTTTAATCATCCAGAGCTTGGATTTTGTGGAGTTTATGAATGATGGCTTTCAGATGATGAACATAACATAGCTCTTACATATGTTCTGCTCAACTATGAAGAAATGAAATAATTTGTACTATGATCTCTTCTATCAATTATACTATAATTTATGTTACAATAAGTAAAATTATTTTATTTGTTGGTTATATGATAATCATATCAAGAAACAACTTCTACAAATTATAGTAGCTACTCTTGAAGAACTCCTAAAAAAATTCTCAATGGTTTCAAAAACAAGTATCATAAATTATTGATGGTTTAATATATCAATTCAGTTTATTATTTATTATATTGATAATTATTTTACAAATTTTTTGGTGTCTCAACATACTGATAAAATTGATAAACGACTATTTATATTGAGTAACCCACCATCTGAAATGGTTAAATATTATAATTCATATTTGGTGAATGGTTTTTGATTTCATATATGTGAATATGGGGAATCAAAAAAATAATGAACAGTGGAGATTTCTTGAAAGGATCTCATTATAGAGAAACTGAAGTTGACTTTTACAGCATACTAGATGAAATTATTTAACTGGGTTATCTCGGACATAATTATGTAATGGTTTTTAAATGTCGAGGATTGGATCCTGAGAGAGGCTTGTAGGTTCATCTGACTCATGTAATCATCAATATTAAATATAAGTTTTTTTAAAATAAATGAATCATTTTTACTCACTCAACAGGAACATAAAATTTATTATATAAAGTAATGTGCTACTTCAAGAGACATGAGTGATTTTTGGAGCATAATAAAAATGAAATCTCAGGATAACCAGTTTACTCAAAGTGAATTTGGTTATACAAAAGTGCAAAAAATTTAAATTTTTCAAGAGACTACTCAAAATCCAGCTTTTTACAAAGAGTAAAGAATATTGATGATGACACCCCAAAATTATGGTTTGATGGTGATGATGATGTTAATGATGTTAAAATTGAATTTGAAATGGAAAGAGATTATGAAACTGAAACTCATATCAATATTGATGATTCCTAGGAGAAATATGAAGACATTGACATTGTCAGATATGAATATGATGATGAAGGTGAACATTGACGCATTTAAATGTTGGTGATAATAATAACTAATATATATCTATATATGATAGTTATTTTCCAATTTTTGCTAACAACAGTCATTTTGTGTTTTAGAATAATGATGATCTATTTTGTGAATTGAAAGAGGCTCAGCTACCTTTATATGGGGAGGATTTGGGATCATCTAACCCTCATTTGACTAGCGGTTTATGGTGCATACAGAGGGCATGTGGTCTTGCGTGACTAATGATTCTTACCCCTATCCCCAAGAGAAGTCCACATATTGGCTTCGATCCACGCATGCTGAGGTATGGTAACCTGTGTATTTTAGTTAGATTTCATTAATTTATTTATATACTAACTATTTGATTATTTATTATTTTTCACAGTTTTGCGCGTGTAGCTATTGGATAGGGATCACTATCTTGCGCAATTATTATTCTCAACCATAGATCGCATGGGAAAAGATTCTCATTGATGTATAGCTCAGTATGTTCAATCATTGGCTTGTACATAAATAAATAATTTTTATTTTGAAATTTATTTCTTTAATAACTTGATATTATAAATTATTTTTTGGGTTTATGGTATATCATCAATGATAGTATGTGTGATGCTATCCACAAGGCATGGGTGGTGTCTATGCCTGACCGTTTCAATCATTTTTTGCACAATTTGAGAAGGGAGACCATGATGAAATCAAGAGTGAAAATATTTGATATGTCATATAGAAATCACTTACTAGAGTACATTTCATCTCATGTTTAGGATGGATTATTTTCACACTGGTTGGGTGGTGGATTTTAGAGGAGATCTTCATTGGGCCGGTAGAACCGAGGGAGACAGGAGGTGTCACATCGAGCTGGAAGTTGTATATTTAGTACGTATAGAGAGCATTAGGTAAGTATATTTTTTAAATATTTTATATAACATTATATATAAATAGTTTATTTCATATTCATATAGGCAGTCGAGCAGCCTGATATTACTGAGTACAATGTCTATCGGAGGGCGTACAGTGATCCATCCATTTGAGAGATTAGAGGTGATCACCAACATCAGAGTGTGGTCAGTATTATTTCTTTTTCAGTTTGAAAATTATCTACATATAATATTTTTACATTTTTAATTTCAATTTGGAATTGAAGGAGTCATATTAGGCCACGACCTCAGAGACACAGGTTGAGAGTCAAGGTGAGATGGCTTATCAGACTAGTGTCCATCATTTCGATAAGGCGTCATGGATGTAGGAGACTTAGTATTCCTTTAAGAAGGGATGAGTAGTTTGCATCATCCCTCATTTGACTCCTAGGACATATTATCGCACTTCTTTAATTTCGGTGTCCTTCTTGAGAGGACCTCATAGAGAGGCATCATCTTCTAGCTCACAATATTAAGAACAACTGCAGGCTTAGAGAGAGATTATAGAGAGTTTGTAGAAGTAACATGAAGAGATGTGTCAGTAGAAATAGAAAAAGTAGTAGTATGAGAAGGATACATATTGATGGAAGTAGCAGCAGTAGTATCTTGAAGAGGAGATTCGTTGAAGGAAGCAGCAACAATACAAGTATATAGAGTACATACGTCGTCTAACCTGTATTTTATGGATGAAGTTTCCTCCACCATCTCCTCCAGCTCATCCACTTCCTCTAGAAGACTATCCCCCTAGTGATTTTTTTGATATGTTAAAAACATTTCAATTCAAGATTTGTTTTAATATGAACTATTTATAGTTTCTGTCTTTTATATTGGATTGAATATTGCATAATTTAATTTTTTTTATTTTTTCTTAATATTTTATTATTTTAGTATTTATTATTACTATTATATTTTTAATGTATTTCTATTTTACTAATAATAATAATAAAATTTAATATATTTAATATATTTTTTTAAAAAATGTTGAGAATTTTATTATTTTTATTATTTTTATTATTTTTATTATTTTAATAGTATTAATATTAATTTTTCATTAATTTATTATAATTATGTTAAATATTTTTTTATTCGGTATTTGCGACAAGACCTTTTGTGATGGGACCCCATCAAAAATAGTTTATACATATTTTTTAAATACGTATTTTCAATGGGCCAAAGGGCCCATCGCAAATAATTTTTTTGCGACGGGCCCGTCATAAAGGGTTTTGATATATATATAACATATATAAACAGAGAACTATTTACGATTGGAAAATGGGACCATCACAACTACCTTTTGCGATGGGACCGTCACAACAAGTTTTTATATATATAATGTATATAATCAGAGGTCTATTTGCGATGCCGTTTTCTAAAAAATGCTATTTGCGATGCGACCCCATCATAAAAGCTCATTGGTGATGGGATCTCGTCGTAAATAGCCCATCACGAATACCTGAAATTCCATTAGTGTTAGAATAGTGTCATAATGTCTTCGATCATATCTTGATGGCCATGTCAACCCATGTACCAAGAACCAAACCATTTTATATCCTTACGTCTGAGACCCTGATTGACCATACTCGCTTTATCCATGGTCGGGGTATCTTTGAGAACGTCAAAATGACCATTACTATATTGATACATCCCTTAAACACACATTATATCATTATTATTAACATAGTTTTCCAAAAAACAAGCTTCATATCTAAACTTCTAGTTTCTTTGGAATATTTTACCTGAAAATACATTATCTTAAACCTAGAAAACATAATAGTTACTTAAAACTCCATATAGTGATCCTAAATCTCATTGATCTTATAAACCTATATAGGATATCTTTTGGAAAATACATAAGGAAGAAATATGATCTATAAATACCGATAAAGTATTAAACATTGAAATAAACAATAACATGAGATTCAAGAGGAATAATATGATATCATAAAGAGGATGATCATAATCAGTGAGACATGGCATAAAGAGATAATGTCAAAAGATCATAAACATGTGGAAACAACATAAAACATTTCATCTTAAAGATGAGTAAAGGGACACTCTCATGACCATCATTATAAAGTAGACAATGTACCATGGTTGATTAGGTTCACACCCGAATATCTTCCATAACATCTCAGGATATATAAATTTTCACACAGTGAATTGGGGGATATATAATTTTGGGTCTTCCCATCACATAAATTAAAATCGTACATATTTGTGTCACATGAGATAAATAAACCATACCTAAATCATATACATGATCAAACCCATGAGAATAATGTGGGTTTCATTATTTTGATTCAATATATAACTAAAGGATAAATACTAAGGATTCTTAAGAGAATAAGGAAATAAAATATTTCGACGTTTCTGTTTCAAAATTACACATATTTCTTTGTCATTGAGTTCCAATATAAATATTTCATGAGAATTATCTGGGAGAAGAAAGAATAAAAAAATACCTCTAAGGTGAAGCTTTATGTAATAAATAAAAGATCTGTTTAAATAAGTAGAGACCTTATTGTCTTCAATAAAACCAAAAATGAACCAAGATGGTTATCTCGAAAATAATTAAGGGTTTATATTGTAATATTTTTTTTAAAAATATTAAGGGGGGTCATGCACTATGTGAGAGAAGAAGTGGGAAGGTTTCCATAAACTAGGTTTACTTAAACGTGGGATTTTTAAAAGGAACTAAAAACTTGAATAACCATAGTAATTAAAGGAATATTTAACTAGGTATATAGGTATTATAAATATATAAAAATTTATATGAGTTACAAGATAAGAATATTTCATGAATTAGAGATAAATAAAGATAATCAGTAACTAGAAAGTCCTAAAGTAGGTACCAAAGATCCCTTACCTCATGTTTGAATGTGCATTGAACATGCAATTAACTTTTTAAATAATCAAATTCATTTTATTATAAAATTATTGTAAGAACCTTATTCATATATATTTATTTTTATATGGTCTACTTATCATCATGAATCATAAATTTATTAGATCCTCTCTGATTATGTATGTTACTTGATGTTCTTCGGTCAACTTCTTATAGATTTTCAGGGTATGTTGAAAAAGGTTAAAGTGTTGTAAATGTGACACCTAGATTTTTTTATGAAATATTTTCTTTAAATAATTTTTACTCATCAATATCTTAAATTGAATGAAATTGTGAGCTTAAACAAACAGCGAGACACTATTGGTATAAAATTACCATTTTAAACTACCATTATGTTAGCTGCAATAAATATAACAAACTTATGAAAATGTATGGTGAATTCTTTGTCTACCAAATATTATTGGAAAATATAAACCAATTTAATGTAAAAAATATATTTCTATTTTTTTGTAAGGAAATTAAGAGAAATACAATTATTAAATGAAAATGATGAAAAATATATTTTTATATACTTAATAAAATAATATTATGTATTCATATAATAGATATTTTAGTCATAGGATATGAATATACCCTCTTATATATATAAAACTGTATATTTTTCAAAATTTTAATTTTCCCACCTTTTAATTGAAAACCCATTATAAATTAAACATTTTACTCATTAATAATTTTTATATGGAAATTTAAACTTCTAATTTGGAAGAGGGATCTAAAAAATATAACTTTGGATGATTTTTTTGAAATTGTTCTGATAACTTTCAAGTTTTTATGAATTGTAAAACTATACTATATTTTAATTAAAAAAAATTTTCTATAGAAGTAATTTATGTGATTAGATTATATTGTTGACTGGTTTTAAACTATGAATAGATTTTATTTTTATCAGTTAATATCATGTAGGTCATTAGCATTAATTTTACATTGAATTCAGATGTAAAAACATTTCAATCTTTTTGAATGTTTTAACTTTTAAAAGTCATTTTCTTATTCGGACATCATGATTAGTTTAAAATTAATTACTGAAAATTCTATAATATTAATTATAAAAAATGGATTCCATATTTTAAATCTATAGTTCTATATTATGTAAATATATTTATTTTATTTCTGGGAATTATGAATAATAAATTCAGTAATTTTTATTAATAAGGTAAAAAGGTAAATCGGGTAATTTAGGGTAAAAATAATATTATAAAATTACCCTAACACTTGTACTAAAATAATTTGATGACATTGTCTAGACATAAATAATCCTTGTGTATACAGTTTATTATTTGGAAGCCACTTGGAAGATATTAGAGCATTAAATTTATTTTATTTAAAGAAAATTAAATATATTTTACTCAAATTTTAATAACTATATTACTTTTTAATATAAGATTATACATAAGATAAATTAGACTATAAATATAGATTTTAAATCAAAAATTATTTTCATAATCATGGTAATTTATTTGTAATTTTTAGGAAATAATTAATTACCTTAATGACTTATACATTGATGATGCAGAAATTATTTTATAGATGAAAAATAAATAAAATAATTTTTTTTAAATGATGATAACCCTTAAAAGAGTAAAACACATGAAATAAAACTTATTTTTAGAGTACATATCAACAATAAACATCCAATAGTTGAGTTATTGACCATTTAGATTCATATGGAAAAGATTTTGACACTTATAATATTTTATTTAAAGTGATGTTAAAGTTTTCACATTCATGTTTTAATAAATATAACATTTTTTATATAGAATTTTAAAGAATATATATTTTAATATAAGTATTATTATTAACTCTATTAAAATTATTTTTATCATAGTATTTCAATTTTAATTTTTATTCAAAAAATAAGTATATTAAATAATTACACAAAACTGATGTTATAATATTTTTATTAATGGAGATAACAAATAAATGTTCATAAAAATATTAAAATAAATATATTTTGTGATAAATAATATATATAATTATTTTTATATATTATATTTTCCTCTTAATAATATAATAAAATATTTTTATCAATGTTTACTTCTTATATTTATATTTTTAATAGTCATTGAATTGAATAGTGTCAAAATCGATAGTATTAATTGTTTATCAAAATAATTTATTATTAAATTATTTAAAAATCATTAAACGTTTTTTAAAAATAGATAATAATTATTATATGGTAAAAAAATTCTACATTATTCATATATGGTCTAATAGAAATTAAATAATTAAATTTTTTACACTTTTAATATTGAAATATTTGATGCCTTAGTTAACAATTAAATAGAATAACTAGTGTTAATTAAATTGATAAGGTTTAAATTGATAGAAAAAAATTCCAGAATTTATTGATTGATTACATTGCAAACTTATCTCATCTCATATTCTAAACTAGTACTTTTTTGGTGGTTTTGGATGGGTTTGGGTTATATTATAAATTAATATTTTTGGAGATTCCAAAAGTGATCCTCACCTCAATTATAAAAGAGAACGTCTTCCCTCCCTAATTCACATCACATTACACATTAAATATCATTCATACCATGAAAATTTCCATTATAAACATCCATGTTCACATTAATGTGGTTTTATTCTTCTCTAAATAAAAACCCTAGTGCTTCAAGAGGAGATCTTGAGGGAGCTCATCGAAGAAGAGGGAATCTCCTCTACTGATTCTTTCAAACATATTTCTTATTCTACTTCCTCTTCATGAGTTTTCTCCATTATAAAGTAATAAATCCAGTATAAATTATATACTAAGGTCTTATTATTATTATTTAACAACCATATTACCCCTTCTATCTATCCTACTAAAAACAAAATCACCATGTGTGCATATGTATGCCTTACCATCTCTACATCATGGTGAAATTTGTTTTTCACCACCACCTAACATGGATGGGTATAATTATTGAAAAAATAAATATATATGATAATTATAACATGATATGGATTCTAAAAAAACATATACCATCCACTTATATACAATTTCACAATTTTGGGAATGATATCGTCGCTCGTGTGTAAGTATGCAAACAGCCTCCATGATGAGATGTGATTCATTCTATACGATATCCATTAAAGAATGATTATATAAATGTATAGAATGAATAAAAATGATATATATTATGTTAATATCATTTTGAAAATTATATAACTATAACCTTATATGGATAACCAAAACTTACACGACAAAATATACATAAGAAAATGAAGAAGTTAATACTAGAATAACAAGTAATAATTAAATGTTTTTAACTAACAGATGATAATATATTCATATATGATATAATAAATATGAATTTAATTATCTAATAATTCATTGAATTTATTAAAATTGTTATATTAGAGTTTCATATAAATAGAATGGATATTAGACCTATGGTAGGGAATGATTTTAAAATCTTGTTATTATCTGAGATGTTTTATATATAAGTATTTACTAGGGTATATTAATCATACATGTCCATGTTTCCTAAATATGTATTATAAAATATTATTTCTATTCTTCTACAATTTTCAAAAGTCAATTTTACCCATTGGTGAATTTTTACTAAATGGTATGACGGGAATATTTTGTCATTTTTGATAAGAGGAACTTTTTGACTTATTCAGAAAACGTACAAGAAGAATGTTTTATTTTAACATATAAGGCATAAAAATATTCTTTACATTTCAATACTACCTTATTTATATGAATGTTCCATTAAAATATTTCAATTTAATTTTAAAATAAATTATTTTCTTTTAAAATTGAGTTTCATTTAGGGAAATGAAAATTATTTGGAAGAAGAAATGATATTTTCGTCATGAATTAATTTAAATTATTCTATAAAAATTATTTTCCATCTAAGATTAAACTCTTTAATATAGTTATGTTTCAAGTATACCATCCCTACTATTCCTATGGTTTTATTATGTTTATTATGGAATTTTATTTGTTAAATTAATTTATTTTACCTGGATTATGTTATAATGGAATGATGTTTAAGAAACCCATTTTATTCTTTGGGTTATGTTGTGCTGAATAATTTATGTTTTTGTGGAACATGTAACAATGGTTTCATTTTGATATAGTTAGGACCTATAACTCCCTTCAATGAATTAGGTAATTATTTATATCTCATGATATAGATAGGTTTGGAATGGTAAATGATATCGGTTCAGTAATATAGGGCTGGAATGAGATATAAACCTAGTTCAGTAATACAGGGCATGAATGAGGAGTGAACTCGGTTCAGTAACAGACTTTTACCATTATAATGGTCTTTGAAATGAGACTTGAATAATATGAAATGATTTTTTATGATTATGTTTCTTCCAAAAATCCCACGTCTAAGGTTATGACTTTTGGGAATATGTTCATTTATTCTTTATGAACTTTTATGATTTATCCCATGACATGATATCATGATCTTTCATGTATAGGATAATATTTTTCAATTTTTTTGTTCTTAGGTATTATGATTATGATATGATTGATATCTCCCTTGTTTATGATTAATGAGAATCTGAGCTCACGCTTTCTTATGTTTATTTTCCACAACATTTTAAGAAGGGTATTATGTAAGATATGTCAAAAAGGGGGTCTAGTTATGAAGGAATAAGCGGGAGACAATGTATATATCTTATGAACCAGTTGTTATTGATTCTCAGTATCTAAAGATACTAAACCTATACGATAATATCATGGTTTTGTTATGTTTTTAATTGATATTATTTAATTTTGAATTAATATCTATGTTTGTAAATTATGGGTCATTATAGTTGGTATTCAAGAAAATGTTTAGTTAACCTTTGGAAACTAGGAATAGAAAATCTTAGTAAGAATACTAAGAATGTGTCGAAGTATAGGATACCATCCTAGTGTTTTAGAAATTATCATGAATAACATAGGATAAAACCAAAATATTCCTGAATTGAAATTATACTCTTGATTATGTGGTTTTCCCATTATTATTAGTGTTCCACACACTATGATTCTTGGTTTTAGTCAATGGATGGAGACTGAAGGAAGCATGTTAATGTTTAATGTGATGGGAAATGTAATGATTGTCCTCCTGATAAATTTACTGTTATGGGAGATGGAATTCAACATCTTATCACTATGATTACACAAATTTCTCAAGATATGAATCATGCATGACATTGAGATGAGAAAATGAGGAAACAAAATTCTGTTCGGTCCCTCATGAGGAATCATCTACCTTTTTTCCATGGGTCTTTTGATCTAATAATTCCTAAAAAATGGAGTAGTACCATTGAAAATATATTTTCACTTCTCCAATTTTTAAATTATAATAAATTCATCTTGTAAGTCTATATTTTTAAATTTGATGCCAATAAACGGTGTAATATTATCAAGAATATGAGGCAAAGTGATGAAATTGAGTCTATAGAAGGGAAAGAGATCAGTAACTTATTGTTTAATAAGTAAATCCATCATGTTATTTAAAAAATATGGAGAAGGAGTTCCATGAGCTTAATAAAAAGGAGGATGATACTGTTGGTACCTAAGAAGTAAATTTTAAAATACTATCAATCTACACTTCTATAATTATTATTCATCTTGATAGAAAAATTGATCAATTTTTTAGTGTCTTAAAACCAAGTCTCTGAAGATAATTATCCATAAGGGACTTCAATTGTTATGAGGAAATTGTTCATTTTTCTCTCAAGGTGGAGATAGAGATTGGAGTAACCCATCAGTCCTATGGGTTGATAAAAAGATAAAAATGGAATTCAAGGGAAAATCTAAAGACCACACTAAAAATAACATGTGTTTTCCATTATGCTCAATGTCTGGAAAGAAGCATTGAGGAAATTGTGTTAAAGGGACTAGAAAAAATTTTAAGTTTGGGAGAGAATGTCATCTTGTAGTTTAATGCCTAAGTGATGCAAAAAATATGTCAAATTATTTAAATAGAGAAAATGCTACATAGAATACACCTCCCACACTTCAATTCTAAAAGTACAAGGGAATGGGGAATTATGCTAACCAATTCCCTAATCTAAGGGTTATCGATGATGATCGAAATCAGAAAAATCTTAAGGATGATGACAAAGGAAAGTCACATGTGATCACTATCAGTGATGGGGAGTATAATAATAAAGTGGTGTAAGGTATACTTCCCATCCAATCTAAAGTAGAAAATATTTCATTGGATTTGGGATGCACCCAATATTTTATTTCTAAACATTTTTCTTAGGGTATCACCGTATTACCTCAATAATTAGATGTTGAGTAAGTTATGAAAACTATTAATAGCACAATGGTCACATAAAAAGTTTATAATTCATATCCAGTTTAATTTTGTGGGAATGTTCTTCTGAAAAAATATTGTGATACTTTATTTTTTGGAAATTGATATTATTCTTGTCATGTATTAGCTTTCTCCATAAGAATATCATATCAATTTCGAAGGAATAGAAGTCACATTTCATATTCCAAATCAATCTATAATCATCTATTGATGCAGGGATGAATATCACCTTCTAGTATAAACTTCTTCCATCTTATGGGTCTTGGTTCTGATAAATGATGTCTATATATCTCAAATGGTTGCGGAGAAACTCACTATAAATAATAAACATATTATATAAGAGTTTTTGATGTCTTTCTAGAAGAATTACCTAGTCTTCCACTAAATCGTGATGTTGGGATTTCGATAAAACTCATAAAGTGTTCTATGCCTATTTCAAAGACCCCATATAGAATATCCCCAATTGGGTTGCGAGAATTGAAGAATCAACTCCAAGATAATCTTTACAATGGATCCATACGCCCTATTGAATCACTATAGGGTGCAGTTATTCTATTTTTTAAGAAGAATTATGGATCAATGAGACACTACAATGATCATAGAGAACTTATCCAGATAGCTGTCAAGAAAAAATATCATCTTCCTCGAATTAATGACTCATTTGACAAACTACATAGAGCTCAATACTTGTCCAAGATTGATTTTTGATCTGTATATCATCAATTAAGGGTCAAGAAGTAGGATATACCAATGATGGAAATATGTATAAGGTATAGACACTATGAATTTATAGTGATGCGTTTTGGTCTTACTAATTCCCCACTATCTTCATTGATCTAATGAATATTGTCATTAGGGACTATCTTGATTAATTTTTGGTAGTATTTATATGTGATATTCTTGTATATTTTAAGATCAAGTAATAACATGACGATCACATGAGAATTGTAATGAAGTCCTAGAGAAATGAGAAGATTTATGGAAATTTTACCAAGTGTGAATTTTATAATTAGAAAGTTTCATTTTTGGGTCACATAATCTAAAGAGAGGTAATATCTATGGTTCCAACAAAAATATAAGTTATTTAACATTATTCTAGACCAACAATGATAACTGAGATCTGATGTTTTCTTGGTTTGGTGGGATATTATTGATGTTTTGTGAAATATGTTTGGAAACTATCTAATCCAATAACCAAGTTAAATTTTAAAGGAATTAGGTTCATGTGGATGGAGGAATGTGAAGAGAGTTTCAAAGAGCTAAGAATAAGGTTAGCTATTTAAATGTGCTCACACTGCCTTATAGCGGAGAAAGGTTTGTGATCTACAATAATGTATCTAAGAGGGGTAAGGATTTTTTCTCATGAAAAATGATATGGTGATAGCTTATGCCTCACGAAAATTTAATATCCATGGGAAAAATTACCCATATCATGATTTGGAGTTAGTTTTGGTCATCTTTTCATTATAGATATAGAGTAATTATCTTTATAGTGGAAGGTGTGATATTTATACTAATCATTAATGGTTAAAATATATTATCACACAAAAGGAGACGAATATGCACCAAATTATATGGTTGGTGTTGATTAATGATTATGACTTATTGATACATTACCACCCTAGAAAAGAGAAAATGGTGATATATGCTTTGATTCAAAAGGACCATGCTTTCCTATCCATGATAAGGATAAAAAAAGATCTAATATTAATAGATTTTCAACGGATGGATCATGGAATTTTAAAGGAAGGGGAAAAATATTATCTTTCTCAACTTAATTTTCAACCATATATACAAGTGAATATTAAGTAGACGTAGAATGATGATGTAGATCTAAAAAATAAGGTGAGAAATGTTCTTGAATTCAACCTTTATTGTGATGGAATAATAATGTTTAAGAATTATGTTTGTATTCCTCCCATAACAAAATTAAAGAAAGCGTTTTTTGATGTGTCTCATAGCTCTTTATTATCTATTCATCATAGAATCATAAAGATATATAGGGACCTGAAAGAGTAATTCTTGTGGGATGGAATGAAAAGAGATGTTTTTTTAATATTTCTCTCAGTGCTTGGTTTATTAATAAGTTGCGGCTGAGAGACAGAATTCTAAGAGTATGTTACAACAATTACCCATACCAGAATGGAAATGGGAAAACATCACTATATAATTTTTCATCCTACTTCTTAGAACATACAAAAGCCATAAAGCTATATGGGTTATAGTTTATCTCTTTTTGAATTCCATATACTAAATTTATATTAGAGACAATTTCTCTATTTATGAGCTTTTAAGGATATATATAAAGTAAGTTGTAAGATTACATGAAGTACCATTTTCCATTATATGTTTTCGGGATCTGAGGTTTACCTCAATGTTCTGGTGAAGTATTCATCAGGATCTAGATACAACGTTTTTTCATTACTTCTTATCATCCTCAGATTGATGGTGAGTATGATAGGACAATTCAAAATCTAGAAGACATGTTGAAAGATCGCTCTATGAATTTAAAAGGTTGTTAAAAGAACACCTATCTTTTGTAGAATTTTCTTACAATGATTTCTCTCCCTCGAGCATTCAAATGGATCCTTAGTAAGTCTTATATGTAAATAAGTGTAGAACTCTAACTTTTTGGGATGAAATGGTGGATGGAAATCTATTATAACCTAATCTTGTTGATGAAATGGCGGAGAAGGTCTGATCTATTCAACAACACATAATAGAAGCTCATAGTTAATAAAAATTTTATGATAAAAACCAACAAAAATCCCTAGAGTTTGAAGTGGGTGACATGGTTTTTCTACAAATATATCCCTCTAAAATATTACTAAGATTTGGAAATAAGGTAACGATGAGCCTAAGGTATATTGGTCCTTTTAAAATTCTTGATCTTATTGTGAAGGTAGCTTATAGATTGGCACTTCCACAGAATATCTATCAAGTTCATGATGTGTTCCATGTATTTCTATTGATAAAGTACACACTTGATCATTCACATGTACTAAACTCATAATTCACACCACTAGAGAAAGAACTATCTTAACCAAGAGATATTCTGGACTATAGAAAAAAAGTTCTATGAAATAAGACCACTCGCTTGGTTAATGTTTTATGGAAGAACAACCAATTTGAGGAAGCTATGAGGGAACTTAAGGATGTGATGAGGATGAGGTTTCCATATCTTTTTTCATCCAAGTGATGAATTTTGAGGGAAAAATCAGTTTAAAGGGGGTATAATATGACACCCGGATGTTTTTATGAAATATTTTCTTTAAGTAATTTTAATTCTTCAATAGCTTGAATTTTACACAATAATGAGTTTAAACTAACCACAAGAGGAAATTAGCATAAATTATCATTATATTCTAGTCGTTAAGTTAGTGGGAATAAATATAACTATGTTACGAAAATGTATGTTGAATTCTTTTTCTACAAATTATTTATGAATAATATAAGCCAATTGAATGTAAAGGAAATATTTTAACTTTGGTATTAAGAAATTAAGTGAATAAAAATTATTAAGTGAAATTAATGAAATATATATGTTATATATTTAATAAAATATTTTATATTCATATGATAGATATTTTAGTCATAGGATATAAATAAGCCCTATTTTATGAATAAAAACCTATATTTTTCAAAAGGGTAATTTTTCTGCATCTTAATAGAGAACCCATTCTAAATTAAAATTTTTACACATTAATTATTTTTATACGACAACATAACTTCTTCTTTATAATTAGTATATAAAAATTTTACTTTGTTTGATTTTTTGATATTTTTCTGATCACTTTGAAGTTTTTATGAATAGTAAAAATAAACTAAATTTTAATTGAAAACAAGTTTTTTCATCGAAATAATTCATATGGTTAAATTATATTATTGAATGATTATGAGGTATAAATTGATTATATTTTTATCATTTAACGTAATGCAGTTCATTGGCATTAATTTTACATTTAATTCATATTTAAAAACATTTCAGTCATTTGCAATGTTTTAACTTTTAAAGCTCATTTTCTCATACAGACAATGATATTAATTGTAAATTAATTTGTGAAAATTCTGTGTTTTTAATTTTGATAAATGTATTTCATATTTGTAATAAGTATGTTCAAATTATGTAAATATCTATATTTTATTGGCGGGTACTATGAATAATTACTTAGTAATTTTTTTAAATTTGGTAAAAAGGTAAATATGGTAATTAAGGGTTAAATAATATTATAAAAATAACCTAACACATGTATTAATATCATTAGATAATTTTTTTCGACCTAAAGTATCCTTTTGTCAAAATTGAATCATTTTTTATCTAGTTGGATGAGATTAAGAAATTTAATATATTATATTCAAATAAATGTTAAATATGTCCTACTCAAATTTTAATAACTATATAGTTTTAATATAAAGTTATAAATAAGATAACTATGATTATAAATAATTATTTTAACTCTAAAATATTTTTCTTTATCATGGAAATTTATTTTTAATTTTTAATAAATAAGTAATTAACTTAAAGGCTTATACATTAATGATGTAGAAATTATTAATTGATAAAAAATACACTACTAGAAAATGGACCTATACCCATAGTTTTGGTAAAACCTATGTTTATATAAATTATTAATTTATGAAAAATAATTAAATATTTCACCCTTCTACTATTGAAATATTTGTTTCCTTTGTTAAAAATTAAATAGAAAAATTCAGTGTTAATTAAAATGATAAGGTTTAAATTGACTAAAAAACTTAACCAAATTTTATTGGTTGACTATATTACAACCGTATCCCATCCCTTACTCTAATATATGATATTTTGGAGGTTTTTATATGGGTTTTTATTTTATTATAAATTAATATATTTGGTGATTTCAAATGTGTCCCGCACCTCAATTATAAAAGGTCATATCCTCCATCACTTATTCACGTCATTTTGAGCCTCCAATATCAGTAATCCCCTAACCATTTCCATTATGAACTTCCCTAGTCACGTTATAGAGGTTATTTTCTTCTCTAAATACTAACACTAGTTCTTTAATAATTTATCTAGAGGGAGATTATCGAAGAAGAGGTAATCTCCCCTACTAATTCCTCCAAACATATTTACTCTTCTACTTCCTCTTCAAGTGTTTTATCCATTATAAAGTAATAAATAAAGTATCTATTATATACTCAGATGTTATTATTATTATGTAACAATCATATTCCACATTCTATCTATCCTATGAAAAACAAAATCACCACGTGTGCTTACGTACGACATACCATCTCCACACCATGGTGTAATATATTTTTCATAGCCAACTTATGTGGATGGGTATAATGATGGAAATAATAATTATATATAATCATTATATCATTATATATATTCTTTAACAAAATATATACCATCCACTTTCACATCATTTCACAATTACGGGATTGATATCATCGTATGTGTGTGTGTATGGAAAACCATATCTACGATGTGTTGTGATTCATTATACTATATATACATTAAAGAATGATTATATATATGTATATAATGAATAAACATGACATATATTTTTTTAGTATCATTTTTAAAATGATATAACTATAAACTAATAATTATAACCAAAACTTACTCAACAAAACATGCATTAGAAAATGAAGTAGTTAATACCTAAATAACGAGTAATAATGAAATGTTATTAACAAACAGGGGATAATATGATCATATATGATATCATAAAAATGAATGTGATTCTACAATAATTCAATTAAATTATTTTAATCATCATAAAGTATTTTTATATACATACAAATTATATTAGAAATAAGGTAAGGGGTAATTTCCTAATCTCATTATTATCTTAGATTATTTATATGTAAGTATTTACTAGGGTATATTTATCATCCATATCCATGTTTCCTAAATATAATTTCTATTCTTCTGCAGTTCTATAAAGACAATTTTACCCATTTCTTAAATTTTAAGAAATGGTATTAATAGAATATTTTGTTATTTTTCGATATGAGGTACTTTTTAACGTTTCTGGAAAAAGTACGAGAAAAATGTTTTCTTTTAACTTATATCAAATGAAAAGATTTTTTAGTTTTTCATGACAAATTATTTACATGAATATTTCTTTAAAATATTTCAATTTCATTTTCAATTAAATTATTTTCTTTTAAAATTGTGTGGAATTTTGAGAAAAGAAAACAATTTTGAAGAAGAAAGGATATTTTCCTCAAGAATTAATTTCAAGTGTTCTATTAAAATTATTTTACATCTAATATGGAATTATTTAATATGGTCATGTTTCAATTATATTATCCCTATTATTCATGTGGTTTGATTATTTTTATGATGGAATGGTATTTATAAAATCCATTTGTTTTACAAGGATTATGTTTTGAAGGAATTATGTTTATGAAAACAATTTTATTTTTTGGGTTATGCTATGATAAATGATATATGTTTTTATGGAACATGTAAGAATTATTTCATTATGATATGGCTAGGACCTTTATCTCCCTACAATTCAATGGTTAAAAATTTATATCTCATGAGATAGACAGGGCTAGAATGGGAAATAATCACGGTTCAGTAATAAAGGGCTATAATGGGAAGTAAATCTGGTTCAGTAATACAGGGCTGGAATGAAGAGTGAACTCATTTCAGTAATGTAATTTTCCCACTATGATGGTATTTTCAATAAACCTTGACTAATATGAAAATATTTTCTATGCTTCTGTATATTCCAAAAATTAAATGTGTTATGTTTTGACTTTTTGGAATATTTTCATTTATTCTTTATGAAAAATTGATATGATATCCTGATCATTCAAATGGATTACTAGATTTTTCAAATTTCATTTCCTTATGTCTTATGATTACAATATGATTGATTTCTCCCTTGTTTACTAAAACTGAGCATATCTTCTCACCATTTTTTGTGTTTCTTTTCACCAGGTTGTGAACAAGGGTATTAAGTAAGATATGTCAAAAAAGGGTTCTAGTTATGAAGTAATAAGAAGGAGAAATGGTATATATCTTATGAACCAGTTATTTATGTTTCCTAGTTTCTAAAGACACCAAAAATATATAGTACTGGAATGGTTTTGTTATGTTTTGTAATGAATATTCTTCATTTTTGAAGTAATATCTATATAAGTAAAGTATGGGATGTTATTGTAGATTAGTTTCATAATCTCTATAATTTTATATTATTATGTCATTTATTATTCCATTATCACTTAATTTATATAGGTAAATAGGATTTCCATTAAATGACTCAAATTAGAAATGTAAATTTCATATGTCTTTTTTAGCAGTTAAATTTATTATAAATATTTATTATTAATATAACTTATATAATTCCTAATATTATAACTATATAATGTTTATAATTTATTAAATAAATATTTTAAAAATAGAATACATTTTTTATTCCTCCCATGTTAGTAGTTAGGTAAAAATAATGAGGAACATCGTCATGTGGAGGCGGTAGTCTACCCGTGCACACAAATGATAATATTGGTTTTACATAATATAATGAAGGTATAAAATAATATATATTATATATTTATAACTATTATAAGGTTATAAAGATAATATTATCTTATTAAATAACCTTTATCATCCATCTATGAAATTTGATGAGGAAAAATTGAAAACGTTGTTCGTGGAGGCATTAGTCCACATACACACAGGATAACTTTTTCTATTTTCTCAAAGATTATAAAGGAAGGTATAAAATGGAAGATTAATTAGTATAAAACAAAAAATAATTTTATTAATACTAGTTTTATCATACTCTGAAAGGTATATAATTTTTGGGGTGGTATAAGTAGAAAAGAATTTGGAAATTCTGATGGGAAATATTACCTCTCGCATTGAATTTTCTCTTTTGGTAACAACCATAAGGTTCCTTGGCCTGGTATTTTGGTGATATAAATGTTTATATGACATGTGTAGATATATTATGAGATACTAGGGAAGTGTTTTTATATATCCTAATGGGATTTTTAATCTTAAAGAGGTGGAGGGGTGTTAGTTACTTTTAAAATTCTTGAGAATTGAATTTTTTTAAAAATATAACTCTTTTATAAAAGAGAGCACATGTTTCACACAAAATGTAAATAAAAAGTGGATTATAATATATTATTTAAATATTTGTGGTTTATTGGTCCTCAACCAAAACTTTTAGACCTGTTTTAGATGTGTTTTTAAGTCATTTACCCTTAGAAATTTACTTTTACCAATTTTGTTTTTCACTAAGGTAACTATTTCTTACTCAAGTAAATTTTTTTAATGACTAAAAATAAAATAAATATTATTAAATAATTTGAAACTATTAATTATAAACATAAAATACAACTTTTAAATTGAATTTTAAATTTTTAATAGAAATTAAATTTGACAACAGCGGGTATAACGCCCAAAATCCAATTATTTTTTAAAAAAGATCATTTTTAGCATAAGATTGATGTCTTGGATAAAATAATCAATTTTATTGTTTATAATAAAACTATAATTTCTATAATTATTAAAAAAATATTTAATTGATATTAAAATAATTCATAAACCTAATTTCACTATGTAAATTTTTTTTAAATAAATATATGAAAATAAAACGTTGTCGATAAAACATTAACAAAATATTATAAAATGTTAAGAAAAGATTTTATATATAGTATTTTAAAATTTAAAGTTTAAAATTTTAAAATATATTTTTTATTTTAAAACATGTTTTAGGAACTCTCATGGAATTCTTGTATAACAATATTACAAAAGTTATAGTCGTAGTAAAATTAGTATTGCTCACTATTCTCTTAAAGAAGAATTATTTTAGAAGAATATAAAAAAATTATTCTAATAAAATTTTTAAATTATGAAATCAAAAATTATGTTCATTTTAAAAAATTAAAACTCTAGGCTTTATAAATTTATTTTTTAAATGTAAATTCAAAATATAAAGAAAAACTACTTTTATTGAAAAATAGTGTTTTTAATCATATTATTTTTATTTCATAATTATTAAATTTAAAATATCATAATACATTATTTTATGTATAATAATATTTTAAAATTGTTCAATTTAATAAATTAATTTAAAATATACAATACTTAAAAAAATGGTTCTATGAAAAAGAATATTACTTTTACAATAAATTCGCTTTAATAGTCCAATAAAAATTTAATTATTTAAATTTAAAATTTTATTTTTAATACACCATTGATAATAAAATAAATATTTAAATTCTATTTATACATCATGTAATAGTTTAATAATATTATAAATATTTATACAAAACCCATAAATATATTTATTTATTTATTTAAATATTTATTTATTTTTGTAATATTTAATATCATATTTTTATTTCATTATGAGTTATATTATTTTTAATTTTCCACTTAAAAATAAAAAAAAATTCAATATACCTATTTAATATATGACTAGTGATTTTATTTTCAACAACCATATTTGCAATGACTATAATTGCAATTACCATATTCGCAAACACTATTTTTGTTTCTATATATTTTGACTTAATTAGTCATTTTCCATTCCAATCTCACTTCAAAATACATATTTATTATTTCATATTATAGATTTTTCATAATGATTTTCCTTTTTATGGTAATCTTCCTCATTATAGGTTTTGTTTTGTTGTTGTTGATCCTCATAGATGAAGATAATCCAGGAGATTTCCTAGTTGTGAAGATTTTATTATTTTTTATCTATTGTTCCAAATTTATTTTTGAACATTTAATAGATTTAGTTCATCCATAGTGAGTAATAATTCATTGTGTATTCTATATAATTTTATTTGATTTTATTGTAATGTATCACTTAGAAATGAATAAAGTGCATTTAGTTTGGTTTATATCTAATAGAGAAAAATATCTAATCACGTTTCAATCCTTATAAAATAATATAGAAACATTCCTTGAAATCATATAGATAAATAATAATCATCATAGATGTTTTTTGATGTTATAAGAAAAGTAAACAACACACACGTACCCTAGGGCGTTGCATTCTCCCCCCCACCCAATAGATTGAATTTTTATAATTTTAAATTATTATTTAATAATGAAGTTATATAGTGGTACCTATAAAGTGACTAAAGATTTTATTTTCTAAAGTGGTAAAAATCTTATCTATTCACGAATATTAACCAAAATACATATATTATATTTCTACCTAACCATTTCAGTTAAATTCCTCTTAGTGTTTTGTGTTAAAACCTATTTTATTTTTATCATTGAGTTAATAAAAAATCATTGTTATATTATTATTAATTTGTATTAGTTAGGAAATTTGATTCCTTATTTTTATAATAGATAATCCGCACACACGTATCTATCATCCCATATAGTTCTCTAAGTTGATGATTCTAGTGAATTTTTTAAACCAAATGATGAAGTCAGTGAAGAATTTTTATCCTTTGTTGAACCTAAGATGTTCTAGGAATGTTATTGTTTTTATGGTTGGTTTAAGATTTTATTTAAAGGATAAGATTTGTTATGTTATATTTTGTTTTCAATTCATAAATTTTATTCAAATTAAATCAGATGATGTTATATGAAATGTTTGTAGTGTCCATAAATTATGTTTGGAGTTCATGTTTCATTAATATTTGGAGAAGGTAGACGAGAAGTGGAGATTATGAAGAGGTGGTAGACCATGGAACAGTGTGAAGGGATCATGCCATAGATTCTTTTACTAAGCCATAGCTTCAATGGATAGGCCATAGAGGATAGTCCAAATGAGTTCTCTACACCTTAGTGGGCATGAACACACCACATAGGAGGTTTGGAAATAATTCAGTGGTTCTAGAAAATAAGCGACCTCTATGTACTATATCATCAACCATGGTGTGGTTATAATAAGTTTTGGAAAAATATTTCATAGTAAGAAGGTCAAAACCATAGAGGTCTATAGTAAGATATCAGTGGTTCTAGATGTTTTGGAACCTCCACTCCGTAACCCCTTGGCTACACCACATAGAAGTTTGGGTCAGTTTTGGTACCATTGGATATATTCTCACCTCCATGCTATGTCTTGTAGACTATTTAAAGAGGATGAAGGATAACTAAGTTGTGGGTAAGGATTCCAAGATATTTTGTACATATCAGGCCTTCCACATTACAATAGTTGGACTACACCACAATGATGTATATAAGTTACTTAAAAATGATAAAACATGAATTATTTCTCTGTAATTCCCTTATCACCAATAAAAAACTATTCTAATTAGTTTCGATAAATATGTAGTGATGGATCCATTTAATAACTTTGTTGATTATTTTATTCCATGTTAACTACAAAATTCACGATGGCTGATTATGATGTTTTAGAAAAAAAATATCCACATGATGAGATTAATAAGGAAGATGATTGTTTAAATTTAACATTCAAATTAAAATTAAATAAAGATAAAAAGTGTGATGTTGTTCAATATGAATGTGTAAAAAAATTGTACATAAATTTTTTGAGAGAGAATAAGTGGTAAGTTTAGGTGGAGAAGGTGATAATTAATAATAGTTGTGTATATTAGGACATAGTGAAGATATAACAATTGTGAAACTATAGTTTGAAGAGGAGGATGAGGATAAAAACATCATCATTTAAATTATATAGTTGGAATTATTTCTTTTTTTTGATACCAAAAAATATTTTTTGACTATTTTAGTATGGGATACGCTATAATAGTCGGGATACTTGATGAAATATAGGTTCAAGGATAAACCCTTCACATTGTACCAACATGTTGAAACTAGTGGGTCATATGATCTCAGAGAAATATGGATAGTTACAAGGATTAGCCTTCTTGTTATGAGTTTTGGACCTTATAAATCAAGTTTCCCATTCTTTTTTGTATGAGTTGAACATCGATTATGATTTACTTTAACCATTTATGAAGATTTGTTAACAAAGAAAATGTAAAATATTTAACATCACTGATTCACCTCCCACATCTCAGTTATTCTTCATTGATCTAGGTGCTTCCTTTTTAAGTCATTTTAGACACAGGTTCCCCTCATTGGTGATATGTGGTTTTAATGTTGAGAATATTTTTATCTTAGTTAAAAGTTATTGGACTTTATTTATGGTGTTTTTCATAGTCAACCATCATTCAGTGTATAGAAATGGGATTACAAACATTAATGGAAAAAATGTCCATATCTAGAAGGATATGATATCACCTTAATTTCTATGGGTTAGTTTGGAAGATCTTGAGGAAGGAACTAATGGGTTTCCACCTCATTCTAAGAATTTATCTCTAACAATAATGGATAAAAACAATATTTATAATGATGATCATTCCAGGAACTCTTTACTATCTTCATTATCTAAAAAGAAATTTCTAAATTTGAGGGTTATCATGACAATGAAAGGCATTTGGGATAAACTTATTGATATTTATGAATGTAAAAATAAGTGAAGCAGGCTAAACAATTAATTTTCATAGTGAAATATTAATATCTAAATAGGTAGTAAGATGAAATATTTTGTGACTTATTCACGAGATTAATGAGATTGTGAGTAAAATCGAAAATTATTGTGATAAATTAGATGATTATACAGTGCTTGAGAATATACTTCATTTCTTACCAGACATATTGGATACTAATGTTTCTACATTTGAATACACATATCTATAATCACATACTCAATATAATTTTCATTGTATTGTTATTACATATGAGGTAAGGAAATAGTGTGTTAACAAGAATAAGTGTAAGGATGAAAAAAAATTTCTTTCAAGGCCTTAATATGAGAGAATCATAAGAATAAGGTTGATAAATAATATGATGAACATTTTGATTCTGATTCTGATTTGAGTCAGTCATTTTGTAAGATGATGTATCCAATCTCATGAAATGTGATAAGAGGCAAGGGAAGGTTTAAAGGTAAACTTATACTTAAATTATTTGGGTGTGGTATAAGAAAAAAATTTACTAAATATTTTCCTAAGTTAAAAAAAGAAAAATTTACAGACAATGAAGAAGAAGTAACATGGATATTATTTAAATAGATATTGTCAAAGATTGAAAAATCAAGGATCTCTTCTAAATATAATGATAAAAATTCCTAAAAATTAAATAAGGGGAGTTTTTATCTAAATTTTAATGAGGTGAAAATAGTTATGAGGAAGAGTTAATATATATGTCAAGAGATATTAATGAAAATAATCTCATTGTAAATTTTTATGAACAATAATTAATTGTTGGGAGTTTTTGTGAAATTGAAGAAAATGAAGAAACTAAAATGGAATTCATGTTGAAAAGAAATCTCAGGTAGCTTCGCTAAAATATTTATAAGTTGGAAAATAAAAATGAAATCTGAAGAAGGAAAATCTATCTTATAGAAGTGATAATTCAGTTCTTATTGAAGATAAGTCATAGGAAGAGGTTAATAACTTGGATAAATTTTTTTTTGACCTAAATACTTCAATAGTCAAGATAGATAAACAAGTATAAGAAAAGAAAATGGGGTTCAAGATTTAATAAAAAATTTAGTAAGTATAGAAAAGGATCATGAAAAATTAAATATAAATTTTTAAAAATATTTTCATGAATATGGGAAGAGATCAAGTATAATAAAGACTCATGGGCCTCAGTAAGGATTGGTCTCAAATTAAATGATAAATACTAATATAACTTGTTCAATGTCTGATATGAAGAATCAACCAAGAAGAAAATTCTTTTAGTAAAATCTTGTGATTTTACTGATTTTATAAATTCTATATTCACCTAATTGAATTAAAAAACTACTAAAAATGGCGAATAGAAAAGGGATAAGTGGAATATGAATATGAAGAATGAATATTCCTAAGTTCACTAAAAATTTAAATAATGGATTTAAAATTAATAGTGTGAAAAGGGTTCAAATACCGGTTTACATTTCTGGATAGGATCATGTATATAATGGAAAATATATATTTTTTATATATTGTTGTCATTATGGTAGCATTGAGAACATGGATAGGATGCATTTGTCTAATTATCGATATAATGATGGTTTCATATGGTTTGGAAGTAAAAAAATTGAGTGTGGGGTCATCTCACTCAAAATAGAAATATTCAAAGATATTCTGTAAAATATAAATCGAAAATGTAAAATAGATTTCAACCATTAAAAGATAATAGTGAACGATGTTATAAAATGGTTCATATTGGAAAAGAGTGTATGGTTATGTTACCATTTCAAATTTAATCAATAGAGAATATTGATAAATCTCTAAATAAGAATGATTAATTCAATGAAAATGCACTGGTTTGTGATGTTTCATACAATGAATCCATAGAAGAATGTATATAGATTTTGGATTGTAGTTGTTCTTCTCATATAAAAGTAGATATAAATCTTCTCAAGAATGATGAAAAATGTAAATAAGGATTAGTGACTTTTGAAGATGATGGATAACTCAAAATCAATGGTGTTGGATTAGCATTGATAGGAAAATATCAATTCAAATCAAGAAACACATTGCATATAAAAGGATTGAAACCCAATATGCATAGTGTGTATCATTTGTGTAATTAAGGAAATTAAGTGACCTTTTTGAAAGGTGTATTGTTTATTAAGTTCTTGAAATAAAGATCTATCTTGACAATAGGACTGTGAATAAAAGGGAATTTTTATTATATTGGTGATATAGAAAAGTATTTTTATTTAAGCATGAAATAAGAAAATTAATTGTGACATCAAATAATTGGTCATATGGGCCAAAATAAAATATGTAAGATTATTTTGGGAGACTATGTTTTTCATGTTCTTAATTTTATAATATAAAGGAATGGTATGTGTTCCACTTGTCTAAAGGGGAAGATTTCAAACAGTATATACAAAAGGGTTGAGATAAAAGCTACACATCCTTTGGATCTTGTTCACTCTGACATTTTCGAGCCTATGAGGAAGTATTAAAAAATTTAGATAATTATTTTTCTTCTTTTATTTATGACTTTACTCTCATTATATTTATTAATTTTGTTTAAAATAAATCAAAGTCTTTAAAATGGTTTAAAAATTTTAAGATAAGTGAAGAAAATGAGTGTGGTTACTCTTTTAAGAATATTCAAACATATAATAGTGTTTAGTATAGTAGTGGAATATTTGAAATATATCATGAAAGACATGAAATTATTTGTAAATTTAAGGCACCATACACACCACAACAAATGGTTTGCTTGAATGAAAGAATATAATTCTTATGGATATGGCTCAAACTATATTTTTAAATCATGAAACATCAAATTATTTTTGGGTATAGGAAATTAGAGTAGTGGTTCATATCCAAAATAACTTTTCCTATATTAAAAATTCATATATGTCAGTATATGAGATATATTTCAATAAATATCTAAGTTTTAAGTATTTGAGAGTGTTTTATTTCCCTTTCATTATCAATGTTAATGGTGTAAATCTGGTGAAGTATGAAAGAAGGGTTGTTGGTGGTATCTTCCTTGGTTAACCAAAAAATAGAAGAGGATATTGCTGTTACAACCAAGAGATTGGAAATATTGTTTATTTTTTGGTTGTGAAAATAATGGAACGCATAAATAATGTAAATTCCCAGGAAGAAGAATGTTTTATAAGTGATTATGATGAATTTATATTTATAAAACAACAAGGTGAATATTCATAAAATAGTGATAATATTAATGAATTTTCTATTAAATAAGTTAGTTTAAAAAATTCAAGTGATAGAGACTAATTTCTTCACATTATCCCAGGTTGGGAAAGAAAGTTCAGGTCCAAAATATAATTATAAATCCTTGGAAATAGATTCAAACTAGAATAAATTTGAGTAAAAAATCACATATATTATTTTTCTCTCAAGTTATACATAACGATGTGGAAGAATAAATGAAACATAAAGAGTGGTTTTATAAATTCAATGAAGATATAGATTACGTGGAAAAGAATATATATTTGTAGTTATTACCCAATCCAATAGAAAGTTTTTTTAATAAAAAGTGTATTTTTTGAAGCAAGATGAATGAAAATTTTAAATTGGTAAAAAATAAATGAATTTGTTGTGTTAACGCTATTCACAAGATTAAGGGGTTGACTTAGATATAACCCTTACATCGGTTGCAAGACTTAAGTCCATAAGAATTATTCTTTCTATTGTACAACGAAGGCATTGCAAGATATTTCAAATAAATGTTACGTCATACTTCCTCAATGATGAATTGGAAGAGGAGGTATATAATGAAAATCCATGTGGTTTCATTATTTGTGATGTTGGAAATGTTATTTTCAGTTTCATGAAGGCTTTATATATGCTAAAATAACCATCAAGATCATGGTAATCTATGCCTAATACCTATCTGAAAAAATTTAATTTCAAAACAGGGATAGTTGACATCAACATCTACATTTAATATGATAATAAGGTATTTCTAATCATCATTTTTTATGATTATGGCATTATTTTTGTTGGAAATTATGAAGTTATTTTTGAAATATTTTTCAAATAAATGAATAAGTCTATTAAATGTTCATTCATGGTGAGATGATATACTTTCTTTACTTAATAATTTCTCTAGATAAAGATTGTGTTTTTTTATCTCAATAGATGTGTTCTAATAAGACATTGAAGATATTTGGAATGATGAATTTGAATAATTTTTATACTTATTTTTGTATGAATGATATTTAAAAAAGATGAAAAGGGAAAGAAATTTTAACCTAGATATTTTTAGAACGATATTGGAAGAATACTTTATTGGATAACTTCAAGATCAGAAATGTTTTATGTTCTTACTTTTTGTGAAAAATATCAATGTGAAACCATAGAGTCACATTTTTTTTCAATAAATAGAACACTTATATATATAAAAGGCACTATATGTAAGTTTGAAATATTAGAGAAAATGGAATCTTGATCTGTTTAGTTATTTAGATACAAATTGAGTAGGTTGTGTTGATGATAAGAGGTCTACATGTGAGGGAGCTTTATTTTTGGTATAAAGATGTGTTTTTTGAAATTCAATAAAGAAAAATTTAGTAACCTTTTTCACTTATGAGATTAAATATGTTTCTTACACTCATGCCTCAACTCAAATTATGAGAATGAAGACTGGACTAGAATATCTGAATGTTGATGTGATGTTGACATTACTTTTGGGATGTGATAATAAAAGTACACTTAGCCTTTCAAAAAAAAATTCATCATTCAAGGTCTAATAAAATTGATATAAAATTTCAATTCCTCAAATTTCAAGTGGATATTAATGAGTTATAGTTTGAATTTTTTTCCTACAATGGAGAAAATTGTGGATGGGTTCACCAAATCACTATTAAATGAATATTTCTATAATATCACATTAAAGTTAGGTGTTCATCCTATATATTTATAGGGCTAAGGAATGGTGTTTTCCCCTATCTATTCTTGTATTTGGATATTATTTTCAAATGGAGAGGAAAATTTACAACTTAAATATTTATTTTATGTATATTGTTTTATTTTTTTGTTAAAGGGGAAGTATAAAATATAGTGGGAGTATCCATTGATATGTTCAACCTTTTGGGGAAACATATATTTAGATAAGATTTTTTAAAAGGGGTAAGATGTTATTTAATCATGTATAAATTGTTATAATGGTTTTTTATAAGTATTTGTAGGAATGTTTCAGGTGTTAAAGTATTTTTTTGTTCCAATGAAGTTATGTTATAAGGTTGTGATGTTTATGCTTAAGAGAGATTTGTATATATCATTATTTATGGACAGCATGGCATTTATTATTAAATATTGTTTTTTACACCATGTTCTATCATATAATCTTAGAATTATTAAATGGTGGTCCATTTATAAGACTTCATAGTTTCATAGAGATTTATATTCCTTGGTTGAAAACAAAATACAGCTGGGAAAATTGATGACCCCAAGATATTTTATGCTTGTTACTGTGTTTGTGGGAGGTTAAAGATTTAGTTTAAATTATATTATTAGTTGTGTTGAATTTTATTGTTAATAAATAAATCATATTGAAAGTAAATATGATGATGTCTTGTGAACTGTTTGTAGTGTCTATATATTATGTTTTGAGTTTATGATGTAAGAAGTTTTAGATAAAGAGGATATGTTGAGAAGATGACGAGGTGGTTCACCGTGACATAGTTTAAAGGGATCATTCCACAATTTCATTGACCACGTCGTAGTGTAAATGGATATACTAAAATGGAAAATCTAACCATGTTCTCTACATTATATTGAGTAGGTCCAAGACACAAAGGATGTTTGGTCAGAATTCAGTGGTTCTGGAAAACAGGGGACCACCACGTTGTAGCTCATCATCCATGTTACACTTAAGAGAATTTTCAAAATATTATTCCAAAGTAAAAAAATGACCACTATAGATATCTCTATTGTTAGATTTCAGTGGTTCTAAATATTTTAACACCAATATGCCACAAATAATTATCCACACTATAGCGGAGGCTGGGTTAGTTCTTATGGCATGATAAATATTGGAACATCTATTCCATAGCTTATGGACTACACCATAGGTAAGAAATCATTTACTGTTGATGAAGTTTTAGTTGATATCAGTGGTTTTGGAAATACCAGAACCTCGACACTATAGAGCCTAGACCGCACTACACCCAAGTATAGGAGTTACTTGAAAATTTCTAAAAAATGAAGTGTTTCAATATAATTCCCCTCTCCATGCTGCAAATTCTTTAGAAAAGTGTAGTGTTGGATTTATTTGATGACTTTTGAGGTCATTTTATTCCAATTTAACTACAAATTCAAAATGGGAGATCATGATCATGTAAAAAAAGATACAAAGGATAATATTAAATAGGAAGTTGATTATTTTAATTAGAATATCAAATTAAAATTAAATCAAGATAAAAAGTGTGCTATTTTGAAAGATGTATGTGTGAAAAATATTGTACATAAATTTTTGAGAGAGGATAAGGGGGTAGTAGAAGAAGATAAGGATAAGAAGAAGTGATGTGAATATTAGATTTGAGTGAAGATATCATGCCTATATTTTCATATATTGAAGAATAAGTGGAGGAGAAATACATCGATATTTTATGGGTATGGTTAGAAGGATTTCATTTTATTGATACCAAAAAAATTATTCATTGTTTATGTTTGGGATGCACTATTATGGTTGGGATACTTGATATAATATGTGTTCAAGGATAAGACCTTCTCATTGTACATATATCTTGAAACTAGTGGGTTGTATGATCTCAATGGGATCTAGATCATGTTAAAGTCTAACCTTATCATTTTGACAGGTGGAAATTGTAAATATGTTTTCCCCTTCTTGTGGGTATGTGATAAACAATGATCAAGATTCACTTTAACTGGTGAAGATGAGTTTTCACTAAGAAAACATAATAAATTTTGGATAAATAATTCACCCACCCCTAGTGACACCACATTGATCTTGGATTTATCTTTTCATCCTCCTCATAAGCATCATCTATGTACAAGTTCAGACCCCACCCAACCCATTATTTAATTCCCACCCCCTGCATGGGCATATTCTCTCTCTGATTTATCAACATCCTATATTTCCATCCCTAACTGATAACCACCCATCTCTCCACCAGCTTGATGCACTAGACCCGGCAATGGCTACTCCATGAAGCTCTACACACTAAAGGTTGGTGGGGGTTAGATTCTCATCCACCTCAGTTCCAGGGGAACTTCTTGTTCCTAAACAAGGCCTTCCAAGACCCAAACATTTTCCATCACACACTACATTATCTCATATTATTTGGGGCATCAAACCTAATTATTGAATTACTACTAGCCTATAGGTCACTAGGTGGGATCCCCCTTTTTATCTAACCACTATGTTAATGGTACTACCTATGGTGGTAGATAGTTTTATTCTACATCCACCATTGAAAAGGTTCTTTCATCATCTCCAGAAACATTAGGGCATAGAAGTGGTAGTGGTTCATTGATGGATGATGACCAATTCAATCAATTATTATAATTAATTATTGCACTAATGTTAAAATATATCTATGGTAGCAAGTAGTTATTTTCTCAAACCCCATACCTTTTTCCAATATAGAGGATGTTATGGGTAATCTAACAACGATCAGTGAATAGGGAGTCTATTTTAAAATGGTTAACCCATTACTAGAATCTTATCAAATCCATCGAAAATAACAATGTTAATAATTATTTTCCCATAAAATTAAATTTTTAAATGAAACCATCATATAACTATATGTTTTAGTTTATAAAAGATAAATCAGGGTGGTACACTTAGAAATCAATATATTAAACATAGAGTAGCTAGAATAAATATCTCCAATTCATAATTCTAGTATAGAGTATTTAGTTACCAAAATCCTCCTCATCAGTAGTCATTGAACCGGCTCTACCTTATTCTTGTGGTTGTGCTGGTTGTTCATTCCAATAATTTATATTATTCTTGGATTTACGTTATTGACTCAGGTAATGTCCAAGTATTCCATACATAATTAATTAGAACATTAATAGTGAATTTAGATTACTTTTAGAAACTCCAATTTCTCTAACCAGACTCTTTATATTCTTATATAATTTTTATGCTCAATGAACCCCTCTTCAACAAGAAAAACATTTTCCAACCCCCTTGTGGAAATTTACTTAGTTCCTCTTCCAATATTTATAACATATAGGTGGTCGAATATCCCTTTATTCATCATCATCATTGACATAATTTTTATGAGACACTATCCTTCTGTTATTTTGTAAAATCAGTATTTCAACTATGGTTCCACTATTAATCATGTTTCTGGATATTTGGTTTAGCATTGTCACTAGATGTCTTAGACTGTTTCCCATTAAAATGGGTTTATTATTGTGGTAATCATCACACTACCCCTCTCAAACAATATTAAATTGGTTCCATCTTGTTCCAGTCATCACTAAAACCAAAAGGGTTAACATTAGTGATGAAAATTTAACATCATATGTGGATTGTGATAATCGATAACATTAAATGGATTCAACCTTAAAACCTTTTCCCATTTTACATCATCAAGTTATCCCGTAATTTCTTTAATTCTAAATATTTAAATCTTAGTTTAAACTAGGTAACTTTAAGTTACTTTATATTATAATTATTAACCCAACCCATAAAAATAAATATAAAATCAATCCGCTATAGTAATTTGTAAACATCATATGATTAACCAAACTATATCACTGGATATTGTGTATCCATGTTTTCTGTTAATCCCTTTTTTTCATGCTCCAAGTCATAGTTGAGTTAATTCTCAACACATAAAATTTGGGACTATTACCCAGAGTACAATTGTTCTAAATCCTGCATCCACTTATCAGTATCCAAGAAGGGATGTTATATTAAGGAAAATCACATAATATCCACTTTATCAAAATACTATGATATTCTCATATACTTAATCTTATCCATTAAACTTCAACCTAGGGTTTTCACTAGGATTTTATCATCCTAGACTACAAAAATAAGTAGAATTTACTTTGATACATACTATAGTGACCTAATTCTTAATCATTAATTATTTCATAATTTTGATCATAATTTTCTAATAAATACTAGTTGATTTCCTTGAAATCTAATGTCCTTAAAAAATTATACATACAAATACATCATATTAAACATAAAAACATTATCTTTATTTAATACTCCACATTATTCTCCTAAATACCAAAGATCTTCAAAAACTATAAAGAATATCCTAGGGAAAACACATAAATAAAGGGTAATCTAGAAATTCAATTATGAGAATAAACATGGTAATAACGTATAACATTAGATTTAAGAGGCATAACATGATATCACAAAGAGGGTGATCATAATAATGGATACATAGAATAGGTAATTGATATAATAAGATCATAAAAAATTTAAACAATATAAAACATGATATCATAAATATAATTTAGGGGTCACTCCTAAGACCATCATCATAAAGTGGAAAAAATCCCATGGTGAATTTGGTACACTCCATAATCCCTTACATAAAATCTCATGAGATACAACGTTTTACCCAATGAATAAGGAGTATATATAATCTAGGACCACCCATAACATGAATTAAAATAATATATATATATTCCATATATGGAAAATAAACCATGCATAAATCATAATGATGATCATACCCATGAAAAGTAAGTGGATTTCAAAATTTTTATTCAAGGCACAACTAAAGGATAAATCATAAGTATTCCCAATATAGGAATAAACTAAATAATTTTTGAAATTTTAAAATTAAACATAGTTCTTAGAAATTAAGTTATAATATTGTGGTTTCATGCGAAGGATGTAAGATAATAAAGAATAAAATAGAACCACTTGGGTGAATCAATATGAAATAAGTAATATTATTTTTAAAGAACGAAGGAATTTATAATTTTCTATAAAATAATGAATTTAAAAAATATGGTTATTAATGAAATAATTAGATTTTTATAATCCATTAGTGGTTTAAAAACCTTTTATGTGGGTGATTATTGACATGATACAAGAAATAGAAAAGTTAACATAAATCAGGTTCACTTAAAAGTGGGAATTTAAAAGGTAATTTCAAAGGAAATTAAAAACCCAAATAACCTATGAAAAGAATATAATATTTAAATAGGTACATAGTTAATGGATATATGTATATATAATAAAATGGTTACATTTGAATAATATTTCATAAAAGTGAGAAAAATAAAGATAATGTGTAACAAGAAAATCATAAAGGAGGTATGGAAGATCCCTTTGCGTTTAAAAGCATTTTACACTTACACTTAACTTACACAATAATAAAATTACCTGAAGTCTTCAGTCATTTTCTCGGAGACTTTCTATGTATGTTGACTAATGTTAAAGTGTTGAAAAATAGATCAATAATATATATAATTATATATATATATTTTTCATTATTCAATTATTAAATAATTTATATAGGTAAATTGGTTTTCCATGACTGGACTAAAATTAGAAAAGGTACTTTATTTTTCCTTTTTAGCAGTTATATTTTATATAACCATTTATTTATAATATTACTTATGGGATTTATAATAGTATCATAAAATAATTTTAATAGTTTATTAAGTAATCTCTTTATAAATTAAACTCAATTTTATTACATCCATGTTAGTTGGTATGGAAAATGAAAAATAAATATCATCACATGGAGACGGTAGTCAGCACACACACACGAAAGATGTTGTATTTTTTTTAAATAGAATGAAGGTATAAAATAAAATAATATATTATATTAAAATAATTAATATGTTATAAATATCATATTATATTATTAAATAACCTTTTCTATCTATTCATGAAAAAGAGTGTTGTAAAAATGATCATGTTGTTCATGAAGGTGGTAGTCCCTATACATGCATTATGATGTTTTTGTTTTTCTCAAAGATAATGGAGGAATGTATAAAATGTATGAGAAATTATTATAAAAATGAAAAATAATTTTTATAATAATTGTTTTATTATAATTTCATGGATAGAATAGTTTTTGGTGGTATAAGTAGAAAATGATAATGAAAGCTCGGTGGAAAATATTATCACTCACTTTGGATGTTCACCATTGCTCGTCACCTTAAGGCTACCTGAATATTCCAGAAAATGGGGAGATATATGAAGATAGACTAAGGTATATTTTTTTATATCTTAAGTGTCTTTTATGTGAGGATAGGGGGAGGGATGGTGGTTCCATTTATAATTAAAGGGGATGGAATTTTGGAATATATAACACTTTAATAAAAGAAGGAACGTGTTTCACATGGAATGTGAATGAAAAGTGGATAGTAAAAGAGTCTGGGTAAGGTTAAGGTCGACCAAGAATCAACTAAAATTTTCCACATATTTTTAAAACATTTTTTAAGTCATTAACTTTTATATTTTTTACATTTATCCTTTTATGTTTTTTCTAAGGTAACTAATTTTAACTATATAATTTATTTTTAATTAAAAAAAATAAAATGATCCATATTATATAATATGAACCTTCATATTAAAATTTTGAATTTGAATTTATTAAATAAAATTTATATGCCGGGGAAAATTTAATTTTAAAAATAGTACATGTAATGGGTAAAGACCCATTTTTAGGAAAAAAATTAATTTTTAAGCATAAGATTTATGTTTACGATAAAATTATAAATATTATTGATTATATTGACATTAATATGTTTATTAACATTAAAATAAAATTTTATTAAATGTAAAATAATTCTAATCCCAATTTCCTCCTTGTGAAAATTGTATTAAAAGAATGATATGAAAAATAGTTTTCGTTAAAATAATGCCTAAATTTTTTAAAATGTTAACTGTGGGTTTTATATATAGTATTTCTAAATACATAATTTAACTTTATAAAATATATTTCTTATTTTAAAATGGTTTTCAAAAAATTACATGGCATTCTTGTGTTAATATTTCATAAAAGTATTAGTAAAATCACTATTTTTCATCATTCACATTAAAAATAAATTATATTATAAATCATACAAAATTATCTTAAGATAATGTTGATATTATAAATTAAAAAATTATGTTCATTTATTAAACTCTAATTTCTAGGATTTATAAATTTATTATTTTTAATAAAGACTAATTTATAGATAGAAATCACTTTTATTGAAAAAATGAAATTTTGAAACATTAAGTGTTCATAATATTATTTCATATAAATTTATAATTTAAATATGTTAATATATTATTTAATATATAATAATATTATTAAATCTTTTATTTTAATTTATTATGATAAAATATATAATAATTAACAAAATAGTTATTTGAAAAAAAAGAAATATTACTTGTATAATAAAGAAACTTTAACAAATACCATTAATATTTAAATATTTATATCCTAAAATTTAATTTTACTAATATGTTAATATTAAAATATTTATTTGAATTTTATATATACATAATATTATAATTTAAATTAATATTAGTATTTATAGGTAACTCATAAAGATATATATTTATATATATTTATTTAATATTTTAATATCATATTTTTATTTCATTATAAGTTATATTATTTTAAATTTACCACCTAACAATACCTTACTTTTTTATACCTACTGTATATATGACCAATGAAAATATTTACAATGACCATATTTTCAACAACCATATTTAAAAAAACCAAATTTCATTCATATGTATATATAGACATAATAAATAACAATTCCATTCCACCCTCACTTCACAAAGAATGTTTATTATTTAACATTTTACATTTTTCCTAATTATTTATCCTTTCAAGATGACCTTACTCATTATCATTTTTTTGTGTAGTGGTGATCCCTAGAGTTGAAGGTGATCCATGATATTTTCTATTCTTAAGAATTTTATTCTTTTCTATCTATTATCCCATATTTATTTATACATATTTAAGGGTTTTACTTCATCCATGGAATATAATAATCAATGTTGTAAAAAAATTATTTTTTTGTGATTTTATTGTGATTTACCACTTATGAATGAATAATTTTCATTTATTTTGGTTCATATCTTATAGGAAACATTTTATAATCATGTTTAAATCCTTTTAAAATAATATAGAAACGTTCTTTGAAATTATTGTAAATAATAATTATAATAATAATAATTATTATTATGGTTATTAAAACATGGGGTGTTATAGTTTATCCCAATATAACAGACTCAAGTCTCCCCAACATACATATAAGTATCATCAACCTCCCCTATGGTATTTCTCTCAAAAAATAGTTTCACAAAAGTCTTGTCTGGGAATTTTAACATCAAAGGCATAATCCTAAAAAAGACATGGACCTCCCATGTGGGAGATTTCTTATCCAATGGTAACAAAGAGATCCCCTACAAGGTTTTTTCAGCTCGTAGTAACATAGACCTTACTTTTAGTTATTTTCTTACTATGTGGTAACAAATAATAAATCACATCCCCTTGGGTGTTATGCAAACATAAAAAAGACCGCCCCATTGATGTTTTCCAATATCTAAAGAAATGACTACCCAAAGGGAATATACCAAGTCAGATAATATTAACCATACCTGCATGGGAGTTTTCCAATTAAAATAACACCAACACCTCCCATAAGGGTAATTCCCATGTAATCCATAAAAAAGGATTTGATGGGTTAGTTGGATGATTAAACCCTCCATCACCATCTATACCTAATCCCACCCCATCATCGGGGTCAAAAAAACCCAAAAAACCCATCGGGGTCCCCTTGGTCACCAAAAAACGAGGAAATCCCCCTTATTATCCCCCATATAATCTATTTATATGGTACTACCCATATCATGAAGGGAACCATACCCCTTTAAAAGTTCATAAATTGGAAATGGCCTCACATGTCACACATGTCATGCTACATCAGTAATGGTCGAGAGAGAAGGCTTACAACCCTTATAAAGACAAGGGTCATTATAGTTCTGTCAATTACCCAAAACATGGTCATTATATGGTCCTACAAGGCTAACTAGTAACAACTCATTACCCTCTCTGTTAAGGAAGTTCAAAGGTAATTTACACTAGGGGTCGTTAAACTAAAATTCATTTTCATTTTTTTTTCATTCCACCCTTAACAAAGGGTGTTAGTTTTCAAAAATAATTATTAGTGATTTCCTAGAACATCAACAGTTGAAGAATAAGGATAATTCACCATGACCAACATGGCCTTGTCACTTTTTTCTATCTAGGACATGTCAATTAAATTAAAAAAATAATTAAACAATAAAGATTTAAATTAAACAGGAAAATGTCTGCGATGGAATGACCCCACATACCATGAATCATAAAAAACATGAATACAATATATATAGATAATATTATAGATAACTAATTCATTTAGAAATATTATTAAATGATTTTAAGCATTAATATCTAATAATTAAAACACTAAATATCATAAGGCATGGTTCCTTTGGAAGACTAGGTTCATAATATATCAAAGAAAACTAAAATATTTCATTTGAATTTTATTCTCAATATTGATATCATAAAATCCATTTCAGCTCATAAATATAGATAGGATAACAAGGGGAATACCTGAAATAAAGGGGTGATCTAAAAATCGTAGTAATGGAATAAATAAGATAATGAATCAAGATGTGTGAGCCAATGGTATATCATGATATTATAAAAGAGAAGGAACATTAATTATCATTGGGTGAATAACATAAAGATCATTGTATCATAAGATAAATGAAACATAGAAAAGTGGAAAAACATTAATAATTAAATAAACATAATCCTTGTTCAACTTCTGATACAACATCACATGGTTGATAGAGTCCCGTAATGGATTATGTTTACTCTCTAATCCCATATATGGAATTTCATTAGAATAAAACATTACCCAATGAATTAAAGGGATATATAATTACGGTCCCACCCATAAAATTCATTTAATTTAATTGAATATGTGTTATATATAATTAACTCAATAATAATTAATAAATATAATAATTACCAATAGAAATATGTGGGTTTCATAATCTTGCCTCATAACAAAATCCAAAGTGGTTTCTTAATGAATTCATCTAAGAAAAGGTCCTAAGGTATGTATTTCCACATCAAAATAAGTTATAATGAGATATTTAAATATTTAATATAAATATATATAAATTTTATAATAATTATATATCATTAAATAAAGATATAAAGTGAGTTAAAGAGAGTATCCGTAACACAAAGAAAATGTTTGTTTAGAGAGATACCTTACCTTGAGCTCGATTATTCATATGTGTTATTTATATTCCTAAATAATAAACTTATGTTAATTATTTACTTGATTAAGAAACTTTTTAAAAGTTATTATTCAATTAATTGTATTCATTACCATTTCATTTTAAATTACTTAATCATTTAGGTTCACATAATACATTTTGATCATTTTCAGATCATATGTCCAAAATCACTTTGGTAAGTAGACTAATGTAAAACGTATTATTCATTAATCATATAAATAATAATAATAATAATTAAATAATTATAATTTTTATACAGAAATTATACATTTAAAAGAAATCATGAATGATGTTTAAAAAAATGAACCATGTGACAATCATGGAGATGGTGGGTCATACACATGCAGGAGTAACATTTACATTTTTTAACGATTGTGGTGGAAAGAAGGTAAGTATTATTTTATATTTAAATAATAAAAATTATTTCATAAATATAATATCATTTCATTAAATACACTTACATATGTCATTCTTGTGATGTGTTAGTAAAATAACCAAATCACATATCTTCCTGAGGCGGTAGAATGCCATACATATGAATGGATTTATCAATTTAAATGGATTGTTAGGTAAGAAATATTATAATATATGTATTTTAAATAGTGGTTAATTTATCATTATTTTCATATATATCCATTAAATACATAAATATTAACATACTTTTGAGGCGATGATGGAAAAAATTACATCGGTTCATGAAGGGGTAGTTTGTCGTACACACGAACGATGGTTTCATCTCCCATTTTATGGAAGAGAATATGGATAAATATTATTTCATAAACATAATAACATATAAATATATTATATATTAGTATTATCAAAATTTAATAGATAATTCATAATTTAATGTGCAAATGTAAATGGTAAAAAAATGAGCTTAGTGAAGACGATTGCCTCCACTTAGAAGAACCTTCTGTGGATCTCTTATTAAAGACCCTAGGGTTGGTATTTTTAGAACAAAATAAGATACAGAATTTGTATAATAATTTTGGTTATATATTTTTGTGGGTTTTTGTTGATCCTAATGGATTTATTGGTGTGAATAAGATAGGATGGGGGTTCCCTTTTATAAAGAGGAGGAGTGGCATTCTTGTAAATACAGAAATCTATTCAATATTGGGAAGTCATTGTCCTACCCAGTGCCTCCAAATTTTAAAAATAAATAAATGAAGAATATTTAATACCAACCCAAAACTCTACCTTTAAAAATAAATATGTTTTAAAACATTTATTTCATTTACCTTCAAAATTACCCACTTTTTTACACTTTTAATTTTTCACTACGGTGACATGTTTTTTACTGTTTTTTCTATTCATTATGATGAAAAATTATGTTGAAATTGTTATATAATAAAAAATTTGATGATTAAAAATATTTAATAAATTTTATCAATTTAAATTCAAATAATTGGTATTATTTAATTTCAAATAAACCCCACAGGCATGTTGAAAAAAAAGGGTTTTAAGAAATGCATTTTTCAAGTCTAAGATGATAATATGATAACTATATGAAAAGTAATAATAATTAAATGAATATAAGATAAAATTTATATAAATATAATATATTTATTTCATTTAAATTATTACTCATTAAGGGTCATTTTAATTAGTTAAAATGGAGACACATTGTGTACTTTAAAACAGTTTTTCAAAAAATGTGTTGCATAGCATGAAAATATAGATATATTAAAATACAGTATAAAGATGATTTAAATTTAATTAATTGTATAAAATTTAAATAATTCATATTTATTTTATTTTTAAATAAAAATAAAATAATAATACTACTTTTAAATTAATTAATTTATTAAACAAAAAATGGTAGTTTTACAAAAAAAATCAGTATTTTTCACAATTTACAAAAAAACAATATTTTCCAAAAAGACCAATAATATCACTCTACGATAGTTTAAATAATTTATTTTCAAAAACTATCTTCATTTCATAAAATTAAATTTTTAAAATTACCAAAAAATTAATTATAATATTTTCCCACAAATATCAATTAAAAACATTTTTGAAGAAAACCTATTTTTTTTAGAATAAATGCATTTATTAAAAATAATTGAGTTATTATTTACTAAGAGTTTATAAATTTATTAAAATATTGAAATATAATTCATAAATTATTTAACCCTATTCATACCTAATAATTTAATGGCTAGGTTGTAATGGTCAAATAATCATGGTTTGTTTGGGTTCAGTGTTGTGTGTCACATGCGCTATGAAACATAATTTTCCATTTTAAAAATTCAGGATGATACAAAAAATAGAGACCACATATCTCATCCTGATGATTTTATAATTAAAAAAATTATCCTATAATATGATGCAAATCCTCAAACTTTCATTTCCCCACCTCGATCCATCACCGGAGCATATTTCATAATCCATAACATTCAACCTAACGAGCTATAACCAAAATATAATTTTATAAAACAATTTAGGATTGAATTATAAGTTATTCAACATTTCATAATTGAAAAAACACATGTTTAGTGGACTTGTTACATCAAAAATTTGATGATCCATTCATTAAAGGTCTATACCCCACATCATACACTAACCTAGGAAAAAATCATATATATCAGAACCATTTTCGTATTTCTCTTAATTAATTTTAATATAAAAACTAATAAAATTCACTATAAAGACATGAATCGTTAAAAAAATGTGTATAATCATGTGAAAAACATCACAATACATACTCTTCCTAAGAAAAATTAAAATCCCAACTCAAATGGATGATGCCACCATTCTATGGTAGAATTAGAATTAAAACCCTAATGAGAAGCAAACAAAATTAGAGAAAATTAAGGGGAGAAGGATTAACGATAATAAAGAAACATTATAACGTAAAAATAATATTAGAATATACCTAAAATCACCTAAAACAAAAAGGGTTTGAAAAATGGAAAGGGGGAATGGATGCCAAGTCGTTCACAAAGAGGGAGAAGGAAAAGATATGTTGGGCATTGAAATCAAATAGGGGGGAGACCTAAAAATACAATTTTAATGAGTTGAACTATATGGAAAAAATATTATATATACCACATGACAACAATTTTCTAGGAACTATCCAAGTAAACCCCTATCTAATGGTTGATACCATGGTTTGAAAAATCATGCACCAACTGTGTGAATTATCACTTCCACAATTTGAAACATTTCACATCGTTTGTCTGTAGCATTACACCATTCCCTGGGACCAAGCCACCTCACATTCGACATCTTGCATGTTTGACCCTTAATCGTACATTTACAATTCAAATCATCCATTATATATACAACTAAACTTTAAATCCTCTTTCCTAAGGGTATCTGTATAGTTTACTCTAAACCATAAACCCTGGTCAGAGTTCTTCAAAACCACTTAAATTCAACCTATTACTTATGAGACTTACCCAAACACTTTTGATGCCCCATGGGCCTCAAAAAATGTTAAATAATATTCTAGAAGGACTCTTAAACACTCATAATTCTATTCTTCAAAATTAATGCCATCAACTAATTCAAAAATTTGATTTCATTAAATAACTTTATTGGTTGAACAATCATAGGGAATTACAGGTTTCATGATTTATAAAATTCTGTGTCAACCATTAAAATCCCCACTGTAAAAAAATGTATCACCCTCAAATTATTACCAAATGATTTATCCTAACTTTTTGTAAATTATGCACCAACGCCCCAAGTCAAAAAGGGATCATATGATTTTGTAATGCATCTTGTATGGTTTAGACTGTGTGCTTCCTATATAGAAAAATCATGAAACTGTATATAATAGAAACCATATCAGAATAAAATGGTTTAGGGATTTAAAATTTTTCAATGCAGAATTGATGTAACAACATCATATCTGGGGAGTTTTACCCCATAGAAAGGTTGAATATTTTAGATGAATTTATTTAAGCATAATAAATAAAATGAACAACTACCATAAACCAATCATAGGTGTATACAAACAATGATCATCAGGAGAAACCATTACTTTAAGGATTTGAGGTTCAATATCTCTAGATAATACACACATTCTTAAGGACTTCTTAAGAACGTCGATCATAGAAACCCAGGTTCTAGTGTGGAGGTCTAAGGAAGATGTCCTGACTATAACCACTATCTGATTCCTTCGATCCATGAAGGAGGTCGATGATCAAAACATGGAATGAGAACATCCCACTCAAAGATGTAGGAAATAAGAGAGATAATATCTCAAATTTTAGAGGATAAATAGTCCTTCTAAAATAAGTTACCCCTTATTTATATGGTTACGGTTAAGCACCCAAAAAGGGTTCCCCGACCCCCATATAAATAATTCCCACTAAATAAGCTATAAATGAAAATTTATGACCAAATATATGTGTCATAAACATCATTTAAATTTTTATCTCTTACATATAATATATATTAAGTATATTACATGATAAAAGCGAGTCATTAAATCAACTCATAATTCCAATATTAAGTAAACCGTTAATATTAAAATAATATATGTTCATGTTATATTTTTTTATGTATTCTATTGATACCTTTCATGTATTCAATTAATACCCTATGAATAATTTTAATAAATAAATTTGATACTAAATGTTCTCAACTTGAATAATAATGAATTTATTTATCTATTGGTGATCTCTTATTCTCACAAATCTCTAGAACCTCATGGTGGGTCCCATATGGCCCTATAATCTTATTCATTAGAATAGTGAAGAATTTATAATATGCTAAGGATATGACTCCATAGGCCATTATCTTGATTGTAGTGAATATTATTCACATTCCATGAGTGGATTCTAGTAACCCCTCTAGGAAACTAAGGAGATAACAAAAATTCATAGCAATGAAAACATTTTCTATAAACACACAATTTGTAATCTAATATTTTTATCATACGATATCTAATAAATCAGGGTTCAAACATTATGTTGATATTTATTATCCTTTTATTATTCATTGGCCTAAAGTACGGGATTACCTTATTATTCCATGGTCATGTATTATGTGTTGGTACAACCATCCTAACCAATTAGGCCTAATATATCACTTCCAAGTGGAAAAAACAAATTCTATCTTAATTATTCGATCAATTTCAAACCACAAATAACAAACCCAATGTAAGCATCCATTCTACTACATCAATTCTATTTTTTTAATATTTCATAAAATTATGTCATAAATATCATGAACTAATAATAATAACAAGTCAATAAATCATTACACATAGTATAATATTGGAACTACCAATGAAACAAAAAACAAATAATGTTTCTACTGGGAGGATAGTCTTCTTGATCTCATCTACTCAATATTTACATTTACAAACTTCATGAGAATAAGTATCTCTTCTTATGAACTCTTACTACCTAATGGTCACACATCATCTGTGTCTTCCCAAAATGATTTATATGGACCATAGGAAATATGTTTAATATTATTATTATGGTATAACTAGGTTCTCAGTATAGTCTGGGAACAGCTATTACATTTTGATACAACATGTAATCTAACAAAAACACCATAATTATTGTGGTAATACAAGTATCCTCGCTATTATGGTTAGGTATACACATGTAAATATCAAATATTATACATGTAATTTTAGTTAAAGTACACACATGAGTTGGGTCTAGGGAACCTACTAACAAAACATCCACTTACAGTAGATCCAAATTGTAAAAAGTCTCACCAACTATCTTTAACATGAGAATCATGATTCTGTTTAGATATGGATTTAGTCATGGGGTCATCCACATTATCCTTTTTGGTTACTCTTCTAAATATGACTTCACCCCATTGAGTAAAATATTCCAAGAGATAAAACTTAGGAAGTATATTCTTTATCCTCTATTGTGACTTGGGATCCTTAGAAATAACCATTTCTATAGTATTATCATAAAAAAATGGAATAGGTTTTTAATTAATTGGTATGAAACCAATATCTAATACAAACTTATGTATCCAAACTACCTCCTTATCTACATCGAAAACAATGATATACTCAAATTCTATTGTAGAGTTGGTGACCACAGGTTACATCAAGCTTCTCCAACTCACTATACCACAAATTAGAAAAAATACATAGCATGAATGCAATTTCAAATCATCATGAGTTGTTTGGAAACTAGTACATGTTTATCCCATCACTATTAGTTTTTCATCTCCTCCATACAGTATGAATGTATCCTTTATATGTATCAAGTACTTTAGGATAGTTTTTACATATTTCTAATGTATATCTCTTGGATTATCTTGATATTTTCCCACCATGTTTAAAGAAAAGAAAGCATCAATCCTTATGTATATCATAGAATACATGATATATACAATTAATGAAGAATAAGGGGTTATACACATTATTTCAATCTTCTCTTGTGTTTGTGGAAACATATTTTTGGAGATATTGATACCATGTGACATTTATAAAAACCCTCTCTTGGATTGTTCTATATTGTGACTTCTGAGTACCTAGTCAATATTTGTAATTTGAAGTAGCCCAATCAGCCTCTGAGAATGATCTTGAGAGATCTTGGTCCCTAGTATGAAGGCTACTTCACCTAATTTTTTCATGGAGAAGCGTTCATTCAATTATTTATTAAATAACTACTATAATATCACTTTGTGTCCCATAATTAGTATGTCATAAATTTATAATACTAAGAAAATTATGGAATTCCCAATAGATTTCATATAGACACATGGACCACTTTCACTCTTTATGAAATAATTGTTTCTTATTGCCTTATGAAAAGTAACATTCCATGATGAGGAATCATACTTCCTCTCATAAAGGGATCTCTATAAATTGCATACTTCATTGGAACTCTTTGACTTAATAAACCCTTTGAGTTGACTCATATAGACATATTCAACCGAATTTCAATTTAGAAAATCAGTTTGACATCCATTTCCCAAATCTCATAATCATAGAAGGATGATATTGCAACTAATATCTTGATGGATTTAAGCATCATAACTGGTGAAAATGTTTCATCTTACTTTATTCCTAGACATTACTATAAATTATATTTAAGTAGTCATGATTTAAATAAATTTACATGACTGTACATGACAAGATTTTTCTAGAATATCAATTTACATGAAATGGATTTTACATCAGCTAGAGGATATACCAAAATACAAACATGGTTTTGTTATATGGAATCTATCTCAAAATGAATGTCATATTTACATTCATTAGTATACTTTCCATACAATTCCCTTTTGTAGGTTATAGGTCCATCATTATATAAGAGTAATGTATCCCCTGACTCGGTAACAAGAAAACCAAATCTCTCTGGTTCTATAACATCCCAAGTAGACCTACATATTACATCTGTCTCAGGAGCTTCTCTATCTCCCACTATCTCTTGTGGATATTTTTCTCATACCAAATCTTTTTCATCTATAGAATCAACTTCATGAAATTTAATCTTTCTCCCATTATTTATATTAAAAAAAATTCCCTTTCTATAAATATAGTGTGCCTTTCCACAATCACTTTTCTTTCTGAAGGGTTATATAGGTAATATCCTTTAGTTTATTTATGATAACCTATAAAGATGTACTTCATTCTTCAATATGACAATTTTTTAGTTATATTCTCTAAAAAATCCTCACATACCCATATATGTATGTTTGATTGATGAATTTATTTATATAATATAACTCCTATGCAATTCCATTTATATCTTTAGTTGTTACTTGGTTAACAGTATATGTCTTTGTCTATAGCACATATCCCAAAAACAATAATGGAAGAGTTTTATAAATCATCATTGATCTGATAATGTTATGTAGTGTTTGATTCCTCGTTATACTAACACCATTATAATAAGATATATAAGGAGGAGTGAGTTGAGAAACTATCCTAGAATTGTTTAAGTGATTAATGAAATCTTGGTTAATATAATCTCTACCTTGGTATAAATAGAGTGCCTTAATATTATTACCAAGATAGTTTTCTAATTCATATTGGCATTCCATAAACATATGAATAGAATATAACTTATAACTTATTAAGTATATATATCCATAACAACTATAGTCATCGATAAAAGTAATGAAGTATGAAATTCCAATCATTTCCTCTACTAGAGATGGACCACATAGATCAATATGAATCGATTCTATTAGTTCATAAACTCCTTCTAATTTCCAAGTAAAGCATGATTTGGTTATTTTCCCATATAAATATGAATGAATTACTTCCAAGTGTTTTAACTCAATGGAGTCTAAATACCATGCTCGATTTAATTTCTTTAAATGCTTCTCATTTACATGACCAATCAGTAAATTCCTTGGGCAGGTATTATATGATCCACTTTCATTGTTTTTGTTCTTTATTTTGATTATAGGTTTTTTGAGTTAAAGTGTATACAATGAAATGTTAAGATATACCATACCATAAAATGATTTATACATATAAAAGTGAGAATATTTATTTGTAAACCTGAAATAAAATCACATGGTTTCCAAACTCAACAATGATATTATGTTTTTGGAGACTGAAAGAACATAATAACAATTATTCAATAAAGTAACCAAACTTCTAGGTAGCATCAGATGATAATATCCCACTGCCAAATCTACTAGTCTCACACCAGTTTCAGCTCATAGATCCACCTAACCCATTGAAAACTATAGAAACTACATGGTTCATGTATATTAATACAAATGTGTGATCACATGTTGTATCTAATACATAACTTATTGATTAAGATATATTTTGTTGAATGAAAAAAAAATAAGGGGGAAGTGTCTCCATGATTCTATTTCTCATCACTGCAATCCTAATTTTAGTGTCATTTCTTCCACATGAAAACAAAATATCCTTCAACTTATTTACCTCCCATTGTATCTGTAGATTTTTGGAAGGATGATGCATCTGTTACTTTGGATTAGGTTTAGCCTTTTTCCCTTTAGACTTGACATTCCTCCTCTTATTCACTATAATAAGTGAATAATTGACATTCTTCATATCCTTGTCTACTTGGAGAACTAATACCAATAGGTCCTAGAGTGAATTTTTACGTTATTCATGTTGCAACTAAAAACAAAATTCAAAAAGAAAGGCTATAGATAAGGAAGAATGAGATCATTTTCTAAATGTTAGTTTAGTTTGAATCCAATGGATTTAGGTTTCTCAATATACCCAATCAGCTTGTGTACATGCAACCCTTCTTGATTACCTTATACTAGCTTGCACTAATACATTGCACCTAATATCTTATATCTTTCTATTCTTTCTCTCTCATGGAATAAATATTGTAGATGAGTTATAATCTTGTATGAATCTTCATTCACATGAATTTTCTTCTTTTGATTGAACATTGAGGACAACATGATCCACTATAAATATAGTGCACCATCTACACTCTTATTCTATTTGTCTTTTTCTGTCTTTATTGATCCCTAAGGGGGTTATGTTGGAAGTTATGACTCTAGCACATAAATCTTCTTCTCTTCACAAGGAACTATGCACAAGCGCCTATACCACTCCTACAAGTTATGAACAGTCATGAAATTTTCTTTATCTAGAATTGATAATAATGATAATATACTAGTGGAGGTTATTTCCATTTAATCTAAAACATATAAATTTATTAGTTAGTACTTGATCTTGTTATCCTTTTTGACATTATCAATTAAATAATTAAATGTATCCCCCTATTTTATCAATCCATACTATCCCTCAATACTAGATTCAGAATACTCAATAGCTTGAGTGTTTTAATGAAAAGTATCCTTGAAACCTCTCCTCATAGTCTAAGCTTTGTTTATTCCACTACTTAGACAGTTTCAATGAATTATTTTGGTTGAGCAACCACATTGAATCATTATTCCATGAACTACTGAGGGAATTCATGTCTTCTTATAAGTTTAATCTTAATTCCCACAAAACTTTTCATCTAATGGTATAAATCTAGCTATGTATACTAATATTTTTTCCATGTTTAGTTATGTTGCCCCATCACCCTTATAATAAATCCCTTGTAGTGGGAGGCACCTTCAACTATGGCTAATGAAAACCTCGAACACTAAGTTTTGTATAAATTTATGCAGCTGAAGGCATTACAGATTAATATTACATTGAGGGTTTTTATTTTTTTATAAATGAAATAATTTTCTATTTGATATGTTTGTACTACATTATTATTCTCATATACAAGAAAATAATTAATAGAAACTATTCATCATGTCTTTATTTTTCTTAATCAATGCCTTATTTGTTTATTATTTTATGGGTTCCCAAAAAATGAATATTTATAAAAATATTTAACAATGTATAAATTAGATAAAGTACCTAAATGATCTTGATAATTGGTTATTTTTTTATCTATTTATACACAATTGATCATCCATGACCCTAAAGGTAAAATATTTGAGTTTGTTCTGACTCATATCACATATCGCATATCGATCCAATGTTTCCCCATCTTGTCTGTTATATCGCCTTGTATCATCATGGTCCATGTATTATAAAATCATAGTCATAATATATAAATACTATCACATAGGTATGACGGTGTAGAGAAGCACAAAATACATACCTAATTATATTGATGGATATGAATGCCCTTATATATATTAAGAAAATATTGACGATACAATGGCCATCAAAACTATGTTAATAATTAAATTTGTCACCCAAAGTTGAAGAAATTAATTAAATAAAAATAAACCCAAAAAAACATTGGATAGTAAATTATCATGACCATTCACCTAGTAAATAAAACACATAATAAAAATTAAACTAGTGATAAATTAATTTCAAGGAAATTCAAATGAACTAAAATAATTATTTTAATTCAAATAATTTATTTTATGTTGTCCCATATAAAATTTATTATTATTAATTAAATATGAAACTTTTTAGTAATTTTTGAATAAATTATATTTTTCTTTGACCCCTTATATGGCATGGAAAACCCTTTAAAGAGATTTCAGGATTTTATTGGCCCGAAAGAGGTTGGGTAGGTCATGAAGAACCCACCCAAGAGCATTCCAGATGTATCATGACCCACCCTAGAACATTCTGGGTCAGGTCGTACCTATCCAACATTTTTCTAGGTTAAAAATAACCTACTTTAATATGGGTCATATAATTTGGAGGAGGCCACACTATGATGGACATTGAGGTGGAGCCACATGTGGTGGTTTACCACTATAAAGGATGGTGCAAGCATGAGGGCGTTAAGGAAAAGTGGGAATAGATGGGTTAGTGAGGGAGACCGTATCGGTGGTCGTGGAGGTTGCTGATTGGTTAGTCGATGAAGCACCAGAAGGGAGTAGTACATGAGATAGGGGAGGTGGTTTCTACATAGTTCATCTAAGGCGGGTGGTTGATTAGGGCTAAGCAGTGTGGGTGGGGGAAGGTGCGGTTGGTGTTGAAGATGAAGGAGGGGGCGTCTGTGGGGTAGTTGGCCATAGGAGGTGATGGTAGAAGCACTAAAACTAGGAATATTTGGATGCAGTTGTAGGATAATTTTTCAGGTTGTTGACCCTCTCTAATTAATAAAATGAGTTTTTAAAGAAATTCTTCCAACATAAGAGAGCCAAACCTTCAGAATTTTTTTTTGTTTTTGTTAGGTGTAGCACCTCCCACACCCATAAAAAATTAATCTTTCTACCATTTTTTCAAAATCCTAGTAAATGGACCCTTTAAAAATGGTTTTTTAAAACTAATCAATTCCACTAATAACATAATTATTACCTCCAGGTGGAACTGTTCCAGCAACCAGATTCTTGCAGAAAAATGAGAGGCCACCATAATTCACCACCATCAACATCCTCTAGGTAAAATTCACATATAGATAAATATATTTTCTAATATTTTACACCTGTTTTTTATTTGAATTAAAATTTTAGATGGTCATAACATGTTAGTTTGAGATTGTATTAGAGAATTGTATTTTACGTTGGGACTGAAACGAATCCATCCATTTATATTTAAGGAAAACATAATTTTTCTTAGATTATAAAATTCATATGATCCCTATGATACTATTTTTTGGTACTAGGGTGTGCAATGTAAGAAAATGGGTAGAAGGTTCAAAATTTTCTATCATTGAATCTATATAACAATATTTTCTATGTCGAAGCATGTCCCAGTAAAAGAATAAAGATATTTTAGGAATTTATTTAAGCATGAAAAATGAATTAAATAGTTACCTTATACAAATTTATATCATGTATAACGAATTTATTTAGTTTGTGACTATTTCTCAAAATATCGGAGTTCAAATCCATTTATATCATCCATACATGCTTCAAGAGTCCATAAAAATGTTAATCGTTGAAATTTGAGTGTTATCATGGAGGTCTGAAGAAGCCTTTGATGTCTCAACAATCACCAATATCTCATTTCTTTGATCTATGAATCATATTGAAAACAGACACCTTTGAATGGGAAACTCTCTATCTATGATGGAAGAAGGACCATATAAGAGACCTCAAATTTGAGTGGATGAATAGTCCCCCTTTACTTAGACAGTGAAGGTTAAATACCCATAAAAGGTTCCCCTACCCCCACATAAATAACACCAACTAAATTACATGTAAATGGATGTTGTGACCAACTAAATGTTCCAGAATTGTCATTGGAATTTTTACCACTTATATTTAATATATACTAAATAAATTACATAATAATAGTGATTCATTAACATAACTCTTAATTCATATAAATATTAAATCATCCTTGAATATTAAAATAATATTAAATCATATAATATTTTTCCATGTATTCACTTAATAACTTGTAAATAGTTTTAATAAATGAATTCAACTCTAATTATTATCTACTTGAATAATGATGAATTAATTTTATCATTGGAGATCATTTGTTCCCAAGCATCTCCCAGACACCATGGTGGGGATCACCATTTCTTATAATCCTATTCATTAGAATTTGTTAAAGTTTTTAATAAGTTAGGTTTGTGAACCTCTAGTCCATTATCTCAATAATAGTGAATACTATTCACAAACCAAGTGTGGAGTCTAGAAAATCATCAAGGCAACTAAAGAGATAAGTAAAATTCATAAGAATGACGAAATTTCCTATCAACACACACTGTGAAATATAATCTATTTTTCATACAATATCCCATAATGCAGGAGGCAAACTTTGTGTTATCATCCAATATTTCTTTATTATTCAATGGCCTAATGAGATGGAGTTACACTACGGGAAAAATGGGTATTTGCGATGGGTCATTTGCGATGGGATCCCGTCGGAAATGGCCTTTTGCGACGGGGGCCTGTCGCAAATCGCCCGTTGCGGAAAACGTCGTCGCAACAACAATTATTTGCGATAGGCCCATCGCTGAAGCTATTATTTGCGACGAGGATCTTTCCCGTCACAAATAATACTCCGTATATTTGTAAAAGCTTTTAAAAAAAGTAATTGTGATGGGCCCCGTCGCAATAGTTATTTGTGACAGGGCCCGTCGCAATTTCTTTTTTAAAAGAAAAAATTAAAAACTATTATTAAATTATTTTAATGGATATAATAATAATACTATTTGTGATGGGCATAGTATCCCGTCCCAAATACTATAAAAAAATAAAAAAAATTATTAATAAATTATTTTATTTAATATAATATTTATCCAATTATAATTCAAAAATAAAAAATAATAAAATATTAATAAATGATTTTAATTAATATAATAATAGAATTATAATTCACAAATAAAAATAATAAATTATTAATAAATTTTTTTAATTTATATAATAATAATAGAATTATAATTCAAAAATAAAAAATAATAGAATATTAATAAATGATTTAATTAATATAATAATATTAGAATTATAATTCATAAATAAAAAAATATTAATAAGTGATTTTAATTAATATAAAAATAATAGAATTATTTTACATTCAAATATTAAAATAATTCAAATATTACAAAAAAATATAATTAAAAAATAATATTATAAAATTTTAATATATATATATAATTTATTATTATAAAATATAAATAATATTCATATTCATATTAATATTGTTATTACAAAATATAATATTATTGATATTTTATAATGAGACATAAACTACGAATAGAAAAAAATTCATATTTTGATTTAACAAACTTTATAACATAAAAACAAACTCTAATCTGAAGGAGGGGGGAGGGGGGAGGGGGGGATCTGCAGATGTGGGTGGAGGAAACTTCATCCCTAAAGCATGAGTGAGTCGGCGCATGTACTCCATCTTCTCCTGGTGCTGCTGCTGCCACCGACTCATCTGCTCTTCGTACAACTGCTGCTGGCGTCGACGCTCCTCCTCATGCTGCTGCTACTGCTGACGCATCTGCTCATGCTCCTGTCGAAGACTCTCTATCAATGTAGTCTGAGATCACAACTGATCCTCATAATTTGTAGCAAAAGAAGATACACGATCTCCTCTCGATCTGGATGCTGACATCGCAGAACTGCCATAATAATCTCCGGGAGTCAGTCGAGAGCTAATACCAACTACCCGGCCGTTCTCGAAGGCATACTGGGTGGCCTGCATCCATGCCGCCTCATCAAACTGACGACCAGTGGTCTAATCTGATGACTCGGCCTGACTCTCAGGCCGGGTCTATGACGATGCGGCCTCATATGACTCTTGTAGTTGCAATTTAAAATTAAAATTGTGAATATATTATATGCAGTTAATTTTTAAACTTGAAAAAAAATAATACTGACCACGATGTGATGCTGACAATCACCTCTGAGCTCCCCAGTAGCAGGATCACTATACATCCTCTGATATACATCGTACTCCGTAATGTCGGGGTACTCGACAGCCTATAAGAATAAAAAATAAACTGTTAATATTTATAGTTATATAAAATATTTATAAATAATGTACGTACCAGATGTTGTCTATGAGTACTGAAATAATGACTCCCAGCTCAATGAGTCACCTCCTGTCTCCCCCGATTCTGCCTCCCCACCGATGATCTCCTCTGAAAGGCACCACTCAACCAGTGCGCACATAATCCATCCCATACATGGGATGAAATGTACTCTGTTCGGTGTGCTCTACATGACTCGTCAAAATCTGACACTCCTGCTTTCTTCATGGCAGCTTTTCTTAAATTGTACAAAAATTGACGCAAGCGATCACGCATAGCCACCTCACATGCCTTGTGGATGGCGTGACGCAGGGTATCCTCGATCGGATACCATAAACCCTACAAATAAATCAAAATATCATGTAAGAAATGAAATAATTTTCAAAATAAAAATTATTTATTTATGTACATACCAACCAATGGCCGAACATGGCCTGCTGCACATCAATGGGAATCTGCTCCCATGTGGTCCACGACTGAGAGAAATAGTTGCGCAAAATAGCGCTGCCCTGTCCGACTGCTATATGTGGAAAACTGTAAAGATATTAAACATTTATTATGTGAATAGATTAATGAAATCTTAGTCAAATCCACAGATTATCACACAGTTTATCACACCTCCGTGTGCATGGATCAAACCCAAGGCGTGGACGTCGCTCGGGGACGGGGTCAGGAATCATCAATCGTGCAAGACCGCGCCCCCTCCGCGTACTCCCTGGAGCGCCTGCAGGCTGAGGGTCATCTGCCAGCAACTCATCTGCATCGAAATGCAGGTCAGCATCCGCCAACTCACGAAATGTCTCGTCGTCCATCTGAAACAGAAAATGTTAATGTTATTAGCAAATAATTGATAATTACTATTATATATATATATTATGATTTTGTATAACTACCATGGAATTCTATCAGCGTTCATCTTCATCATCATCTTCATATATGTCAATGTCATCTTCATATTCCTCCTCAACATCATCGATATCCATTCGAGTTCCAGTTGCTTCATCTCTTACCATTTCAAATTCATATGTGATATCATTAACATCATCGTCATCACCGACTCTTAAATGTGGGGTGTCGTCATCGATACTCATGTCTCTTTGTAAAAAAGATTTCTTTTGATTACTCTCTTGAAAAACATCAATTCTTTGCACATCAGTGAAAGCACATTCACTTCGACTAAACTGATTGTCTCGAATTTTGATTTTTATTACACTCCACCAATCAATCAAATCTCTTTATGTAGCACAGTACTTTGCGTAATAAACTTGATGTGCCTGTTGAGCCAATAAGAATGGTTCATTTACTGCGAGAACACTTTTAAATTTAATATCGATGATTCCATGAGTCGGATGAACACGCACGGCTCTCTCTATATCCAACCACCGATATTTGATCATGGTTATGTAATGTTGTCCATGATAACAGAGTTCAATGATTTCATCAAGTATGCCATAAAAGTCAACTTAATTTTCTCGATGATGAGATCCTCTCAAGATAACTCCACTGTTAATTGTTTTTTTCGATTCCCCATATGCATGTGTGTGAAATCAAAATCCATTCACCACATATGCATTATAAGTTTTAACAAATTTGGAAGGTGGGTTACTCAATATACACAACCGTTTGTCAATTTTATCAGCATGTCGAGACACCTAAAAAGTTGTGAAATAATTATCAATATAGTAAACTATACATTGAATGAGTTGTTAAAAGATAAAGAATTTATGCTACCAGTTTTTGAAACCACCGAGAGAAATTTTTCAGTCGGCGTTCTTTGAGAGCAGTTGCTGTAATTTTTGGAATTTGTTTCTTGATATGATTATCATACAACCTACAAAAACCAAAGTTATTTACTGTAACATAAATGATAGAATAAGTGATATAAACACTTACAGTACAGCTGATGTCATCTCTTCACAGTTGAGCAGAACATATGTATGAGCTCTGTGATGTTCATCATCCAAAAGCCAGCGTTCATAAACTCCACCAAAACCAAGATCTGGCTGGTTGAAAACAGATAATTGATTGTCGATTTCATCAATATTCCTCTCGTTCCGTCCCATTTAGTTGTGTTTTGAAGGATACTCAGATTCAAAATAATGGGAGCAGAAAAAAGATATTTCCTCTTGAAAATAAGCTTCTGCAATAGATCCTTCAACAGATGCTTTGTTACGTACTTTTATTTTCAATTTTTGCATGCATCTTTCAAATGGGTACATCCATCGAAACTGTACTGGACCACCACATTTGGCTTCATATGACAAATGTAACATCAAATGTTCCATTGAGTCGAAGAAAGACGGCGGAAATATTTTTTCCAGTTTACATATAATTACAACAACATCTTCTTCAAGTTTTCATAGAGCATCATAATCTGCTGTAGCCGCACAAATTTCCTGAAAAAAATGATACATGTCTATTATGGAGTCCCAAATCACAGAATTCAACAGACCTCTTAATCCAATGGATAGAATTCATTCCATTATAACATGACAATCATGACTTTTTAATCCAGTAATATGACCATTCTTTACACATCTATCCAAATGGGAAGCACAACCATCTGGAAGTCTCAAATCTGCAATCCACTGACAAAATAATAAACAGTTTTCTTTAGACAGTGTATATGCTGCTTTTGGTTTCAGTAACCTTTCTGTTCTGACATTCTCATACAGTTCCAGTTCTGGACGCCTGCAAATTTGGGCAAGATCTAAACATGCATTTACATTGTCTTTGCTCTTTCCTGGCGTATCCAAAACTGTATGAAACAAATTATCAAAACAGTTCTTCTCAATGTGCATGACATCTAACATGTGTCGGACCAACAAATCAGACCAATATGGCAAATCCCAAAATATGCTACATTTAATCCAATTGTGTTCTTTTCCAAAACCAGAAATTTTATGTTGGTTTATTGTGGGACCAAAAGTGATGGGAGGTAATGAAAATACAATTGATTTTAACTCCGAACCTAATAGCATTTTTGGAGGTCCATCCCATTCATCTGTTCCTTTTCTGAAATGAGATCTGTTTCTGCGAAAAGGACGATCAGCTAGAAGAAATCTGCGATGACAGTCAAAATAACAAGGTTTCTTTCCATGAATGAGCATAAATGCTTTGTTCTCTCCCATACAGTAAGGACATGATTTCTGACCATGTGTACTCCACCCAGATAATATCCTATAAGCCGGTAAGTCACTAATTGCCCACATCAATGCTTCTCTCAGTATGAAATTCTGTTTCATTGCAACATCATATGTACTGACACCAGTACTCCATAATAAACTTAATTCATCAATCAATGGTTTCAAATAAACATCAATATTTTTCTTCAGATGTCCTGGAATTAGTAAAGTCAAAAAGATATATGGCTCCTTCATCAACATCCATGGAGGTAAATTGTACGGAGTTAAAAAAACTGGCCAACATGAATATTGACTACCATAAGATCCAAACGGACAGAAACCATCATTGGAATGGCCCAGTCGAACATTTCGAGCTTCTAAAGAAAAGGATGGATGCACTCTATCAAAATGTTTCCATGAATCACCATCGGCTGGATGATTCATGCTTTTATCGGTTGAAATATTCTCTTTATGCCATGACATCATTGTCGCTGTATTCTTAGACATGAACAAACGCTGAAGTCTGGATGTAAGCGGAAAATATCTCAACTGTTTTACAGGAATCAAACCAGACTTCCCATGTTGTCCTTCTTTATATCTCAGTTTCCCACATGTGGGACAACTATCCAACGACTCATTTTCCCCAGAATACAAAATGCAGTCATTTGAACATGCATGAATCTTCTGACAAGTAAGTCCCAAATTTTGAACCAGCCTCTTACTCTCAAAGTACTTTGCAGGCAAAACATTTCCTTCGGGTAACAGTGTTTTAAGCAAAGAAAATATCTGGTCAAAAGAGGTGTTTAACATTCCGTTATCTGATTTGATAGCCATAAATTTTGCAACTACTTCTAATTTTCTCATCTTGCAGCCGGGATATAATGCATCCTCAGCAGACCTCAATAACTCATAAAATTCAGACGGTGCCAACTTAGGATTTGAAGCTATATCAGCCGGAGTTTTTTTATGTTGAAAAGATGAACCTGCAACATCATGTACTAAATCTTGAAACTGAGATGGATCCGAAATCAAGTTGGTATCACCTGCTCTGGAACCGCGTTCACCGTGTTGATACCAAAAAACATAATCTGGTTGAAAACCAAAATGCAAGAGATGTCCCCCCATTTTTTCAAACGTGTCAAACGTTCTCAATGCACATTTTCTACATGGGCATTTTATTTTGCCTTCTGAAAAAAATTCTGGATTTGATACCGCAAATGATAAAAAAGACTCCACACCCTCTACATATACTGAATTTAAACCAGAACCATTTGGATTTCAACGTTGATTTATCCATATGCGGTCACCTAATAATGATTGTTGACGACCTCGTTGTACCATATTTTTCTATAAAATATAATATCATTATTGGTTTTGAATAATTTGTTAGAAAAAACACTCAAGCAAGGATAATTATAGAGTCTACTAATTATTGGTAATTATTACTAATTATTACTAATTATTGGTAATTATTCCTAATTATCAGTAATTATTACTAACTATCGGTAATTATTGGTAATTATTGGTAATTATTACTAATTATTGGTAATTATTATTAATTATTGGTAATTATTGGTAATTATTCCTAATTATGGTAATTATTCCTAATTATTGGTAATTATCGGTAATTATTGGTAATTATTGGTAATTATTGGTAATTATTACTAATTATTACTAATTATTGGTAATTATTACTAATTATTACTAATTATTGATAATTATTCCTAATTATTACTAATTATTAACAATTATCGGTAATTATTGGTAATTATTGGTAATTATTGGAAATTATTGGTAATTATTACTAATTATTGGTAATTATTACTAATTATTAATAATTATTGGTAATTATTCCTAATTATTGGTAATTATCGGTAATTATTGGTAATTATTGGTAATTATTACTAATTATTACTAATTATTACTAATTATTGGTAATTATTACTAATTATTGGTAATTATTCTTAATTATTGGTAATTATTCCTAATTATTGGTAATTATTAATAATTATTGGTAATTATTACTAATTATTACTAATTATTACTAATTATTGGTAATTATTACTAATTATTGGTAATTATTATTAATTGTTACTAATTATTACTAATTATTACTAATAATTGGTAATTATTACCAATTATTACTAATTATTACTAATTATTGGTAATTATTACTAATTATTACTAATTATTACTAATTATTGGTAATTATTCCTAATTATTACTAATTATTGGTAATTATTACTAATTATTATTAATTATTACTAATTATTGGTAATTATTCCTAATTTTTGGTAATTATTCCTAATTATTGGTAATTATTCCTAATTATTGGTAATTATCGGTAATTATTGGTAATTATTGTTAATTATTACTAATTATTGGTAATTATTACTAATTATTACTAATTATTGGTAATTATTCCTAATTATCGGTAATTATTACTAATTATCGGTAATAATTTGTAATTATTGGTAATTATTACTAATTCTTGGTAATTATTGGTAATTATTCCTAATTATTGGTAATTATTCCTAATTATTGGTAATTATCGGTAATTATCGGTAATTATCGGTAATTATCGGTAATTATTGGTAATTATTGGTAATTATTAGTAATTATTGGTAATTATTGGTAATTATTACTAATTATTACTAATTATCGGTAATTATTTCTAATTATTACTAACTATCGGTAATTATTCCTAATTATTACTAATTATCGGTAATTATTGGTAATTATTGGTAATTATTCCTAATTATTGGTAATTATCGGTAATTATGGGTAATTATTGGTAATTATTACTAATTATTACTAATTATTACTAATTATTGGTAATTATTACTAATTATTGGTAATTATTACTAATTATTGGTAATTATTACTAATTATTACTAATTATTGGTAATTATTACTAATTATTACTAATTATTGGTAATTATTCCTAATTATTACTAATTATTACTAATTATTGGTAATTATTACTAATTATTGGTAATTATTACTAATTATTGGTAATTATTCCTAATTATTGGTAATTATTCCTAATTATTGGTAATTATTCCTAATTATTGGTAATTATTCTTAATTATTGGTAATTATCGGTAGTTATTGGTAATTATTGTTAATTATTACTAATTATTGGTAATTATTACTAATTATTGGTAATTATTACTAATTATTGGTAATTATTCCTAATTATCGGTATTTATTACTAATTATCGGTAATTATTGGTAAGTATTGGTAATTATTACTAATTATTGGAAATTATTTGTAATTATTCCTAACTATTGGTAATTATTCCTAATTATTGGTAATTATTGGTAAGTATTGGTAATTATCGGTAATTATTGGTAATTATCGGTAATTATCAGTAATTATCGGTAATTATTGGTAATTATTACTAATTATTGGTAATTATTACTAATTATTACTAATTATCGGTAATTGTTACTAATTATTACTAATTATCGGTAATTATTCCTAATTATTACTAATTATCAGTAATTATTGGTAATTATTTGTAATTATTGGTAATTATTGGTAATTATTACTAATTATTACTAATTATTGGTAATTATTCCTATTTATTTGTAATTATCGGTAATTATGGGTAATTATTGGTAATTATTACTAATTATTACTAATTATTACTAATTATTGGTAATTATTACTAATTATTGGTAATTATTACTAATTATTGGTAATTATGACTAATTATTATTAATTATTGGTAATTATTCCTAATAATTACTAATTATTACTAATTATTGGTAATTATTACTAATTATTGGTAATTATTCTAAATTATTGGTAATTATTACTAATTATTGGTAATTATTCCTAATTATTCGTAATTATTGGTAATTATTCCTAATTATTGGTAATTATTACTAATTATTGGTAATTATTACTAATTATTTGTAATTATTACTAATTATTACTAATTATTACGAATTATTGGTAATTATTACTAATTATTATTAATTATTACGAATTATTGGTAATTATTATGAATTATTGGTAATTATTACTAATTATTACTAATTATTACTAATTATTGGTAATTGTTACTAATTATTACTAATTATTGGTAATTATTCCTAATTATTCCTAATTATTACTAATTATGGGTAATTATTCCTAATTATTGGTAATTATTCCTAATTATTGGTAATTATTCCTAATTATTGGTAATTATCGGTAATTATTGATAGTTATTGGTACTTATTACTAATTATTGGTAGTTATTACTAATTATTGGTAATTATTACTAATTATTCTAATTATTACTAATTATTACTAATTATTACTAATTATTGGTAATTATTCCTAATTATTCCTAATTATTACTAATTAGTGGTAATTATTAGTAATTATTACTAATTATTACTAATTATTACTAATTATTGATAATTATTAATAATTATTACTAATTATTACTAATTATTGGTAATTATTACTAATTATTGGTAATTATTACTAATTATTGGTAATTATTACTAATTATTACTAATTATTCCTAATTATTGCTAATTATTGGTAATTATTCATATAATTATCAATAATTAGGAATAATTACTAATAATTAGAAATAATAACATTATTAGTATATTTTATTATTAATATTAAAATAATATAATTTTCTATATTATATACAATTCTTCTTTGATCTGTGTGTTTTCTGTCTCCACATACAAATATTACATGTGGAGACAGCAAACACACAGATGAAAGGAGAATTGTATATAATATAAAAAATTATATTATTTTAATATTAATAATAAAATGTACTAATAATGTAATAATGTAATTATTCCTAATTATTGGTATTTATTACTAATTATTAGCATTTATTCTTAATTATTAAAAATTATTACTAATTATTCCTAATTACCATTAACTATGAACAATACTAATAATTTAAATTTATTATGTAACAAAACAATGTAACCATAATTAAATTACAACTAATTAAGAATAATTGAAACTAATAAAAAATTTAAAATAAATATTAAATTAAAATGAAAATAAATACCTTCAAAATTGATCTGAGCTTGATATCTGATCGTTCTTGAAAACATCAAAATCAACTCCGGAGAAAAAAATTAAACTTAAGAAACACTGAACTCTAGAAATAGAATTTTGAGAGAAGGAGAAGATGGAGTATGAGAATGAATTGAAAAAAACGGATGGGGGTATTTATAGGTTAGATTAGTTGTGACGGGTCCATTTGCGACGGGATACCCGTCGCAAATACCTTAGCCATCATTTATTACGGTCAACGGTTAAATAGTTATTTGCGACGGGTCCCGTCGCAAATAATAACCTGCCGACATACTATTTGCGACGAGAGAATATTCCTGTCGCAAATACCTTTTACCGCCGCCGGTATTTGCGACGGGCAATAACCGCACGTTGCAAATATGTTTCCCGCGATTTGGCGCGCAAAGCGCGCCAGTTCTTTTGCGACGGGGAAAGCTAACCCGTCGCAAAAGACTACTTATTTGCGACGGGCAAATACCCCCATTGCAAAACACTACTTATTTGCGACGGGCAAATACCCCCGTCGCAAATAAGTTTTTAACGGGGCTATTTGCGACGGGAATAAATCCCGTCACAAATAACCCGTCGCAAATACCCATTTTTCCCGTAGTGTTAGTTTCTTCTACCATAGAATTGGATTTAGTGAAGGTGCTACCATCCTGGTCAACTATTCCTAAGATATCACTTCCATTTAGAAGGAAAAAAATTATATCTTGATTATTTAATCAATGTAATAAAACCTATGAAACATCCAAGGAAAGATGCCACAATACAAAATCAATGTCATATTTTTTTATCTTAAATCAAATTACATAATCATATTGCACACACTGAAAATAATCTCAATCCTCGAGACTATTACACTTGTTCCCCAATATAAACTACCAATTGCCCCTAAAACATGTAGTTTTTCTTTTAGTGATTTATCCCTAATGATCTAATATACTCGAGATCACCAAGTGAGAACTTCATGAGAATAATTCTCGATACTTATAAGCCCTCAACACTTAATAATCACACATCATTAGTGTCCTATTAGTATGATATATCTTAACCATAAGACCTACATTTAATATTATTGTAATGGTATATATAGGTTCTCATTATATCCTACAAAATGTTATAAACTTTTCATGTGACATGTAATATAATGAAATTACAATAATTATAGTGGATGAAAATGTTTCAACACTTTTATGGTAGGATGAAAAAAATTATATATATCAAACTATGTGCACTAACAATGCAACATATAAGTATTTTGATATCTTAAAACTTTTAAACTGAAACCTTAATGTTTTAAAATTCCCCTAAATAATATAAAAAATAATGTAATAATGACACATGCATAACACAATTCTCCCTACCATGCCACTTTAATCTCCACCCAAAGTTATTGAAAAAGATAAAATCATTAAAATCCACAAACTTCACACATGAATATAAAAGGTAGGATGATATGGGAAACTTGAAATAAATCCTACAAGAAGAAAACTGTTGGAACCCAGAGTTTTCACATCTGGAAACATATTGTTTTTTGTGTTTCTTTTCCATACACACTAGTTTGACCAAGGACTTCGAAAGTTATGGGATCTTGTGGTGTATGTGGATTCAATGCTGAAGGTGGAATCGTTTCCCATAGTTTACTAAATTTGTGGGGTCCAAATTAGAGGAGTGTATAAGTTTAAGGAGAGATAGATATCTAATATTGCCTCATAAAAATATGGAAAATTTATGGAATTATAGAATGTCTTCTGTCATAAAGGTACAAATTTCAAAAAAAGATATATTTCTAGTGCTGCCTCATAAAATTATGGAAAAGGGATGAAATTCAAAAGAAATTGTGTTTTAAAAAAATTTGGTGTCGTGAAGGTTTGTAGATTCATACACAAGAATGTTTCATGAATAATGGTTGAGTTTTGAAGGCAATATGGTATGTTTTGTGATTAATAGAAGTTTTGTGAAAGGAAAATTTCCCTTGAATTTTTGTGAAGAAAGTGTTTTTTGTGAAGACAAATGAAGAGTTACATGAAAAGGTGGTAGTGATCTTAAATGTTTTTGAAGGGGATGAAATGTGTATAAATAAATAGCTGCTCATATTTTGTATTAAAAACGTTTTGGAGTATGTATTGTCACTTTGATTTCATGAATATTTTACGCAAACGTAATTCTTACCCAAATCTGGTTCATTATGTGAACACAATTTTTGTGAAAATAATGACCAATAAATAATTAGTGATAAGGAATTTCAGTAAATGAGTTTTGTGAAAGTTGAGTGTTTTGATATAGTTATGAATTTTGTGAAAGTTTGGAGTTTTATGAAAGTTGGGAGTATAAGGCCCCAGCCTTAAACCTTACTTAATCTTGAGTTGTTACAAGATAACACATTGAGGATTTTTTCGGGTTTAGAGTTTTAGAGAATTAGATCATAAAACATGCATTACATTCCACATATAAACAAAGTGGTTACATAAAGATAGTATTCTTCATTCCCATCAATGGAAACATATTTAAAATAAAACATGGATTCTTTCTTGACACTTCCTTGACACTATCATCATATCATGTACTTTTCCCTTGACCTGTGAAAATCATTTCAAAAAAACTTGGGATGAGCATAAAAAGCTCAGTATGGGTTATAAAAACATGGAAAGGAAACATGGGTACATATATACATAAGGATGAAATCATACTTTACCTATAAAACATAAGCACTTTAACATACCTCATCAAATCATGAATAAATCATAGAAATCATAAGACATAAAGGTAACTTGAAGCATTCATAACATCCTTACGTAGGGAGTAACCCTCTTGGTTACGTTTGGAATACCCATCACAGTATATTCCCTAAATCTCTTCGGAGAAACCTTAACATTTCACTCCTTCGCGTTACCCAATGCATTGGAGAGCTATATCGGGCTCAGCCGCCCTTAGTTTATCACGGAACCACTCGTCTTCATAATAATTCCCAAGAACCTCAACATAATCATATCACATAAAACATGCATAAAGGAAACATAACATTTCCACCTTTCAATGACAAGATATCAATAAAACACATTGATATAAAAACATTATGAAAACCATTTTCAATACCAAAATAAAAGAAAAGTAAAACATGGTATTTATATTTCTTTTAAAAACAAGGTATGGCTTGTAGAGGAAGCCGAAACTCAAATTACGGTCATGGCGGCGGAGAAGTCGTTGTCGCCGCATACGTACGACAAAAACATTCCCTTTTGTCATTTAGTAAAACGTTTCGTATAAAAAAGATTCTTTTTGGAGAAACGTAAAAGTCAAAGGGGTTTATACACCGTATAAAAAAAGGTTGTGTATAAAACAAAATATGCCTCAATGAAAGGAGATTGAGACGAAGTCCCATACCTCAGGTCCGACTTGACTCGATCATTCTTTAATTTCCTGAATAATAAACTTGAGTTAATTTATACTTGTTTAAGATCCTTTTTCAAGTTCATTATTCCTTTTATATCACTTATTTCCATGTCATGAACACTATGTAATTATTTAAGTTAATAACAGACGTTTTAACGATCATTGGTACTTGAGTCAAAAATAAGCCCTTTATAATTACATGTTGTTCATGTATCCATTATATCCAGAATGGTATTCATGATGTAGATATCATATATGTCATATATATCTAGTACATCCATGCATTTATAATATTACACAATCATTTAGAGGTAAGAAATGAAATGCACCGTTCATGGAAACGGTAAGCCGTACGTACGCATGAACGCTACTTTAATTTCTATTTCGTATTTTATAGAATGGAACCAAAATGATATAAAGTTATATTATAATTCCATTATAATATCATATATAATATCATAGTTCCATCCTTTATACGTCCCACATATGGTATTTAACGAATCAAATCACTTTGAGGGGGCGGTAGTCCGCACTTCCTTAAATGAAGATATCGAGTTCACCCATAATGGAAACCATAAAGGTATGAACAAAAAGGAAAATACAGAAGGATAAGGAAAACATAAACATATTACATATCATATATAAATATAGTGACATCTTAATGGACACCTTTTAAGGTGTTAAAAAAATGTTGAACAATCATCGTTTCGGGAGGCATAAATTCACCATCCACGGAAACAGTAAGTTCGTTAACCATTAGATGTAGGTGTGTGTAAGTGTAGCTCAAATCCTTATTATAAAAACATCCTAGTATATTGAAGATACTAGAGTTGTCACAAAAGAAAAGAATAAAAAGAGTTTAGGGGGTTGGAGAAGCAAAATAAAACAAAAGGACTCAAAAGAAGACATTACCTTAAGATCGGGTAACTCCCTTTGGTTTGAGCTCAAAGGATTACTTGGGAAGGCTTATGCCCAAATGGAGGCTTCAAGGAGTAATAGAAGGAAGTGTAGAGACAAAATGGGCAGGGGTTGGCCGAGCCAAAGGCTTTGGCAGTGTGGGTAAGGAGGTCGAGGTGGGGGCCTTTTATAAGAGGAGAGGAGGGGCACTCTTGGAAAATAAAGATAAGTTACTTTATTTTAAAATGAGTTTCGGATTCAAAAGGTCCCACATTGATATAATTCGATGATAAGGTGATAAGACTTCGAAATCCACTCATCCAATTGGTTTTGGTTATGTGTAGGTCTTAGGTTATACATTATCATTCCATTTTATTTAAATCGTTAAATAATGAGGTCATCGCTGCATCATCATGATGTCATAAATAATTTAATTTATTTAATGTCTAAAAATTATAAAAAAAATACTATGATGTAGTAAATCTTTTTATATTTCCAATTACTATTTATAGTCAAAAATATGACTTTTATAACCCCATGTAAAAATTGTTTTAGTACCATAACTCATGTTTGTGTCATTTTTACTTTAATATTTAATAAAAAGTTATTTATGTCATTTCCCAACCAAAGTGGCTCCATGGGGTCCCCAAGTTGACCCATGGCTTGTCATGATCGTCCATGACACATCCAAGGAGGGTAGAACATGTTTAAAGCTCATCTCATACTATTAAAACCTTATTTTTACCTTAAACTACACTAATTACCACTAATCGCAATTAAGAACTTAAGAGTTACTATTCACCAAAAAATTATTATAATCCCATTGAACCAAATTTTACTTATTAATGACAACCATGTATGTCATATTTTTGAAATTAAAAACACAATTATGGAAAAATTTCATTTAAATGGAAAAATCTGTATTTATAAGTACCACTTAGTGGTTTCACTATTCTTCAAAAATTGATGTTTTTCAGAAAAATACCAAAAATTCACCCTAATCTATATCTGACATTCTGAATTCAAAAATGAAGTCTATTTTACAAAATTCAAAGCACATAAGTCATATTAATTAATTTAATAATTAATTCCCGCTGTCAGAGCAAATAGCGTGTTTTTATGAAACAATAAGTATCAAAAGATTGACACCAGTTTAAGTCCAATTTCAAAGTGAAATTGATTCCAATGACCACCATTGGATTAAATGGTAAAAATATATTCTAATTTCACTTCAAAACCAATTCAAAATATAATCTAATCATATAAATAAATTATATTAAAAAGCAATTTTGATGTAAAATGCAGTATTTTCACTATTCATTAAAAAATGAACATTGTCAGAAAAATACCAAAAATTTACACAAAGTAAATTTTGATGTCCCAATCATAAATAATAAGTTTATTTTAACAAAAATAGTTTATAAAATTGTCAAAATATAGATTCAAAAATGGTTTTCCATCAAAATGCAGTAAAACAATCTTTTAAAAATATTACCGTATTCCATGCTTAAGATTTGATTTATTTTCATTTTAAGCCTCTAAAACACTATCTAATTCATTAATAGACATAGATAAAAATATATATTATTCATTACTTACCTGGGATGTTACATCCTTCCCCCCTATAGAAAATTTCGCCCCCGCAATTTATTTACTTATCAAATAAATGGTGGTACTTATCCCTCATTGCATTTTTAGATTCCCATGTTGCCTCTTCAATCATGTGGTTTTTTTCCACAAAAACTTTACCTGGTGAATCAACTTATTTCGTAACACTTGCTCCCTATGGTCAAGAATCTGGACCGGTTGTTCCTCATAAGATAGGTTCTCTTCCAGCTGAACTACCTCTAGACTCAAAACACAATCACTATCAATGTTGAATTCAGGCAACTTACCTTTCTGAACCAGCTCTACCTTTTTCTGCAACTCACTGTCTTGCTTCTATGATTGCTTGATTCTATCTGATAGAGTTGATCTCACTGATACCTGAAACAAAATAGAAGAACATCCTGCACCAACAACTTCTATGCCAAAGTTCATCAAATCCTTAACTAAAGGATCACGTTCCAAACGCAACATTGCTAATGAAGCATTACTTTTTCGACTCAAAGCATCAGCCACTTTATTTGCTTTTCCCGGATGGTAATGAATTATACAATCATAATCCTTGATTAATTCTAGCCATCTCCTTTGTCTCATGTTCAATTCTTTCTGAGTGAATATATACTTTAAACTTTTGTGATCGGTATATATTTCACACTTTACTCCATGCAAATGATGCCTCCAAATTTTTAAAGCAAAGACAACAACTGCTAATTCCAAATCATGTGTAGGGTAATATACCTCATGAGTTTTCAACTGTCGTAAAGCATAAGAAATTTCCTGATCATTCTGCATTAGGACACAACCAAGTCCTTTCAATGAAGCATCACTGTAGATAACAAACTCACCATTCCTGGAAGGTAGTGCCAAAACTGGAGCATTCACCAATCATCTTTTCAATTCCTGAAAACAATCATCACATTATTTTGTCCAGATAAACTTAACACCCTTCCGAGTTAGCTTAGTCATTAGACTAGATAACCATGAAAAATTTCTAACAATCCTTCGGTAATAGCCTGCCAAACCAAGAAAGCTACGAATCTCAGTTACATTTGTGGGTCTTGGCCAGTCTTCCACAACTTTTGTTTTTGCAGGATCAACAGTTATTCCATCTTTAGAAACAATGTGACCAAGGAAAGAAATTTGTTGCAACCAAAACTCACACTTGCTGAATTTCCCATACAATTTCTTTTCTTTTAAGGTTTGCAAGATAACCCTTAAATGTCTTTCATGCTCCTCTTTACTTTTTGAAAACACCAAAATATCATCAATGAAAACCACCACAAACTTATTCAAGAACTCATGGAAAATTCTATTCATTAAGTCCATGAATACAGAAGGTGCATTGGTTAGCCCAAAAGGCATTACTACAAATTCATTATGGCCATATCTTGTACGGAACGCGGTCTTCGGAATATCTGCCTTCTTTACCTTCAGCTGATGGTACCCCGATCTCAAGTCAATCATTGAAAAAAACTGAGCTCCCTGGAGCTGATCAAACAAATCATCGATATGAGGCAAAGGATATTTGTTCTTAACAGTGATATTATTAAAGGCCCTATAATCAATGAAAAGTCTCATAGAACCATCTTTCTTTTTAACAAATAAAACAGAATCACCCCATGGTGATGTTCTAGGTCGAATGAAACCTTTCTCTAATAAATCTTGCAATTGCTCCTTCAACTCTAAAAGTTCAATTTGAGCCATTCGATAAGGGGGTTTTGAAATTGGATTAGCATCAGGAACTAAGTCAACCGTAAACTCAACTTCCCGATCTGGTATTATTCCAGGAAACTCATCAGGAAAAACATTAGGATACTCATTTACCACTGGCACATCATTAATCTGAACAGTTCCCTTCTTTTCAAAAATGTGTGCAAGATAACATTCATTTCCATATTTTACAAGTTTCTAGGCCTCTTGATAAGTTATCAACAGTAAGGGTTCATTCTTGTACACAAACTGAAAGTCTTTCTAAAAATAAACTTCTTTATCTCTACAGTTAATCTTAGCATGGTAAATAGATAGACAATCCATACCCAGGATAACATCAAACTCTACTAGAGGTAGAATAATAAGGTTTGCAAGTAGGTTCTTTCCACAGATAAGGATAGGAAGATTCTTATAAATTCTTTTTGCCTCAACATTCCCACGAGGTGTTTTTACCAAAAGTTCAGGAGTCATTTCTTGAGATCGTATTCCCATTTTACTAGAAATATTTTCAGAGATGAAAGAATGTGTAGACCCCAAATCAAACAACACACTGGCATAATCTGAAAAAACAAACAATGTACCTGATACAAATTCATTTGATGGCCCGACATCTGCTGAAGTAGTTGCAAAGGATTTCACCACCCCTTTCTGCGTGTAGTCTAACTACTTCCCATCACTCAAGCTCTTTGTCGGACACTCGTTTGCATAGTTACCCATCTCATTGCACTTATAACATTTCACTAACTGTAAATAAAATTTGGTCTTACCTTCACCTTGATCCTTTTCAGTGCAGTCACGAGCCTTATGTCTCATCTTACCACATCGGTAGCACTTTCTAGTATTCAGAAGACATTCCCCAGCATGCCTTTTGCCACATTTATCACAAACTGGAAACTTAGTTTTCTTACCATTAGAATTTTTTGAAGAATTCTTACCTTTCTCCTGTCACCTCAGTCTCTTCTTCTGTTGGTTGTTATAGAACACTTGATCATTGGCAAACTCCATTTACAACTTCTCAGCACATCGAACAAGCTTTTCATAACTTTTAAACTCATGATAAGCTAATGCCCTTCGATATTTTGGCTTTAATCTTGAGTAAAAACGATTGATTTTACTATCAAGGTCTCGGATAAAATTTGGAGCATACCTTGCCAATCGAGTGAACCTTTCTTCATAGGTAGCCACTGAGTCTTCCTCTTGCCTCAATTCCAAGAATTGTTTCTCCATCCTAAGTCGAACAACCTTAGGAAAATAGTTTTCAAGAAACATACCTTTGAATTCATCCCAGTCGATAGCATCAATCTCATCAGCGTCCCTGATATTTTTAACCATCGACCACCACTGATCTGCTCCACCCTCCAAATAGTAAATAGCAAGACTAACCTTTTGATTGTGTGAACACCCCATGGCATCGAAAATCTTCTCCAGTTATTTAATCCACCCTTCAGCTAGCACAAGGTCAGATGATCCTCTGAATTATGGGGGATGTTGCCTCATGAAATGTTCCACCACTAACATGTTCCTCTGTGGTTGATCTGGATGATCTCGTGCATGGATACCACCACCATTTATCTCTTGAGTCAAATGCTCCATTACTGGAACAAACTGTTCAGCTCCAATTCCGACCATCTCAGGATGCTGATTCGGAAGGTTATTTCCTTCTGCATGCCTTCCTAGCACTGCTTCCCTGTTTCCTCTACGGAAAACCATTCTGAACAAACATGTCTTAGATGAAGCAACATGGTAATCTTCAAATGCTATATCACTTAAATTTGACCATAAAAAAATATTTTTGGATAATCATTTAATAGAATTATAACTCCTAAAGTTATCTAAACCGGCCTCTGATACCAACTATAAGGCCCCAGCCTTAAACCTTACTTAATCTTGAGTTGTTACAAGATAACACATTGAGGATCTTTTCAGGTTTAGAGTTTTAGAGAATTAGATCATAAAACTTGCATTACATTCCATATATAAACAAAGTGGTTACATAAAGATAGTATTCTTCATTCCCATCCATGGAAACATATTTAAAATAAAACATGGATTCTTTCTTGACACTTCCTTGACACTATCATCATATCATGTACCTTTCCCTTGACCTGTGAAAATCATTTCAAAAAAACTTGGGATGAGCATAAAAAGCTCAGTATGGGTTATAAAAACATGGAAAGGAAACATGGGTACATATATACACAAGGATGAAATCATACTTTACCCATAAAACAAAAGCACTTTAATATTCCTCATCAAATCATGAATAAATCATAAAAATCATAAGACATAAAGGTAACTTGAGTCATTCATAACATCCTTACGTAGGGAGTAACCCTCTTGGTTACGTTTGGAATACCCATCACAGTATATTCCCTAAATATCTTCAGAGAAACCTTAACGTTTCACTCCTTCGCGTTACCCAATACATTATAGAGCTATATTGGGCTCACCCGCCCTTAGTTTATCACGGAACCACTCGTCTTCATAATAATGCCCAAGAACCTCAACATAATCATATCACATAAAACATGCATAAAGGAAACATAACATTTCCACCTTTCAATCACAAGATATCAATAAAACACATTGATATAAAAACATTATGAAAACCATTTTCAATACCAAAATAAAAGAAAAGTAAAACATGGTATTTATTTTTCTTTTAAAAACAAGGTATGGCTTGTAGAGGAAGCTGAAACTCAAATAACGGTCATGGCGGCGGAGAAGTCGTTGTCGCCGCATACGTACGACAAAAACATTCCCTTTTGTCGTTTAGTAAAATGATTCGTATAAAAAAGATTCCTTTTGGATAAACGTAAAAGTCAAAGGGGATTATACACCGTATAAAAGAAGGTTGTGTATAAAACAAAATATGCCTCAATGAAAGGAGATTGAGATGAAGTCCCATACCTCGGGTCCGACTTGACTCGATAATTATTTAATGTCCTGAATAATAAACTTGAGTTAATTTCTACTTGTTTGAGATCCTTTTTCAAGTTCATTATTCCTTTTATATCACTTATTTCCATTTCAGTAACACTATGTAATTATTTAAGTTAATAACGGTCGTTTTAACGATCATTGGTACTTGAGTCAAAAATAAGCCCTTTATAATTACATGTTGTTCATGTATACATTGTATCCAGAATGGTATTCATGATGTAGATATCATATATGTCATATATATACAGCACATTCATGCATTTATAATATTACATAATCATTTAGAGGTAAGAAATGAAATGCATCGTTCATGGAGACGGTAAGCCGTACGTACGCATGAATGCTACTTTCATTTCTATTTCGTATTTTATAGAATGGAATCATAATTATATAAAGGTATATTATAATTCCAGTACAATATCATTTATAATATCATAGTTCCATCCTTTATACGTCCCACATATGGTATTTAATGAATCAAATCACTTTGAGGGGGCGGTAGTCCGCACTTCCATAAATGAAGATATCGCGTTCACCCATAATGGAAACCATAAAGGTATGACCAAAAAGGAAAATACAGAAGCTTAAGGAAAACACAAACATATTACATATCATATATAAATATAGTGACATCTTAATGGCCACCTTTGAAGGTGTTAAAAGAATGTTGAACAATCATCGTTTCGGGAGGCATAAATTCACCATCCACGGAAACAGTATGTTCGTTAACCATTAGATGTAGGTGTGTGTAAGTGTAGCTCAAATACTTATTATAAAAACATCCTAGTATATTGAGGATACTGGAGTTGTTACAAAAGAAAAGAATAAAAAGAGTTTAGGGGGTTGGAGAAGCAAAATAAAACAAAAGGACTCAAAAGAAGACATTACCTTAAAATCAGGTAACTCCCTTTGGTTTGAGCTCAAAGGCTTCCTTGGGAAGACTTCTTCCCAAAGTGAGGCTTCAAGGAGTAAGAGAGGGAAGTGGAGAGACAAAATGGGCAGGGGTTGGCCGAGCCAAAGGCTTTGGGAGTGTGGGTAAGGAGGTAGAGGTGGGGGCCTTTTATAAGAGGAGAGGAGGGGCACTCTTGGAAAATAAAGATAAGTTACTTTATTTTAAAATGAGTTTCGGATTCAAAAGGTCACACATTGATATAATTCAAGGATAAGGTGATAAGGATTCGAAATCCACTCATCCAATTGGTTTTTTCCATGTGTAGGTATTATCTTTCCATTTTATTTAAATCGTTAAATAATGAGGTCATTACTGCATCATCATGATGTCATAAATAATTTAATTTATTTAATGTCTAAAAATTATAAAAAAAATACTATGATGTAGGAAATCTTTTTATATTTCCAATTACTATTTATAGTAAATAATATGACTTTTATAACCCCATGTAAAAAAAAATTAGTAACACAACTCATGTTTGTGTCATTTGTACTTTAATATTAAATAAAGAGTTATTTATGTCATTTCCCAACCAAAGTGGCTCCATGGGGTCCCCAAGTTGACCCATGGATTGTCTTGGTCGGAAATGACACATCCAATGAGGTTAGGACATGTTTCAAGCTCATCTCATACTATTAAAACATTATTTTTACCTTAAACTACACTAATTTCCACTAATCGCGATTAAGAAATTAAGAGTTACTATTCACCAAAAAATTATTATAATCTCATTGAACCACATTTTACTTCTTAATGACAACCATGTATGTCGGATTTTTGAAATTCAAAACAAAATTATGGCAAAGTTTCATTTAAATGGAAAAATTAGTTTTTATAAGTACCACTTAGTGGTTTCACTATTCATCAAAAATTGAAGTTTTTCAGAAAAATACCAAAAATTCACCCTAAGCTATATCTGACATTACGAATTCAAAAATGAAGTCTATTTTAAAAAATTCAAAGCATATAAGTCACATTAATTAATTTAATAATTAATTCCTGCTGTCAGATCAAATAGCGTGTTTTTATGAAACAATAAGTATCAAAAGATTGACACCAGTTTAAGTCCAATTTCAAAGTGACATTGATTCCAATGACCACCATTGGATTAAATGGTAAAAATATATTCTAATTTCACTTCAATACCAATTCAAAATATAATCTAATCATATAAATAAATTAGATTAAAAAGCAGTTTTGATGTAAAATGCAGTATTTTTCACTATTCATTAAAAAATGAACATTGTCAGAAAAATACCAAAAATTTACACAAAGTAAATTTTGATGTCCCAATCAGAAATAATAAGTTTATTTTGACAAAAATAGTTTATAAAATTGTCAAAAGATAGATTCAAAAATGGTTTTCCATCAAAAGGCAGTAAAACAATCTTTTAAAAATATTATTGTATTCTATGCTTAAGATTGGATTTATTTTCATTTTAAGCCTCTAAAACACTATCTAATTCATTAATAGACATAAATAAAAATATCTATTATTAATTACTTACCTGGAATGTTACAGGGAGTTTCACAAAAGTGTGTATTTTTAAAAAGTGTACAATTGTTTGAAACAAATAGGGGTTTTATCAAAAAAAGGGTGTTTCAAGAAAGATACTTACGTGATCTTAATTGAACTTGGGAAAAGGTTTTTGGAATGCATTGAAGTGTTATAAGTGAACCTAAATGATGGAAAACATCACCTTCATGTTCTCTACTATGAGATAAACCTTCATGTCAATAAATTGAGAAAGACTTCAACCAAATAATTGAACTAGGGGGTCGATGAAAGTGATCTGAGGGAGGAAGTGTACTATCCATAAATCCTTGTTAAGGAAGTGTTCTCAAAAAAGAGTGACCATGTCTGATCAATTATAACCCATAATATCTAGTGAATATTAGTGGATTCTGGTACCACTGACACATTATCAGTGTATTCTACTTGGACTATCTCATAGTGGTGAACTAAGGAAAATTGTTTTGTTGTGTTTTATTCATTCTTTCAAAAATAACATTTTATTCCAAGAAAGTAGAAAGAAGGAAGAGTCTTAGGGTGGAAAAAAGTGATACAGGCCAAGAGAATCACCCATTACAATGAGATTAAAATCCTAAGGTAAAGACATAATGCAATTATAAATAATGAATTTATTAATAACACTTCCTTTGTTAGACAAGAAGTGTACTAAAAAATTCCCCTATCTCCATGTATGGCTCACCTCAATGTCCTGGCCCAAAAAACATCCGAAACTTCCTAATAAAGTATTATAGGTCCCAAGAAGTTCTTGTTTTCTCATAAAGAAGTCCAACCAAAGTCTTGAAGTTATATTCCACCATATAAACAGAAATTCCAAATGTAATGAAAAAGGTGAGACCACTCCACATCGCCTGAGCCTCCTCCCTGGTATAATTTCTGGACCCATAATTGGTTTTGAAATCGAGAACCATTGAGCCCCTGTGATATCTATATTTCATTAATATATTTTAGAGTGTTTAAATAAATTAATTTCTGTATTTAATTGATTAATCTTGACAATTTTTGAAATTATTGACTTTTTCTGTGTTTTATGATAGTATATAGCATATCTTTGTAAAAGGAGTGAAAAGAGACAAATATTGGAGCCAAAATCCACATTGCCTCATGAGAGAAGTGAATCAGTGAGACACTGGATTTTTGAAACCAAAGTAGAGCTAAAAAACTGGAGTGGGACATTTATATGTTGTGTATCTGATTACATGACATGAGTTTTGTCAAAAAAAAAATTCCACCACCCTGTGAAATTCATGAAGATTACACGCTCTTAGAATAAGTTACACGTCGTGTACATGAATACACATCGTGGATGTTCAAGGTATGAGATAAACAAAAATGACACTAATAATAAGGATTATATATCATGAAATCTTTGATATATAGAAAAATAATAATTTTGGGGGCTGAGGGTTTTACAAAAAAAATTATTTATTCACACCTTGGCTACATAGTAGATGGATCCCAAATGGATGGAGCCTATAGATGACTGTTAGAGAGACATTCGCACATAGATTGATGATATTGAGCCCTGGTTCACCATCATTATTGGTCTCATGTCTTCCTTAGGTACCCATGTTTCTTGTTATCATTATGTCTTACATGATATGGTAGTTTTCTTTATATCAGGTGATGTGATTGTTGGAAGATGTGATGCTTAAGGATTATTTATAATTTGTATTCTTTTTATGGATTATTGTAACTCCATTTATCTATTCCAATTAATATGATTTTCATATTTCATTGCCATTTTTTCATTCTGAGGATTATAATTTCATTGCATCAATTAATTAGCCTATTTTTTGTATGACCATTATGAAATATAGGTTAGTTATGTTTTGATATGGTTTTGGGTTTCCTAGTTTTGTGACTAGATTTAGTATATGAACATTCCATTAGTGAAATCATATAATTAAGTGCAGGGTACCTAGGACAAGGATCCCTATTGACCCAATTCCAACACAAAACATGAATAAATTCATTATTAATTGAATCCCTAGTGCACGGACCTAATATCAGAGAACTTGTCATTCCTATTTTCTTGAAATCAAACCCAATACTTGATGCACCTTTTATCTTTCCCCTAACAAACTAAACAATTTGAATTTCAATTTCTTTAATTAATTTAAAACTTATGGATTGTCCTTGTGGGTTTGACACTCAGGCATTCCAAGTACTATATTTTTAGTAATATGACTAATTCTTATAAATTATTAAATTTGGGTAGTACTATAGGAAATTAATGACAACCTGTGCTTTGTAACCCTATCAACCCTAACCAGACCACCTCCTCGCAAAATTCCCACTAAAAAGGATCCATCATCATTCAACTTCAAGACATGAGAAGAACGGTACCAAAATTCCCATCTCCCTTGATACCTAATATCCATTTCCATAATAGGACATTTAATACATGATATACTTCCCCTAATAGATATAAATAATTCTACATCAAGTATATGATACACAAGTTCTTCCACAAGAGACCTTTCCTAAACTTGAATACATTAGTTCAAGAAACTGAATACTTCTCTAACATTGTTCCTTTCCTCCCACAAAACCCAACACATGGTTGTGAGGACCATACCATGGAATTTTGTTTCCCCATAATTATATACAACTCCATGAAACCGTTCCTCCAATAATTCTAGAAGATGATCACCATACACTGATACTCCCATGAACTGTCTGGTATTAGCCAATATATTGTTGTTGTATTCTACTTTGAAAAATATGTGCTACATAAGATTTAGATCATGGTATATCACAGCACATAAAATGTGATACCAAGGAGATTCCCTTCCTATACACAATATCATCAATAGGAATAGACCTATTAATTAAATTCCAAACTAGGAAGTTAATTTTAAATGGGATATCCTTACACTGAAGCATGCCTGCCCAAAAATATCGCACATGGGTTGCAAGGATCCAACCATGATAGTCCCTAATATTGAAGCCTATAGATGATGACTTTGAGAGAACACAAAAATAAGGACTGTTAGTTAGCATAATGGACCCAAATAATATATTTTGGTCCTCGCTGAGTGTTGAGTTGATAATATCTAGAAATAAGTATGTCTTAGTAAAGGACGAATTCAGAGCAGGGTAGACTAAGAAGAACAGATCATCACCCACATAATATTCATTCAAAATACTAATACTGTCATTCACACTTTCTACTTAAGTGTTTCTATTTTAGACATCATACTGTGGGAAATCCCGGACTTCTTACCCTAGTGAGCTAATCATCCTCTCCAATTAGATCTATACCTACATTTTTGGAACTTTTCCCACACAGAGTTTCCCTCAATGATATCCTAACCCACAAATCCTATATTCATTTCATGAGCTATAACACACTCTGAAATTTGATACCCCCTCATAGATAAGCCTCACCATTCATTCCTTGGAATCCCAATGAAATTTACCTCTTTTGTTAGCATCCTATATAACCTCCATCATAATCTTCTCAACATTTTTGATATCCCCCTTGGGAGACTTGATAACAGGAAGACTGTGCATGGTAATGGAGGTGAGGATATTGTTAACAACAATGATTCTTCCTCCAAAAAAATATAATATTTATTTCAATTTTGAATACATTTAATGATTCTAAAAATAATACCATTAAATAATACTTTTCTGATCCAACCATCCAAAATAGGGGCTCTAAGGTAATATATTGATATATTACACCTTTGAATCTACATTATGTCTTGTATGGAATTCCCAATACAATGGGAGTAATTATTTGCAATATACACACTAATTTTGGCATGGCTACTCCTGTTCCCACTCCAATTTGAAACATGCACTAGTTTCATCCAAGAGTCACAGGTATCTTGATGGAAACTATCATCCAGCACCGAACCAGCTCAGTAGAAAAAGTAGGTGCTACACCAATCATCCCTCTTTGAGTTCACTACTAATGAAGAATGATCAGAAAAAGATATTTTTATATCTTTAAGAGAAGATTGGGGGAAGGATTTTATGCCTTTCATATTGACCAAACAACAATCTAACTAGCTCCATATCATCACGCACCCCTTTTGGTTATTACACAAAGTAAATCATTTTACCAAGTTTCCCAAGACCAGAAACTCATTCATATCCATTAATTCAAAAAAAAATTATTATCCTAGATTAAATAAGAAACCCATTCATTATTCTATGAAACCACATCAACACAGTTGAAGTCTCCACCATGAAAAATGCCACACTTCCAGGATTGAAGCCTAAGATATGATGCCATAAAAAATTTCTCTCTAATGAAACACAACTGGAATATATGAGAGAATGATTTCCCCTCTCATATTGTTCACTTTAATGGTAATATGTAGGGATGATATATCAACATGATTAACAGACATATTTTTCCTCTAAATAATCTAAATATGGGAGTTTCATGAAAATCCATGCATGCCATCTGAGAAACCTATATGTCCGGCGAAGGTAGATAATCTATCCAATTTCAACATGGGTTATATAATAGCCAACATAGGGGTGTTATAATTAAGATATTAATTAAAAAGAAAATACCCTTTTTCCTGTGATTTTATACCCCTAGAATTATAAATAATGAAGGATATCATTGGCATAGAATGATGTTGGCATTACAGCCATAGGACCCATTGGGTTGAGAAGTTGATCAGGAAACACTGGTCTCTTCCTTAACGTTATCCCAAGTGATCTGACGACCATCAAAAAATTTGGGAATCCCCATAAAATAAATTCTCTTCAATGGTCGTTTTGATTCCAAGATCACCACCTTGGACTCAACACTAGCCACATATTCAAAATGTTAATGTGAAGAAAAGGACACATTAGAAAAACACTCCACATTAAGGACATTTTCTAGATGCATAGAAAATGATGAACCAATGTATGAGCTCTCTAATGGAAAATTCATGTCCCCCTACGACACCGAGGGAGAAGGTGCAGGAGCCCCAACCTCCACCCATGAGATAGTATGAGTTATTCCCACCAAGAACTCTAGCCCCATTTAGCCTCTATCACCACACTAAAAACACAAGGAGCCACATAAAAAGAACCTGGTAGAAGTTGAATCCCAAGAGAATAAACCATCATTAGAGAGGTTTCTGGAGAAGAATCTTATGGGGAAGGGAGATCAAGAGTTGAAACTTTTCCATTTTGGAGGAATCCTATGTGCCAATGTATGCTCCATAGCTAGATCCTGAACTTTACTTGAAATATCTGAAATAGAATTATTTGGGGAGGCATTAGAAACTATCAACTTTTTTCCTAGAGGCCCAAGACGATTGTGCCTATAGATGGATATTGAGTGACAATTCATATGATAAATCTCAAAAAACATTGGAAGGACTTGATAAAAGATCCATTTGGGCAACGAGAACTCATCACTAGAATGGATGAGAGAACATAATGGTAAGGAAGATGAAATATTCGGCTCCACATATATTCTATCTAATTAAGAAGATTGTAGGATCCTTTTCTCCCCACCCATGGATAAAAAGAGTCCAAAATCATCACCCATGTTTTGTTGGAGGGAAGGGTTGTGTGGAGGTAGTGGGAGCCCCAGAATCATGATCTTGACCACCTCTAAACTCAACTCCTTACCCATATTCATATCCTAGGACCAACATGATAATGAGAATCTCTATGAACAGCAGGACCATGATTTTCGGGACCAATAAATAATTAAATATGACCTAGAGAACATGTTAATATATAAGCTAAAACTATAAATTTTTGGGGGAGGGAATGGATGATCGAGTCCCTAGAAATCCAAAAAATCTCAAAAAAATCAGGAGAGGTAGAATCTATTGATCATATATATTTTAATATGATGAGTTACATTACAGCCAAGTCTATGTGGCACAAACTAGAAAATATTTATGAAGAAGATAAAAAAGTAAAGGAGGCCAAAATTCAAGTTTTGATCAATCTATTTGAGTATCTAAAAATACATCTAGATGAAAATTTAGATAGTTTAATTAATCATATTACTGAAAGTTTTAGAGTAATTATAGGACATGGGAAAGAATTAATGATATTAACATTTTGAAGAAAATACTTATAAGGCTTCCACCTTTATACAATCCAAAACCATCATCCCTTGAGTAAAGGTATATTTATATGATTTTTCATGATGATATTATAAATAGTATGGTGTTTTAGGAAATGAGAGTCAAACTACAAGATACAAAAAATAGAGTAAGGAAATGGAATTCAAAGCTATCGAAAAACACGACATTACCAAAGTTAGTGATGATGGAGATGATATAGATGATGATACTATTTCTCTTTTTTCTAAAAAAATTAAGAGAGGGAAAGGGATATTTGAATGAAATATTCCTTTGGATTGTTTTTCATGTGCTAAAATAGGTCACATTGCTAATCAGTGCTGAAGGAAATTAGATGATATATAAAATGAAGCCAAAATCCTGTAGAGGCCTTAGAGGAGGATCATGAAAAAGAGTTAATTCACATCAGGAAAGAAATTGAAAAAGAAGATATTTATTTTCAAAGAGAAACAAGAAGATAAATATTTTTTACTAGGATGTATAACCAAATTTTAAATCTAATTTTGAATATTCTATAATGGATATAGGTGAAATGGTAGAACCTGTGAAGGAAAAAAGTCAATTAGTTGGATAGTGTTGTCAATCTCAAGGTGGAAATTGAGGGTGGTCTTGATAATATTTACATTGAATGAAATAGAAACATAAATATTGGAGACTTTTTGGAAGATTCATTAGAGTATGTGGATTATCTTGAAGTAGAGATTAGTCGATTACATGGTGAGGTATAAGTACATTTGATAATTCCTAAAATCGTGTAAGTGGTTTTGGAGTTTAAACTATGGATTGAAGAGTAGTAAAAAGTTATCAATGAACTTTCATCAAGATTAGAGGAAGATGATATTATATTTTCAGGCCATGAAGAATAAGTCATTCATTTAAGGAGTATGATATAAACTAAATAAAAATTAATGGAAATTAATATGATATTATAGTTTGTAGGGTTATAAAATGTAAATCATTTGGAATGAGTTAAATAGGGTACTGAATGAGTAGATAAATCCTTCAACAATAAAAGATATACATTTATGGTCATAAGTGGAATTGTATGTGATTCACAATCATCAAATTATATAAATGAGATGATCCAAAAAAGGGAAGAATAATGATGGACACAACACAAAGGTGTCTAATGTCCTAATAAAAGCACCTTAAAACCAAATGGAGAAGAGATCTGAAAATAATCCTCAATTATCAAGAGATTAACTTTGATCAAAGACCTCTACAAAATGAGTGGAAAAGTGGATTATTTTAAGTTACAATATATGAAATGTTCATTCTATGTCTTTCTAGATCATACCATATCTTATAGTGAAGAGGAATGGAGCTATATAAATAGCGAGGTACCAGGAAGTCAATAAAGGGGAATTATAGCATATCCATCATCATATATAAAAATTAATTTTTATTGTTTTTTTTTCCTGATTATAACATTTGATATAAATATATTCATTTCAGGAAAAGAAAAAGTGGAAATAATAACTAAATAACTCTGAGACAAGTCAATTCTAGTCAAACAATTAGAATTATTCTTGAAGTAAGTAATATCATCTATAAAAAAATATGTGTATGATTTAACCATGCATGATTAAAATTGATTGGATAGTCCATCTTATGCCTCTACTCAATCTCGTATCTCATGGAAAGAAAATACGAATATTTAGAAATAAAACCTAGCATAGATCACACTTAATATAATAAAAAATAGTAGAACTTGGATTCTTGATAGTAGATATGCATCCTACAAGATAAGAAATACAATTTTTTTGAAAAATGTTAAGGAAATGGTTTATGGAATTGTGAGATTCAGAGATGATGGTTTCTTAAGGGTTAAAATAAGTATAAATATAAAATTAAAAAATTATGAGCTGATGAAAATAGAAGTGCTCCATATAGAAGGATAATGTCATAATATTCTGAGTGTGAGTCAACTCTATGACTCAAAACTAATAGTGACATTTAATAAAAAATAATGCACAATTAAATTAAAGGTAGGTAATTCTCTCATGATTCTATCATATGTCATGATCGTGCCATCGCCTTCCCTACCTGGCCATTCCTGGCTTGGGGAGGAGGATCTTCCCCTGACATCATCATCTACCTATGTTCCCCTATTATCCCCTTTCACTGACCAAGCTACCCTTCCTAGATTTCTGTAAATTGACATTTCCTATAAGGTCCAATCTTTTGAAAATGGAGTTTTATCTGTCTCTCTTTCTTCCCTAGAGTTCACTAGATCATCAATAATGTTGGATCTATCCTTGTTTGATTGCTTCGGGATGTGTCGCCCCTCTGTGGATTCCTTTGACAGATTCATATCCTCAAAATCCCCATTTTCTTCCAGGTTTATGGTTTTCTCTCTTTAGATGGTTGTTTGAATTTAATTTGAAGTGCGACACTCCTATTTCTGCAATTTGTATTTATCCCTCAGATCTCCCTTTACCTTTTAAAAATCCAACAGTTCTTCACATGATCATAAATATGGTAGAGAGTTTTCTCTGCTTGAAACATCACACTCACAGTGTGTTTCATACTATCTCTCCAAGGATTTGAGTTGAAGTTGATGTATCCAAGAACTCACTAGATGTCATCTGCATCGAGGTTTAAGGATAATTGAACTGGTATCAGAAGGTATGTATGAATCATGGCTTCCTTTCTGTTCGTCTTGAAAGCATCTCGACCATGAAGCTAGAATATGTCGGCATGTTTTGTTTTGAAATTCTGGGGAGGCCCCACCTTCTTTATGAGAGGATCATCCCATGTAGGAAGGAGTGGATGTCTCTGGTAATATTTCTCTTGTAATGGATCATCAAACTAATGGGAATCTGAGACTTCCTTCTACCACCTATAAGGAGGTGGGACTAAGGAACCCTCCCATATATGTAGAAGTTGTTAAATCAGTTTTCAATTCTCCCCAAGATGTCCTGGCCTTGGAAATATCTAAGGATGGATCTTCTGGTATTAGGAGATCTCTAAAGATGGAGGTTCCTGCAGAATAGGGGGTTATGTTGAGTTCAGTGAACAACCCATTCTCAGTTAAGGTCTCAGACTGGATAGAACAGGTCCTAGGTAAGGGCAAGATACCTCCCTCTCCTATTAATACAAGTATATCTGGAGGATCTAGTGGTTCTCAAAACCATTTTTCATTACTGGGTGAATTTGATCCTCCCCTATTTGAATATGGATCCCTTGATATGGGGATACATGAAAAAGCTCTATTCTTTACAAGTGTGGTCAGATGATAAAGCACAGGTCAATGAGTCCTCATTAGAATCTTGGTCCTCAGACGACAAGGATGCGGAAATTGCAGAATATTACCTTCGGTCTGCTTTAAAGAAAGGAAAGAACACCCTGGTTGATTCTGATGGGTTTATTCAGCTTTTTTCAGAGGCTGCGGAGACAAAAGGACTACTAAACCTTACCTATTCCTCATGTTACAAGGGATTATATCAAAGGAAAAATCCCTCAAGAGAATTTAGAAGTTGTTGCGAACATCACAAAGAATAAGAAAGATACTGAATCAGACAACATCCTGGATATTCTAATGAATCCTAATGATGAAATTCTAGAGGAGTATTTGTTGATCAAGGTATCAGAGGATGACACACATAGAATTTTCAAAACACCATTGCATATTTCTTTAAATGAAGAACAATAATCTTAGAGAGACGAACAGAATAGGATTTTGATACATGGTTTCAAAGAGGAAAAAACAAGGCTAGTAGAGCATCTGCATACATGGGATAGGACAGCATTTCACTTCTAGGATCTCATCAAGGTCAACCCGGATAATGGAGGCCATCTCCATTGAATAATTTGTATTCAAGGTAAAGGATTCTAACCACTTTAATTTTTTCTGGAATGGCCTGACACTTTTTTATGAGGATTAACTTCTCTTGTATTTTGAACTGGTAGTCTTTCCACTTTTTCCTTAAAATTACTTTTAGAAATAAAAAATATTTTTTGGGGGGAGTTAATTATCTCATGAATTAATAGTGGATAAATTGAAATTTTTACTTTGAATATAGTAAATAAAACACTTTTTCCTTAAAAATTGAATAGTAAGAAACTTTTCCAACCAAATTTTGGGTCTCATTAATAAATATATCATGGAATTATCATCCAATAGGATGTTTATTATATACATTCCCAATCTGAAGTGTGGTCGAGAAAAGAAATGTGATGCTTGCATATGAGGAAAGAAGGTATGTAATTCTTATTGGCTAAGGAAAAAATGGTATCAAATCTACTTTCTCTAGTCCACATATATGTGTGTGGTACAATGAATGTGGACATAATATATTCAGATAGGTAATTTATTATTTTTATTTATGATTATTATAGAATATATTGTGTGATTTTTATACAGCATAAACAAAAATTTATTGAATTCATGAAGAGATATCTCTAAAGAGTTTAGAATGAAACTAGATGCACAATAATTATATTATGACATGATATTGGAAATGAATACACATCCATTGAATTTTAAAATTACCTCTAAAAACATAATATCAAGCATAGAGTTTATTCAGTGAAAACACCTCAACAAAATGGGGTCGTTGAATGCATAAATAGATAGGTGAATAATATGGTCAAAACTATATTGATTGAGAGTTTTGTTTCTAATAATTAATGTAAAAAGGATATTCAAGTTGTCTTGTACACTAAAAATAAAATTCTACGAGTAAAGAACAATATTTGAGATATGGCGTAGAAGGAATTCCCCACTAATGTATTACAATAAAAAACAAAGAAGGGAATCAAGGCACGTATGGTGATAATGTGGATGAGAGAATATTTATTGGATAATAAATAAAGAGTAAAGCCTATAAACACTATAATAATAAACTTATAATTATTGTGGAATGAAATTATGTATAGATAATTAATGACAATACTATGAATAACTTGAGGAGCTCATATGTTGATATGATTGAATATAAAGAAGAAAATGGAAAAGGGTTAGAATCAAAAATCTAAATTATGAAAGGATTTCCTACTATTTAGGGTACACTAAATGATGATGATTCAAAAGTAGAATCTAAAGAGGAAACCATTTCTAAAAAACTCTACTTGGGCCTCATAGAACAAATAGAGGAGTTGATTTTTATCAATACAACATCATTGCATATTGGAAAAAACATACGCATTAATGAAGAATTAGAAATAAAGCACATTTTTCTATCCTATTAATTGCAGAACCACCCTCGTTTGAAAAATAATCAGAGGATTAATCATGGGTTAAGTACACAAATGAATAATTGGATCATATTCAAAAAACAAGACTTTGGATCATGTTGAGAGGCATGAACACCCAATGTTATTGGAATAAAGTGGATCTTTAAATATAAATTTGATGATGTAGGAAATGTGATTGGAAACAAGTAACACATGGTGTGTAAAGGATATGAACAAATATGGTACAAGGTTTATCAAATGGATTTTAAAATAGAATTCTTAAATGTTTTTCTTGAAGAAGAAGTCTACATTGAACAAAAAATGGAAATTATGATGGGAGATGATGAAATAAAGGTTTATAGATTAAATATGGCTCTTTAGTTTCTAAATAAGGCACCATGTATAGTGACCCATTCATAACTTCCATGGATATTACATCATTTTTTTATGAATATTTAGTACATTAAAAAAGTACACGCCTGGGGACTGTAATAGTTTGGTATATTTGGAAACATGGAAACATAATATTTTATCTTGGTGAAATGTCTTAAAAATGTCCCTTAAATATATTATCTTTTAGTGATACTTAAAACATTTATTTATAACATCAGGAAAGGAAAAATAAGAAAGGGGGTTTCTCAGATGCTCAATAAGGGTAAACAAGGGAGATATGTATGCATAACATGAGCATAAGGGAATGAGAATATCAACATAACATTAGAAGATCATACCCTTTATATAAAATATCATAAAAATGAATCAAGGAATAAATATTGATAGTTCATAAGGCATGTATCATAAGAAAATCAAGATTATAATCCATAAAATCATAACAAATAAATAAGTTATAAAATTTATGGAAAACAAGTAATCATATAAAATGGTTTCCATAGTATTCAAGGAATCACTACAAATTATATCTTAGTAGAATTGGTTCACTACATAAACCATCTTAGTTTTCATGGTTCACTCACATGACCATATTAACAGTCATGGTTCACTCCCAATACTATCATAGCAGAAAAATTCCATTACTGAACAGTGTTAACTCCCTATTCCAGCCATGTCTATCTCATGAGATATAAATCTTTACATGATTCATTAGAGGGAGATATAGGTCTCAACCACATCATAATGAAATCATACATACATATGGGAAAAAATCATAAACAGTCTTATCATAACCCTTAAAATGAAATGTGTATCATAAATATGTCATTATATGATGACATATGGAAAAGAGATAGTTTTAATAATCATTTCATCAAGGAATAACCCATGAAAAAATGGGTTTCATAAGTATAAAACTTGTGATGTTAAATGGGTTTCATAACATATAACACATGATAAAAAAATGGGTTTCATAAAAATCATTCCATCCAAACATAGACCATTCAGACTAATAATATGAATAGAACCCTTAGATAATATCCCCATAAAAGGCCTGAGTGACACCAAATGATGTCATATTAGATGGAAAATAATTTTGAAATTTATTTTTAAAATATTTATTGTGGAAAATATCCCTTCTTATTTGAAAATTAAATTAAAATGAATAATCTTTTCAAAATCATTTTCTTTGAAAATAAACTTAAAAACTTATAAAGGAAGATATAAAAAAATTTGAAAACCATTTTCCCTAAAATTTTGTAAAGGAAAATTGAAAAAAACTATATGAAAATAAATTAATATTTTATAAAGTTTTCTTTAAAACACTTTGAAACACTTTTTCTTTAAAAATACATTGAAATTTTATAAATAATTCTTGAAAATATTATGAAAATATTTTTCTTTGAATATTTTTTGAAAACTTATAATGAATGCTAGAAAATATTTTGAAAAACTGTTTCTTTGAAAATAATTTTAAAACGTATAATGAATGCTTGAAAACAATTTGAAAAAAAAAATTATTTAAAAGAAATTGAAACTTATAAATAATTCATGAAAACATTTTGAAAACAATTTTCTTTAAAAAAAAATAAAAAGTTATCAAGAATGCTTTAGAACATTTTTAAAACCCTTTTCTTTGACAATAATCTGAAAACTTATAAATAATTCATAAAAACATTTTTTATTTTTTCTTAAATATAGTTTGAGAACTTATAAGTAATGCATGAAAACATTTTAAAAGACATTATTCGTTGAAAATACATTTAACAATTATAAATAATTCTTGAAAACCATTTTGCTATAAAATAAATTAAAAAAATATAAAGAAATTTAATCCTTTTTCCTCAAAAACATAAAAAATGGACTAAAAACATTTAAAACACTTTTTAAAAGTAAACAAATTTGAAACCATTTCATAAAACATGGATTTGAAAGAAAAAAAATTCCTATCAAAGAGAGATATAATGTCAAATTTTCTTTAAAACTATTTCTTAAATATATTAAGTATAAAAGAGTACAAAATGGTAAAAATACATGAATATATCATGGATAACCATAGGATAAAAAATAATTAGTTTTATTGATGGATTTATCATAATATATCGTCAATGGATGCATAATCATAAACAATCCCAATAAATGATGAGATTAGAGAAATAAACTATTACCACTTTAGAAACTTTGGTTTATAATACACATGAGAGAATAATATTACATGAATCTTGAAATATAATGAAATAATGATATTTATGATATAAAATTTCAAAGTCTAATATATACACACCAAATAAAAATATGGGTGTAGAACATGGTATGTATCTCAAAAAAGGAAAAATGAGACAAAATTTAATTTACAAATTTGGTAACTTTTTGATACTTAAACCCCATAAAATAAAGATCATAAAATAGATATTTAAATACTATGAAATTTATGTATAATAATAATATAATTCATTCATTGAAATTATATACACCACATAAAAGAATTGAGTGGGGAATATGTCATAAGTCTCAAAGAAATAAAAGGGAGACGTGAAAACCCATACTACTTGAGTACCTTTTGAATCATGATCTCTCCGAATAAATAAGAACAATTAAAACTTTTAATATCATGAAATAAATTAAATTAATGATGTAACATTTCATAGGGTAGTATATACAGCACATAAAATACGTGAGTGTTAAATATGGAATGCATCTCTAGGAAATAAAAAAGTGAGATGAAATTCCATTCCATTAAGTATTGACTTTCTACTTACATGTTTAAACCTCATGTATAATAAATATAAGTTTATTATAAATCTAAAACATAACCATATTATTAAATCTAAGACCATATATTATTTTATTATGACTTTATATTCCTGTTTATTAATAATTCCATGTTAATGTTATTTTCTAGGTAATATCTTCTTTGTTTTTCATATATATTTTGACTTGTTATTCTTGATCCTCTTACTTAGATAATGATGAAACTATTTCAAGAGTTTAAAACATGGTATAGATAAAATATATATTAATTATATATTAATTTATAAAAATTAATTAAATATATAAATAAGAAATTAAGTACATCATTCATGGAGACAGTAGGTTATACGTATGCATGAACGATGTTTCTATTTTCTTGTAATATTTTTAAGGAAATAAAAGTAAATGATATATATATATATATATATTATCTATATAGTATCATTATTATTTCATATATATCATATATTTTCACTAAACACATCGTTAATACATTCCATATAATGTGTGAACGAATCATGTCACTTTGAGGAGGCGGCAGTCCACACGTCCACAAAGTTATCATATTTCTACAAAATTGAAAGAATGACGTTATGTGTTGTATAATAATTAAATAAAAATAAATAAATAAATAATATCATATATGTTATATAAAAATATAAATTCTATCATTATTACTAACCTTGAAAATTGGTAATGGAAGAACGAACGATATCAGTTCGTGAGGCGGTAGACTACTGTACATACAAAGGATGTTTGTGTATCCCATTTGATGGAAGTGTGTATGAGTGTAGATAGAAACCTTGACATTAAAAAATTAATATATTGAGGATATTTATGTTATTATATAATCATGGAATAATAATAATTGAATGGGTGAAAAATGAAAATAAAACAAATGAGCTTGTGGAATTATGTTTTCTCTTCTTTGGGTAACTCCTCTCAGTTTGCACCAAATGGATTTCATGATTTAATTTATGAAAAAAGAGAGGACTTTGAAATGAAGGTAGGGAATTTATAAGAAAATTTTTTCATGTCTTGGATGATCCAAATGGATTTACAGGTTTTAATAAGTGAGGGGCGAGTGTCTTTTTATAGTGGATAAGGAGTGGCATTTTGGTAAATATGAAAAGGTAAACACTAATGAGAAATTTTCATTACATAATCTGTCTCCAATAATCGTCCATAATAAATAAGAGGGAGTATATGGTTGAAATATTTATATAAAACATCTTTTTTACATGGTTTTAGGTTATTTTTCCACTTAATTTAAAGTTTACCCACTAATTAAACTCGTTTTCACCTTAATCGTTGTAATTAATTTTAATTACTTTCACAAATAATTTTGGTCATAAAATATTTTGAAATAATTAGACGTTATAAAATTATCATCTTCAAAATATTATATCAATTTATAAAAATTATAATTACATAATTTGAAATAATTAATTTAAAATCACTCCCACAAACATGTCACAACACCAGGTTTTTTGGGGGACAAAATTTAAAAGCATTAATTATTTTTATATTCAATTTCAATGAAAAATTTATTCCAATGTCCTAAATTAGATTAATTTATGTAAAATAAATATAAAATAAAATTAAAACAAATTAAAAAAATTATTTAACTATATAATTAAATTATATGAAAAATGAAAATTTCAATTAAACTTCAGTATATTTTATTATTCATCAAAAAATGAAACTTCTATGAAAAATTAAAAAAGTTCACCCAAAGTAAATTTTGATATTAATATTTAAAAAATGATGTCTATTTTTTCAAATAGGATCAATAAATGCGTCAAAAAAATATTTAAAATGGGTTTTCAATTAAATGGAGGTAAATTTACCTTTTTGAAAAATACATATTTGTATTCATAAAATTGGATTTATTCTTATCAATTGTCTAAAAACACATAATATAAACATTAAATATTTGTTTGGATAATATATATTTCATTAATGTTTTTTATAAAAAGTGTTCTAGTTAATTTATTATGGTAAAATGTGCTTGACTTTATAAATGAAGTTATCCAACAAAATATTTCCTATATTTCAAAAAAGGTTTTTATTTTCATTTCTAGTTAATTGGTCACAAAAGTATTCTTGTTATATACAATGTAAATCCATATTTTCATAATTTAATTAATCTAATTCCTAACTACCATTACAACATCTAGGTGGTAACTATAATAATATTTTAAAAACAATATTAAAATTATATTGTCGTTTGGTAGAACTCAGTCTTGTGTGCAACACAAGCTATCAAGGAAACTCAGAATTTTTGTAAACAATCCAAACATTTTGTTGCATGTATTGAGAGTTAATAAAAGTGTTTCCTATAGTGTAATAATAACTTGGTTGTTCTTATAATTAAATCCAAACTTAGTTCTTTCCTATAATAAAACCTATATCCATTGTTGTGTGAAATGAAAAATATTAAATTGATTAAATTGATTTTAAAAAAACACAAAATATTAGCGTATTACATTCTACACCCCCCCCCCCCAATTTGTTTTCCCTAAAAATTCAAATGGGTTATCAATGGTTTAACACTTGAAATTCCCTTTCATATAACCCCACATTGTAAAAAATAATACAAAAAATTATTTTAAAGGGAATAGTTATAAACATAACAGCTACCCAATGTAACTAAAAAATTTGTTTCTATATAGAGGAACATAGGTGAAAAATGAAAACATGGACATAGAAAAGAAATATAATTATCATCCTCCAAGGCATAATGCGATATTTCTTTTCCTTCATCATCCTCCAAGGCATAATGTGAGATGGCAGAATCTAAAAATTCAAAACTATTAGGGGTGATACTCAAATCATTTTCAATAAAATTAAAAGAGTTTGAGTTTAAGATTGTATCATCTCCCTGAGTCGGTTTCACTTTAATATCATCTTCAATTGAATGTGCCTCTTGGAGTCGATCTTCACTGGATGGAGGTAGGTATTCAGGCTCCTCCAACTCAGTTTTGGATTCAACTTCATGGATGTCTTCAGTGAAATCAGGAAAGACTAGTGGCACTTCCTTCTTGGCCTTGAATCTTTTTAAGTCATCTTGGAGTTCATCGACAATGGCCATAAAATATTCCAAGGAGATCCATGTTGCTATGCCTCTTTCCACTTGCCTGACCATTATCATCAGTGCATCGACTCTTTGTTAGACGGCCTCCTCAATATAGTCTGCTTCTTCCTTATGCATCTGTGAGTAATTGTTCCATGCAGAATAATTTGAATTTGAATGTATCATGAAAAAGAGTTTTTTTTCAGTTTTTTTAAAAATAATAATAATTAAAGCTATCTAAAATTTAAAAATAGAAAAAGTAAAGTAAACATCTGATTAGCTCCCCAGCAACGGTGCAAGTTTTGACGCACGCCTGTCGTAGGGCGTGGCAAAAGCAATTTCATGTTTCCTAGTGCAGCATAGAGGCTGACAAGGGTCGTCTCACTTGAGGAGACTTCTCAATCGTTTACTTAATATAATTTAACTAAACTACTTATTTTTGGAGTTTTTATATTATCTAGTAAAGGAAAACAATTAAATTAAAATAAATGATAAAACTTACATGAAAGGACAGAATGCAATTAATTGAGAAAGAACTCGGCCTTTATGGGTTGGTTTGTGGGTTTCATCATTCTCCTTGTTGGTATTTAAATTAATTTTGATAATTCAATTATGAGATCTCATTCATGAATTACTATTCTTTTATTTATTGTTGTGAAATCTTGAATGCATTTTTTAATCTTAACTTCACCTCCTCCTATAATCAAGGTTGATGGCACACCTCGATCGAGAGTGTGTCATCTTCCAAGACCTGGCTCCCTCGTATGCCATTTCAACCACTGAATGGCTCAACTCCATCGTATGAAGATCTTGAATCTAGTAGAATGGAGGGAAAATATTTAATAAAATAATAGAAATGAGTTTGAGATCAGTGTCGTGGTGGACGATCTCCACACCTGTGCACATCACTCTTACTCATCACAAACTTAATAAAACATAGGAATTTAAGAACAAAATAATTAAAATTTCCACATAACTCTCCCAGGACAAGTCTCGGGTTAACCCCTCATATATAAGGGTAATAGGTCACGGTGGATAATATGAAAAGAATAAAATAAGAAAAGGATAAAAGATGAATAAGAAAACAGGGAGGATGGGTGGACACAAAAATAAACACAATGCATGAACTTTATTAGAAATCTAAATTAAAAATGAAAACTAAAACTAAAATATATAAAATAAATGAAATGGGGAATATTTGTGTCCGTCCTCCCTCGGTGGAGATCTCCTCCTCTGTGCCTTGAAGGAATGGATGGAGAATGGGATACTTTGAGGAGGAGGTGATGGCCTCCTTTTATAGGAAGAATTCGACCCTCGAAAGTTGACGCGTTTTAGACCCCATTAATGACTTCTTCACTCGTTCCACCCTTCATAAATGTTGTTCACAATTAACTTGGTAGTCTCTACTCAAAATTTCAGCTAATTGGAAAACCGGATGAAGGCGTTATGGATTTTGCATTCTCAGTTTTTGTTTCTGGACAAAGCTTCCAGGATGGTTCCTCTAAATGTATGTCGTTTAATGGACTCCTTAATGACATTCAAACATCCCCAAATTTCTTGCAGAGTCCTCACTATATGTCCTCGTCATATAACAGGTAGAAACACATCATTTAGATATGTGTAGTTAGCGTTTGATATCCGTTACATTGGGTGGGTCCACGCTGTCCACCCAGAAAAAGTCCCAACTTCAATAAATTTTTAGAACCTTTAGATTATCGAATCAGCTCCTAGTACAGAAGACAAAAATGAAGGAAATGAAAAATAAGTATTCTAAAAAAATTTGAATCAGAAAATATGGAATTTTATTTTTTTAGAAATGACCGAAATACCCCTGATGTAAAAATCTGTCATAAATCCAGAATTAGTCGCTTTTCATATTTGGGCTCAAAATAACACTAAAACCTAAAAAAATGACAATTACCCATCCAATAACACTTTTGTGGGATTATAAACAATGATTTACAGTATAAAATATATGAAAATGTGAGCTTCATCACTCCCCCACACTTAAACATTGCACTCCCGGGCAATCATCTTACATCCAAATCAAAATACACACAACAATAAAAAAATGAGAAAGTATCAATGATTTTATCAAAATATAATTCCATCATGTCTCATATATGAATAATTATTCACTATTATTTTCATTTCAATCACTAAAATTTGTTCAACCTCATAAATCAATCCATGTCCCAATCACGACCCACCTCACATTGAATTTTATGTCACTCTTCACTCAAGAGAAATTGAATCTATAGTTATAATCATACTTTAAAATCACATGTATCACCATAGGTTTGTGAAAATACTCATTTCTCCATAGCGTGAAACATGAAAATGAATTTAATCATTATGGCTTTAATTAAGGGATTAAATGATTCTGTGGCTTAGGGTTGGTGGGAAAATTATTAAAAAAATGTTCCATGCTAGAAAGAGGAGGTTGGGCATTTAAGTACAATGCATGATTAAATCAAGTGAAAACATAGGAAATTACTCACTCAATACCTCTTATATATGTTAAAAACAAACCCACCCCTCTTTATGACATGGTACATGAGCCAATAAGTGATTATAATGAATGATATCATCTAAGTTCTCCTTCTTTTTTTTCAAAGATTCAGAAAGGCACAACTTTATTTTTTTTTTCTTTTTTTATGGAGGATGAGCTGAAAATTGAATACAATGAATGAATAACAATTCATGCCCTTGATTTTTTTTGGGAGGGACATGAGTCATAAAAGAATGTATAATGAGGAATTCAATCTCATATCCATTTTTTTTGTTTTCTTTTTTTAGGAGAAATGGATAAAAAAAATAATGCACAATGAAATGATGACACATGACCAATTCTCTTGTTATCCACAGCCCAAAATATTGACACACACTTCACACTACCCATAAATGATACACATCCCAAGGAACGCACACGAAAGGCCCTTCCCCCATACTCAAACTTGAAATAACCAAGCAAAAATACTAAAAGTGCGGGTATGTGAGGAAAAATTGGATTGTAATGTGGCATAAACCTATAAGGCAATTCATGGCATCTAAGTGCTTACGAAGGATAAATGTAATGGTGGGTCTCAAGATTAAATGTGTCTAGCCAAAGATATGCCTTAATCATTTTAAATACATTCCATGAAATCCAAAGCTTCGAAAGAGAATATTCACAAATTCTAGTTCTCACACAAAATTCAAGTTTCCCTCAAGAAAGTGTGGGTATTAGGAAGAATATGAAAAATTGGTTTAGAATACCACACAGGATTGGAAAAATATTTTTAGTCAGTGTTTCATGGGCATGGATTTCAAAAATCAGTCAAACTCATTAAAATGCTTGAAAATCCATTTCAAGGGAAAATAATTCATATCAACAATCATTTAAAATCAATTATTTCCAAAATAATTTCAACTCTTTCAAAATCAATTGATGTGTGAAAATTGATAAGAATATTCATTAAAGCTCAAAAATATGTTTTCGGCCAAAAAAATTAAAGGAGTATAAATGATAATCATAAAAAGTTAACTCCCTTTTGAAATAATGATTCTGTCCTCTTCCTCTAATTATCAGGGCTTCCTTTTGCATTCATGATCCTACACAAGAAAAATTACTCAATTAATCACAAGGATCATTTCATTTAAGCTCAAAATGGAAAGAGGGAGGGATCCACATGATAGACTAATTCATAATACTGAATTTTAAATTCTAGAAAGCATGTAAAGATAAATCTTGGTATGATCCCCCAAGTGGGCCCTGGCATCTTTTACTGCCTCCAGAGGGCAGTACTAGCTTTTATCCATAATCTTTCGGTGGATGAAGCTTCATTAATTTGAAGCACCACATGTGGCTCTTCATAGCTTGTGCTTCATTGTTGTTCTTGTTGAGGAGGACTCCATAGACAGAGTATACCAGATCCCCCCCCCCCCCTTCGCAATTTGGTACAGCTTGCATAGCGGGGGTTGGATGAAGTAGGGAACCTCCTCTTCATTTTTTGCTACTTGTGCAACATTCCCATTCCCTTGTTGTGCTCCACTTAGTAAATATTCAGTGTGTTCAGGGAGCTTTAAATGTTCCTCAACAGGTGAAATTTATTTTCCTTCATCATCCTCTAAGGCATAATGTGAGATGGCCGAATCTGAAAATTCAAAACTAATAGGGGTGATACTCAAATCATTTTCAATAAAATTAAAAGAGTTTGAGTTTAAGATTGTATCATCTCCCTGAGTCGGTTCGACTTTAATATCATCTTAAATTGAATGTGCCTCTTGGAGTTGATCTTCACTAGATGGAGGTCGGTAGTCAGGCTCCTCCACCTCAGGTTTGGATTAAACTTCATGGATGTCTTCAGTGAAATCAAGAAAGACTAGCACTTCCTTCTTGGCCATGAATCTTTTTAAGTCAGCTTGGATTTCATTGACCATGGCCATCAAATATTCCAATGAGATCCATGTTGCTATGCCTCTTTCCACTTAACTGACCGTTATCATCAGTGCATCGGCTCTTCGTTGGAGGGCCTCCTCAGTATAGTCTGTTTCTTCCTCCTGCACCTGTGAGTAATTGTTCCATGCAGAATAATTTGAATTTGAATGGATTATGAAAAAAAGTTTTTTTTCAGTTTTTTTAATAATTATAATTAAAGCTATCTAAAATTTAAAAATAGAAAAATTAAAGTAAACAGCTGATTAGCTCCTCGGCAATGGCACCAGTTTTTATGCACGCCTGTCGTAGGGCGTGGAAAAAGAAATTTAATTTTTTCTAGTGCAGCATAGAGGCTGACAAGGGTTGTCTCACTTGAGGAGATTTCTCAATCGTTTACTTACTTAATATAATTTAAATAAACTACTTATTTTTGGAGTTTTTATATTATCTAGTAATGGAAAACAATTAAATTAAAATAAATGATAAAACTTACATGCAAGGACAAAATGCAATTAATTGAGAAAGAACTTGGCCTTTATGGGTTGGTTTGTGGGTTTCATCATTATCCTTTTTGGTATTTAAATTAAGTTTGATAATTCAATTATGAGATCTCATTCATGAATTAATATTCTTTTATTTATTGGTGTGAAATCTTTAATGCATTTTGGACTCTTAACTTCACCTCCTCCTATAATCAAGGTTGATGACACACCTCGATCGAGAGTGTGTCATCTTCCAAGACCTGGCTCCATCGTATGCCATTTCAACCACTGAATGGATCAACTCCATCATATGAAGAGCTTGTATCTATAAGAATTGAGGGAAAATATTTAATAAATGAATATAAATGAGTTTGAGATCAGTGTCGTGGTAGACGATCGCCACACCCGTGAACATCACTCTTACTCATCACAAACTTAATAAAACATAGGAATTTAAGAACAAAATAAATAAAATTTCCACATACCTCCACCAGGCCAAGTCTCGGGTTAACCCCTAATATTTGAGGGTAATAGGTCACGGTAGAGATATGAGAAGAATAAAATAATAAAAGGGGAAAAGATGAAGAAGAAAACATGGAGTATGGGTGGACACAAAAATAAAAACAATGCATGAATTTTATTAGAAATATAAATTACAAATGAAAACTAAAACTAAAATAAAGAAAATAAATGAAATGGGGATGATTTGTGGCCATCCTCGCTCAGTGGAGATATCCTCCTTGGTTCCTTGAAGGAATGGATGGAGAATGGGATACTTTGAGGAGGAGGTGATGGCCTCCTTTTATAGGTAGAATTAGACCCCCGAAGGTTGACTCGTTTTATCCCCCATTAATGAATTCTTCATGCGTTACACCCTTCATAAATGTTTTTCATAATTATCATGGCCGTCTATGCTCAAAATTTCAGCTAATTTGAAAACCGGATGAAGGAGTTATGAATTTTTCATTCTCATTTTCTGTTTCTGGACAAAGCTTCTAGAATGGTTCCTCCAAATGTATGTAATTTAATGGACTCCTTAATTAGTTCCAAACACCCCCAAATTTCTTTCAGAGTCCGAACTATATGTCATCGGCATATCCCAGGTGGAAACAGATCATTTAAATATGTGTAGTCAGTGTTTGATATCCATTACGTTGGGTGGGTCCACGCTGTCTGCCCAGAAAAAGTCCAAACTTCAATGAATATTTAGACCCTTTATATGATCGAATCAGCTCCTGGTCTAGAAGACAAAAATGAATTAACTAAAATAATAATTCTAAAAAAATTTGAATCAGAAAATTTGGAATTTTAGTTTTCCAGAAATGACCGAAATACCCCTGACGTAAAAATCTGTCAAAAATCCAGAATTAGTCACTTTTCACATTTGGGCTCAAAATAACCCTAAAACCTAAAAACATGACAATTACCCATCCAATAACACTTTTTTGGGATTATAAACAATGATTTATATTATAAAATGTATGAAAATGTGAGCTTCATCAGTCACATTCTAAAAATGTCTACACCTTTATCCTTTATTCAATTAAAAATATTGTAATTACACTAAATTCTTATTTAAAACATCTATGTTTCCTTATTCCAAAGTTTATTGGATATATTCTTTAAATCCAAAAACGTTTTATGATCCATCCATAATAGCATAAACTACTTTTTCAAAATTTCTTTTAGCAGTTGTATGGTAATCAGTACCCTCCAATTTACTTATTCATATCCAACATATTTTTTCCAAACAAAATTATATTAAAATAATTAATGTATTATGGGTTTTCTTACCTTAGTCAAAATTCCACCTTTCCATTAAATAACTTTTCAATTCCATCATAACCATTAAACATATTCTTATAAATCCTTAGTGAAAAAATAAACTAAAAAATCCTTACATAATTCACCATTCATAATTCTTGAATCCAATTACATAAATACTTCAATTATTATGATTTATCCCTAATCCATAAAAAGGATTCCTCGTCCTATTACTTAATACCTCTTTTTATTTACATTTAATCCATAGTGTCATCATCATTAGCAATATAACCATTACTAATTCCACCTTGCTGATTCTCTTCAAGTTCTTTCCACTTAGGATATCAATTTTCATAATTAACATTCATTCCACACTTAAATCATTTAACCATCAATGATGTATTAGGGATTCCAATATTAACATTCATTTTGTTAACCGAACTCTTCATTTTTTATTTATAGTTACTTTCTTTGTGTCATTCTTTTCCTCATTCAATACTAATTCACATATCTCTAATACCTTCACTTCGGTTCTTCTTTCCACATTCTTGACCCAAATAAAATTAAATATTCTTTCCTTGATGGTCTCTATTACCAAAACACTTAGAAAACTCTTTCCTTCTCTTCTTTAGTTATTTTGATAGTTGGTTAAGATACAAATTAATAATCAAGTTCCTAAAAAACTCATTATACATGATCACAACATCCTTCACTCCTATCATCATCCCATTTGGATGCACATCATCAAATAATCTGTCACATTTAGTGTTAACCCTATTCCTTTTAGTTCCCTCTATTGAAAAAAACTTGGAATCACATTTTAATAAGAACATACCATAGTAGAAAATCACATAATCCTGAAAAATCACTTATTTGATGCCTAAATTATGACAGCTTCTTTTAAATATATGGAACCTTAGGCTTATCCTTAGATACATCCCTAGAAATTTCCTTAGAAATATCCCTACGGATCGCTTTAATATTTTTTCATCCTAGTTATGAATGTTTGACTAAACATTTGCTTAGATACGAACTATAGTGACCCTGTATTAAAAGGCATGGATATTACATCATTTTTTTATGAATATTTAGAACATCACAAAAAAATCATGAGGACTATAATAGTTTAGTGTATTTAGAAACATGGAAATATAATCTTCTATAATAGTTAAATATCTTCAACATATCCCTTAAAGATCTCCCTCATTCATAATCCTACTTAAAAACCTTTTTCCTAACATGGGGAAAGGAAACATAATAAAGTGGTGAGATCAGACGATCAATAAGGGTAAAAAAGGGATATATCTACTCATAACATGAGCGTAAGGGTATGAGAAGATGATCATAAAATTATAGCATCATACTATGCATATTAAAGATCATAAAAATAAATCATGGAATTAATGTTACAAGTTGAAAATAAACGAATCATAAGTGAATCCAGAGCATAATCCATAAAAGAATTACCTAGGAATAAGACATATAGTTTGTTGGGGACACATAATAATATAAAATTATTTACATATTAGTCAAGGAATCACTTACATAGACATCTTAGTGTAATGGTTTCACTCCCCAAACCATCTTGGTAGTCATGGTTAAGTCCCATGACCATCATTGTAGTCATGGTTCACTCCTAATACCATCTTACAAGAAACAATTCCTTTATTAACTGTGTTCACTCCCCATTCCAGCCATGTATATCTTATGATATATAAATATTTACCTAATTCATTAGAGGTAGATATATTTCCCACCCCTCTCATAAATAAATAATATATATATATTCCAAAACATCATAATCAATCATATCATAACCCATGAAATTAAATGGGTATCAAAAATGTGGCATCATATCATAGCCTATAGAAAGGATACAGGTTTCATAATCATTTAATCAAATAATTAACCATGAAAATAAGTGTCTTTCATAACCTTATAACCCTTTATATTTTAATGGGTTTCATAAACATATAAATCGCGAAATAGAAATGGGTTTCAAAAAAATAACGCCATTACAACATAAAACATTTAGAGAAATAAAATGAATGGAACCCTTGGATCATATCCCCGTAAAAGTCATGGGTGATAACAACATATTTCATCTTATATGGAAAATAATTTTGAAATATATTTAAAAACATTTCTTTAGGAAAATACCCTTTATTCTTTGAAAAAAAAAATTTAAACATAAAAACTTTTGAAAACAATTTTAATTGAAAAATTAACTTGAAAACCTATAAAGTAAGCTTTAAAAGATTTTCAAAAACTTTTTCATTTAAAAAATATAAATTAATCCAGAAATTATTTTGAAAAAATTTTTCTTTCTAAATACTTTTAATATTTAAAATGGTTATTGGAAATTTTTTTGATAAACTTTTTCTTTGAAAATAATTTGAAAATATATAAATAATGGTTGAATATATTTTTAAAATATTTTTCTTTGAAAATAATTTGAAAACATAAAAATAATGGTGGAGAACATTTTGAATACATTTTTATTTAATAGTAATTTTAAAAATATATAAATAATTCTTGAAAACCATTTTCTTTGAAATACCATGAAAACTTATAAATAATTCATGAAAACATTTTTAAAACATTTTCTTTGAAAATACATTAAAAACATATAATGAATTCTTAAAAACAATTTAACAACCTTTTTATTTGAAAATAATTTGAAAAAATATAATGAATTCTTAAAAAATTTGAAAGAAACGTTATTTTAAAATACATATAAAACCTATAAAAAATTCTTGAAAACATTTTGAAAAACATTTTTCTTTTAAAATAATTTTAAATCTTATAAATAATTATTGAAAACATTTGAAAAACTAATTCCTACAAATTTTATAAAAGAATATTGAAATTTTTAAAAAAAATCATTGAAAACATATAAAAGAGGTTTGAAAAAAATTAAACTCATTTTAAATATTAAAAAAAATAAAACCTTTTTTTGGAACATTGTTTTGAATGAAAAGAGATTTCTGACCAAAGAGAGAGATAAATTTAGATTTTCTTTAAAACAATTTATCAATTATATTAAGTACCAAAAAGTGGAAAAATTATACCAATACAAGAATATATAATTAATAAAAAAAGAGAATAAAATTTATGAGTTTTATAGAGTGTGTATCATAATATTTCATCAATTTAAGTAGAATCATGAACAATCTTGATAAATGATTATATTATAGCAATAAACTATTCCCATTTTGGTAACTTTAGCTCATAATCCACATGAAATAATAAAATTACCTGAAGTGTAAAATATAATGAAAGAATAATATTCATGCTATATAATTTCATAATGAATAATATACACCCCATAGAAAAATATAGGTGCATAATATGGAATGTATCGCAAAGAATGAAAATTAAGACAAAAATTACTTTATCGATTTGGTAACTTTTGAACCATAAACTCAATGAAATAAATATCATCAAATGGATATGTAAATACCCATAAATTTAATAATATGAATATTATAATACATTTATGGTTAGTATATACACCATATAAAATAAATGACTGGTGAATAAGGCATAAGTCTCACAAAAATAAATTTGAGATGAGAAAGCCCTTACTTTTGAGTAACTTTTGAATCATGAGCCCCATGCAAGAATAACATAAGCTTAAAATTTTAATATCCATAAATAAAAATAATTAATGATATAATATTCCATTGGTCAGTATATACACCAAAAAAATAAATGAGGGGTGAATATGGCATAGATCTCACGATAATAAAAAGTGAGATGAGATTATCTTACCTTAAGTCTTGACTTTATTCATACATGTTCAAACCTCCCTTATTATAAATATAAGGTTATTTTAATATAACAAAGAACCATATTCTTATAAATAATTCCATATATTATTTTATTATGACTTTATATTACCTATTCATTAACAATTCTATGTTAATGTTATGTTCTGGGTAATATCTACATTGTTTTTTTATATGTTTTGACTTTATATTCTTGATCTTCTTACTTAGACCATGATTACCATATTTAAATAATTTAAAGAAATTATAAATATATTATATATTTATTATATATTTATTTATAACAATCTATGAAATATTAAAATAATAAATGAAATAAACCGTTAATGGAGACAATAGGTCGTACATACGTATAAACGTTGTTTCCATTTTCTTATAATATTTTTAAAGAAAAAAAGTAATTTATATATATATATATATATTATATTTCTCATACAACTATTATGTCTTATATATCATATAATTTCAATAAACCCATTCTTAATAATTTCGATTTAAATTGTGAATGAATCACATCGCTTTGAGGAGGCGGTAGTCCACACGTCCACAACCGAAGGTATCATGCTTACATAAAATAGGAATAATGAAGTTATGTGTTATATAGTTGTTAATGAATAATAAATAGATCATAAATATTTTATTTATTATATAAAAATATAAATTAAATCATTGTTACCAAAAAATAAATGTGTAAATGGAATAACTAATGACATTAGTTCGCGGGCTGGCAGTCTGTCGTATACACAAACGATAATTGTGTATCCCGTTTTATAGAATTGTGTGTGTGTTTTAGTCTAAACCTTAACATAACAACATATCAATATATTTAGGATACTTATGTTATTATATAAGCATGTAATAATAATTTAGGGGGTGTATAATATAAATAAAACAAAAGATCTTGTCGAAGGATGTTACCACCTCTTTAGATAACTCTTTTTGGTTTGAACTAAAGGGATTCCTTGGATGTATTTATGATCAAAGTGTGTATTTTAGGATTAAGGGAGGTAAGTTGTGAGATTATATTTTTGGATTTTTTACTAGCTAAATTTATTCATAGGTGTGATGAAGTGATGGGGGTGACTTCCTCTTTATAGTGGAGGAGGTGTGGAATTCTTGTAAATATAAAAAGGTAAACATTGTTGTGAGGTCCCCCAAACGTCATGTGTCTCCAATGTTGTTCCATTTTAGAAAAAAGGGATTATATGGTCTAAATATGTATAAAAAGTTGATATTGGGTATGTTTATAGGTTATTTTTATACTTAATTTATAGTTTAACAACTAAGTAAACTTGTTTTCACCTTAATCATTGTAATTAATTTTAATTAATTTCACAAATATTTTTGGTCAAAAAATAATTTTACCTTATTATAAATAATATATTATAATTATTCCAAATATGGAATCAATTTTTCCAATTTACAATCACATAAGTGGTAGAAATTAATTTAATATTAATCCCACAAACGTGTCCCAATTTTGGGTTTTTAAGTGGAAATGTTTAATACTTTGAATTGTTTTTATATCCAATTTTAATGTGAAATTTATTAAAATTTCCTAAATTGTATTAATTTAGGTATAATTTAACTAAAATATATTTAAAACTTATTTAAATTTTAACTTAACTATATAATTAAATTATATGAGAATGCATTTTACAATTAAAATTCTATATTTTTCACTACTCATTAGAAAAATGAAACTTCTCAGAAAAATAAAAAAAATTAACATAAATTAAATTATAATATTAATCTATCAAAAAATTATTTTATTTTTTCAAAAAAAATTATATAAGTGTCAAAATTATATTTAAAATGGGTTCACCATTAAATGGAGGTAAAATTACTATTTTAAAAAATACATATTTCTATTCATAAAATTTGATTTATTCTTTTCTCTTGTCTATAAAACACATGAGATAAACGTTAAATAGTTGTATGAATATAATATATATGTATATATATATATATCATTAAAATAGTTTATCAAAAGTTTTTTAATTAAATTATTAAGGAAAAATTTGTTTGATTTCATAAATATAGTTTTACCACAAATATTTCTTATATTTTCCAAAGGGGTTTTATTTTCCTTTCTAGTTAATTGGTCACAAAATAATTATTATTATATACATCTATAATCCATATTTTTAATTTTTAAATAATATTATTCATAACTACTATTCCAATAGATAGGTAGTATCAATAATAATATTTTAATAATAATATTTATAGTATATTGTAGTATTGTAAAACTCATCATTTCCTGTAATGAAAGTTGTCAAATGAAATTGGAATTATGTGTAAAAAATCCAAATATAGTGTTCTTTGTACAAAAATTTAATCTTATTGTTTTTTGTAGCACAATATTAACTTGTCATTGCATATAGTGTATGCCAAACTTATTTCTTTTATATAAGAATATATATATTCTGTATTGTGTGAAATAAAAAAATATAAAAAAGATTCAATTAATTTTAAAAAAACAAAAAATCTCAAGGTATTACACCACTATCATGGTATTATCTAAGAGATTATTATTTTAAGAATTTAAAATTCAAAATATCTAGTGTCAACTATAATCTCTTTGTGAATTTTTCTCAGGGAGATCAATTTATAGTTCTTATGTATGTGGATGATATTGTATTTTACTGAAGAAGGCATGAATCAATGGATGAATTTTATAAACACAAAAAATAATAATTTGAAAGGTCCATGATTAGTGAGCTCACCTAATTTTTAGGGTTTTAAGTGATTCAAAATAATGATTACACCTTCATTTCTTAGGCACAAAATGCAAAATATACTTGGAAAAAATTCAACATCCATGACTCCAAACCAATGTCAACTCAAATTATGGTTGGGAAACAACTTTGAATGTAAAAGTATATGAAATATTTGTATCCCACCTCGTACGAGAATATTCATTGTATGATTATTATATTTGATTGCAATACATATATATATCATCTTTTCATCAAGTTTAGTGGGTTACATCCAAAGTAATCTGAAGGAGGATAATTTTTCGGCAATTAAAAGAATGGTGAGGTATATTAAATGTACTCTCAAATTTGGTTTATACTTTACAGAAGTAAGGGAAAACAAATTATCATCATTTTATAATGAAAACTAGGGTATAGATGTGGTAGATCAAATTTCCACAAGTGGGGGTGAATTATTCCTTGGGAACATATGTGTGGGATGGTTGAGCAAGAAATAAGAAAGGAATTCTCTTAATATGGATAAAGAAGAGTGTATATCTATGAAAAGGATTTCACTCATTTATTGTGGATGAAGAAAAAACTTTTTGATATTGATGATGAGGTGAAACAACAAGTAGAGATAATCTCTAATAACTATAGTTTGATTGTTCTAACAAAAAACCGATTCAAAACTCTCATACCAAACATATTTCAATCTGATGTCACTTCTTCAAAGAAAAAGTTGAAAAATGTGTGATTAAAATGAAGAATGTTGAAACAAATTATCAGTGGACGACATTATTACTATGCCTTTTTTATAACCAATGTTTGAGAAACATTGGTTTCACCTTAGTGTTCATCCATCTTCCATTTCATGTGGAGGTTATGGTTTATCCCCTCTCTACATTCTTGTTAAATATTTTAATCTTTTTATGGATGTGATATAGGTTTAAGGGGGATAAATGATATAGAAGGTGTCTATATTGGTCACTAAAGGATAAATATAGTTTCTTTGAGTTTATTTATGAAAGAGTAGAATGGTGAAATTCATTAGAATATAGGATTGAAGTTATTTGATGACTGGATTGCAGGGGTTTTAGGATAGTTCAGTGGAATATCAAGGCATGAAAATATCTCTTGACACTATTTTTTTCTAAATAAATATCTTTCTCGTGTATAATTAGAGTAATGCATGAGTTACATCACTCATATGAGGTTTTTATTCTAGGTTAGTCCTTTATTAAATTTTGATGAAGATTTATAACAAACTGAAAAGGGAATATTATATGAACTATGGTTTTTTGAGTTTAGAAATTGATTAATTTCTATGTTTTTGGACAATACACACTAGTGTGATCAAAGAGTTTTAATGTTAAATTATCTTATGGTGTATCTTAATTTAGTGTTGAAAGGGGAATCATTTCTAGTGTTTTAAAAACATTTGGGGTCTAATGTTTAGGGGAAGGGATAAGTTTCATGAAATTTGGATCTCCAAGACAACCACTTGAAAATAAATCAATATTATGGGATTCATGAAATTTTTGTGTGAAAAAGGTACAAGCTTTGAGAAATATTTATTTACAAAATTACCCAACAAAAATACAGAAAATTCATATAAGTTTGCGGTTTCGTGAATGTGTGGTGTCACGAAAGTTTGGATATTCATGAAAAATAATGCTTCTTGAAATTTAGATGAATTTACAAAGAAATATGTTATGTTCTGATATTATGAAAAGTTTTTTTATGGGAAATTTTCACAAAATGTTTTATAAAGAAATTGAATTTCATTAACACTAATAAAGAGTTTTGTTAAATGGAGGTGGTGAGCTTTAAAGTTTCAAGAATAGGAGGAAAATTCGATAAATAGTAATCCACACATCTTTTGAGAATCTAAAGGTTTTGGTGAAGGGTTGATCACTCTAATTTTATGAAGGTTTTTATGTGAAGGTAATTCTTACATGAATAAATAATTTTACACAAACATAAGTTTCATAGAAATAATTGATGATGACAAAATAATTCTAAATAATTTCATGGAATTAGTGTCTCAAAAGTTTATATTTGTTTCATAGTTAGTATTTTTTTGAAGGTTGGTAGTTTTAAAAAAAAATTCATTAAATTGTGTAGTTTATTGAAATAAAATAGTTATTGGAAACAATAATATGGTTTTTTTAAAATGGTTTTTTAAAGAAAGATACTTACTCATGCATACGTGAACATTGGAAGAGTTTCTAGAATGTCTTAAATAATAATAAGTAGACATTAGATGAAAAAAATCATCCTTATGTGTTTTAATATGGGATTTACCTTTAAGTTAATAAATTGATAAATACCTCACCCAAGGTAGTGACCAAGGGGGAGTCGAAGGAAGTGATTTGAAGGAGGCAATGTGTGATCCCTAAAATAAATGTAAAGGTAGTGTTCCTAGAATAGAGTTACCTTGTCTGATCAATTGTAATCCACATTATCTTGTTAATCTTAGTGGATTTAAGTATAACCAATACACATTTGACATATTCTCCTTAGACAATCCATTTTTTATAAACTAAGTAAAACTATTGTATTGTGTTTCTATTTATGCATATAGTTATTTGAAAATTGAATTATTACAATGGAGAGATTTAATAAATTCCAACCCATGTTGGGAAAATATACATCTCATTCAAAGAAATATTTGACACCTTCATTCACTTATCCCCTCTTAGTGTGTTCTAGGGTATTATAAAAACACTACACAATCAAAATTACTCGAAACCCATGGGAATTATACTCTATAATCAATAAAAAAACCTCATACATAGGCTAGAAAAAAACATCTAACATGAAGCTCTATGAAAACAGAGACCAATCATAGGTCTCCCCACCATTTAGTATTTATCTAAATGGTGAAACAAAGATAGGAAAACCGAGGAAAATAAATAATACCAAAACAACAAAATTTACCCTAATCCTAAAAGGAAATGATAAGATCCCATCATCCATAGATAACTATAAAATAGAACCATATAAAATACATATAGAAGGAAAAAATATAAAAAGAATATATAAAATGACACTAAACTAGGTCATCAACCCAACAAATACACGACAATTGGAGAAATGTACCTGATTAAAAACATGACTCAATATGCAATAACATAGTTATAACTTTAGATCTTTAACCATATAGAGGGTAACTCTATGCCAACTCATAGAACACCTACTTATGGTGATCCTGAGAGAAACTCCCAACAAGATAGCACCTATGGTAAAAAACCAACCAAATTTTAATCTTTATCAACCTAATAACAGACCTAAGGTGTCTCCATGCACAATTTTTTAAAAAACATCAAACTATGTTCTACACCATGTAAAAAAAGTACAATAAACAATTGAGGTATGAATATTCCAAAACCACCACCACTCACACAAGACAAAACTACAATACACCAAAATTTTATACTAAATGAAGGCCACCAAAGGACGTCAACCAATATAATATCCCTGAGTAATAATCCTAAACCATATCATAAAATAAATATGGATCACATCCAAAAACCCATCCCTCATTATCTCCCTAAAAAAGTAATGACAATGACCCAAAAAACCACTTTAAATAAGACCCAAGATCTCAAAAACCACCAAGGAATAAATGCTCGATGGCAACACATTAAAATACATCATAGATCTGAGATGCAATGAGATAAATATAGATAAAAAAATGAAAATTTTCCAACCTACTCAAATCCAAGGAAGAGATAATCACTTAAGAGGGCTATACTCTAGTAATAAGAGGATTCTTCATAAGGATCCTCCTAATAAAGGGTATTCCTACCTTTCATCAAAAACATTCTAGGATGAATATGATCAAAAGAATGAAACATAAATTTTATCCATTCATGTTCCTCAAACCAAATTATGCAGTACCAACACAATATGGGTCCAAAATTTCAAATCAACCATTTATCCTAGAAAAAAACATTTCAAAATCCCATTTTTTTTAAATTACCATATTCCATAATAAATCGGAGTACTTTTTCTCAAAACACACATGATTATAAAATCACTAAACCTTTTCAAAACATTCCAAATCATTTTAAAATCCCAATTCCCCTATGGAATTTCAAAACATTTACCCAAATTCAAAAACCACCAATTCCTCCAAAAATAAAAAACATACACAATATTCAAAAAGATCTTATTTATGTCAAAAAGCGTCCCTAATATTCCAATTTTAATTTTAAAATAAATCCTATTTTCCATTTAAAAATTGACCACCCTTGGGAACACACCCCAAGAGGGTAAAACAAATTTACAGACAATGAACTAAACGATTTTTAAATTACAAAACACTTTCTAGATTTCATTATAAAATCAACAATTTACAACACAAATCATAAAAACTAATTAAATTTAACAAAAATGACCAATACCTCATTTAATGTTTGAAAAAACTTTCAATAAAATTTATATTTTCACACAAAAACAAGTTTTCACAATACCATATATAAACAATATAACAAAAATCCACTCAAACATTGATCCACATTATTAACTCCTCACAAAACTTCTTTGAATTCACCCCCAATACTGGTATCACTTAATGGAAGTTTAATTATAAATACAAAATGGGATATAGAACCATTTATGAATTATAAACCTATTTCTTCCAATCATGTATCTCCCTCTAAAATGGTGATAGAATCATGCACCTAGCATATACAAGGTTTTTAGGCTATGTGAGTTTACTATGAATCACTAAATATTCCTCCATTATATTCCCAAAACTAAAGGATTCATCAATAAAACTAATAAATTCTAGGGAGGACCCAAAACCATATCATCAATAATCAAAACTAACCCCCAAAACCAAATTCAAATCCTAAAAACCTACAAAAACTCAAGTGTTGTAATAAAAATTAGTGATTAGAAACCCTCTCATAACCGACCTCCAAAATCAAAATAATAATATTAATATCCTATTTATCATAGCACAAATAAATAATAAGAGAGTTTTTTGGGATCCTAGTCATTTTTTTCATAAACCTTGACTCTAATGCCATTAGTAATAAACCAGCTCGAGCATATCTAACATGTCACCCAATCCGGTTGGCCACTATTCCTGAAGGGTATTCTTGATCCTCACATGATAAAAAATTGTTCCTAGGTCTCAAGAACTCAAGCATGAGAATGGTTTTACCCTCATAAAGAAAATATGAAATTATTGGAAAACTACCAAGAATATGGGTTGACTTGTATAAGAGGATGATATCCATTATTATAAAATATGTTGATACAAATAAAAATTCATGATAAACATGAAATAATAAAATAAAAAATCATATAATAACATGCAATTTGATAGTTTAATGAATTTATAGTGAACGTAGAATACAATAAATCAACCAAATTTTTTTATACAATATACCAAAATAAAAATGGAACTTGAACTAATCCAATGAATCCTCCATGTGACCCAAGGTCACTCATCGTATCCCAAAACATCTAAAAAATTGTCCCAAAGGGTATCTAAAGAATATGATTAATTATGGGGAACGTGAAAGAAAACATAAGATTTTTATAAGCACATACACTGATGTATATATAGGGTGATAACCAAACATTACCTGTAGTATTTCACCAAAGAGTTTATATAGTTCCTTTAATATTATAATCTATAAATGATAATTTTATAATAATTTATAAAATAGGCTTTTCACCTCATAAATCATAATGAAACAAGTAATATGCTTGGTCTCTTTCTTTCCAAAACCATGGAAAACCCCTTTTAAAAACAAGATAGGATTACCTGGCCTAAAACCATAGTTTTTACCCAATCAATAAATGAAAGTTTTCCTTGAATAATTCTTTCAAAATAAAGATAAGATGGAATTTAGATTTTTGAAAAATTATTACCATTTATTCATATTTCTTCAAAACAAATCTCAAATTCCTTTTCCAAAATAATCATCACTTTAATTTTAAAAAATTCATACTTTATAAAAAAAATTGGGTTAAATAGAAACCAAAACCCATAAATAGAAAATAATATAAGTATATCCAAAACTAGGTCATGAATAAATCATGAAAAAATAATGTTCTTATACCATAAAAATCTAGGGTAATACAAAATAGGTATATATATCAAGATCCCTTTAATAATCCTAACAATGAACCATCAACATGGAAAACACAATTAGCTCTAACATGAAATATATTGAGCCTTGTCTCCTTAGATCATGCCTCTCTAAGTTCCCCCAATTTTAAACCAGAACATCCCTCTTAGCACCCCTTATGGTCACATAGTACAAAATAAATCCCTAGAAGGGTGAAACATTCCTAGGGAACTAATTATCCTACAAACACAAAGAATGTTTAAAAATCATATGTAATTAATTCCTAATTACCTTGTATTACCATGATATTAGTAAAAAGTTTGTGAGAAATAATAAATAATTTCATTATTACGCAAAACAACATTTTGAAGAAAATAAAGAAACCTCATATCACATTTAACACCCATACATAAAATATCCCCATTTATATTCATCAAAAAGAATAAATAATAAATATAACCCATAGAATCACAATCTATAATGAATATAATATAAATAAAGGTGCATGACAATGAGGGAAATAAAAATTTGAAACCCACATTTTTAACAAAGATTTAATTTAGAACTTGAAAAGACAATTGTGATACCAACCGACTTTATTCCCATTAAAATTCAACCATTTAAGGTTTCTTTAAAAGAAAATAGAGACAATTACCTTTCTCAAATAACACATATACCTATGGAATCACTTTAAAATATCATGAGACCAAAAATCCTTAAAATAAATGAATTTGGGAAAACAACCCCTTTTCAAATAAACCAAGCCTTTTAAAACATAAAACACACTCTTTTAAAATCATATTGTTTCAAACATGCTTACAAAGATTTTAGATACCTTTTAAAGATTCAATCGTGCATTTATCAGAAACGTGGAATGTGATACATACATGAAAAATGTTAAAACCATTTGAAATCCATTTCATACCCCTTATAGGTAATACATATAAGTATAATTTGGAAAGAAAAAATATTTTTAAATACCCAAGCATCGCATAGAATATAATATAAAGTAATATTTTATGGCCTGAGATTCCACAATTTATCCTTAAATAAATATTCTTTTATTATTTATTTTACATGAAAAACCAAACGACAAAAAAACTTGATATATTTTCAATATTTGATATGACCATTAAAACTTTTCCATTAAATTAATGAGTATAAATTAAGTTAACAGTATCACAAAACCAATAATGCAAGTAAGAAAAACTTTTATTGAAAATTCTAAGTCATATTTATGAAGCCCATTTATCCAAAATCATAAGGAATGTATCTTTTCTAGGGTTTTTTAATGAATAGTACCAAGATGAACTAAATAAATCATGGTTTGTTAAAAACTATACATGAGACAAGATCAAGATCACAAAGATTTCTATAAGATCCATGCTAGCTTAACTTCCACCTAAAACTAAAAACTGATCTTATTTGATTATTAGGTCTTACATGAATAAAATAAGGGGTTATATAAGTTTAAATTAGGATTACATTCATAATATAATAAAATATTTATATTTATAGATATATCAATAGTTTACATACTTTTCAAAAGTAAATTTTCTAAATTCGCTTTATGCTTAAAAATTTATTTTTTTAGAAATTGAAAATTTCTTTCATGAAAATAAGTTTACTTAATTGAATAATAAAAAGTTATATTAACACTAGATTTATTTTTAATTTATAAAAAAATATAGTTATTATAATAAAATTCATTTTTTTATATAAAACAATTCTCTACATTTTATGTATTTAAATAAAAATAAAACTTATAAATGTTAGGATATGAAATTGAAAAAAATAAATTGATTGTCTTATTTATCAAGGATATATTATCATAATATAATTTTTTTTATAATTTTCTAAAAATAATATTTTTTTGTCAAAAATGAGGGAATTGCATAAAATATAATTTCAATAATTTTGTCACAATGTTAGAATAACGTATAAGATTTAAAATCCATTCAGAAAATCAAATATAAAATTAAGGAATAAAATTATGTATTTTTAAATATTTTTTTACATAGAAAACGTTTTCCAAACATTTTTATAACTAAAGAAAAATTTTACTTTAATATAAATAAAAAACAGTATTTGGTATTCTCTTTAAATCAAGTATTTTCAAGGTGAGGTTTATTTTTGGATTTCCATTAAAACCTCATAGATTTTATTAAATTTAGAATAAATAATTTTTTTGTCTCTAAAATTAGTAACCATGATGACTTATTAATATATAATTTCAAAATCATAATAATTTTATATTCCATAAAAATGGTTTGACATGTTTAAGTGTTTTATTTTAAAATTAATATTTCATATCTATTAAAGTTTTATTTGATAAAATGGTTTTAAAATTTAAAATAATAAACATTTCATTATGAAATCAGGTCAATTTTAATTTTGTTCATTGAAATTAATTTAAAATTTTAAAAATTAGTTACCCCAGTAAAAAGTGAAAATGGGAAAATATCTTTTAATAAGGGAGATATGCAAAAACATTTAAAAAACATGTTTCCAAATGGATGGTTAATGTGTGTCTAGAAAAAACTGCACCCCTTTACTCATTTGTAACATTTTAAAGCCCTTAAACCATTAGACATGAAATTAAATTATTTAAATTAAATGGGTATTTTCAAAACTACCCTTCTCTTTAATTATAAAAGGGTAACACTTCCATCACTTTAAGACTCAACTTCATCAAATTACTCCTTGAGAATATACCATTTTACTTTCCCTAGAACCCTCTCCCATTAACATAATACCTCCATTACTTATATTTATCCCAATACATTCATTTTAAATGGGACATTCCAGGTAAGATCAAGTCTCTAATGAAGTTTGAGTGTCATCAACTAAGAGGAGAAACAATGTGAGGGTTTTTCATGCCAAAATATCTTCATTGAGACATGTTTTAACATTATTCAAAAATTTATTATTTTTGTGGTTTATATAATTAAAAATAATGTGTTTTGGCATAATATATGATTTAATTCATTGAATTTATAGTACTATGTGATTTTCAACCTTCTAATTACTTTTGATTTATAAATTACTAAAGTCGTAGGGGGTTTTTGTGAATAAATTATCATCCTTGGGTCATAATTAATCATCTTTAATTATTGATATATTAAAACCATTAATGATTTTAGGATGTATTTAAACACTATTTTCTATGTAAATCATGCTTCACACCAATTTATTCTTCCGTAATGATTCTTATGTTTCGTTAAAATACATTTTTTTAATAATAATTATTGTTTATTTTAATGGATTATCCCTCTATATCCATGTTTTTTATTCCCAAAAATATTTTAATTTCCCAAGTAGAAACTAAAATTATTTTCATCTCTAATAAACATCTTTATCCCCTTTATTCATTATAAAAAAAAGTTTGATTGTCCTTTTAATGATGTGGGTTTCCAATGCGGTTATTTCTAACTGTTCAAAAGTTTTTTCCAAGATATTAAAGTAAATGTTTTATTATCCACTCAAAATTTTATTTTGATAACTTTTATGCTTTTTTCAAGGGTACTTTATTAAAGATTCTTTTTAAAAGTAATTTTTTTCTTTTTATTTTCACATCCTTTTATAAAAACTTTACGTTGTTTTCAACTCTCCATTATTAAATATTCTTTTAAAATAAACATTTTCCGTGTATTTTCACTTCTCCTTTTTTCTAAACTTATATATTTTCAGGGATATTTTTTTAACTATTTATAATAAAATTTTCAAAAGTATTATATTTCTATTCACAAAATTTTTTAATAGTGATTTACACTCAAATATTTTAAAATATTTTGTGAAAAGTTTTTATTCTCACATTTATTTACCCTCTAATGGGTATATTTCATGAAGTGATAATTTTGATCACCCAATATATGTTATTATGATATTATTCCTTTTCTAAAATGAGAGTTTGGTATATAATGATTTATTAAGTTCAGGTTATGTGATGTTTTTGAAAGGTTTAATAAATCCATTTTTCAAATGGGTTAATTAATAAATGTTTATGATTTATTTTAGAATAGAATGCATATATATGTATTATGAAGGGTGTTACCCTATATGACCCTCAAATTATTTGGTTAAGGATTCATATCACATGATATAATGAAATGTTTCATGATTGATATGTAGGAAGATGTTTTCATAAGCTTGTTGTGTGAATGAGATATGTGAATCTTTGTTCATAATTTTTCTATTTGAACAATATATGATAAAATAGATTCACATGTTTTTGGGTGAATGTGATGTGGAAATATTTTTAAAAAAATATATTATACTTATGGTTATGCTATTTTTCTATTTTTTATCGATTTATTCTAAATTTTCAATCTTCATTCCATTACTATTAATTGATATTTTTTCATGATTACACATCATTGTTAAATTATTACAGACTTTTATTCCATGCTAAAATTTTATATGGTTATTGATATGTTTTTTTCACCATGTCATATTTTAGGCTTCCTTATTAATATTTTTATGAACTATGTTTTTATAAAATGTTTTATAATTATATTTTAAGGTATTTTTATATTTTATTATGATATTTGTATCCTCCTCGTGTTCTCTTTATTATTATGATATGTTCTTCCCTTACTGTCCATCTAATCTCACTATTTTCTTATGTTTATAATCCCTTGGTTCTGAATATGATTATATCATATGATTTTTTTAGAAAATAAAATGAAGGATCATGATTATGGATGAATGTTTATAGGTGTAGTAAAATAAGGTTTCTATATAGATAATATATAAGACACTAAGAATTTAGGTCCCTGGGATGTGTGAATACTTGTGATATATATTATTTAAATCCTTATATTAATGTATTATTTAATAAATGTTTAGATTGGGTTACCTCAATTGGTAATAGAGAAATATTTGTTTGTTTTTCATATTAATTTAGAGAAATTTAGTAAAAAACATATGGAAAAGTCTCAACGATGGGTATAATTATTAGATAATATCCTAATGTTATGGTAAAGTATAGATTTAATTTTTATCCACGAAATTACATCCCTATATAGACTCAATAAGTAGATGCAGGATTTGGCATAGTTGTACGTTTGGGAAAAACCCCTAAAGATTTTTTGTTGGGTATTAACTTAAATATGACCTAGTGAATAACAAGGATTCTTAAGTGCAAACCTATTTTGAAACTCCTACAAGATATTATTTATTTAATCATAATATCTTTATAAAACATAATTAAAGATTAGTATAATGTCAACTAATTAGGTTAAAGAACCTAATAGTAAAATAACCATGGATAACCTATATGGAAAGATATCTATAGAACAATGTATTCACGTCATTTATAAAATCATACTTCTAATTTTATAGTTTCATTTTATATGAATTCATTAATTTAAGTATACTCATTCCTAAATTTCCTTTATTCAACTAAAAGGTGGGAACCCTAAAGAGTCATGTTAAAAATGGTTGAAATGAAAATCGTGGAGATACTCCCAATGAAAAAACAAATGATATTGGATATGTAATCAATTAACATATTAAAATGATCACCCAACAATATTAAGTTAGGGGTGACAACCCAAATAATTTTGAGCTCTCAAAAACAAAAATTAGGGAGAATATCACTATAAAGTCTATTATGAGACAATATATACCCTCTTTTAGTAGGTTTTCTAATCCAATGTTTTCTAAATAATAGGTGAATTAAATGTAAAATATATTTAATGATCTCAAATGCACATACCATGAGTAGATTGTTTTGAAAGTTTACTATTTAGATTATGATATTACACAATGGTGAAGTCTCATTAATAATACCATAGAAAAAGAGGGTGTAGACTCTATGGAATGGGAAGAGTTCAAGAAGATATTTTTCAAGAAGTATTTCCCTCTAACTCTCCACACAAAAATGGACTGCTAATTCATTTAATTGATGTGAAAAAATAGAATGGATTTTTTGAACATTTTAATCAAATTTTACAATACTCAAATGTTATGCCTTTGATTTCATATTTTATACAAATAGAAAAATCAATCACATCTTTATAGGCTTAAATCCTATCCATTTAAAGGATTTAGTTATAAAAGACTTAATTTTATATTAATAGATTGTTTGATGTTCTCTTAAGGTGGAAATATAATATGGAAACACTCATTATTGTAATGGTTTTATCAACAATAAAAGGAAATTTTATTCCCATGGGAACTCAAGTGATAAATTGCATGGAGGGAAGGATGATAAATCACATATATGATGTATTTTTGGTAATTAAGTAACACTTATACTTAACAATGGAGTTTTTGATGTATTTTTGGATTTTGATATTATAACCCTATTATATTGAAGATGTTTATAAGTGAATTAAATCACCACCCTGAGGATTTTATTTTCAAGGTGACCTTCTAATTGTATTATTATTGTTTCCCAGTATGTGTTTTATGGGAATATTATTCATTTGAATCTTATTAATTCTTCGTGAAAATTTAAGGTGATTTAGGTTTTTTAATATCTCCCATTACATTAATCCCACATCTATTGTGAGGATAAATAATTTATAACTCATATATAAAATCAACCTATGATTATTTATCAATTCAAGGATGACTATAAACTCTCTATTTTAATTAATCATGGGGTTATTTTAGATTTAATGGTTAGAAAGAAACTAAATATAAGGATCTGACTCATAGGAATGAATAGAAGGGCTTCATAGTCTCACATGAAATAGTAATTTTGATACCAAATTTGAAATTAACTCTTGATTTATATCAATATTAGGGATAACCATTACTATATTTTTTTAGTAAGTGATCGTTAAACGTGACATCTCAAACCTAGATTCCACTGAAGGTGCTGCAATCTTAGTTGGCCTCATGGCTTCAAGCATATCTCCCCAAATTCTATAGGCTTATGACAAGAAGTGTGGGCATAGGTTGTGTCCATGGGGAGACTATTCCCTCATTAAAATAGTGTAAAACAATGGGTAAATATGATAATAGAAGGTAAAATAGTGTAAGTAGTATAACAAATGGAATATTGTAAAACAGAAGAAGACTGAAGTAATGAACAACTAAATAACTAATAAAGATATAAAAAATTTGATGATGATATGTCATATATCTAAAAAGCTTTAAAACAAGAAATAAGGGAACATGTAATAAATGTTATACAAGAGTAGAAAAAAGGACTCCAAAAAATATCCCCAATATCCCATGATTTAGCTCGGTCATCTTCTACTAGCTCTATCTTAATGTAGCAAGCATTCTATTATCTGAAATGATACAGTTCCCTTTATCACCGCCCAAATACATGTAGTCTACCCAGGTACTAATAGTGGCTTTAATATGGTGTGAGATAAATCTTAGTAGGCCACTACCAATGGTCTTTATAACATCATTTCCATGGAATATAAATTGAAATGGTGTGAAAGAATGAGTATATAAAATAAATTTAGTACAATAACATAAATAAAAAAGTACCTACTCCATCCCTCGGCTATTATCTGATCATGTAACCAGTTCATTAATTATTTTCTAGTTTATATTAATAGGTTATGTGAGTTAATACCAACATTAGAATGATAGTATAATGAAGGATCCAATATATATCAAGGCATCCTATTGTTATTAATAATAAAGAGGTTCCACAGTAATAAAAAAAGGAAACATTGAACTCATAGGTAACCAAATTAGATGGAATATACAACCTAGATATTGGGGAAACAATGTAATCCAAGGCGCATTGTCCAAGGCATTCCACAATAATAAATCTAATTGAGTCCAAGGAAAACATCCAATGTAAAATGGGATAAGAAATAGCTAGGCCTGAGTTTGTAACCAAGGAACCTCATGTCAGTAGAATCTATGTTGTATCCATATAGTGTATCAAAGTGATCCTATAATAATGAAGGAGGGATAATACAGCATCATAATGGGAATCCATTGATAGATGAGGATCAATTTCCATGGTGGGTCTCAACTATGTCAACCAGCATCATTGAATTGGAATGAAATCCATTAGTGATCAGGGAATTACCTAGAGAATCTAAAAGCTAACTCATGTCTGACCACTCCTAATAGTAATGTCAAGGTCCAAATATAATTAGGAACCTTACAACTAAATTAATTTATTTAATTAATCCATGTAATATTCTTATATTTTAGTAATGTGAAGGTTCAGTCCATTATCTTTCATTAGTGTGACAAGGGTAAATGGGACTAAAACCATTTAAGTCATTTCATATTCAATTACTTGGTTTTCTCCTTTAACTTTCATAACATGATAAGGATAGTCTAAGGATGATCAACCATTCACAATTCATTTAATAAAAACTAGGACAAGTGATATCAATACTACAAGTTCCAATTACCATTTAGATTGATTTATCCATTTAAATCAATTACATTTGGTAGGTCAACTGAGAATAATAAATAGTGATTTTCATTTATCGAAACATTGATTTAATTAAATACTTACCTTTTACAAGGTTGAGTCACAACTCACCCAAATGGTGGCACTAATAGGCTCAAGAATATATTAAAATCATAACTATGAAAACACCCTTCATGGGGAGGTCAACATTGTGGATGTAACCACTAATGATGAATAATATATAGGAAATGGTTTTGAGAACATGTTTTTAACAACTACAAGCATGGAATATAAATTAAATAGACGATGCCTGATGAAATCAATTTGTCCACATGTAAAATTATAATAAAATGGAACATGAAGGGTGAGTTACAGACCACCTACCTCATACTTGTATGAATCTCCTCATCCATTATCAGTATCTAATTTGGAATGGATTGGAAGAGATTTGGAGAATGAATCAATTCAATAAAAATATGTCATATGATCCAATTTCTAAATAGCATCATAGATAAGAAGAGTAATGATGAATGATTAAAAAGGAATAGAGTAATTACTGGGACAGATCTAATGAGACTAATGGTGATCAAATTAGAATTCAAATGGATGCTCAGGATCAAATCCTATAATAGATTTATTTTGGGCTTCAAAAGGTATAAAATAGTGTAGTTTTTTTCACTAGGAAAACAAATGTGAGGATAGTAATGATTAAGAATTTTATTTAAGGAAAAATATATAATTTCACCTAAAATTATCCTTCATATGGTCTGGCCGCATGGTTTTCCAAACCATGTTCCAAACATATTTGGTATACTATAGGTAAGGGCACCCACATGGTTAGGCTACATGGTAATGGAAACTATGTTCCAACCATGTGAAACACTTCTTCAGTTTCTTCTACAGTTTTCAGAAGGTCGTGCGGCCCATGGAACACAATTTGGGAATACTATGTTCCCTACTCTATTCCATTATCCATCATTTCACGGTTAAAAATAACCACGTGTCATGTCCCACATGGTTTATTCTAACTATACGAAATATCAAATTCTTCAAAAAACATGGATCCTACCAATGAACAAGCCTCAAACACCCTTGAGACCTTCGTGAACTCATTAGAAATCCATTTTAGGTCCATAAAAGAGAATTAGACAAAAATTAATAGAATATATACCTGAGTCAAAAACTAGATTCGTATATCCTTCCTCCTTAATGGAACTCATCCTTGAGTTAACCTTCCAAGGGTGGTAAAGCACTATCTAAGAACAACTTTGGCCACTGGGCACAAAAGTTGGCCTCCAACTTTCAAGTCGCGCCATATGCATGGTTGTGAAACCATATCACCCATACTAGAAGGATAGATCGACCTATGAGATCCTTCATGCTCTGTTTAATGACATGTATAGGATACTCTTTAAAATGAGAATCAACATCTAGCTCAACTTCCTCAGGATAAAAAGTGTGATATGGGTCAGCATGATACTGGTGAAGCTGTTAAACGTGAACGATATCATGCATGGCACGATACCTATGAGGTAGTAGAAAAATATTGGCTACCATCCCAACCCTCTATAGAATTTCAAACTACCCAAAAAATCATGGTGATAGCTTCTCTTGTATCAATATCTATCTATGCCCTAGCCTGTGCAATACCCCCAGGAAAACACAATCCCGGACCTTGAACTCTAGAGGTCCTAAATGAAGATCGATATATGATTTTTTTTATAGAGTGAGTAGGATACATATTCTTTAGGATTGACTAAACCTACTCTGAAGTCTCCGACATGAGATGAGGACCTAGTAGTATTTCTTCTCCTACCTCTAGGTAGCATTGGGATGAATGAAATGACCTGCCGTAAAAGGCCTCAAAAGGAGGCATCCGAATCATCGCCTGAAAGATTTTAGTATAGGTGAACTCTGTTAGAGGAATATGATTCTCCAAAGAACTATCAAAGTCAATTATTCATTCTCTAATCATTCCCTCTAACACGTATATCATTTGTTCTGATTTTCCATTGGTCTGAGGGTGAAAATTTGCACTCAAAAGAACTTGTGTACCCATAGCCTTCTAAAACCCCCTCCAGAACCGTGATTTGAAATGAGTGTCCCTATTTGAAAAGATATTATGAGGGACCTTGTATAGTTTGATGATCTCATAGACATATAATATTTCAATCTCATCAACATATAAAGTCTCTCAGATAGAAAGGAAGTGGACTACTTTCCTCAGTCTATCAATGACAACACATATAGTGTCACTACCCTTAAGAGACCTTTGTAAACCGACTTTAAATTCCACGACTACAAATTACCATTTATTTTATAGGATTGGAAGTAGTTATAATAATAATTTGGGTCACCACCGCTCATCCTAAACCTATTGATAATGGGAACACCTAGTAATAAATCATGCTATATAAATTTTCATCGTAGGCCACAAATACTAGCATCACATATATTAATACATCTTGGAGATGCCTGGATGAACTACCCAATGAGATTCATGGGACTCTCTAATTATTTCCTCTCTCATATATATTGGAACCCAAGAACATCCATGTCTATAGAGGATTTCCTCTCTTTCTATAGTTCAATGCATAGGTAGTTCATACCTTGAAATACTCTCACAGAGAACCAAGCCCTTATGATTTTAAAATTTTCTACTCTCCACCTTGTCATGGAGGGAAGAGGTAACTATCAAGGATGAGAGATTAAAATACTTGTGAATATCATGAAACTATAGATAAATCTTAAAAAATAGTTCTATCAAATTCAATTCATTACTATCCCCTCATACGACATGTGCCTAAGTTTTGTGACATTGTGTGTCTGCTACTGCATTTCCCTTTCAAATCATATAAGAAATATCAAAACAGGAGTAATGAAGATATTTGACCCACATTAAGTGTATGATATTCAATTCATGTAGTTTAAAGATATATTTTAGGTTCTTGTGGTCTGTATACACCACAAAGTGCTCACCCATTAGATAGTGTCTCTAGAAATGTAAGGCATGGACAACTGTTCCTAGATTGAGGGCATGCATCAAGTAGTTTCTCAATTGAGAACTAAATTGAGGATATTTCTATGCAATGACTTTATCATCCTACATCATCACTTCACCTATATCAATGTTGGATGCATCATAGAACACTATATAGCCTCTTCCAAGCTCTGGAAGAATTATAATAGGTGTCCAGAAATGCCTCCCCTTCAACTCATCAAAGGATTTCTAATAATATTCTGACCACAGGATCCTAAAACCCTTATTTATAATACTAGTAATAAGATAAAAAAGGAATTATAAGTCCTATATGAAATTTTTATAATAACCAGAAATTACAAAGAAACTTTATGTATCAAACATGTTATTGGGATCTCCTAGGAAATGATAGCACTAACCTTCTCTAGGTTAATAGATATGCCTGATTCTGAGATAATATGACCCATGAATTGAACTTTTTTGATCTATACGTTTCACTTTTCAAGATTGTAATAAATATGATGATGTTTCAAAATATGTAAAATGGTCTCAAGGTTCTTATCATGTTATCTACAAGTGTGATTATACACCAATATTTAATCTACAAATACCATGAAAAATGAAAACAGATAATGGTGAAACACCATATTCATCAAATCCATGAAAATGGTCGGTGAGTTTTTTAGACTGAATCGAATGACTAGGTACTCATACAGACCATTACTGCCACAAAAAGTTGTATGATGTATGTCTAATGGTCTGAATTAAACCTGATGATATCCAGATTTCATGTTGATCATAGAGAAGAACCTAGCTTCTCAAATATTATCAAAGATATCATCCATTTGAGGTAGTGGATATTGTTTCTTGACCATAAGATGGTTCAACCATCTATAATCCATGAATAGAAAAATTTTCTCATCTTCTTCCATGGGGAGAAAAGCATCAGTGAACCATAAGAGGAAGCATTGGGACACATAAAACCTTTGGCTTATTGATCCTTTAACAACCACTTGAGAACCATGAGCTCAATAGGTGTCATCTTGTATATAGGAATGGACACGATTGCTACTCCTAGAATGAGCTCAATCATAAATTGTACCTCTCTATCAGGAATTAACCAAAAAAATATCAAGAAAGACACCCCTAAAATGATATACTATTGGAGGGAATTCTTCTGGAAGTAAACCCTGATCCTCTCTAAAGAGATTATAAATATGGGGTGGTCACTCCACATAGTCAATTATGCCCTAATATAGCTTTCCTAGCATCAACATCCCATTCACACTTGTGTAGAAAACTATTTACCTCTCGTAATGTAAATGATATCCTACATTAATAGAAGTCTATAAAGGAGTGATACGGAATAAACCAATCCATCCTGAGAATGAACTCAAATCCCATCATCTAGATCATGAATGGGTCTTATAATAAAGGGTTACTACCTACCTCAATGGTATAATCCTTTCATTGTCATATGAAATCTTACCACACACTCAGTGGCATATCCAGGGTCATAGCATTGTAGTAATACTGTATTTACAGCCCAAAAGTTTCCACATTAGTTATGGAGATGAAGGAGTGCGAATAACCTGTATCAAATAAAGAAAATACTACAGTAAAGGCTACAATAATAGTTCTCATATTGTAGATGGTCATACACCATGATCCTTGGGGATCAGTAGTAATGCATTCAACTGACTTGATCCAGGTCCATGTGGAATAACCAGACTACCACGATCATTAATGTTCTACTAAAACTGCTAGTAATATAAATTATAGATACCATGGCCATAAACTCCTCCATGGATAGTCTTTCCAATGCTACTCCAACTCCCCGCATGACACATCGTGATAGAAATTGCTTCTGAATGTGGAGTTGGAACAGATTATCTTCTACTAAAAGCTGTTGGAAAGTTGTGACTTAATCTATGAAGGTTCCCCATATGCCCACAAGCCAAGAACTCCAAAGGGTCTCTATCAATATGAGGATTTAGGTTCCTCTATCATCCACACAGGTGAAATACCATGGAGCTACCATCATGGGTACTCTAGATTCCACTACCCTGACCTAAAAACGTGAGTGATCCCTTTCTACTACTGGAAGAACTATTGACCTACCTTGGAACTAATCTTCTATAACTAGAACTATCACCTTCCCTCTTGTTGTTCTTAGGGTAAGATCCTAATTTAATGTTTCATAAAAGGTAGGTAGGTGAAAAAATTTCACCTAAGTACGAATTGCATACTAAACCCCATCTTCAAAGTGTTTAGAATGTGAAACCTCAAATCCAACTAGAAGTGGTGAAAATCATTATAACTCATTGAAAAAATTTGAATATTCCATAACTAACATTGAACTCTACTCTAGATGCATAAAATCCCTAGATTTTTCAGTTATCAACCTCTGGGGAAAAATTAGTCATATAAAGAAGTCTGTAATTCATCCCATACCATGCGTAGATGGAGACCAGCCTAGGTAATCCCATCCAACTAGTGCTTGGCCAAATCCTGCAACATGTAAATAGAAATTTTTATCCTCTTATAGTAATCATCCTTGAGAGCCTCAAAGATAGATTGGGTGGCCTCTATCCAAGATTCAGCAACATTTGGGCTACCATCCACTGAGAAGGTAAGCGAATGCTACTGTTGGAACTCACATGTCAGATTATCCATCGTATGTACGGGTCATAGAGTACATTCCATGGATTGAATCACATATAGGAAACTTCACAAAGTAGAGCATTAGTTCGGAGATCATTTGAAATAGGTGGTTCCTAAAGTTTCACTCATGGCAATAAGACAAGAATCTTATGGCCCACCTTGTCTGAAGCACGGTCATCACCAAACTCTTGGCACATGACATGTGCACATCAAGCTAGAATTGGTCTAGAAATTCCAAGTACACACCTTATAACAAGAAAGAAGTAGATAGATAGAAACACTAGTGAAATAAGAACAAATGGAAAAGGGCTCAATACCCATGGTATAATACCCTAACTACCCACTTAGAAGGTAAGGTATCACTAAGTGATAACTATTGAATTACAAGGGTTCCAGTAGATGAAGGATCAACTATACCTTGCCACATCATTTACTAGAAACCATTTCTTTTTAATTCGTGTTTAACTTTATTTGTTTCCATTGGATTAAACATTATACAAAGTTTCATTTAAAATGAGTTTTTCATCCCAAATAATTAGGGCTCGTACACTTTATCATTGAGGTCAACACAAATTTAAATTATAATTAAATGCTTGAATCAGTAAATTTCTCATTACAATTCACAAGGGACCATACACCTCATGAATTGAAAGAGGCAATCACTAAATCGTAGCCTAATAGTTGTACAATCACAAAATTAAAACAAGACTCACTCAACAATAGTAGGCATATCAAGTAATGAAGGTAGAAAAATGTACATATATAGCATGGAAATATGCATTTCATGTGAATTATAGTTGCCTATAATGATGAATGAGAAATTATCATTACCCTCATATCATAAATCCAAGGATAAAATAAAATCTTTAATCATAATAGTATTAATAACCACCACATTTCATGTGTGTCACCCTATGGTGAAATGATATTTACTATAACAATCAAAAATAAAAAAATAATTATAATTTAGGAAAATCAAAATTTACCCCAAACATGGGTTAGCTATGCCCAAGAATGAATTATAACAAAGTTTCAAGGGTTTTTAATATCTAATATATTTTCTCCAAATCATAAATTAATAAACGAACCACTCTGTGACAAATTTTCGACGTCCCATACCCGGATTCCACTAAAGGTGCTCTGAGTTTAGTTAGTCATATGGACTCAAGTGCATGTCCCTGAAGGACAGAGGCTTCCAACTAGTAGAGAGGGCCTAGGGTGTGTCCTTGGGGAGATAATTCCCTAATTAACAGAGTGTACCATAGATGATAAATATAATAAAAGAAGGTGAAATAGCATAAGAAGTATAACAAATGGAATATGGGACAACATAAGAAGACAAATGTAATAAACTACTGAACAAATGATAACGATATAAAAAAGATAATAATGATATGACCTATCTCTAATAAGCTAAAAAACAAGGGTAAAAGGCTGCTGGTAATACATGTTATAAAAAAGTAGAAAAAATGAATCCAAAAACTATCCCCAGCATCCTGATATCCATCACGATCATTTTCTACCAGGTCCATCCTAAATCAGCAAGAATTCATGTTTCCAAAGTCATACACATCCCTTTATCAACACCTGCATACATGTCGTATGTCTATGTACCAATGGATTCTCCGAGAGTGTGTGAGATAAATCTAAGAATGCCACCACCAATAGTGTATATAATAACATTTCCATATAATATAAAATGAAATAGTTTGAAAGTATGTTAACATAAAATTAAAATAGTACATTATCATAAATACCCATGTACATGCTTCATCCCTCAGATAGTGTCTAAATTTGTAATTAGTTCCTTAATTAATTAATTCATAGATTATATAAATACCTCATGTGAGGTAATACTACCACTGACATTATATTATAATGAAGGATCCAAGATATAACAAGGCATCCTCTAGTTATTAATAATGAATAGGTTCCAATGTAATAACCAAGGAAACCATGACCTAAATGGTCTCCAACTTAGATAGCATCTACATCCTGGATATACTAGTAAGAGTGAAATCCAAGGACCATCTTCTAAGTAATTCCACAATAATTTATCTAACCGAGTCTAAGGAAAAAATCAAGGTAAAATGGGATAATAAATGGCTAGGCCTGAGGAAGTCACCAGGGAAAAACATGTTTGTAAAAGCTATATTGGATCCAAAGAGTGTTTCCAATGTATCCTATAATAATTAAGGATGGATCATATGCTGTTATACCTAGAATCCACTAATAGAAAAGTATCTAGTTCTAAGGTGGGTCTCAACCAAGGAAATCGACATCCTTGAATCAGAATTGAGTCTATGAGTGCTCAAGGAATTCCTTTGGGAATCCAAAATCTAACTCAATTCTAACCACTCCTAATAGTAATATCATGGTCCACATAAAATTAGTCACCCTATAATTAAATTCATTTATTTAATTAAGCCATGTAATAAACATACGATTTAATAAAGTAAAGATTTAATTCATTTCCTTTAATTAGCGTGACAAGGATAAAGGGCCATGCAACCATTTAAGTCATTTCATATTTAATTACTTGTTTTTATCCTTTACCTTTTATAAAATGAAAATTCTGGTATATGTGTGAGAAACTAGACACATTTCATTTAATAAAAACTAGGTCAAGTGATATCAATACTAGCCATGCCAATTGCCATTTAGATTGATTTATCAATTCAAATAACATACTTTAGTTGGGTCAATTGATAAGTATATATGGTAATTTCCATTTATTTATTCATTTAATTAATTAAAAACTTACCTTTAACAAGCTCAAGTCACAGCCCACCTGAACGGTGTCACTAATAGACTCAAAAAGCTACTAAAATCGTAACTATGGAAACACCCTACCTAGGGTGGTCGCCATTGTGGAAAAAACCACCAATAAAGAATAACATATATGGAATGGGTATTATAATAAATTTTCAATGAATAAAATAAAGTAATATAAATTAAAAAGATGATTCCTAATGAAATTGGCCCTCCCACATGGAAATTTATAAGACAAAAGAACTTGAAGAGTGGCTTATAGACCACGTTCCTCAAACATGTAGGACTCACCTTGTCCAAAATCAGTCTCTAATTCGGAATATATTGGAAGATATATAAATAATGGATCAATTCCCTAAAAATTGGGCATATGATCCTCTATATAAATAGTGTCGTATATAAGGAAGAAGAAGAAAACGATTAAAAAGGAATCGAGTACTTACCAGTGTAGATCCAATGAGATGAACGGTGATCGAATCAGACTCTAGATGGATTATTTAGATCAAATTACAGAATATATGGGTTTTAGGCTTTAAAATTTAGAAACTAGGATTGGATTCCAACTAAAAAAACAAATAGTAGGAGATTTAATCATAAACATTTCATTTGAGGTCAAATTGGTAATTTCACCCAAAATTAACCTTCTCATGGTTTTTTCAAATATTTTTCCAAATCATGCACCAACTATGAATGGTATTCTAATGGGATGGTCCAACCATGTGGTTAGGTCACAAAATTAGGTAAACTATGCACCAACCATGCGAAACACCACTAAAATTTTGTCTATAGTTTTTGCACGGTCATGCGTCCTAGGGCGCACGATTTGGGAAATTCGTACACCCTACACTAGCCCATTTTCTATCCTTATAGTGTTAAAACTAACCTTGTGTACCTCCCATCATGGTGTATTATAAACATGTGACTGGCCAAATTATACCAAAAACTGGGTTTTGGGCTCTGAACAAGTCGCAGACAACCCTGAGACCTTCTTAAACTCATTAGGAATCCATTTTAGGTCCACAAATGGGAATTATACCAATATTAAAAGGATACATAGATGAGTCAAAATCGAGTGCTTTCATTAAAATTGTGAGGATGAAATTTAGTTAAGAGGGTAGAATTTAACAACTCAATATTTCACTACATATCATCCTTAAAATAAATATTTTTTTAATAGTGTGTTTCTCATGCATAATAAAACTAAAGTAAAAAAATATTGATATATTTTTTATATTATATGTTAATGTTTAAAAATTTACATTAAATTAGTCAATATATATTGATGTATCTATTCCATAAAAACAAAAAATAAAGTTCTAAAAATATAATTTTAAAGCATATGTTTTCCTTATGAATGCCATTAATCCAAACTCGGAAGGGATGTATCATTTCTATGGTTTTACTCTAACCAAGCCCAATCCAAACTCGATCAATTAAAATTTTAGAAAAACCATAAATGGGGGATGTTTAAAATTGTGGAGATTATCACAGGATCGATACTAGCTGAAACACCACCCAAAACTACAACCAGAGCATATTTTTGCTTAGTTCTTACAAATATATTATAAGGTTTTATGTATATAGAAATTAGTATTATATCAAAATTTAATAAAATATTTATTTTTATAGATATATAATTAATTTCTATACTTTTCCAAATTTATGTTATAAAATTCTATTTATGCTTAATTTTTCTTAGAAATTAAAATTTTAGGTCAAGAAAATAAATTTACATTTATTTAATAATAAAAATAGGAATTAAAACTAGATTAATTCCAATCTTATAAAAAATATTTTTAATATACAAAAATTTCATTTTTCATTACAAATAGATTTCACTGCATTTTAAGTTTTTAATTAAAAAATAAATTTATAAATTTATAGAAGTTAATTTGAATGAATTAATATAATTTTTTATTTTTCGTGGAAATATTCTATTAAGATTAATTTTTGATTATTTTTTCAAGAGGTTGATTTTTATTCGAAAACTACAGGATTTACCAAAATTATAATTTTCATTATTTTACTATTATGTACTTATAAACTAGAATAATTAAAAATGATTAAATAAAGAATATATGAAATTAAGGAATAAAATTATTCTTTTTTAAATATTATATGTACAAAGAAAACCAATGATATACATTTCTTAACTAAATAAAAGTGTTACATTAATATAGATTTTTTTGGGTTTTCCCATTAAATCAATTATTTTCAAGAAGAGATTTGGTTTTTGATTCACATTGAAGGATAATAAATTTTATTCAATACATAATAATTCAATTAATGGCTCTAAAATCATTATCAATGAAAATATTTTCATATAAAAATCTAAAATCATAATAATGTTATTTTTCAAAGAAAATGGTTTTACACTTGTAAGTGTTTTTATTTTAGAATTACATTTCTATACCTATAGAAATTTTATTTGATAATATGGTTTTAGAATTTTATATCAAAAGTTTTGAATTAGTTATTTAGTCTAATTGTTTCCAATAAAATTAATTACTAGTTTGAAAGTTATTTACCCTAGTAAAAAGTAAAAAATGGGCGAAAGCCTTTTACTAAGAGGGAAGGACAAAAATTGTTAAAAACGTTTTTCAAAATGGATGGTTGAGGTGTGGATCAACTAATCCTCACCCCATTTCCATATTTTTCCTTTTTTAAATCCATTTAACCTTTAATATTGAAATTAAATTATTGAACTTCAATGGGTATTTCCAAATATACCCTTCTCTCCACTAATAAAAAGTTAACCCATACCACACTTCAAGAGTAACCTCTCATCAAAATACATTCTTGAAAATATTCCATGTTTCTCTATGTATAACTCTCTCCCAAAAACATAATCCATTGGTTGTGATGCCCAAATTTACCCTAGTTTTTATAGTTTAAGCGGTCTCTTGTAGTACTCCTTAGATTATTGATTCCTCAAATACCTAAGAAGTGACCTAAAGAAACATAAAATATATAGGGGTGATTTTTATATGAAGATTCCAAATTGGGAAAAAAATTAAAGGATTATTAATTATTTTTAAATAATTATTCGAATAAAATTTATAGATAAGGTGTGATCCTAGGTTATTGTAAGGGGTGGATTGAATGAATTTATTTTAATGGTTTCAGTGTCTTAAATTCAAAGTTGTTTCTTTCGAAGAAATATGTACTTCCCAAACATATAATGTATGTTTTTTACTATCATTTGGTTAATCACATATACACTTTTTGGATCATATTCACGGTCACTCCATGGTAGAGGATCATTCTATCACTCGGGATTTGTAGCCTAAAAATTAGTGAGATCAAAGCTGAATTTACATAACTGAATGAAAATATAAACATAAGAATTGATAAAGAATTATTAAAATGAGAAATAAAATCCAATACATCCCCTTTATACTCACTTGTATTAATTAATAAAAGGTTTTTCCCTCTATTGATGTTATTCTATCAATAGAATCTAGAAGAAGACTCATGTGGGTGGAATTGAAGTTGAAAAATTGAGAAATAATAATCACTCCCCCATTGTGTGAAGAATTTAACAAGAGATGATGTGAATGGATTCACTCCCTAAGTAAATAATGTCAATGTGATATGAATAATAAAATAATTAGATTATATGAAGAATAACTTTTATAAATAAATGAAGGTGATTTAACAATTTACATGAGAAAAAATAAATATGTGATTACAAAATGAAAGCATAACAATACAATTAAACGAAAAAACATACCCACCCCTGATTCCATCACCAAAACCACTTAAAATGGTAATTTTTAGGTTTTATTGTGTAGAACATGTCATTAAATGTCATCTCATTTAATTAGGATAGTAAAAAGTCGGTGAAAAATAGGGGAAAATAGACTTTTTAATGTTTTCCAGAAAAATCAAATCAATATTCTTCTCCCATTTTAACCCAAAATGTAAAAATTGAAGAATCAATAATTTTGAGGGATCATAGAAGATAAATATCTTCATACAGGTTTTCTCTAGTATCCTTCTAAATTTTATTCCAATTGGATCATCCATTTTGATTTTATGCTCAAAATGGTGGGATGACTTTGTGAGCCTTTAAATATGGTCCACAAATTAATCTTTATCATAGGATACTTATATATCCTTGAAAACCTAAAAATTAGATCTGACAAAAGTTTAATGAAATGTTCCCATTTATTTTATCTATCTAAATATAAAATTTGAGCTTAATTGGGCATTAATTTTAGGCTCCACGTTTATTTAATGCTCTTAAGGATGATTCTACTTTGTCTATAAATTTCTGTATCTGTGGCTAAAAAGGTCCATCCTCTATTATGATTTATCCATTGATCCTAAAATAAAAACATTTACACTCAAATTGGTCATTCATATCACAAAATATAAAATTCAGATAATCAAAATAATGAGTTACACAATATGATGATTAATTGGGCCCAAGTTGAACAACTTTGATAATGAATTACACAATAATGTGAAATAAGGTTTAAATAATAAAATACACTAAAACCAGTGTTTATAGACATTGAAATTAATGACTATTAAAATATAAAAAAATTAATATTATCCTATTTTAGTGGATAATCACACCCCCAACTTGATATTTTCTAGTCCTGAGAAAAATGAATTTTAAAAATAAGAAATTAAATTCCCTTTTTCAAAAACATTTTAATATACAATGTTCATCAAAATACATCATTAAAAAACATCATGAAACATATAAAAATTATTTAACACCAGGTAGGTTCACAAGCACACCCCAAGCCCAATTTCTTTCCTTTTTTCGAATTCATCACCACATTTAATTCAATTTTAATTAATCATTTTGATGTGTTGTGCATAACAATGGACAAGTGGGTTTATTTTAATGTTCAAGGGGAAAATAAATGGAATTACTAGGTGGGAATCACATTCAACCTAAATTTAAGTATCTAATTTTTTTAATATTATTTTGTGTCAATTTTTTTTGATTTTTTACCGTAATAGAGATGAAAACCCACTCCAGGAAAGACTAATATAGTGTCATGATCCCCAAGTGTCGGACGTAATAAATTTTTTCCATTCCATTATCTATAGTAGATAAATAAGACAAAACTATAGGAAAGTAAATTATATATCTACAATCCCCAACTTACTGACTCTATGCATTTGAACAATACATTTCTCTTTGTGGCCACTATTTTTTCAATTTTTTTAATACTAAAATTAAACTCAAACTGAAACCAAAACCCATGCGATGAAAAATGGAACCTAAGAACCCAAACTCACACCCCATGATCAAAATTATGTTAATTGTGGAATTTTTATTAAAGGGGTTAAAATTTTAATAGTGAGTAATCACGTCAAAAAACTACATTTTCCTAAATTTATGCTTGTGAACTTGAACATTCATTAAAATCAGAATCAGGGTATGTAAAATTATATCATAATAATTTTTCATGTTTAAAAGTGTAAATTAATTGATGCAAGGATAATTAATATAAATTTCAATGAAATCCTAACTTTGTTTCATCAAAATATCATATTTTCACTCCCACCAACTTAGAATAACACTACCCTAAGTATAGAAAGGGAAGAGAATATGGAGTTTAGAATTACCAAGTTAGTTTGGGGATAATTAAATTTGAAATGAAATCATTCAAAAAATCAATGTAATTGAATTTGATTACCCATCAATAAGAAATTGATCTTTTTGTGTTTATTTCACAAGTAGAATCATCGGATATTATTAAAGGTCAAGTCTGAACTTTGGAAGGAATGTGTGTCATTTGAAAAAAATCTAAACTAATTAAAATTTTATATCTTTCACACAAGAAACATTATATCAAATTTTAATCCCAAAGGTATTTCTATAAATCACACAAAAATAAAATAAAATAAAATCAAGGTAGAAGCCTAGTTTCCTCCTAAAAAGTTATTTGTTAAATGTCATTAACGAAACATGGATCCCACCAAACTTCATCATTTTGATGAACTTATTTTCCAACACTCATACTAGATTAATATTGATTATTTATTTTAAATATGTTTAACGTAAAAACCTATTCTCTATAATAAGTGGAAAATCTAAGGAATATCAAAATCGGTTGATCCAATTGTGTGTGTAGTCTTTCCTAATATACCAAGGATCATTCCCCATTTGTGGGATTCAAGAGAAGGAATAATGAAACTAAAATGTCTTGGTAATAATATATGATGAGATATATGAGCAGAGAATGAAGGAAAATAATTCCAAGCTCTAATTGGATAGCACTTTCAAACATAGGTTGGGGCTTTTAACCGAGCATAGTTTCATTTTCAAAATTTATCAACATATTTGGTTCCTTTTGAATAGAAGTTTCAACCACTAAATTTTCCATATGGGTTTCAATAATTGGTATGGCATCAAATTTTTTGATTTTTCCCATTAGTTTAGTAATTGGTGGTTCTGAAAAATCATTAATGAAGCTATATTTAGAAGATTCAATCCAAAAAGGAAAATTTCCCACTTGTGAATATAGAAAATTAGCTTCCTCTAGATTTAAATGTCAATCAATATTTTGTATATACTATTATGCTATCCCAAATTTAATTTTTGGTTATTTATTATTTTCATGAGTGGTTTTTAGTAAACTAAACACTCCACATAATGTTAAAGAAGGTACATATAATATTGGTATGGGTGCCTGATAAGTTTTAATGAATTTTAGTACTAATATCAAAGATGAAACCTCGCAATTTATTCCCTCCATTTGAATATAGGATTTTTAAATAAATTAATGATGGATAGATTGTATATGATTTTGAACATCATGCACATCACTATGATTTGTCTCTTTGACCATCCATAAGAAGGTGGTAAATTGATCCTTTAAATAGTCATAATCAAAATGATTTTACATCTCATTCAGTGTTGGGTAATCATTAATGGTTTGATCAACAAAATTCCATAGTGAGGTGCTTCTAAATATTTATTTTTCATTTACATCCAACATGGGTTTATAATGGAGTAATGTGGAAGATACTCCATTGGAATATACTGAAATTTGGATTCTAGATTCTTGGGACACACATAAAATGAATGGGGGAAATATGAGAGAAATAGGGGAACTATGAGAGAAATGGGGGAGATAATAAAGGGTGAGTTTCTAAGATGAATTAATTGGGTCCCCATAAATCGTTAAAAAAATTTGGTGACTCCCAAATTTACCAATTTTTTTAAGGTTTAAGCGGTTTCTTAAAGTACATCATGGGTTATCGAATCCTCAAATACCTAAGAATTAACCGAAAGAAACATAAATTCAATGAGGGTGGTATGTATATTAAGTGGCCAAATTAGGTTTGACATTAGTGGATTATTAATGAGATTTAAATAAATAAGTGAGTACAATTTATAAATAAGGCTTCATCCTAGTTTATTATAATGTATGGATTGAATGAATTTCTTTTAATGGTTTCAATGTCTTAAATTTGATAGTGTTTCCTTCAATGAAATTTGAACATCCCAAATTACCCATAGATTTTATGTTTGTACTACCCAAAATATAACCATGTATACACTTGGTGGAACTTATTCATGAGTGCACCAAGTTAGAGGATCATTCTATAACATAGGATGTGTAGCCTTAAAATTAGTGAGATGAAAGGATAAGGTACATCATTGAAGGAAAATAACAATAAAGTAATTGATTAAGAATTATTAAATTGAGAAATAACATCCTAACCATCTCCATGATACTCCATTTGATCAAAACATTGGAGGTTTATCCATATATTGATGTTATTCTTTCAATTTAAGTAGTGATTAGACTTATAAGGGAGGAATTGGAGAAGAAAAATAGTGAAATAATGATCACTCCACCATTGTGTGAATAATTTCACAATAGATGATGTGAATAGATTCACTCTCTAAGGAAATAGTATCAAAGTGATATAAATAAGAATGGAATAAGAGAAGAAGAAGAAATTTTATTATGAAATTAATGTGATTTTATAACTGACATTCAAAAAATGAAGATGTGATTACAAAGGAATGCATCACAATACAATTGAAAGAATAAAATATCCATACCCAAATTTATTTACTAACATAACCTTAAATAGGAATATATGGGTTCTAGGTTCGATCCCCCTTCATTTAATGTCATACAATTTAATTAGAATAGTCAAAGGTGGGTGGTAAAAATGGTAAAGTAGAATTTTCAATACTGAATAGAAAAATTGGATCAAGATTCTTCTTCCATGTAGACCCAAAATTTAGAAATTGAAGAATTTTGAATTTTAAGAGTTCATTGAAGATAATATTTTCATCCATGTTTTTTATATTATATATCAATATTTTATTCCAATTTTATTATTCATTCAGATTTTATACTTGAAATTTCGGGCTGACATTATGGTCCGTTAAATATGGACTACAAATTAAATTTTAAAATGGGATCCTTATATATCATTGAAAAAAATTTATCTCCATCCATAGTTGAAAAAAATTTACCTATAATTTAATCTATCTAAATTTATAATTTGAGATTCATTGGGATTGAATTTTTCGCTTCACATATATTTCATGTTTCTAAGTACCATTTTTATTTGTCCATAAATTTCTGCATCCATGGCTAAAAATATCCATCTACCATTATGATTCATCCATTGATCCTAAATGAAACAAATTTACACTAAAAGAGAATAATCACATCACAAAATATCAAATTCTAATAATAAATCAAATTAATTCCACAATCTAAAGATTTATTGGTCCCAAATTGAACCACTCAAAACATTATTTCCGCAATTATGTGAAATGAGGTTCATCCAATAAAATACACTAAAACCAGTGTATATAGAAACTAAAACACATGAATATTAAAATATAAAAAATAAATATTATCCTCTTAGATTGTATAATCATCTATTCACTCATATTTAGGATATTCCCTTTATGTTTAAGGGGACTTATAGGGAAATATCATGTCATCAATGAAGTTATAGTGTCATCAATTATGCATGGAAACACAGTAAAGGTTTTCCATATTAACTTATATTTATTGAGACATGTTTTAATGTTATTAAAAAATTAATTATTCATATTTTTTATATAATTTGAAAGAATTTATTTTGGAATACACCATTATTTAATTCACGGTATTTACAAAACCATATGATTTTCAAGTTTCCAATGGATATTGATTTCAAAATTATTATAGTAATAAGAAGTTTTCATGAATCCACACTCTTATTTGGGTTATAATTACTATTATTTGTCTATTATCTTTGGTGATTGATATATTAGAACCTATAGTGATTTTAGGATGTATTTACTCCTTCATATCTAAGGAATTCATGTTTTACACCAAATTATTTTTCCTCTTTGATTCTAACGTTTCCTTAAAATTATTTTTGGTTAAGAATTATTCCCATTTATTTTAATGTATTTTTCTTATATATCTATTTTATTAATTCCCAATAATTTTCTCCTTCATCAATTGGGAACTCAAATTTTTTTCAACTCTTGTAATCCTTTTACCCCTTTATTTATTTTAAAACAAAGGTTTTATAATCATTTTAACAATGTGGGTTTTCAATAACATAATTTCAAAATGTTCAGAATGTTTTTATTCCTATCAAAATAAAAGTTTTATAATCCACTCCACAATTTATTATGATAACTTTTATGTCTTTTTCAATGTTCCGTTGATAAATATTTTTTAAAAATTAAATGTTTTCAAAGTATTTTCAGCTCCTTTTTTGGAACACTTTATATCTTTTTCAAGTCTTCATTATTAATGATTATTTCAAAAGTAAATGTTTTTAAATTATTTTCAATTAAAATTCATTGAAACCTTTATGTTATATTATAAATATTTTATTTTTAATTCTTTATAAAAAAATTTCAACATTATTATATTTCATTTCACAAAATATTTTCGAAAGTAATTTTTACGTCTATAATTTATTTTTATTTTTTTTAAATCTTTTGTATTTTCAAATATACTTACCCTATAATGGTTATCTTTCATAGTGTTATGTTTTTTATCACCCTATATATGTTATTATTATATGATTCTTATTTTAAAATCAGAGTTTTTATATCCTATGTTTCCTTAAGCTCATGTTATGTGAATTCTTAAAGTGATTAAGAGACCCATTATTTTTTCCATGGGTTTATTAAAATATGTTTATTATTGATTTTTAAATGGAACACAAATGTATGGATTATGAAATTTGGGGTCCTATATCACTCTTTGATGCATTGTTTATGGTTTATTATCACATGAGATAATGAAATGTTGCTTGAATAAGATGTGGGTAGCTTTGCTCACATGTTTGTTGGGTGAATGGGATATAGGATATGTTGGTCATAATTTTGTTGTATGAATGAGACATGGGATGATTTATTCATAATTTATTGTTTGAACATGATACAAATGTTTTTTAGAATAGTTTCTTGTTATTATGGTTGTGTTTCATTTCAAAGTTGTTTATTAATTTATTCCATATTTTAAAGATGTATTCTATTTCCATGAAATTCTATGTTTTCATGATTATTCCATATTTTAAAAGTATTCCATAATTTTATTACATGCTAACATGTTATATGATTATTGATATGTGATTAAATCCATGTTATATATTTTAATATTCTTTAATGATATTTTTATGATCTATGTTTCTCTAATATGTTTTATAATTATATTATATGGTCTTTTGGTCTTTTATTATGATATTTATACCCTCCACATGTTTTCCATCATGTTATGATGTGTTTTTACCTTATGGAGCATCTGATTTCACACCATTCTTTTGTTTAAAATACCCTGGTTTTATTGATGATTATATCATGTGATAAATTTATAAAATGATCTAGAGGTGAATATTTATAGATAAATGTTCACAATTGTAGTAAAATAAGGTGTTATATGACTAATATCATTCCCACTATACGTTTAAGTCCTTTGTATATACAACTTCATGTGAGATTTATTATTTAAATCATTATATTAAAGCATTTGTTAGTCATGTTTTGTTTATCTTTCTTCGTAATGGCATAAAATCACACAATCCATTCAAGATGAAAATCATCAGAACCCATCACATTCAATGTAAAATTTTAATAGAGAAAGAATACATCTTATTAAAACCCTAAACACCCCAAAAAACGATGATCAAAACTAAATTGAACATAAAAATAACCTTTATATTAATTAGGGTCTGCAGTAGAAAGGAAAATTTGAGGTAAATGAGAGGGGAAGGAGATATCAAGAGGAAAGAGGATATTACCTTGAGAAATAAGATATAAATCAAAAGAAACAAGATTAGAATCCAATTGTGGGAATAATATAATCTCTTCACACACACCCATGATCTAATAAAAAAATAAAAAGTGGGAGGAATTAAAATGGGTTGAACCCACATGGGAAAAATTGGAAATTCACATTTAAGTGAATGTGGGAAGGTCACACAATTTGTCCACTTAGTTTTCGAAACTATGTTTCAATCATATGAGAGCTTCTAGATATAAAATACACATTAACACGATTGAGTTACATGGTTTAAAAAACTATGTGAGAAACATGAAAACCCCCACTATAGAAAATTATAGCACCCCCACATGATTACTTAATGGTTTCTTCTAACTATGTGCAAGTCATGCACCAAATCCCTAATCCAAAAAGGACAAATAAATTAAGACTAGGATCTTTATGATTTGGACTCCTCCATGTTCTACCTATATATAAAAACCAAAAAAGAACTAAATTAACTAAAAATATCCCTACTTAATGGTAATTATACGATTTCTCTAAAATTGTGTGCACTATTCATGCAATAGATGAGAACTTATATATTTTATGGTTTCACCTCCATGGAACTTTTCCAACAATTTATTTGATACCAAATGAGGTGACCCATTATTAACATGACATAAATAATACATTAATCTCACAATTTAAATAATACATCTCACAAATAGTCATATAACCCAAAGTATGAATGGTTTAGTGTTTAGTAGATTAACAACATAAACATATTATTTTACTACACATGTAAAAATTTCTCCATAAAAATGATCCTCTAGACCCTTTCCTACATATCTCACATGATATAACCATCTTCAAAGCCTTGGGAATAGAAACATATCAAATGGCTGAGCTCAAACATTCGGTAGGGGATAACATAAAAATGGCCATATTGGTTAGATCATAAACTAGTAGAAATCTTGAATAAGGAAAAATATCTAATATTTAAAGAACATAAAAAAAATAAGTTTTAACCATGAGAATGAAATATGTGAATAAAATCTCAAATAGTAACACTTTTACCATGGTATTATAAAATAAAACATGAACCATATAACATGATCCCTGAACATATGGAATGACGTGGCATAATCATAAATATAGGATTTATTATATTTATGAACCTGGGTACCTCTAAACCCATTAACTCATAAAATTGTGAGAATAACTAAATAAAATCACTCTCACCTTTTGTTAACCCTGTTAATCACTAATATATTCCAATGTAAAGTTGTGAGTAGATCTTAACACCATCACCATCACCCGTTGTGAACCTATTTGCTCACAACTTATTCACAAAACATTTCCATATCAAGACATATATTCATTTACCCAATACATTGTAGGGGTATATAGGTCATTCCTATCATTTAATCTATACATTTATATGCCACTTGAAAATAGAACATTAATCATCTCATAAATTACCTATAGAAAAAGAATGGGTTTCTTAATGCATTCAAAAACAACACATAATATGAACTTAAGAAATCATATAACATCAAAAATCTCATTTTCCAAATTAAACCATATCATAATAACATATAAATGGCAATTAAAACATCTCTTCATGAAGGATAAATATTGGAAGGTAGATATAAGTGAAAATGCAAATTTTTTCCCAAAACCTTTAAATTCATTGATTTTAAAAAATAAATTTTAAAAATAAATTTTTTTGAAGGTAAATATAAGACTTATTAAAACATAAATAGAAAGAGTTACAAATAAAAAATCCTGGAAATGATATAAATTTTACAAAAAAGGATAAGTGAAGATATAATAAAAAAATTACTTTCAAAAGAACCTTTAATAGTAGAAACTCAAAGAAGACATAACCTTTTCAAAAAAAAATGAAAATACTATAAATATTTTACTTTTAAAAAGAATCCATTATAATGTAGCCTTAAATAGGCCATACTAGTTTTAAAATAGAGAGTGAAAATACTATTAAAACTTATTCTTTTAAAATTAATATTTATTAATAGAAACTTGAAAAGGATATAATGTTTTCAAAAAAGGTAAGTGAAGATACTTTGAAAATCATTACTTTTCAGAAATAATCTTGAATTAAATGTGTAGTATATGATAAAAAAAATTATTTTTAAAATATATAAAAACCTTTTGAACATTTTGAAATAGCATTGTTGGAAACCCACATCATTAAAAAAATTGAGAAACATTATTATAAAAAATAAATAAAGGGAAATAAAAGTATCATTAGAGATAAAATATTTGATTTTCCACTAGTGGAAGTATAACATTGGTGGGAAGTAAAAACTTGTACATGTAATAAAAAAATTAAAATAAATGGGAATTATTCTTAAAAAAATGAATTTTAACAAAGCAATAGAATCGTCAAGGAAGAATATTTTGGTGTGAAACATTATTTTCCCTAGAAAAAATTTATAAATACAAGATAACATCAAAATAGGATTAACAAATCAATATGGAAAGATAATAATCAAATAAGCGTGATTATGAGCTAAGGAAAATATTTGAGTCATGAAAATACCATATAACTTTTATTAAATTTTCATTAAAAATACATTAGAAACTTGAAAGTCATGTGGTTCTATATATACCATGAATTAAATTGTATAGTTTGTAAAAATAAATTATTGGATAGTATATAAACTATATAAATAATATTTTTTTATAACATTAAAAATTTTCTCCATGAATTTATTTTGAGGGAAAAACCCTTTATAGTTTAAGATACATTCTAATAAAACCCCTTTAAAGAGAGAATGTAACACCTTGAGATTTTAAAATTTGAGCATCATGTTTGATAGCATATATGACATGAAACACCAATCATATAAGATAATATAAAACCCTAATAATTTATGATATATTCATTTTTAAATAAATTAAATATCTTAAATAGTTGTTGATGTGAACAACACCAGCTATAAATTAAGCACAACACTCTATTAAAATATCATTACTTAAAATGTGATTATTATAACCTAACTGTTAAGTTGGTGGGTATGAAAAATACTAAGTAAATTAGGAAAATTATATGGTTAAAACATGTATAAAAAATTTATTGGTTATATAGTTATTAAAAAAATAAGAATCATTTGAAAGAAAAAGAAATTTTTTCAGAAAAAAATATATATATTTTTCAAAAAGATGATTTAGTCATGCTTTAACCAAATAATTTAAAATTAATTTTTACCAATTTTTTAAAAAAAAATTAAAAAATAAACATCAATTTTGAAATATAAATTTCAAAATTATCCTTAGGTTAATTTTTTATAATTTTTTGAAAAGAATAATATTTTATGAATAGTGAAAAATACTGATTTTTAATAAAAAATGATTTATTGTTTAAATTATTAAAAAAGATAAATTATTTTTTAAATTAGTTTTAAAGTAATATTAGTTAAATTATATTAAAATTTAAATATTTTACGTCATTTTAATCAATTTTCCATTTAATTATGATATAAAAACCTTTTAAACTTTTGAATATCTTTCATTGGAAAAATCATTGGTTTGACACGTATGTGGATTTAATATTAAACTATATTTTATCATTAATGTTAATTGAATTTATAATAATTGATTAAATTTTATTCATATGAATTATTTATATTATTTAATAATATCATGTTAATTTTTGACCTTTTTTAATGCTAAAAGAGGTAAAAATTAATTACTACAGATAAGGTAAAAATGGGTTTACCGAAGGGGGTTAAACAAACAATATAAGGGTTAAAATGACCTAATACATCCCCAAAAAATTTTAATAGAAATATTTAGAAACTATAACCTCTAAGTTACAATAATGAGACATTTTGGATCCTTTTTTATGTGAAAAATGTGGGTACACTTTATTTTATTCCAAAATTTCATGTGTGTCCTCTCCCCCTCTTATAAAAGGCCACTCCCTCCCTTTACATATTCACACATATCAAGAAAATTGGATTGATAAAAACCTTCCAAAATATCTCCCCAATATACTTATAAAAATTCTAAATGTTCTTCCCAAAATACCAACACTTTGGTAAGTGTAGATCCAAAGGTAGTTTCTCTAAGAGAAGGAAATTATCTTTACGAAGCTCTTTCGTTCTCTTTATTTCTTTTTCCACCTTCAATTTTGTATTAAAACATAAAATATAATAACACAATTATATAAAAAATAATGATAAGTTATTATATTTATGTAATAATAATTATCCCTCTCCACCTCCATCAAATGGGAAACAAAATCGTCAATCGTGTGTGCAGCGGACTACTACCTCAGGAAATGATGTTACTCATTTTCCATCAATACATCTCATTATTGGATATAAGGATGGATTTAATTTATATATATAATATTTATTATATCATTATACATATTTAATGATAATGTCACATATACCTTTTTACCTTACATTCCGTTTAAAATATGATAATGTCACTTGTGTGTACAATGGGCTACCAACTTTCAAAGCGATGTAATTCATTTTTCACTTTTTCTTTACATGGAAAGTAATAAAGATAAATTTAATAAATCTATGTGATATATATGAGATTATATTTATTATTTAAAATTAATATATCTTTCAATTTTTTACACATTCACTCTTTAATATAATGATATCATCGCTCGTGCGTATGTACGACATACCGTTTCTACAAAGCGATGGGATTCGTTTTCCTTATCTGTCCTTGAATAATGATTCTATAAAATGTATATAATGAGTAAATTTTATATTTATAACATTATTATCATAATTAATATGGTATATTTATATACTATGCACAATAACCAGAACATTCATGAAAAAACACGCACGAGGAAACCTGGAAATTAACACCCAAAATAATGAAAATAATGAGATGTTTTTGACAAATGGTTGGTAAAATGTTATAATAGGTTCCTATATGATATTATAAATATGAAAACTATTCTATTATAAAGTAATAACTTTATTAAAACCATTATAACGAGTTTAAATCATGTTCAACCAAAAGGAAGTGTATGGTAAGTGACATCGTCTCAATTTCACTTCATTGAGGTATATTGTAATGTTATGAACCTAATTTATTTTACATGGTGTATATACTAACCCTTTAAAATGTGATATAATGAATCCATAAAACATAGCGGTATTTTAAGATTCAATTTAAATCATTTCATCGATTTGGATTTTACTTGAAAATTTCCAGGTAGTAAATATTTTCATAACATAATTTCTTTTTATTGGGTTCTATTACTTCTTCATTGTATTTGATATTCTGAAATTATGTGTGTAATAAATTTTTAATATCTTATGTTTTATTTAAACCTATTTTATGTGGATTTACATTTTATACACATAATTTATTAATTTATTAATTGTCACTTAAACATTATGATCATTAAAAGGGATTTTATTTCAATTTCCATTTCATTGAGACATATTTTTTAATTTTCACCTATTAAAGTTTATGTCATGTACATACTAAGCCTTTGATGTATTAAAAATTAATACCTATTAATTAATTATGATTAATTTTTTGTTTCAACTTTATTCTTCTATGTGTTAAAAATTAAAAGTTACTAAAGAGGTAAATATTATAGTACAATCTCACTTTCTTTTGTGATTATTAACTTTCTCTTGAAATAATCACTTTTTTGTGGTAAATTTTCATTTGACATAGTATTTATCTTTACTATACATATTAATATAGGATTTATAATCTTATTTCCTAAAATATGTACTATTTTAATATATAGTTTTTATTTTGGAAGTTATTTGATTAATTAGGGAAATATTGATAAATCAGTATCCTTTACTCAATACAGATATTTTTTGATAAGGACTATTAGTTCATAAACTAAATAGATCATTAGGTGTATTAGTAATTAATTATACATTAATATATGTGTGGTTCCCATAAAAGATATCCCTCAAAGCATCGGTAGTCTCATGATGTGAATCTATTTGACAGCCTTAGTTAAACGGGTTTTTGGTGTATATTTACCCACCATTATTAAAATATATTATGAAAGTACATGAAAGTAGAGGTATCATGACACCTAATATCATGATTTCTAATAATTAATAATTTATTTAATTAATATTTTAGTTATTAATACCCATGATATTTTCACTGTGATATTATCTCTAGATGCATTTCATTCTATGTTTATTGATTTAATGGCATGTGTGTTTAGATGTTTACAATCAATATTTATTTTTTCCTTATCTAATAATGATATTTAAATTATTTAAATAGATTGTGTGTTCAGTTATTTAGATTTCCATTTTGATTATTCTTATTTATTAATGATATCTTCCTCGTTACATAACTCTCACTAAGCATCTGACCTCACCCTTATTTCCTTTTCTTTCATAGGAATCTAGGAGGTGTACTATAAATGATATTCTAGTATATGATAGAGGGAATAATGATATTCTCTAAGGAAAAGATTATGGTGTAATTTATGTTTTCAAATATAATTCAATACTAAATTATGTATCGAGTTTACCATTACTAGTAAACTATTAATTCCATCAGGTTGTGATCACCTGTATCTTATGCCAATGTAGTAATGTAATGACCGACTCTGGGATATTGGGGTCAGGATCCTTACAGTTGATATCAAAGGAAGTTTGGTTTAAACCTTGGGGACTAAATTGATTAAACACTATATTAGGGAACATGTCCCTATGATAATATTTGATGGTATGTATATAATAACCTCATAAAGTTTGGTAAGTTAAAGATTATGTGGTTTTCTAAATAATACATCTCTATCTGAATACTACAAGTGGACATGGTTTTGAAATAGGTGTAGCTAGGGGTAATAGATTTTAAAAATAATATTGGTCTAGACTAAATAATTACATGGTACCCATCAATGGGACGTAATACTATAACACAGTAATATTCTTATGGTATGTATCTTTTTAAATTTAATATCTTTGATAGCTTTTATTTCACGAAACACTGAGCTTATACGAACCACGATATACTATTAATATTATTGTTTAAAAAGAAATTGTCTCACTAACATTAAATTGGTGGTTATTAATAATATTAACTAATGTATGAAAATATATTATTGAATTCATTGGTTACAAATTTATTATAAATAAATATAAAAACCAATTTAATATGAAGAAAATATTTTTATAAAAACTATTTAAATACACACAAGTATGTTTTACACTAATAAAATAAAAAAATAAATATTTTTTTATTATATTAATAATATATATATATATATATATATATATTCAATATTATTTTTAACATTCATCCTATATGTTTTTTAAATAAGATATAAAAACAAATTCATTTTTATACATAAAATATATAGTTTCACAAAAAGATAGGTTTACAATCTTTTGATGGCACACTTATTTTAAATATATTTTTTTGACACTTTTATAAATTATATTTGAAAAAAACTTATTCTTATAAATTGTAATATAAAAATTTAATTTGGTTTAATTTTTTATATTTTTCTTATAAGTCTTGTGTTTTGATGAATATTGATAAAATATTAGATTTTAATTGAAAACTGATTATTCATCTAAATAATTTATAGTTTTAAATTATATATTTAGTTGGTTTTAAAGTAAAATTATATATATTTTTTTATCTTTTCGTATAATTTATGTCATTGGATTCATTTTCACATTTAATTTAGATATATAAATATTTCAATCTTTTGAATGTTTACACTTTAAAAACCAGTTTTCTCATTCCGACAATGATATTAATTTTAAATTAATTTTATCCAATTATGTGTTTTCAATTTTGAAAAATTGATTGCATATTTTGAATCATAAGTTCCAAATTTACTAAATAGGTGACTTTAAATTTTTTACAATATTAATAGTAACTTTTAGTATATTTTTTTAATTATCACGATTAAGTGTAAATCGGGTAGTTAAGGGTACAAATAATATTATAAGTGTTATAAAATTACCATAAAACTTATTCTAATTTTCATGGATAAGTTATTGTCTTCCAAAATCATCCTTGGGACTATTTTACATCCTTTTGGAGATACTTGGATAACTTTATTCTATTTTTAATATTTTATTCTAAGGAAAGTCAAATATACCACACTCGTTTTTTAATAAATATTACATTTTTATATGTGATTATTCAGATTGTATATTCTACTATAAGTACTCATTTGAAATATAAGATATTTTTCTTCATCATGGAAATTTATTTTAAATTTTTAGGAAATAAATAATTTTCTTAAAGGCTTACACAGTGATGATGTAGTAATTGTTTAATTAATAGAAATATCAAATAAATGATATTAAAAATATTAAAATAGATATAATTTGAGATACTTAATTTCATACATGAATTTTATTGATGAAATATACCTATTATATGTTTATTAAATGTTTTTTTATGTTATCTTATGTATTTATATTTTTAAAAAAGTCGAGTAATGAATAGTGTCAAAATTGACATTAATGATATTTTAAATAAATAATATTTTATTAAATGATATAAATTTCAAAAACAATAATCCAAATGATTGGGGTAAGGTTTAAAATTGAATCCATGACTTAATTATGATTCTTCCGGTATTTTATAGTAACTATATTAACCCTTAATGAGTAAAAATACATGTAGTCAAAATTTGAGTTATGGGATTTAACTAAGGGGTTAAAGCCAAAAGATAAGGGTAAGAATATGACGTAAACTTGAACATAAATTTTTTATTGAGATGTGTTAGACCCAAAATAATATTATAATCAAAATAAATCAATTTATATCCATTTAAAATTAAAAAATTATTTATATTAATTTAATATTCTAAGAGTTTCCTAAAGTGCATCTCACCTCAATTATAAAAGGGAACCTCCTTGCCCACTTATCCACACCACTTTGAGCCTTATAACTCAAATAAACCATGAAAATATATCCTCCAAACCTCCTTAGAAATGTTTCTTAGGTCCTACTTTTCCAAAAAAAAGACCCGCCCTAGATCCCGTAAGAATAGATCTAAAGGAAGTTGATTGAAGAAGAGGTAATCCTTTTACCAAATCATCAAAGTACATTTCTACTACTACTTCCTCTTCATGTGTTTTTTCGAAGATAAATTAATTAACTATAGTTTCACATATATTATTAGATATTATTATGATTATGGTACTGTCATATTCTATGTTTTATCCATCCTATGAAAATAAAAAATCATTCTGTGTTCCTACGTACGGATTACCATCTCCACGTTGTGGTGTAATCTATTTTGCATCACCACTTTAAACGGATGGGTATAATAATGTAAATAATGAATATATATAAATATATGATAATTATAAAATTATATTGATTCTATAAAAATTAATATACCATACACTTCTTTATCCTTTAACTTATTAAGGGAATGATGTTGTCACTCGTGCATGCATACGGCCTACCCTCTCTACGACACGATGCGATTCATTTTCCAAATCAAACATTCAATAATGGATCTAAAAATGTATTTAATTGTTAAATATTATATTTATAACATAAATATAATTCTATATTATATATATATATATATCCTATTCGAAAGAATCTAGAATTTCATGACAAAACATGCATAGTAAAATGAAGTTGTTAACACCCGAAATTAGGGTAACAATGAAATATTATAAGAATTGGAAAAATAATAATAAAATAAGATCATATATGATAACATAAATATGTATAAGGTTATTATATATGTTAATATAATTATTAAAACCATTATAAAGTAGGTTAAATAAATTTTTACAAAAGTAAGTGTAAGGTAAGGGACTTCATCTCAATCTCCTTTCATTGAGGCGTAGTTTGATGTTATACACCCAACTAATTTTATGAGGTGTATATACATCCCCTTTGACTTATCATTTAATTACTTTATTTATTATAATTTTATTTAATATTATGTTAAATTTTATTATTTCATGGACTTTATGATTTAAATTTTCAAAGTGGTATGGGACACCTTGAATGTTTACAATTTAACTATCAAATCATTTTCTTCATGTCAATATTATTGATGTTATATTACATATTTATATATATGGATATAAAATTATTATAAAGGAAGTTATATATTTTTTTTAATTTTATTCAAATGTTTTCAAAATTAATTTGTTTTTATTAATTATATAGAATTATTTGAGAAACATAAAAATTAATGTTCTATTTCTTTAGCACACACAGTGATAATGAATTCCCAACTGTTTTGGCAATTATATAATTTCTAGATTCTATTGAAATCATACATATTTTCTTAAATACAAATCAATCTTCCATTATTTTTGGGATATTTGTTTTTGAAAATGGTTATTTTTTAAATAAAATGGTATTTTTATAAGAAACTATTTTTCTTGTGTGTTTAACAAGGGGTTTTCCTCAAAAACATTATATGATTGTATTAGATTATTTTTATATATGTCAACACCCTTTGTTGAATCCTATGATTAATTGAGTTTTTTATCTTATGATATCATCTACCAGATTTTATTGAATGATTTATGATCATTTTAATGGTGAATGTACTATTTTTATACCATTCATGGTTTATGGTTAAAGTATTCACATTTTGTATGATAGTTTTTTAATACGAATCTTTATGTTGATTATGATTCACCCCATTAATATAAAGAATGCATTGGAATTATTAATTGATGGTTGAGGCCCACTAAATATCCTCGATGCATCAGTAGGTCTCATGAGATAAAGTTGATATGGATTTCACTGAGGCCGTATCCATTTATTTTTAGATGTCTTGGTCGAGTCCACGAAAGTATATTTGAGATGTCTAGTATTATTAATTACATCATTATAATATTAGTTTTTTTTATTTAATGTGATTATTTTATTAGTGTTGTATCCATGGTTAATTTTCCTACCTCATTTGATTGTTTAAATGGCATGTGTTTCAGTTATTTACCTTTGCATGTTGTTTATGCCATATTTACTCATAGATTCCATTGTATGATTACCCTTATTGAGAATTTGAGTCCACCCCTTTATTATGTTTTATTTTTCCCTAGTATATGAAGATTTTTTTTTTGAGTTTTATATACAGGGTTACACTAAGTAGATTAATTGGAAGCTCAAAGAAAATTCTTTGTGTATTTTATGTTTTATATTGTATTGTAAATTTCAAGAATGTAACTAGTTTATCATGACTTCAATACTATTTGGTCCTTTTGGATATGATCACTTATATATTATGACAATGTTATAAAGTAAGGTAGAAGCTCCGGGCTACTGGGATCTGATTCATTATGATTGGTTTCTAAGCAAGTTTAGTAGAAACCTTGGAAAATAGATTTTGGAAATCATGGATTTGAAAACATAACCCAATGACTGGATGTGAGGATAAGAATAAGTATAGGATATCATCCTATTAATTTGGTAATGATAATGGATAACGCATGTTAAACTTATATACTTATAGGTTGATAAGAATATTTCATGATTTATACATCCTGTAAATAATTCTTTTTTACTAGGTCGCAATGATTAGTGTTTCTCATATTGTGCTTTGCGTTTTGGTTAATGTTTAGAATCATCAAGGTTATTCATGTAATTTTTATACTATTTATGATGATGAGACTAAAAAAGAAAAAATGAAATTAATGAGAAATTAATTAATAAGACTATGAAGCATGGTTAATGGTTTAGGAATGTAGTGGAATGATTAATGTTTTTGTGTATTTGGATTCAAGAATTATTTCATCAATGATACTCTCATTATAAGAATCATGAGATATATAATGATTATACTAAAGTACTTATTCTTTAAGTAATTGGAATCATGAATGTTTTCATTAAGGTTTTTAAGGTTATCATATATTTTGTCTATGAAAATAAGAGATACATTACATTTTTTGGGAAATCTTTTGTTAAGATTGATTTTGGAAATTTATAGACCTTTTTGGACTGTGAATTTTTACATAATTATTTGTGATGAGTTTTAAGGATGGAAAATATTAATTTGAACATTTGATATTATTTTTTGAGATTAAAGTGTGATTTATTGAATAATTTTGGATAACCATTTTGGATTTAATAAATATTTAAAGGATAAAGGAATGTCTGATGGATCTTATGATTCATTAAAGTGCTTCAGGTATTAAAATTTCAACATAAATTTATGTTTCCTCACATAAGAGATGAAGTGAAGATAGATATAAGTATAACCTAAGGATAAGATCGTTCTTATAACATGGAATAAAATCAAGTAATATTATTTTCTCTAGTGCTTATCTAGATATTAAAATCAAACCTCAACAATATCAAATTAATTTGGAATGAAAATTCTATTCATTTAAATTTCTTACTTAGAAACAAATATCATCTTTATCCCATCATGGATTTACGGTTTTGTGATGGTAGACTTTCTGATTACCAGGTTCTCTAACACTCTCAATAAGAAATTTATGGTTTTATTTCTCTTTCATCTCTTGGCTTTCACTTCCCACTGGTGTTATCCAATACAAAATCCTAATTGTTTGGTGGCCTTCACATTTCATTTTCCCTCTTATTAAGAGGATGTTTTATTAGCCCTATTTTCGATGTGGGTTTCCCATAAAAAAATTCAAGTATCAACATTTGATTTTTGAAGTAAAATTTTAAATTTTGAGGACACGGTTTATTGAAGTAGGTGATAATATAACACCCTAAGGTTTTATGTTTTTTATTTTTTAAAATTTAATATCTTTAATAGGTTATGTTGTACGCAACACCAAGCTTAAATGAACTATAATATATTGTTAGTATTATTATTTAAAATAAAATATCTCTTAGAAATTATAATGTTGGTTATTTATAGGATTAACTAACTTATGAAAATATATTATTTAATTAATTAGTAACCAATTATTTATATATAAATATAAAAAACATTTTAATTTAGAGAAATTGTTTTTATAAAAACTATCTAAATATGCACAATTTTGTTTTATACCAATAAAATAAACAAATCACACATATTTGATTATTTTAATGAATATATATATATATATAATATTCAATATAATGTTGAAAATTCATCTTATGTGTTTTCTATACATGATATAAGAACAAATCCAATTTTATGCATAGTAGATGAATTCTATAAAAACAGAGTTTTATAGCCTTTTGATGGAACACTTATATTAAATTTAGTTTTGGAAAGTTTTATAAATTATATTTAAAAAAAATAATTATATTAAATTGTAATATAAAAAATTTCTTTGGTTGAAGTTTTTTTATTTTTCTGATAAGTTTCATGTTTTGATGAATAATGATAAAATATTACATTTTAATTGAAAGCAACATTTTCATCTGAATAATTTAAAATTTTAAATTATATTTTTAATTGTTTTTAAAGTATAATTAGATCAATTTTTTATAATTTATATAATTTATGTCATTGGAATTAATTTCACTATGAATTTTGATATAAAAACATTTAAATCTTTTTAACGTTTTTAATATAAAAACTTGTTTTCTCGTTTCATCAACAGGATTAATTTTTGAAAACAAAATTCCAATTATGTTTTTTGGATTTTTAAAAATAATTTCTATATTTGTAATGATAAGTTTAAATTTTTTTAAATATATCTTACTTATATTTTTACAATATGAATAGTAACTAGTATTTTTTAAAATTACTAAGGTTAAGGGTAAATCAGGTAATTATGGGTAAAAATAATATTATAAGTATAATAAATTTACCCTAACACTAATACTAATGTTTTTATTATTATTTATTTCCAAAAAAATCAATCCTTAGGCCTATTTTATGTCCTCTTGGAGATACCTTGATGAATTTAATCCTTTTTTAGTATTTTATTCTATGGAAAGTCCAATACGTCACACTCATGTTTTTAATAAGTATTGCATTTTTTATATGTGGATATTTAGAAGAAATATTTAACTATAAATCTTCATTTTTAAATCTAAAATGTCTATATTTATAATGTAAATTTATTTTAAATTTTTAGGAAATAAATAATTACCTTAAAGTGTTACACAGTGATGATGTTGTAATTATTTAATTAATAGGAAAAATCAAATAAATGATATTGAAAACATTAAAATAAATATAATTTGAGATAATTAATGTCATACACAAATTTTATAGAATAACTAAAAATATTTTAGACGTATTAACACTTTTTGTTTCAAGTTATCTTGTGTATTGTTATTATTGAAAAAGTCAAGAAATAAATAGTGTCAAAATTGACATTAATGGTATTTAAAAAAAATATTTTATTAAATGATATAAAATACATAAAAAAATAACATTTTGAAAAATTATTTTTATAGGGTTTAAAATTTAATTTTTCACTCATTTATGGCTAGTTTTTTCTTTTTAAAAAAAACTATATTAAACCTTAAAGAGTAAAAATCGATGTTGTCATGGTAAGAGTTAAAGGGTTTAAATAAGGGTTAAAGTCAAAATATAAGGGTAATAATATGACATAAAATTATCTAGAAATTACTGGTTGAGATTAATTAGATACATAATAATCTTATATTTTAAATAACTCATTTTGGATCCATTTGGAGTTGAAAATTAATTTATAATAATTTAATATTTTAATAGTTTCCAAAAGTGCCCCCAAACCTCAATTATAAAAGGGTGCCTCCTACCTCACTAATTTACACCCATTTCAAACTTATATATCTATCAAAACCTGCCAATTACTCCTCCCAAAATCCTTATACAAGTTTTTGAGTAATTTTTTCCAAAAATACAAACCCTAGATCCTTTAAAAATATATCTAATAGAAGTCCACCGAAGAAGAGGTTATTATTTGACCAACTCATCAAAGTTAATTGCTTCTTCTACTAACTCTTCAAATAATGATTATCTAATAAAGTAATAAATAAATTATTATATATATATTTTATATTTAATTATGATTATGGTATAACTATATTATATTTCTTACCCATCCAATGAAAATAAAAGGCACTATGCTTGTGTACATACATCTTACCGTCTCCACACGGTGGTGTAATCTGTTTTTCATCACCACTTTACTTGGATTGGTATAATTATGTAAATAATGTATATATATATATGATAATTTTGACATGATATTATTTCTGAAAAAATAATATACCATAAGCTTCTTTATCATTTCACTTATTAGGGGGATGATATCGTCGCTCATCCGTACATATGGTCTAACGTCTCCATGATGTGATGTGATTAATTTTCCATATCTAACTTTAAATAATGGATAAAAATGTATTTAATGGTTATATTTGATATTTAAAACATTAATATAATTATTTATATGTTTCATATATATCCTATTCAAAATAACCGAGACTTTCATGAAAAAACATGCATTAGAAAATAAAACAGTTAAAACCGGATACAAGGGTAACAAAAAAATATTATCAAAACAAAATGGTGATAAAATAACAAAAAAACATTATATATGATAACATAAATATGAATAATGTTCTTATTTAATTTAATAAAATTCATAAAACCAATATACAAGAGTTTAAATCACATTTAACTAAAGGAATCGTTAGGTAAGGCACTTCATCTCAATCTCTTTTCATTGAGGAATTTTTTGATGTTATATACCAACCTTATTTTATGAGGTGTATATACATACCCATTGACTTATCATGGCATTAACTAATTTATTATAATGTTATTTAATTTTATTTTAAACATTATTTTTTCAGGGTGCATATAGTTTAAATGCTCAAATTTGAATGGGACACCTTGAATGTTTAATGATTTAATTATCAAATATTTTTCCCAATGTCAATATTCTTGATGTTGTTTTATATATTTATTTATTTTTACATATATGAATTATAAAGGAAATTTTATTACTATTTTAAATTTTATTCAAATGTTTTAAAAAGTAATAGTTTTACATGTTTTATACCAAACCTTTTGACAAACCATAAAATGAATGTTCTATTTTTTTAATGTACATGATGACAATGACTTTCCCACCACTATGACTATTATTTAATTTCTATCTTTCTTACATATTTTATTTAATAATAATCCATATTTCCTTTTTATATATTTGGTATTGAAAATGGTTATTTTTAAAAGAAAATTATGTTTTTATACAAAACTATTTTTCATATAGGTTTAACAAGAGTTTTACTCAACAATTTTTCTATGATTTTTTTAGAGTATATTCATCTATGTCACCAACCTTTGATGAGTATTATTCTTAATTGAGTTTGATCTCTTGTTATATCATCTACTAAATTTTATTTAATGGTTTTGGATTAGTTTCAACATGGATATTCTTTTTTGATAGCATTCATGGTTTATGGTTAGAGTATTCACATTTTGTATTCCATTTTTTCAATAAGAATGTTTATGTTGTTTCTGTTTCACCTCATTCATAGGAGGAATGAATTTTACTTAGTAAGTGATGGTTGGGGCCAACTATATCTTTTAGATGCATCATTAGGTCTTATGAGATAAAATAGATATTGATTTGGCTAAGGCCTTATCTATTTATTTTCTGATGTCTTGGTCGAGGCCTCAACAGAATGTTTTAGATGTCCATAATTATGTATTAGACCATTATGAGATTGGTTATTTATATTCCATGTGGCTATTATACTAGTATAATATCCATTTTTAATTTTCTTAGATGATATTATTATTTAAATATCTTGTGTTTTAGTTATTTACCTTTATATATTTTTTATTCCATATTTACTCATAGCTTATATTGTGTGATTACCCTTACTAATAATTTGAGCTCACTCATTTCTTAAGTTTTCCCCCAAGATAAAAAGAAGTTTTTGAGTTTTATATATAGGTTTGCACTAAGGGGATTAATGGTAATCTTAAAGAAAAGTATTTTTTTTTATTTTATGTTTCATATTATAATGTGAATTTGATTTATGTATCTAGTTTACCAATACTGCTATAATATTTGTCCTTTTGGGATGTTACCACTTGTATCTTATGCCAATTTAATGATGTACGGCACTGACTCTAGGATATCGGGTTTAGCGTCATTAAAACTACACATATGTTCTGACAATCCCGTGGAATATTATTTATATGATTTATATTTTCTTTACAAACCATTATGAAGGATTTAAATATATTGTGAAAATAAATTTCCTAGGTTAAACCTAAGGTGTCTTAGATTAAAAATAAGGTTTTATCATTTTGAAATATTCTAAGTGATTCTTCATGACTATGTTGTTTCTCACTATGATTATTATTGTTCACACTATGATTTTTTGTGCTATTAAATGGTAGGAACATGAGGGAATCATGTTATCATTGAATATAAAGGACAATGCGGTTGTTATAAGAAAAAAATGGAATGGTGACTGGAGTGAAAGACATCATGATTATTCTTAATCAGTTATCCCAAAATATGATTAACAACCTATACCTTAACCAAATCCTAGAATCATAAAATAATATAATGATGGAGTTCGATGTGATCTTGATTAGTGGAGACTATGGATTAAAGAAGGCTTGGATTCATTCATTTTATAAATTTGTAAAGAGACACCCAAGAAAGTGTCTCAAAGTAATGGAAAAATATTTTATGTGTAGAAACAAAGGGCATAAAATAATTAATTTCCAAGGAAAAATGAAGAGTACAATGTGAGTAATTAAATTTCATCCTAAGAATTCATTTATAGTTCTTTGTCTTAAATATGGGGAACATAGGTATTATCTAATTCAATTACTTCATCTAAATGTTAACCCCTATAATGAGGAAGGACCTCTGTTAAAGTAGAACTATTGAAATATTTATGTATTGGGATTCAAGAATTAAATTTTATAAGTATTTTTTCTAATTGAATTTTGACTATAATAATCATGAAACCTATAAATATTTTGTTAAATCTTAGAAGCATATTTGTATTCAATAACTTAAGAGTTATTTATACCATTATGTGTTTATGATTTTAGGGTTGATCATAATTACAAAGTCTTAACAACCACTTTTGTAGATTTTGTGGTTGGAGTATAACGTAACTAATTATATTTTTGGAAAATATTTTTGGGAATACAATCCTTTGGTATAGTATATATAAAAAAATATTTGGGGAATAATGACTTTACCTTTTTTTTAGGATGAAGATTAAAGGTATTGGTAACCATTAATTTTCATCTTATCTTTGATGTTATAGTAATTATGGGTCATCATAGTTTGGGATCATTATAGGAATTATATTAATATAGTTTTGGAAAATGCAAAACCCGTATGATGGGTTCAAACCCATTGATTCTAGAAAGGTCATGGGGCTTGAACCCAAACCCAAATGGTGATAAGGACAATATTCCTACCACTGTTCTATGGGATGTTCTAGTTAATATGTTATTATTTTTACTTAAATTATTTTATAAATAAATATAAATGATGAACTAGTGGTGTTATTATTGAGGTTTCTAAATTAATGTATTATATTAGGTAATTTGTTCAAACTATTTTTGTTTTAGTTAAAATAAGAGGAATTACTTGTCACACTTTTATGGATTTTATGATCCATTAAATGTTAATTTTAGTAATTCAGGCATAAAAAATCTTTTTTGGATATTCATTTATTGGAGTACGATATGATGTGAAAATTTATTAAATCACAACCAAAGGATAAAATTATCCTTATGAAATATAAATATATTGATTAAGTATATTTTCTTATGTTAATAGTCAAGATGGTAAAGAAATTCATCAAATTTAGGAAAAATGATATTGAAACAAAACAATTTTCCAATTTACATCATATTTTATGAATCAAATGGAATTTTAAATCATAAAAATTAAGGTTTTTGGGTCCTTAACTTTCCATTGATAATTCACTTTCTTGTGATCAATTAGCTATATCACTCTCTACAGTTATTTATTCTTCCATGCCTCTATATTCACATTACACCAATATTCTCATATTTGTAAACCTAGTGTGTGTTATTCTAGATGACTTTATACTTCCCTTTCCCTCTTATTAAAATGATGTTTTTTTACCCATTTTAAAAATGTGTGTTTCAGAAAATATATTTTCATATTTTAAACCATTAATTTCCATGGTCAAGATTAAATTGTGAGAACGTAATTTATTTAATGGATGTATCATATAATACACTGATATTTTAAGAGGAATGTCATGCTTGATAGTGTGTATGATAAGAAACACCAAGATTTGAATATAATATAAACCCCTGAATCTTTAGGATATAATTATTTATAAATAAATTCAATCTCTTCGATATATTTTGAGGCATGTAACACGAGGTCTAAATCAAATATATTACTCAATTAAAATATTATTATTTAAAACATGGCCATTATAACCTATTTGTTAAGTTGGTGGGTATGAATAATACAAAATAAATTATGAAAATTACGTGGTTTATAAGTGTATAAAAAAATTCTTTTATTATTTATTGATTATAAATAAAATAATAATAATTTGAAATAAAAATAAATGTTTTATGAAAAATTGTATTTTTCAAGAAGGCATTTTAATCGCACTTTGTGCACATTATTTAAAACCAATTGTAAGAAATTTTAGAAAAACATATTGAAAAAATATAATTAATTTTTTAAATCTCTATGTCAAAATTATCATTGGTGAAATTATTTATAATTTTTGAAAAAATTATTTTTGATGAATCGTGATAATTCTTACTTTTAATGAAATCTGCCTTTTTATTTAAATTATTTAAAAATTTAATTCATCTTTTAAATATTTATAAAGTAAAATTAGTTCATTTCTCTTAAAATTTAACTATTTTAGGTCATTTTAATCAGTTTCATATTAAATTATGATATAATTTATTTTAAACTATTGAAATGTTTTGTTTGGAAAACCTATTTTTTCAACGCATCTGTAGGATTAATTTTAAACTAAATTAAACCAATTATATGAATTGAATTTGTAAAAATGTATTCCAAATTTTTAAATAACATAATTTATATTATCTAAAAATTTCTTCTTAATTTTTTACCATTGTAAATAGTAAAATAAATAAAAATTAACTACAATGGTTATGGAAATCATTTGTTTATCAAGGGTTAAACTTCAAATAAAAGTGATAAAATGACCTCAAAATTTTCCAAAACCCATTGAATGAAAATATTATGACCTTATAAACTATAAGGTTATGTAATTTTCTATTTTTAATTGTTTTGTAATGTGAAAAATATAGTTACACATTATTCTTTTCAAAAATTCCATGTGTGTCCTCTCCCCCACTTATAAAAGGCCACTTCATCCCCTCACTTATTCAAACCTCTCAAGAACTTTTTATCAACCAAACCATACAAAAATCTCACCCTAAAATCCTTCTACACATTATATATCGACTTTTATTCAAAAAACACCAACCCTAGGATCCTTAATAGAAGATCTAAAGGAGGTTTCTCTAAGGTAAGTTAATTTCTTTAATGGAAAACTTTTGTTTTCTTTTTTTCTTTTTTCCACCTTAAATTATATATTCGATCAACCAATATAATAAAAAAATAACTCCCACATACTGATATATATTTATATTTATGTAATAATATTTATCCATTGACTCCTACATCAAATAATAAACAAAACGGTCTTTCGTATGTATGGCAGACAACCATCTCGCGAACTAATACAACATGTTTTCCATCAACAAATATCATGGTTATATATAATAATAACTTTAGTATATATATATATATATAATATTTTTGATATTATTATACTTTTTTAATTATAATATCACATATTCCTTATTAATTTTTTATCGTTTAAAATATGGTAGTGTCGCTCGTGTGTATGGTGGACTACCGCCTCACGATGCTATGTGATTCATTTCTCACTTATGAATTACATGGAATGTAATAAAGATACATTAAATGAATATATGTGATATATATGAAATGATATTTATTCTATAAAATTAATATACCATCCACTTCATTACCCATTCACTTGTTAAGGGAATAATATCGTCGCTCGTGCGTGCGTACGACATATCGTCTCCAAAAAGCGATGTGATTCATTTTTCATGTTCAGCCTTCATGAATGATTCAAAAAATGTATATAATGAGAAAATATTATATATAAAAATTATTATAATCATTTATATTGTGTATTTATATCCTATGTATAATAACTCTAACATTCATGACAAAACATGCATGAGGAAACGAGGTAATTAACACTCAAAACAATAATAATAATAAAATATTGTTAACAAATAGTTGGTAAAATGTTATAATTGGATCAAATATGATATTATATATATGAATATGGTAATTTTATAAATCAATAACATGATTAAAACCATTATAAACGAGTTTAAGTAATGTTCAACCAAAAGGAGGCGTAAGTTAGGGGACATCGTCTCAATTTCCCTTCATTGAGGAATATTGTAGTGGTATGCACCAAGTTTACTTATATGGTATATATACTAATTATTTTACATTTTGTTTGAACCAAGACTATTCTTTTCTATAAATGGAGTTTGGTTTGTGTTTTTTTTAATCCACACTGGTTTGATCAAACGGTTTTCAAGACAAGCGATCTTTCATTATAGGATGGAAATAGTATTGAAGGTGGCATCATTTCTTAGTGTTTTCCAATTTTTTGGTCTCAAAATCTGGAGGAAGAGGCTAGCATCAGTAAAAAAAATTTTAATCAAATACTCATAAATATGGTAAATTCCTGGGTTTTGTGATGAATAGGCTTTTCAAAGGTGATTTTCATGAGTTTACAATGGGTTGACGATTTTCTTCACGACTATGAGAAGTAAAGGATCGCAAATGCATGATAAGTTTATGGTGATCTTAGTGACTAAGACAAATATCATTAGTGATTCATAGATGAAGGATATTTGTGAATATGCTTTTTAATGATTTAAAAAAATTGGTAAAGGTGGTGGAGTATCAGGAATGGCTGAGCCAATAAATATGAGGCTATCCCACATCACTTGATACAAACATAATTAGAGAAAAGTTGAAATCGCTCTAATTTCACAAAATCTGGGGAGCTTTGTGAATCTGGTTTTCAATACTCACTTGAGAATCATGAAAAAACTAGTCAAGTATTGACTAATACCAATGATTATAAGTAATTTTTTATTCATGATTATATGGTATTCCTTGATGACTTAGTGAGATTCGCGAAGGTAGTTTATTCCACGAAGTCAGTTAGATTCGTGAAGGTTATTCTCTTCCCAAAGGATCTACACAAACATTTATTCTGAATATTTGGTTTTACTTAATAGTACTTTCAAAGTGAATCAATATTGGTTTATGGTTTAAGAGGATTCTCATGCTAGTGTGGGAAAAAGAATTTAATTCCAATCTAATGAAGATACCTGCAAGTCGATAAACTGAGTAAGACTTCAACCAAGGTAGTGATCTTGGGGGATTCGACAGAAGTGTTCTAATAGAGCAGTGTGTTATCCCTAAAATCCTATAATGGTAGTGTTCCTGGAACATATTTATTGTTTCAGAACTTTTTTATTCCACAACTGCCAAATATTAGTGTATTTTGGTATGACTGACACATTGTCAGCTTATTCTCCTTTGACAAGCCCTTAGTGGTGAATCAAGTAAAATTTTTGTGTGGTCTCTCTACAGGTGAATGTTTAAATTACTTCACATTACCATTATATAGGTTTAACAGGTTCCTACCAATGTGGAAACAAGATTCAGCACTTATAAATAAAAATTTGACACCCTGATTGACCCCTTCCCTCTCAAGGTGTTCCGGGGTCGTTCAAGTGGTATCAGAGTATTTAAGTTACAGGAGTTAAATATTTCCTCTTTTGTATCATTTATAATTTAGTAAATATCATGGGAGTACATATATTTTATGGAATAACTTTCTAATTTGTAAGAATAGGATGATATCTCATCCAAGATATATTTGAATGGAAGTTCTCTTTTCCAGTGCACAAGGAATATAGGTCACTGATGAAACATGAATGTCTATGACTAAAACAGATAAGAAAATTGTTTATGCAGATACCAAAGCACAGAATTCCCTTACACCAGCTTTATCTAATGAAATCTATCTAAAAGTTTTTAGTTTCACTTCAGAAAAGTATATATGTGAAAAACATAAAAATATATATGAAGGTGATGAAAAAGTGAAAGAGGTGAAACTCCATGTTTTTCATAATAGGATAGATGGTCTAAAAATGAATTCTGGTGAAAATATAGACAAATTTTTTAATCAAATTACAAAACAAATTAGACAAATAATAGGAATTGGTGATGAAATAAAAGACATTAAAATTGTAAATAAAATATTGAGAAGGATTCCACCTCTCTACAAAACAAATGTTTCAACCCTCAAAGAAATGAATCTGTCTAAGATTTCTTTGGATCATCTTATAAGTATTCTAGTGTCATATGAAATGAGATAAAAACCAGAAGATGTAATGATTCAAGTAATCAATTAAATATAACTAAAATCCATGGAAAACTTTGAGGTATCTGGAGAAAGAGTTTAAGAAGACAATAAGGAATACAAAATTCATTCTATTTTTTCAAGAAGTTAAATATAGGAAAATGGATATTTGAAGAAAAGCATACACTGGACTATTTTTGATGTGGTAGGGTTGGTAACATTTCCTCTTGGATCTCAAGGAAGTTTGATGATGAAAAAATTGAATCTAAAAACATAAATAAACCTCAAAAAAGGTTTCCCAAGAATCAAATTTGAAAATAAATTCTAGAGAAAGAGTTTGTTTGTAAAGAATAAGATTATGATAATGAATTTTTTGAAGAAGAAGAATATGAGTTTAAATATGGAACCCAAGCATCTATGATAGATACTATTGAAAAAGCATGAAACAACAAAAGATAAATATAGATATAATCAGTTGATTAATGATGTTAATCTCAAGTAGAAACTTAAGGATTCTCTTAGTAAGATTGAGAATTAAAGAAACAGAAACAAAAAGTAGAGATCTATTCTTAAATATTCATCATAATATGTTGATTGTTTTGAATTTTAAATTGATCTAATGGAAGAAGTAGTAAAAGAATATTCAATAAATTCTAAAATCTTAGGTGATGTAGTAGAACTAAATTTTAGAATTAAATAATAGGAAAAGGTCATCAATGACCTTACATCCATACTAGAGGAGAAGTCCAAGACTATAGAGGGAGTTTAATAATATGTTATTACTCTAAGGAATAAACTTGAAAGTGAATCAAATTAAAATGAAACAAATAAGAAAATATAGTTTGTATGATTCTTAGATACTTGTCTATTAGAGAGAGATAAGCATGGTTCTGAAAGAGTATATAAGGCTTTGAATGATCAAATATCCCCATGAATGGAAAAAAGTGGAATTAGTTTTGATTTTGAAACATTAATTGCTGGAAACCAGATGATCCAAAATAAAGGGAAGTTGAAAGTTGGACATATCACAAAGGAACCTAAACTCCTAACAAATATTTCCTCAAATCAAACTAAAAGGATAACTAAGAAATATCCACAATTATCTAGAAATGATTGTAATTTAAACTCCTTTTCTTTAAAAATATACACAAGATGGAATATAAGTTAGAATAATTTTTCTCTTTTGAAATTTTAATTTTGTGACTATCTAGGATATACAATTTCATATTGTGAAGATATAAGGAGATATTTGAATGAGGAAGAGATAGGAAGTCAAAAAGGAGAACAAATTCATATCATATATCTTATAGAAGAAATATCTTTTATGGATATTTTTTTCACTACTCTAACTATGGTCATACTGATATTTATTATAGGAAGGGGATTGGAGGGAGTATTACCTATAAAACATAGAGAAATGTCAATACCCGCTAACCAGATGGAGTTCCTCTTGAAAATAGTTATTATCCTTTGGAATAAAAATATGAGTATGAAGAATCAATGCACATGAAAAATATATTTGAAATACCACCATTATCCTCCACTCAATCAAATATTTCATGTAAAGAAAAGAAAAAAATAAGAAATCTAACCTCGTTGAAATAGCTCTCAAAGCTATAATGGATAGTAGCACATGGATTCTTGAAAGCGGATTCTCATACCATATGACAGTAAATATAAATTTATTGAAAAAATTTAAGATAAGGGTTGATGGAACTATAAGGTTAAGAAATGATGGTTATTTAAAGATCAAAGGTAGTATAAGTACAAAACTAGAAAATGATGAGCTGAGGAAAACTAATGTTCTCTATGTGGATGGTCTACATCACAGTCTTCTAAGTGTGAGTAAATTCTATGAATTTTGACTAATGGCGACATTTAATAAAAAGGCGTGCACAATAAAAATAATGACATGTAATTATTTCATGAAAGGATGCGGAAATGATGGGAACGTATAACAGGTTTACTGTAGAGATAATATATGCTACATGATAGTTGAAGAAGCAAACAACTTGTGACATTGGAGGTTAGGTCAAATTAATCAAAAAGACATGGAAAATATATCTAATCTAAAGATAGTGACAGATATCCGAAATTTGAAGTGTGAACATGAAAATAATTGTGATTCTTTCATATGAGGAATGTTGGTTTAAAGTTCATATCGGCCAAAGAAAAAAAGGGCATCAAATATTCTTGATCTCGTTCAAACAGAAGTACGTGGTCCAATAAATTTTTTTGGTATATATAGATAAAGTTACTTCATTATTTCTATTTATTAGAACAATATAATGGATTGTGTTATGATTATACACAAGAAACTACTAGTGCTTGATTATATGAAAAGTTATTATCAAATAGCCGAGAATGATACTGGCCACATAATCAAAGTTCTATGATCTAAAAATAGAGGTTAATACATATCCATTGAGTTTTAAAATTAACTAGATAAACGTGGAATAAATAATTAAGTGGATATAGTGAGAACTCCATAGAAAACTATAGTTGTTGAGTGCAGAAATTGAAAGGTGAACAATATGGCTAGAACTATGCTGCTTGAGAGTTGTATCTCTCATCATTACTGAAAATAGGTTGTTTAGGTAGCATTTTATACTCAAAATCAAATAGGTATTTATATGGGATAAAACAGGATACCATATGAGTTGTGGCATGGAAGGAAGCCCTCTTTCATGTATTTTCGTGTTTTTAAAAGTAAATGTTTCATCTAAAACAAAGGAAATCAAGGTATGAAAGGTGATTCTATTGACATAAGAATATTTATGGTATATTCAATGAATATAAAATACTAAAAATGTTTCAGTAATCATCTTCGAAGAATTTTGGAAATCATCGATGTCATGATTATTGAAGATAAGACCAAAAAGACATCATGAATCTCTTATGATGATATTATAGAAGATGAAGAAGATGGTGGACATGGAAGAAATTCAAATTTAGAAGTAGGATAATGTTTGAAAAACATTATGGGGTCACAAAAAGTTGATGATTCAGAACAATAATTGGAAGTGTAAACCATGAATGAATAAATTTCATCTGTACCTCAAAAGAGAAATAAAAGAAAATAAATTGATCAATTTGACATCATTGGGGATTGGAAAGCTACCACATAGACAATAGGAACTAGGAATGATTTACATTATGTATTTATGTTGAAAAAAATTTTCTCTAGTGTAGAGAGTGGGGTAAATTAGGCCTTTCCATTCTATAGAAACCCAAATAGGATATAAATTTTATCAGATAGATATAAAAATATAATTATTAAATGTTTTTCTTGAAAAATTATTATATATTGAAAAAATAGTGGGTTTTTCTAATTTTTAATGATAAAATGAAGGTTTTTATATTGAAAAAGGCACTTTATGGTTTAAAGAAGGCACCGCAAGCATAGTATTCTTGACAGGATTCTAATCTAAAGAAGATCAAGTTTAATAGTTTAGGAGTTGTCCATAATCTCTATGTGAATAATTCAAAGGAATATCAATTTATAGTGCTGGTATATATGGATGATATTATATTTGGTGGATGTAGGCAGAAATAAGTGGAAGAAATTTCCAATAACATGAAATTTGAATTTAAAGTGTCTAAGATTGGTGGACTCACATACTATTGGAGTTGGTTCTCTATAACCAACATCTTTTTACCTTATGATAAACATGTATTCATTGTTTTGAATATTAATAAACTATTTATCACATCATGGTTATTTTCTGCATGACATTGTATGTGATAATGTCCTAAGAGTAACTATCTCACTAAAAGGTCATTGTAGTTCCCTGCTATGATGGTAACCCAGAAGTGATATGACGCTATTCTTGAATATATATTATATTTCTAGATGGTATCATTTGAGGGACACAAAATTTATAGGAAATCAGGGGTGTTTACTCATAGGACATTGATTCACCTTCTCATGGTGTACGCCCTTGGTAATTTCTTATAGAATATTATGGGAACGGGACCCCCCAATAGGAATCTCACATTTATATGTGTCATTGGATGTTCTCATTGGTGGACATTTGTATTGATCTTATACATTAATATTATCATTAATTAGTATTATGAGTCACACACTTAAATGAATTGACGAAAACCATGATGACATATGTTCATGGTTAGTTAAGATATGTTGGGTGCTTCACGAGTAATATTGAATTAATAAATAATGCGAGAAAGGATTTGTCCCTTCTGTTCATTGATGGAAGTTAATATCTTAGTCCCTTTTATGGAAATTATATAGACTAAATAAATACATGCCACTGGTGTTCTATCAGCAAGTACTATTTCTGAAAAGTCAAAGAAAGAGATACCGAGAACATTATTTGATGTCACTGGCATGTAAAATGTTCGATTAGAGATATTTTAACAAGGGGATTATATTACATGGAAAGCATTCATATGAGGTTACATGTCATTATGGAATTAACGTCTTTCTCTATTGGTGCCTGGGTGTGTTATTAGATGCTAACCATATACTTTAGACTACTTCAACTAATGCCACTAAGAAATAGACCTAGAGGGTCAAACACTAAGTGTATCCAGAATCTTAGTTAAATAATATATTATTATTTATTATTTAATAGGTTGAATAAATATTATTTTCACACATGGTTTAATAATTATTCATGTATGGTTAATCTCATTTGTTTCAAAACTAGTTATTTGAGAGAATATATTGTGACTGTAATATTTAAAAAATATTTATTTTCAATTTAGTGAATATAATATTTTTTTATTTATTAGAGAATAATGCATTGATATTTTTTTAATAAATAAATAGACATTATTCAAGGCATGATAAATATTATGGGGGAATTGAATACTGAGTTTAATATTCTAGTGAGAAATAATAAATATTGAATATTATATAATTAAATAATATTTAATTATAATTTGTAAGTTAATCACATGTCAAGAAATAATAATATTACTATTATTATTTGACATAGGGTTTTTATATAATTAAATAAATAATTAAGGTCACTTGTGAGATTATTTTATTTTAACCCTAGCAATACAAATACCCAATTAGGTTTCTTTTTCAAGAGTCAATTCAGTTGTTCATAACGAATCTTGGAGGATACTATCAAACCTAGAGAGATCCCTTCTCCAAGAATTCTCCCAAGAACATCAAGAAATCCTCCTCCACCAGATCAAGGAGAATGCTTTGGAAACGATTCTTGAGGCAATCAAGGTGGATGATGAAAGCACAAGGATCTTTCATGATATCACAAATATACTCCTTCGGTGACATCTGGAGTTTCCTAGAACACGTTTGGATCGCCAATATAGGAAATCTTCAATTGGTTTCTAAAACACAGTGATTGATCCCCACAGATCTTTCATCGGATTCATCAATGACGTAATAACTCCTTATATGTAATTCTTTATCTAATTTAATTAATTATAAAAAATATGTGTTAATCTCCTCTCTCTTGGGTTCTGGCATGATCAATTTGGCCTATCATTGATTCAATTCCATTGATTATGGTGACGAACCATCATATAGATATTTGATTGATCATCAATCATGACAAAAATAAATTTTGGGCTCCGCCCATCACATGATTCCACTACGCTCGGAACATACAAGTGATATCAAAGGGAGAAAATAATTTTTTATAATTATTTACAAATTTTTCGTGATTTATGCATTTGTAATTTAGTTTATCAATTCATTTTTAATTGTTATTTTAATTTAAATTGTGAGACTTGTTTCTTCCTCCGTTTCTCATAGATCAAATAGATATGATTAATTTTATGATTAAAATAAAATCAAGGAAATAACTTAGAGGTTCTAAGGTTTATGGATGAATAACACCAGACTACACATCGTGTAACCTGAGTTACGTGCCATGTAATAACATTCAACAAATCCAGATTTGATTTGGAATTCAATTCAATATTATGAATTTATTATTTCATTAATTTCATCATTTATTGTACCAGGTGTTATCTAGAATTAAATGGATCATGGTTAGCTGAACTACACATTTTGAAGTGCATGTACATGGCATGTGGTCCATTTGGGTTAGAGAAAAGTCGTGTATTCCATACACGGCATACCTGACTGGTGAAAGTGTGACATGGATTTGACATAGTGTGTGGCCCATTGAATATGTCGTGTAATCCAAATTCTCCAAGGTACATTTTACACATTGATTCCATATGTGTGTATCTTAGATAAATGGTGAGAGGTGTACATGCCATGTATATCGGATATAAATTACATGTACATAACCAAGTTATATAGATTTAAATTCAATTTATTTTACTACATTAACCATGAGACATATACTTATGTGTTGTTGTAAAGATAGGACAATCCATATGATAGGATTTAATATACATAAATATTAAATGCTTAAATAATATCTATGTAATTTTTAGATCTTCATATCATGTATGAGTTGTATTAAAATTTTTATGCATTTAAAAATAACACAGAACCAAAAAACTATATAATTCATGTAATTATCCATGAAGTATATGTTGTGAAAGTACACGATAACTCATGTGTTCCATATGTCACAAGAGTAAAACAAATATGAGTATAATATATGTTGGAAAGAATCAGATTGGTATTCACCATGTTACCTCCAAGGTACATTTAAGTACAAAGTTAATTTTAAATGAATTTTTTTTTTAAAATTACAATGGATGATAATCTCAAGTAAATTCATGTAGGAATTAAGATAAAAGTATTGATTAATTAAACATAATAATTAATTGATTCAAGAAGGATTTATCTTAAATAATATTGATTAAAAATGAATGCTTGTTTTATTAAATGTGTAATTCATTTCATGCATGTGGGTGATGATGAGCTAGACCAAACCTTTTTTATGTGATTGGTTTCATCTAATTTATTATTAAATTAAATTATTGGTCTATGTGGCTTCTCACCTCATTATTATGTAGGGTCTATATTCCCATGGTTTCTTTTATGAAACCCCCTTTCCCCCCACCTTCATGTGATTAAAATCCATATGTAATGGTTGGATCTCCCAGGATAGTGGAGGTGGTTCATGGTCGGAACTGAGGTGAAACCCATCCAAGTATATACAAAGGTGGACATGTGGAAAGTTCTAAATATGAACCTAAATTTTTTTAGGTTGTTTCGGACCTAGGTCAATGGTTAGTTTATCAACTGATAGATAAACAAACCATTAGTATAATCTCGTGATCATACCCTTTATTTTATTTATATCAAGTTTCATGGTTATTTCATTATGGATGTTTTGTCGCGATAACATAATTAATTAATTAACAAGCATACAATATGGAAGTAAAATAAACCCTATTTTGCATTAATTTTGTCTAAGTCATGGTTAATCCCTTAAGTAATCCCACATAATATGAACCAGCATGTGATAAAGATAATAATTGGGAATTTATTCATAAAAGGAGAAAATACCTCAATAAAATATTAAGTCAGTATATCATTCCACTACTCCGGTTATAATTGAACCATAGTTCAAAGTGATTAACCACAAAAATTTGGCGTGCTTTGAATTATTGGGGAATCCTAACATGAGGTTTTGGGTTGACTTATCTTGGTTCTCATAAAGGGTTTACTTCTAAATAAGTAATTTCTGTAACTGAGAGGCAAAGTTTGAGGAAATATAAAATTAATAATTTTAGGATTGGGAATCCACTCAGTATATCAATGAACGGTGTGTTAATGCGGTTGGCATTAGTAATTCCTACCTAAAACCATTCAAGTTTCTTGACCACATAATTATGGGGCAATGATAAGGGGAATATGGATTCTTGCAAATAGAATATCCAAGAAACAGTATATTTCTATGCCAATGGCGAGGGATATTGGGTTTTGATAAAATAGTGGGAGACTAATAAATATAATATTTATTTATTTTCTAAATTTTATCATATAAAGTACAAAAGTTATTATTATATTATTTTTTAGAAACAATAATTAAATGAAATCAGACATATCATTGTGATCCATAATTGATAAGGAAAATCTTCCCATGGGAACAAATTTCCAAGAGTGGAAAAGGAACCTAGATGTCTTCTTTCTCCATGAAAGAAAATTGTATATGTTATAAGAACCTTTACCAGTTTCACCTGGAAATGAGGAATTTTTTTAAGAACTATCTCTATATGAGAAAATTCTGAATGGTGCTATAAATATTTAGTGATTCATGCTATCATCCATGTCCAATAAACTTTTGAAGAAACATGAGGATATGGATTCCAATATCATGATGTCTCATCTTCGTTATCTCTATTAAGAGAAGGAGTGACAAGAGTGGTATGAGATCTCTAATGATTTGTTCATAACTAATATTAGAAATTCTACACCAAATGGGCCTCATGTAATCAAACTAATCATCTACATTGAATGTCTGGACATCTTAAGGTTCAAATTCTTAGATGAGTTGCATATAGATTTCACACTTTCATCACTACCGAAGACCTTCTCTAGAATTATTGGGAATTATAATATAAGAAATAATTTGAAGAGTATTTCAAAACTTCTGACCTTGATTCACCAGGTGGATAAAAACATGGGGTATGATAAACCCATAGTCCATATTGTGAACAAGAAAAGGAATAATAGGGTAAAGGGACCCAATACTTATAAACAGTCTAAAGCTCCCAAGAACTTTACTTCCAAGAAAAAGTGTATCCAGAGGTAGGGAAATGAAAAGGAAGTAGTTCATTTTTTATGTGTCAAGCCAGAACACTGGAATTGGAACTGCACCCAGAAGTAAGGGGAAGCTAAAGGTGCATTCATTATTGACTGCAATATTTCCATTTCTACACATTAGGAATTAGATACAGATTATGGTTCTCACAACTAAATCGAAATGTAGAAACCAAGTGTATTCTGAAATATTTCCAAATGAGAAGTGGATTTGTGAGCTTCCAATGGTGTGAGGTTGGCTTCTCTGGCCATTGGTGACTACCACATTTATTTGTACACAGGAATGATTTTGGTTTTTAGAGATCGTTATTATGTACATGTAGTTACCTAGAACATAATTTATGTGTCATGTTTATATACATATGGGTTTATTTTCAAATTTGGATATTTTTTTTATTTTATATGGAAAACATATGTTTTGGTTTGGAACATTTAAATACGGGTCTTTATGTATTAAATTATGAAAATCAAGTGTTGGAAATTGATAAAGAATCATGCTCACATGACTCATATAACACCTAGTTGTGGAATCACTTTCTTTTTCATGTAAACAAGAATCATTTCAAAATACTATATCAATATGGTTATTTAGATTCTTCATAGATAAACAACTTGATATATTTAATTCTTGTTTACATGGAAAAATGACCAAACCAATATTTAGTGGATAGGGTGAAAGGGCCATAAAAATGATAAGATTGGTACATAGTGATGTGTGTGAATCGTTTATTGTAGAAGTTAGAGGTGGGTATTCTTATCTCATTACATTTACTGATGACTTGAGTAGATATGGTTATATCTACTAGATGAGGTATAAGTCTGAGTTATTTTATAAATCAAAGGAATTCAAGAATGAAGTAGTGAATGAACATGGTATGAAGATAAATAAGCTTCAATCAGATTGCGGTGGTGAATATATTAATCAGTAGTTCATTGGATTTCAATGAGAGTTTGGGATTATATCTCAACTCACACAACCTTATACACCATATTGTAATGGTGTTAGTGAAAGGAGTAATTATACCTTATTAGACATGATAAGGTTAATGATGAGTAATGTCGATCTTCTGTTATCCTTTTGGGGATATGCATTACAAAGTAGGGTATACACATTAAATCGAGTACCAACTAAACTGGAAAATGGAATTAACTTAGATCTTTGGAGTGGAAAGAAACCCATTTTATTGTATACACTTTTATGGGGTTGAGATGCATTTTATAAGTCCTTCTTAGGGGAAAAACTAGCACCCTAGGTCATGAAGTGTATCTTTATAGGGTATCCCAAAGAAACAAATGGATAATACTAACCCATCAGATAAGAAATTTAATGTCACTGGACAAGACGTATTTATTGAGAGGGATAAAAATCCTCAAAAAGGATAGTGGGAGAAAGATTAACTTCTATGAAGTTGATACTCAAGATACACAAGAATTGGTAAATGAATAAATTCCACAGGTCCCCGTGGAAGAAGTAGTTCCTAAAACATAAGTATTGTGTATTAGTTTAATAGAGGTAAGAGAACTAGAGAGATATGGTTTAATGGTCACTAAGGATGGTGGCTCATTAATGGTTGATAATGATGAAACTTTATCTTATAAAGAGGTAATAGAGAGATCAGAAGCTTCAAGATGACTTGAAGTTATGAATTCTGATATGGATTCTAGGTCTTAGAATAATGCTTGGGTTTTTTTAGATGAGCCAGTTGATGTAAAGCTTGTTGATTGAAAATGGGTATTCAAGAAAAAACTAGGCATGAAAGGTAAAGTTAATACCTATAAATAAAGGATACTTCCTAAAGGGTTTAAATAGTGTAAAATAATTAACTATGATGAAACATTTTATCTAGTTTCCATGTTTAAATCCATCAAAATCATACTTTCTATAGAAACTTACCATGACTATGAGACTTTGATAATGGATGTTGAAACTGCATTCCTTAATGGGAACATATAGTAAGATGTATATATGACACAACATGAAGGGTTTCTGACTCTAGGTGATGCCAAAATGATTTTCAAGTTGAGTAGATACATTTATGGATTGAAGAAATCATCTATGTAATAGAACATTTGATTTGATGAATCTGTAAAATAATTTGGTTTCATTAAGAATAAATGTGAACCATGTGTTTATAAGTGGTTTAGTGGGAATGTGTTTGTTATGATAGTAGTATATGTTGATGAAATATTACTTATTAGAAACAACATACCAGTCTTACAATCTGTTAAAGACTAGTTAAACATGTGTTTTTCTAGGAAGGACTTGGGCTAATTAGCCTATATTCTAGGAATCAATATCATTTTTGATAGATCTGAGAGACTTATTTTACTAGGTCAAAGTACATATGCTGACTAGATACTAAATAGATTTATTATAGAACAATACAAGATGGGATTGGTTCCAGTGTCACATGGTTTACATATTTTTATTAAAATGTGTCCTCATACATAACATGAGAAAGAGATCATGTGTATGATCCCATACACTTCGGCGATAGGATTAATCATGTATTCCATGTTATGTACGAGACTTGATGTTTCATATACACTGATCAGGGTAGTCAGATATTAAGTAGATCCAAGATAACAACATTGGACTGTTATTAAGGCTATCCATAAGTATCTGAGAAGAACTAAAGATATTTTCCTAGTATATGGAGAAGAAAATGAGATGGTCATCGGAGGTTATACAGACCTAGTTTTCAGAAACATAAAAATGATTTGAAGTTGAAATCAGGAAATTTGTTTTATCTCAATAGAGGAGCTGTAAGATAGAAGAGTTAAAGCAACCATTTTTCACTGATTCTATATAGGAGTTTGAGTATATAGAAAATTTTTATGCATCAAAGGAATCCATTTAGATTCATAAATTCTTTCAGGGGCTTGATGTGGTACCAAGAAGTAAAGACTCTATCAAATTGTATTTTGATAATATTGTAGTGGTGGCTCTTGCAAAAGGGACAAGGTCACACTAATGGAAAAATAATATACTCTAAAAGTATCACCTTTTAAGGGATTTATATTAGAGGGTTGAAGTTATAGTGAGCATATTACCCATGAAAAATAACACGGAAGACCCCTTGACTAAATGTCTATCTCAGTAGAAGTATGAATATCATGTGAGAGCTAGTGGACTGAGGGTTATTAACAGTTGGATCTAGTGCAAGTGGGAATATATTGGAGTTGGTTCCCTACAACCAACTTTTTTATACTTTATGATAATAATATTTTTATTGTTTTGAATATTAATAAACTAATTATCACATCAAGACTATTCTTCCATGTGGCATAGTATGTGATGATGTCCTAAGAGTAGTTGTCGCACTAAAAGGTCATAGAAGTTCCCCGCTATGATGGAGATCTGTAACTGATACAAAACTATTCTTGAATATATGTTCTATAGTCAGATGATATCCTTTGAGGTACACAAATGATACTTGATATCATGGGTGGAGACTCATAGGACTTTGAGGCACATTCTCATGGTATATTCCCTTGGTAATATCTAGTAGGATATTATTGGAATAAGACCCTCCAGTAGAAACCCCACATTTATATGTGTCATTGGATGTTCCTATATATGGACATGTGTATTGGTCCTTATACTTTAGTATTATTTTTAATTAGAATTATGAGTCTCACACTTAGATATATCTATTAAAACCATGAAGACAGATTGTTTGCAGCGATTTATGATATGTTGGGTGCATCACGAGTAGTATTTCATTAATGAATAATGAGAGCAAGGATTTTTCCCTTATGTTCATTAATGTAAGTTAATATATTAGTGTTTTTTTGGAAATGATATAGCCTAAATAAATCTATTTCTGAAAAGTCAAAGAAAGAGATATCGAGAACATAGGTTGATGGAACTAGCATACAACCTACTCGATTAGAGATATTATGGTAATGGGATTATCTTACATGATAAGAATCTGTATGAGGTGACATGTCATTATGGAATTAACTTATTTCTCAATGGGTTCCATGATGTATTGATAGACCATAACCTTGGAATTTATGTTGCTTTCCCTAATGCCACTGAGAAAGAGGCCTAGTGGGACACACACTATGTGTATCCAGAATCTCAATTAAATAATATATTAATATTTATTATTTAATAGGTTGAATAATTATTATTCTTATACATTGTTTTAGAATTATTCATGTATGATTTTTCATGTTTTTTCCATCACTAGTTATTCGAGATAATATATTGTGAGCAGAATATTTAAAAATAATTTATTTACTGTTTAGTGGATATAATATTTATTTATATATTTGTGAATAATATAGTGATATTTATTTAATATATAAATATAAATTATTCAAGGCATTATAAATATTGTGGAGGAATGACGAAATGAGATCAATGGTTCAGGGAGAAATAATAAATATTTAATATTATTTAATTAAATAATATTTAATTACGATTCACAAGTTAAGCACATGTCGTGAAATATTATTATTATTATTATTATTTGACATGGGGTTTTGATAGGATTGAATAAATAATTAAGTTCACATGTGATTTTATTTATTTTAACCCTATAAATATAAAGACCCAATTATGTTATTTTCTCAAGAGCCAATTAATTTTTTCACAATGAATCTTATAAGATCCTCTCAAGCCTATAGAGATCCCATTTCAAATAATTCTCACAAGAATGGAGATAAATCCTCCTCTTCTGGATCAAGGATAATGTTTTGAAAGCGATTTTCTAGGCGATCAAGGGAGACGATGGAAGCACAAGGATATTTTATGCTAGAACCCAGAGACTCCTTCGACAATGTCTAGAGATTTCTGGAACACATGTGGATCACTTCTATAAGAAATATACACTTACTTCCTATAACGCAATGATGTTTCACCGCATATCTATCATTAGATTCATTGATGATGAAAGAATTACTTAGTGGTAATTCTTTATTTAATTTAATTAATTATAAAAAATATATGTTGATCTCCTCTCTCTAGTTCCAATGTGATTAATGTTTCTTATATTTGATTAGAATCCATTTTTCATGGTGATTAAACATAATATAGATCTTGGATTGATCATTGATCATGAAAAAATTTAATATTTGGCTCTGCCCATCGCATACTTCTGTTGCACCTAAAATTGATATCGAAGAAACATTTTCTCTAATGGCGAGACTTGAGTCAATCAGGATTTTCATTTCTATAGAAACTAAAATAGGATATAATGTTTATTATATGGATGTCAAAATAGTATTCTTAAATGGTTTTATTGAAGAATAAGTCTATATTTAACAACGAGTGGTTTTCTAATTGGTGATGGTTAAATGAAGGTTTGTATATTGAAAATGGGACTCTATGGTTTAATGTATGAACCATGAACATGTTATTACTGTCTGGATTATTATTTTAAGCAGGTCGTATTTAAAAGTGGAGTTTTCGACCATAATCTCTATGTGGATAATTTAAATGGAGAAAAATTTATAGTTCTAGTATACATGGATGATATTATATTAGGTGGAAGAAGACATAAATCAGTGGAAGAATTTTCTAATAACATAAAATTTGAATTTGAATTTTCTATGATTAGTAAACTCACATACTTCTTGGGGAAACTTTTCATTTAATATAATGATTAAACTTTCATTTCTAAGGCTAAATATTTAATTAATCATATGAATAAATTCAACATACAAGACTCCAAACCAATATTGACTCCAATTACGGTTGGGAAAAAACTTATAAAGTAAGAGGATGGGACTTATATAGACCCCACCTCATATATAAGATTCATTAGAAGATTATTATACTTGACTATGGAATAGTAAGATATTTTCATTGCAATATTCTTAGCGTACCATTTTTAGATTAATCTGAAGGAATAAAATTTAGTTGTAGTAAAAATAATCATGTGGTATATTCAAGGAACTCACAATTATGGATTATATTTTTCTTTAAAAAGAGATAATTAATTATTGACATTCTCTAATGATGAATGGTATGGAGATATGGTTGATATAAATTCCACATGTGGTGGGGCATTCTTTAATGGAAAGAACGTTTAGGTGTAGTTGAGTAAGAAATAGGAAATCACTTCTCTTAGTATTATTTATAGAGAGTATATCTCTACTAAAAATTCATAAACTCAGCTATTGTGGATGAAACAACAACTGACTGATATTGTTGGTAAAGTGAAATAGACAATAGTGATTAACTATGATAAAAAGATCATGATTTATCTTACAAATAATCTTATTCATCATTCTAATAAAAAAATATTGAAATTAGATATCACTTCATCAAAGATAATGTTGAACAAGGTGTGATTAAAATAAATCTGGTTGGAACTGAGGATCATGTGGCTGACATTCTGACTAATCCATTGGTAGCACATGTGTTCGAGAAACATTGGTTGAACATTAGTTTTCAGCCACCTCCTACTGTATGAGGAGGTTACGATGGTTCTACTATCCCCATTTATGTTAACTACTTTAATCTATCTATAGAAGTGATGAAAGTTTATGGAGGGTATACAATCTAGGGGAGTGTGTTTTGAAGATCTACAAGTAAAAATAAAGTTCTTTAGGTTTATTTTGAAAAGGGGGAATATATAAATTTAATGTGATAAAGGTTTGTTGGTTGTAGGTTTTTGAAAAACCAATTTGGTGTTATGAGGAAACAGTGACATGATGAGAATTTGGTGTTATGATGAAACAGTTACATGATGAGAATTTAGTGTTATGAGGAAACGGTTAGAGCTTAGATTAGACAGCTTTAAGAATTCCAAAACATGATTTATTAATTCATTATTCCCTTCTTGTTTTCTACATCTAAATTTTCTCTTGTAGACTTTAACTGTTGGATTATTGGTTGTTTTTGTATAATGTTTTGATAGCAGCAGGTGCTTTATTGAATTTATCTTCATATAGAGAACAAACCAAAAGGGGGAGATTGTTGGAACCAATGTTGTTATTTACTACAAATAGAGTTTGGTTTTTTTCATTACACCTTGGGTTGATTGAAGGTTTTTCAAGACAAATGATATTTCATTATAGGTAGACAATAGTATTCAAGGTTACATCATTTCCCAGGGTTTTCTAAATTTTAGGCTCAAAATCTAAAGGGAGAGGTTATCATCAAGAAAGGTTGTTTTTTAGAATCAACTCTTCATAAATATGGTAAAGGAATGAGTTTCATGATGACTAGGATTTGAAAATGTGAGTTTTAGAAGTTTTTGATAGGTTGATGGTGTTCTTAGTGACTATGATATGTGGATTATCACGAATGTGAGATGAGTTGATGGTGATCTGCACGACTATGAAAAATAACACTAGTGCTTCGTGAATGGAGGAGTTTCATGATGTTTTTTTAAAAGATTCTAAAAAATTGGTAACGAGGGTGGAGCATAGTGAATGTTCGAGCCTATAAATATGTAGATACACCCACTTCATTTGATATAAAAGTAATTGGAGAAAAGATTGAATTGCTCTGATTTTTCAAAGTTTGGGGAGCTTTATGAATCTGGTATTCTATATAAGCTTAAAAATCATGAAAATGCTAGTTAAGTCTTGACTAGTACCAATGCTTATAAGTAATGGGTGATTTGTGATGATGGGGCATTCTATGATGAATTAGTGATCTTCAAAAAGGTAGTTTTTTCATGAAATCTATTATCTTCGTAGAGGTTATGAGATTCATGAATGTGCTCCATGAATATTTGTTCTGAATATGAGGTTTCAGTGAACGGTTCTTTCAAAGTTCATCAACATAGGTCTACAGTTCAAGTAAAGTCTCATGCCAATTAGGGAAAAAGACTTCAATTCCAATCTACTGAAGTGACCATCGAGTCGATAAACTGAGTAAGACTTCACCCTAGGTAGTGACCTAGAGGGAGTCGAAGGAAGTGTTATGAGGGATGCAATATGATATCCTAGGAATCTTGTAAAGGTAGTGCTCCTAGAATAGAGTGACTGTGTATGAACATATGTATTCCACAACTAGTAAAGATTAATAAATTTTCATATGACCAAAAAGTTATCAGCATATGATACTTGGATTATCCCTTACTCGTGAACCATGTAAAATTTCTATGTTTTCTCTCTGCATGTGAATGTTTAAATTACTGTACATGACTATCAGAGAGGTTTAACAGGTTCATACCAACATGGGAAGAAGATCCATCACTTTTAAATAAAAATTTGACACCCTTATTAACCCCTCCCCTCTAAGGGAGTTTTGGGGTTCTTCAAATTTAATATCATGAATACTTAATACTTAATTATATTTTGAGTTTAAATATTAATTATTTCATCCAATGTTACTTGACTTGAAAATTACCAAGTGGTAAATAATTTTATAATTCAATTTCTTTTCATTGGGTTATATTACTCATTTATTGTCTTTGATATTCTTATATTATGTGTGTAATAAATTTTGAATATATTATGTTGTATCTACATTTTTTTAAGTGTATTTACATTAGATATTCCTAATTTATTTATTGATTAATTATCACTTCATCGTTATGATCATTGTGAGATATTTCATCTCAATTTTCTTTTCATTAACTAATGTTTGTTAATATACACCAATTCCCATTTATGTGGTGTATATACTAACCATTTTATGTATTTAAAATGAGTTATTATTTATTAATAATGATTATTTTTTCATTTCATGTTTATTTTTCAAGGGGTTACAAATTAAAAGTTACCATATAGGTAAATATTTTTGTGCAATCTCACGTTATTTTGTGAATGTTATCTTTATCTTTAAACAATCATTTTCCTATGATCATTTTTTATTGGACATTACATTACACATAAATATCCATCTTATTGTGTGATAGATATTATTATTTCCTAAAACATAAAACATTTATATATATGGTGATTAATTTTAAAGTTATTTGATTCACTAGGTAAATATTTATAAATAAATATCCTTTACTCAATAAAGATGTTGTTTATAAGGTATACTAGTTAAAAAATTAAATAGATCATTATATATATGAATAATTTTTTGTAAATTCATACATGGGTTGGGATCATTTAGAGATATCCCCTCGATGAATTGATAATATCATGAGACAAATTTGTTGGCTAGACTTAGTTAAATGGGTTTCTTATGTATACATACTCATTGGTTTTAACTCTCTTGTGAAAGTCCATGATAGTAAAGGTATCATGATGCATGAGATCACGATGTCCAGTAATTTAAAATTTACTTCATTAAGAACTCATTTATTATTATCCATGATATTTTTTCCAATATATTATCTCTATATACATTTCATTTTTATTTTATTGATTAAATGACATGTGTGTTCAAATATTTACCTTAACATATTGATTATGAATTTTCTAATCATGATAGTGAAATTATTTAAATGACATGTGTGTTTAGTTGTTTATGTTTACTTATTGATTATTCTTATTGATTAATGATATATTTCTCTTTATGTAACTCTTATTGAGCATGAAATCTAACCCTTATTATGTTTCCTTTCCCAGGAATCCAAGAAGTGTATTATGATTGATATCTAAGGACATGGTAGATGGAATAAATATATTCTTGAAAAAAATGTAATTTTTTTAAAATGTAATTCAAGGATCAGGTATGTAACCAAATTACTATGAATAATAAACTATTCATTCCTTTAGGATGTGATAACTTGTATCTTATTCCAATATAGAATATTAACCCCCGACTCTAGGGTCAGAGTATTTATTGAGAAATCATAATTCTGAAGTTAAAATATCATGAAAAAATATAATTCGGGATATCATATATCAAATTTTTAGTGCCCATGTCATTTAAACGAAATTAGGTTTCTAAAAGAACATTAGTATCAAAGAGGGATTTTTAATGTTGAAACCCTTACCTTATTTTCGTGATTAATTGATGACACTCCAACTTCTTGTAATGAAAAAATAGTCACCTTAATCAAATACTTCAGAACCTTATTCATATATGTTACCTTTTATATCACTTATTTATAATTATTTTTTTGGGTATTTTGGGTGGTTGAAACTTATTCCAACCACCAGGTTAATAACATTAATATTTTTCACACATTTTATATTCTTCATGTCATTACCCATCCATTGAAACCAATTTAATCATTAATATATCATTTAATATTCTATAATATATTATACTTATTTATAAATCACTTATGTCCTTCTATAAGTTTTTTAGTTTCCCTGCATGAAAATGGATTTAGTGTTGGATTATTTCGGCGGTTTTAGTGAATGAAAAAACAACTTAATTATAAGTTAAATATTTAATATAATATTTAAATAACCTTATACATGTAATGTTATTCTAATTATATTATAATATTATTATTATTCATATTCTGATAGTTATCCATAATCTTATTTTAAAGTATCGTTCATATTGTTGGTTAAACTTACTCAAACTTGAACACACTTTAACTCAATTAGTGAGTATAGTAAAGGTGGTGTTTCTTATAACATAATATCATAATAAGATAAGAATAATATTTTTTTTGTTTTTTTATGGTGGTGAATCATTTTTGAAATTCTTTTGATAAATAATGAAAAACTAGAAGAAAAAGGAAAAAAATAATTCATTGTGGAGGCGGTAAACTACTACAAGGAAGGTCTTTAACAATGCAGACCTTTATCAGCGCTAGCAAAAAACACTGATAAAGGGTAACTTTTATCAATGCTTTTTTAGTGCTGATAAAAGGGACCATTTATCGAAGCATTTTTTATGCCTCAAATGGGTAACCTTTTTCATCGTTTTTCGTTATCACTCATAAAGGGAACCCTTTATCAGCGCTATATTTTTAGTGCTGATAAAGGATACCCTTTATCAGTACTTTATTTTTAGCGCTGATAAAAGGATCATTTATCCCCTTTTTTCACACTAAAAAAGGTCCTAAATAAAATTTAAAATTTAAAAAAATTTAAAAATAATGAGTAAATTAAAAATATATATTAAAAAAATTATTAATTAATTAATTATTGATAAAAATGAATAAATTAAATATACTATATATAAATTATAAATACTAAAAATATATATATATTTAATATATATATATTTAAAATTAAATAATTAAACAATTAAAAATTAAAAATAGGTAAATTAAGAAAAATATTAAACATTTTATTAATTAAAAAATTATTGATAAAAAGTGAATAAATTTATTATACATAAATATAGATTATAAATATTAATAATTAGTGTATATTAAATATAGACATATATATATGTATATAATAATTCCTCAATATTATTAATTTAATACAAAATATTTATGTTTTATATTAAATAAGTCATATATTTAGTAAAGAATTGTTTTATTTAAAAATTAATATGAATTAAGAATTTGGACTAATTGCATCGGGTAATGGATGAGATTGAATATCTTTTGATTTTTCATTATAACATATATCAAAATTGTGTTATATTGATTTCACATACATATACGTAATTAATGAATTTTTATATACCACACAAACACACAGATATTTACGTAATTAATGAAATCTTATATTGAAACACATAAACCTAATATTTATATAATTTATTCAAATTTTAGTATTGATTTTATAATTTCATTATAACATGATAAATTTCATATATTATGTATTTAATAGGTAAATTTTATTTATTTATTTTTAATTTTATTATGATTAGGCATTAATTTTTTTTAAAAAAAATTAAATATTTTTTACTTTTATTTTTTATTTTATTTTTGAATTTAATCAATTTTCTCTTATTTATTTATATTTATTTATTTCTTATTTTTTTATATTTGCAATATTTATTCATCTTTATTTAAATATATATCTATATTTTTTGGTAATTTATATTTAATTAATAAAACATGTCCATTTTTCAATATTTTTAAAGTTTACTCAATCTTAATTATTTAATTTCACTCATTTTTAACATGCATGCATTTAAGATTATATATTCATTAATGTTGTTAAAATTATAATTGTAAATATGTATAAATAAATTTATTTATAAATATATATTTACTATATTTATAAATTTACATATCTATAATTATAAATAAATAAATATTATTATTTTTAAGTATTTATATTATTATAAATAAATAACTATATATATTAAAATATTTATAAATTTATAATAAATTTATTTAAATAATTAATATATTTACTATATTGATATTTATATTTATATTTATATATATTTATTATATATATATAATTATATAAATATATAATGATATAAATATATAAATATATAAATATTATTTTATAAAATTATTTATATAATTATATATTTAAATAATTATAAAATTATAATAAATATATTTAAATAATTTTAAAAGTATAATAAATATATCTAAATAATGAATATATTTACAATATTTATATTTATATATTTATTTATTTATTATATATATATTTTTAAATATATATAATGATATAAAAATGTTTATAATTACATAATTATGATAAATATATTTAAATAATGAATATATTTATTATATATATTATATAATTATATAATTATATAATTATATTTATAATTATAAATAAATAAGTATTATTTTTTTGAAAAAAGTTTCTATATAATTATAAATAAATAATTATATATTTAAATAATTGTAAAATTATAATAAACCAATATATTGACAAATTTTTTATGTATATTTATAATTATAAATCCTTTATCATTTCTAAAGTTTTAGCACTCATAAATAGTCTTTTTATCATGGCTTGTTTAGCACTTATTAAGATGGAGTTTTATTAGTGCTAAAACTATGCGGATAAAGATTACACTACAACAATAGAGGCCTTTAATAACGCTAGAATAGGTCTTTATCGGAGCTAAAAAAGTGCTGATTATCATAGCATGATTAAAGGACATATGATTTTATCATCCCTTTTTTAGCATTGTTGAAGGACCCTTTAACTGCACTTTTTTAAAGATGTTAAATGGAGCCTTTAACAACACTTTTTTAGCATTGATAAAGGCAGTGATGTTAAAGGGGGTAAAAATTATATTTATTCGGACTTCTACCTTTATCAGTGCTTCCATGAAACCTTTAATAGTGCTCCCCCACCCCTTTATCTCCACTTTTCACCCCACCACCACATTTATCAGCACTTTGTAAATTTTTAGCCTCATGTGTGTCTTCCTGGATTTGAACCCTACTCATATCCTTTGAATACGAGAAGCCTTTACCACTACCCTATGTTGTTTTGATGTGTGATTAATGATATTTTTTATTTATATGTATATATTTACATATATATTTTTTATTCAGATATTTGTATAATTATTTTTAAAAACATTTATAAAATATATTTGTGTGTGTGATATAAATATACACTTATATTTATTTATATATATTATAAATTATATTTATTTATATATAATAGATAATAATATGAATATATATTCATTTATTAATACACACATATATGTATATATAGACATTATAAATATATTTTTATAATGTAAGAATGATTAGATATTGTTTTAAATACATTTTTAGAATATGTATTTATTTAAACATATTATAATATATATATATATATACATTTATATTTTTTAATTATCTACGCACACATGTTTATATATAAAAATTAATTATATAGGTATATATATGCATATTATTGCATTTTTATAAGGTAAATAAAGTAGATAATTTTTTAATTTAAAGAAAATGAATAATAAATACTTATTTAATATATTTAAATATATATTTATACGTAAATATGTTGATATATGTATTTATACATGTGATTTATTATAATTCAATATAAAAAAACATGTATATATATAATTATAAATAAAACTTCATAATGAAAAATGAAAAAAACAAAAAACCCATAATATCTATATAAATGTAATGCCAAGGAATAAATTCAATCCCTACTAAAATTAGGAAAATATTCCCCCTTAATCGAGTCTAAAATTCCATATAATGTTAAATATTTTGGGCACCCAGACCAAAAACTCCATTTTAGAGGCCTTCTAGGCCTCTTTTGGACTCAAAGAAATTGTGACCTTAGTCCTCACTAATAAACACAGTGTAAAGATCATCACAGGATTCGATTTGATATGTGGTAGAACTCAAACAGGAACTCGAATCAAAAGTTATGTTCATTTGAAGTTTGAGTTAATTTTTCAACTTATTTTAGATTTTTATTTTTATTTTGATTTTTTTATCTTCAAATTATTATTAAATGACTATTACTTGATAATAATAATAAATTAATTAATTAAAAATATTTTTTTAATTATTTTATAAGTCACTTTCACTAAATATCTTATATATTAAGTGTAAATGTCTATTTATCCTTATCTAAACATATTTAAAATACATATTTTATTTTTATCAATATAAATATATTTATATGCTCACATATTATTTTTAAAGAAATATTATTTTTTCTAAAATATACCTTTCATCAATGATAGTAAAAAAACACCGATAAATATGCGGTCTTTATCAGCGCTTCTAAAAAAATTTGATAAATACCCCCCCCCCCCCCCAACAGCGCTGACAAAGGGGATCTTTAACGGTGCTTTCAGCTAGCACTATTAAATCCCTAGCACCAGATAAAGCCAGTATTGTAGTATTATTCCTTTTATTAGCACTTATTAATTTAGCATTGATAAAAGGGATTTTATTCATTTCTTTTTTATAACTGCTGATAAAAGTGTGTCTGATTTATTTAATAACCCTATCTATGGCTGGATCTATCATGATTTCTAAAGAAATCCATAAGAACTACCTCCCATCATCACTCCTCCTCATCAAATCCAACCTCAAATCAAGTCTCAAAAAATCCACGGGTTGAATCCATGGCTCGAAAAAATCAAGGATCGAATAATTTGAGGCTCAAATAAATACAGGATTTCATACATGATATATATATTTCTCTCAGATGAATCAAAGCTCCATTCCTAGGTATGATTATTTAATTCTTTATCCTCACACGTTGTGCTTATTTTAAAATATTTTTTTTTCATTTTCTCTTTCTATTCATAATCCATCACTACATTAATGCTTGAATGATTTTTACTTGCATTCCTCTTCACTATGTCCGCCACCATTGAAAATACCACATATATTTCTAATAATTTCAACTCTAATTAAGTTTAACATATATGTGTTCAATGTCTATACATGTTTCTTCATTTGATAAATTTTCTACCTAAAAATAGTGTTCCATTGTACCTTTAGAATTCCTAAATTTTAAAAAATATCTAATGCATTATGTCAAAATTTATTATTGAAAATGAAATGATTCATAAACCATGGTTTATTATTTTAAACCATGTGTTGTCTAGTTTTTTTTTTCAGAACTAGAATATTTCATTTTTCAAGTGATTGTTTCAGTTAGTTGGTCTTTATTTGGGATAAAACTAGTTATACACTTTCTACCAACCACCTTGGATATATTGGATGGTCCTTAATACGTTTTCATCAACTATCTATTCAATAATTTATGTTTCAAACATGTAGTTCGCATGGAAACAATTTTAGGAAAAAAAATATTCATAAATACTTGGTAGATTTCCATTTTGATGTAGATATTTGTGGATTATTAGAATATATAGGGATTTTCATTCCTCTAGATAGAGTTATTTTTCTAAATAATCATCCATTTAATATTAAGGGGTATGATTATTCTTTATACTTTTTGAGAATACATTGGTTTTATTGATTTCAAGTTCCATAATTTAGTATAAATCTCAAATAATTTCATATTTAGAATGATTTTCTCATTCTATTATTTTTTTTATTTTGACTTCAAAATATATTATTATCTTTTTAATTTTATCTTATTTCAATTCACTATTTTCATTTAGTAAATTTTCAATCTCTTTAATAATTTTGCCTATAATACTTAGTTAAGAATATTTATTAACAATTACTTATTTTAATTTTGGGGTTATCTCCTCAATCCATTTCTTATCATATTATCTTTCTTGAATTGTATTGAGACACATATTTTTAAAATTTATACATTAATATTTGAATTCAATAATCATTGTATTTGTTTGTCCAACTTTTTTGAAGAGATTAAAATATATTTATAACATTTATTTTAAAACCTTATCCATTCATTTATTTTCATTATCATAGTTAGTTATATCCTCATTAATATTTCGAAAAATTCCAAAAAAATATTATTGACTATTTCATTATAAATTTTATTTATAGTCTTCATCAATCATGTTTGAAAATCTTCATATTATTCCACATAAATTTATTTATTTAAATTCCCATTTAAAAATATATTTTAACATCCATTTAATTAACACACTAATGATTTATTAAATTTAAAAGGCAAATAATATCCTTATTTTCGTAATTTGAACTAAATTAGTATAAGTATCAAAATAACTAATCCACTGAATTTTTTAAAACCTTTAATTACTAATCATTCTTTAAAAAATTGAATGTTATCATTATATATATGAATGCTTCTAAATACACATTTATAAAAAATATTATTTGAATATTTTTAGAAAAATTGTAAAAATGATGGTAATATTTCTCATAATAGAATTTATTTCATCATTAAATGAATCTTTCTAGAACACAATATATTTTGAAGATAATTATTGTTTGTATAAATTGAGATCACAATCTATGGTTAGCCCCATAATATATTTTTTCAAAATATTATTATGTTGATCTATGTGAATAAGAAAATTGAAGGATTTTAAATATATAAATCATGATATAGATGTTTCATATTTCTAGGTCTTGTACATCATAGAGGTTAAACCCAAGAATCATCTTTATTCTCTATTTTTATATCTTAACTAGATGAAACACTAGATATATGGATGTGAGGAACAATTTTATTTTAATTATATTTATAAAATTTATTCTTAAAAAATTATAAAAAATAGATTCCAAAATGACCATAGAATCCACGTTCATTATTCTATATGATTTATTATTATTCTCCATAGGAAAAGAATTATTTAATTATTTTAGTTTCAGTTTTAGTTATTTTAGTAATAGAAACTTTAAAAATGCTAATCACTCCATTATTTAAGATATGAAATGCTTATTTTCATCTTCATCAACTTTTTATCCTGAACAATTATTATTTCAATTTATTCCTTGAGACTCATCCTCTATCTCTTCTATGTTTCTTAAACTACTCTAATTTATAGTCATCCAAAATGATCACCACTACCTATAATGTTATGACTTTTGGTTTAAATAGTTGAATAAACATAAGTGGATGTCCAGAAGATATGGAAGATGAATCTTAAGCAACAGAATGCTATAATAAATTATCGGTAGATGAAGCTAATGAGGATGATAACTATCTATAACATTCAGCTTTGGATGAATTCAGAGGATAAAACAAACTATATTGCAGTAATTAATTTCTTAAATTCAATTAACCATTCCATTTAAATCATACTGTTATTATTTGAAACAATTAAATATTTGTTTCCCCATATTATAATTTTCTATAATTTTCACCTTTGATAATGAATATCTTATGTGTATCTATTTATTTATTATAATAAATAAAATTTTTATGAACCTAATACGATGGAAATTAATCAAAAATATATTCATGCTAATTGTTTGAAAAAATAGTATGAATATGTAGTCAAATAGTTCCTCAAGTTCATAATAGAGCAAGCATATGACCCTTCTCAAATCCATTGACTGTGTTTACATTATTTTTATTCAAGACAAATTAGTCTAGGAGAGTTGAAAAAATATTTGATTTTTCTTGGAATATATCATAGCTATAGATGTTAGACTAAAAATAAGGAAAAACTAAATGTGCACACCAATTGGGATGATACTGCAATTTATAGATCATTGAATATGAATACCAATGTGAATGATGGTGGAGATCGCATGGAATAAATTAAAATAGCAATTTAATACGCCCTTAATGATTATCCAAAATTGTTTGATAAATTAAATAGTTATTCTAAGAGACCATTGTAAACTAGTTGTACTAAATAAACAACATTTTTAGCTATATTTAAGTTATATAATTTGAAAGTTGGTAGCAGATTGAGCAACACCAGCTTTACAAAACTACATGTCCTCTTAAATGATATGCTGCTAAAAGAAAATGAACTTTCATATCGAACATATGATGTTAAATTAATTCTACATTTAATATCCATGATTTCTAAAAAATACATGCTTGTACAAATGATTTCATATTGTTTATCAAAGACCTTAAATCACTTATAAAATTCCCTAAATGTGGAATGGATCAATACAAGAAAAATTAATCAGGTCCTTTGAAATATGTATGGTACTTTTCTATCATTCCATAGTGTAGAAGACTATATGTATGTTAGGAAACCGAAAGACTGACATGGTTAGAAGATAAGAGAAATAAGGATATGAACCTACATCATCCATTAGATTTTCCTTAGTGAATGAAAATTGAATATGACTGTCATGAATTTGGAAATGATCTAAGAAACTTTCATTTTGCATTACCTACAGATGGAATCAATCCTTTTGGTGTACATAGTAGTACTCACAGTACATGGACCTTCCTATTGGTAAATTATAACTTTCCACTATGGTTATGCATGAAGCACAAATACATTATGTTATCTCAGCTTATATCTAGACCAAAGAAACTCGATAATGATATTGAAATATATTTGGATCCATTGATAGAATATTTAAAATTGACTTGGGATACAGGTGTTATAATGTATGATTCTCATAGAAGTGAAGAATTCACATTAAGGGCCATGTTTAATGGGAAAATAAGTTACTTTCCATCTCATGTAAATTTATTAGGGTATAGTAGGGTATTCTATTTATTAAGAATGTACACACTCAGTTCAGTTGAAACATTCTTCAAGGACTATGTTTTTAGGACAACCTAAATTTTTAGGTCGATAAGATAAATACTTATCTTGGACGGTAACATTAGATGAGAATATTGAACAAGGTAGAACACCATATCCACTAATAGGTGATCAATTGTTCAATAAAGTAAAATATATTGAAGCTATTTTGAGTAAACCATTTTCTAAAAACCATATGAAATCAGGTTGGAATAAGAGATTAATTTTCATTGAATTCCTATATTGGAATTGTTTGTATGTTAATAATTGTATTGATTTTATGCATGTATTAAAAATTTATTAGATAGTTTCATTGAAACATTAATAAATGTTAACGAAAAAACACAATATGTCATCAAATCTAGGTTGGGCATGATCTACATGGGGAGTAGGGATGAGTAGGAACTAGTGAAGGGTAAAGAGTTGACTTTTGTTCTTCAAGCATCTTACACACTATCGAGATAGGAAAAAATTAAAGTTTTTATTTTCTTTAATAGTATAATAGTTCTGGAGGGGTGTTCATAAAATATCAAAAATGAAGTAAAAATGACAAATTTGAAGTTATAGGGATTGAAATCACATGAATGACCTATTTTGATGAAATATTTGATGCTTGTTGCTTTCCATTTAATCATGCGTAAGATTGTATGGAATATATTAACGAGTCTCTGCTTCTTTTTCAATGATATATGCTATAAAAATATAGAACTAACGCAACTTCTAATCATGAATATAGAGGTTGTAGTCATATTATTTGAATTAGATATGTTCTTCCCATCATCATTCTTTGATAAAATGGTGCACCTAATGGTTCACATGGTTAGAGAGGTTCAACCATGTGGTATTATCCATTATAGATGATGCACCCCATTAAATGGTATATGAATATTTTGAAAGGGTGTGCCAAGAATTTAAGTCTTCTAAATGGTTTTTTTGTATAATGATATATTATTGAAGAAGATATTGAAATATGCATAGATTACCTATCATATGTTGATAGCATCAGTATCCCAAAGTCTCATCATAGCAAATGGATTATGGGTGAATGGATTTCTAGAAAAGATTTTTCTACAAATACATTCATAGAGTGGGACAAATATAACCTTTAAATTTTACATAATAGTAAAGATTTATCCATACATTGAAGCCTTTAATGAAATTATTAAGGATTTGAATCACTTAAGGTATTAAGGATGGATATCTAATTCACATAATCAATAGTTTATAGGATGGTTTCAATATCAAATTTATAAGAAGTTATCTAAAAAAATGAATTCAATTACTGAGTGACTTAGATGGATAGTTAGGAGACTAAATGAAAATGTTATATCTTACACTGGTTTTGAAACCAATGGTTATATGTTCTATATTAAAGAACATGATGAATGACGTATGATGAAAAATAATTGATTTATGCTCTTGGTGGAAGTGATTCACATATCTAGATATAAGAATAGAAATCTAGTTTATGCAAATAGGTCATATTTTTCCATTATTGAATAGGTAAATGAGTTTGATTACACAAAATTTTAAGCAATGATTTTCTATTGAAAATGGGTTCAAAATAGGAGTGTAGTGAAAGTTGATGAAATGGGCTTCATTATGGTAAATTTAAATATAGAAGGGGTAAATGATGATCTGTTAATAATGAAATCACAATAAGTGAAAGTATTTTATGATGTACCCCAGAACACCCTGAGAGTGGATGGGTGAATCAAGGTGTAAACTATTTTTTTCTTAAAGTTGTGGATCTTGTTCCCACATTTGTAAGAAACTATAAAATATGTTAGAAAAAAAAAGCAGAAAGATGATACATCCCTTTTACTTGGTTCTCCATAAAGGGCTACGTCCAAGGAGTATACGCCGACAGTGTGTCGGTCATACCTAAGTCCACTAATCTTCACTAGTTGTGGAGTACAAGAGTTCGATCATAGTCACTCTATTCTAGGCACACTGCCTTTACAAAATTTCATGGATGACTCACCACTTACCTCAGAACACTTACAAAAACTCCCCCCAACTCACTGTTATGAGAGAATTCTAACTCAGTTTATTAACTTGAAGGTCGCTTAAATAGATTGGCATTGGAGTCTTTGTCTCTATCCAGCATGATACACTGCTTACATCAAGGACCTGAGTAGATTCTAACTAAAATCCCTAACCACTCTACATTGATAATCAAAAACAACCCTTCACAGTTCCATTTATCAATTGTCAACCCTTCACGAATCACACTTCCTCACGGTATACAATCCTTCACAAAGTTGACTACCTTGTAGAGTAACAAACCTCACGAAGCTCACTACCTCACTGTGCACAACCCTTCGCAAAGCTCACTGCCTCATAGAGAAACCTATTTCGTGAAGCTCACTAAGCCAATGAAAAACTCCCTATATTTTTGAACCTCATACGCATTAAGATAAAAAATCTTATTTAGGAATTTGGAAGTCTCTTCACAAAGCACAAGCACACTTATGACAACCTGCTTTTCAGAGCACCCCTTTCATCAAGAAGTCACAATGAACATAAATTTTATCTCTAAAAAATAATCTAGAATTAAGAGGGGTGGCCTCTTATTTATAGGCACGGTCGAGCACAAAGCTCCACATATTTAGGCGCAAAAACTAGATCAGTTAAAATGCATTCATGACGCTTCCTCCATCTAATGAAGATATGATGAAATTTCTGGCTCACTGATCTCATCGTAACCGTGGAGCTCTCCGTCCAAAGCCTTCTCATCGCTGCAAAGGACCACCGCAATGCTTCTTCCCTTCTCTATTCGTGATGCTCTTCGTAAACGCAAAGAAGCACCATCTCAAACTGTGATGCTTCATTTCTTCGAAATTCTCATGCCATTATTTATGAAATCCATGTCTTTTCCATAAAAATAAAATGTTGATTCTAAAAGAATACCTTTCACAAATATCACAAGTCAAACTTTTATAATCATATAGCAGACCACCTCAAATATTCTAGTATCTGAGAAATACACATCATGAAGCCCATCTTCATGAAACAATTGACTTTTCCATATTTTCATAATGCCTTCAAGAAGAACCACTTTTTGCAATGCTTTATATTCTCCAAATTTTGGACCCAAAAATTTCCCACACTGGGAAACGACGTCACCTTAAAAGCTTATTACTGCTTGACCTGTATGATCCCTTTCCTGGAAATATCTATGACCATGTATTAGAGGATTGACAAAAAACACAAACCATGCTCCTTTTCTAGAAAAGAAAAACCTTGGTTCCAACAATCTCCGCCTTTGGTTTTGTTGGAAATCTCTAGATAAATTCACTGATGAGATGACTACGATTTAAACCAGAACCTTTAAGAAACAACTCAACCATCACTCTAAGTCTACGTGAGATGTTCTCGTTGTGGAAAACAAGATAAAAGACATGAACTGTATTCTTTTGTGTTTGAATGAAAGCTCTGTTGACAATAGATTCTCCATTTTACACATTTATGGAATTTATTTGTTTCTCCCCCATTGGGAATAAACCCAAAGACAGGGATTTAAACATTGTAAAGCTCAGAACAGACTCCCCCCTGGATCATATCACCCCCATACACCTTCAACACTTCCAAAAACATATTAAAACAGTTAAAAAAATTTGGGGAGAGGGGAATTCCATAACCTTATTATGCATGGGAGGTGACTGAACACCGAGGTTAAACTGATGTTTCTCAAACACAGCTGCTAATATTGGATTTTTCAGGATATAAACCATTTAATTTTTAATTCCCACATGATCCATTTTACTCACCCCTTGTTCAACTTTTTCCATGATGAAGTGATATCTGATTTCAATATGTTTTGTATGAGAATGATGAATAGGATTATTCATAAGATCAATTGTAAATTTGTTATCATAGTTGATCACCATTGGTTGTTTCACCTCGTCACCAATGTTAGTCTGTCACTACATCATCCAAAGTAATTGGGTGCATGCCTTTCTGTAGCAGAGATATACTCATCTTTAGCAGTACTCAAATAAGTACTCCCTTGTTTCTTGCTCAACCAGCAAACACATTTCTTCCTAATATAGAATGCTCTACCACTGGTGGAATTTATGACAACTACATATCCAACCCAGTCAGTATCATAAAATGTTGATAATTCACTATCTCTACCTATAGAAAAGTAAAATCCATAATTGTGAGTACCTTGAATATACATCATGATTTTTTTCACTGCTTCCATATGTTCTTCTTTCGGATTACTCTGAAAGCAAGCCACTAAGCATGTTGCAAAGACAATTTATGATTGTGTCAGTGTTAGGTATAATAATATCACAATGATCCTTTTGTACATTGTGGGATCTACAGATGTCCCATCCTCATGTTTTCCATGTTTTTTTCCAACTGAAATTGGAGTCGACATTGGCTTAGAGTCATGCATATTAAATTTCTTCAACAGCTCCCTTGTAAAGTTTTCCTAAGAAATGAATGTATAATTCTTCTTTTTAATCACTTTAAGCCCAATGAAATATGTGTGTTCACCAATAATGGACATTTCAAATTCTTATTTCATGTTATTGGAAAATTCATCCACTGATCCCTACCTGCTTCCACCGAAAATTATATCATCCACGTATACCAATAACATGAACTAATCTTGCTAAGAATTTGTCACATATAGGTTGTGATGCACTCCTCCTATTTTGAATTCAAGCTTTCTTAGATAAGAATCCAAAAGAGAGTACCACTCCAGTGATTCCTATTTCAATCCATAGAGTGATTTCTTTAGTTTTCAAATCGTTGTTTCATAAGTACCAAGAATAAAACCCACTAGTTGATCAATGTATACTTCTTCTTCAAGAACACCATTCAATAATTACACCTTCAAATCCATTTGATATACTTTATATCCTATTTGGATTTACATAGAATGAAAAAGCCTAATTGACTCCAGTCTAGCCACTGGAGCAAGGGTTTCTTCAACATCGACCCCTTCAATCTGGGAGTATCTTTTACATACCAGTCGTTCCTTGTTTCTCATAACACTTCCACGCTCATCAAACATGTTCTTGAAGATCCACTTTGTACCAATCACATTGTGAACTTCGGGTCTCTTGACTAGATCCCATGTCTAATTCTTTTCAATCTGATCTAACTCTTCATTCATGGATTTCAACCACGATTAATCCTTGGAAGCTTCTTCAAACGAGGATGGTTCCACAATATATAAGAATTCATACTGTGAATTATTATTCATTCTCCTTTTTGTGTGGGTGCACTCCTATCCCCAATTATGTTAGATGGATCTATCTCAGCTCTTCGAATTCTCCTATGTGGTTCAATAAAATTATCTCTAGCCATGGTTGGCTCTTCATATTCTTATTCTAAGTCAACATTATGATGGGACTCTTGATTGTTTTGTAAACCTTCCTCTATTTCTGTATTTTCATTTAATCCACATTCATGGTTGTCCTCATTTTCTATCACATCATTATATGAAATACTTGATGAATTTGTGGTTTTATCTTCAACGATATTAACAACACTTATTTCGACAATCCTTCATATGCACTTGTTGAAACACTTGTGGGATTTTATGTTAATTTAGTTTCCAAGGAAAATTTCTTCATCTTCATTGTCACCATACTTCCCTTAGTTTCCTTCATTGTTTCTGATGAATCATTGGTTCCAAAAACATGAAAGTATTTCAAAGAGGGCTTCCTTCCATGCCATAATTCATATAGTGTCTTCTTCTCACCCATATAAATCCCTATTCAATTTTAAATATACACTGAAGCTTGAACAACCTCTTTCCAGTAATGTTGTGGAATATGACTCTCAATCAGTATAATTATTTCCATATTTCTCACCTATCAATTCTTGGGCTCAACAAATCCATTTTTCTGTGGAGTTATCACAAAATCTACCTCATGTTATATCCCATGATTCTATAGATAATATTCAAATTCAATGGACACTTATTCCCATCCATTGTCTGATCACAGCACATGGATTGTTCGTCCAGTATCATTCTTGGCGATTTGAGGATATGTTTTCATGCAGTGAAGAACATGTTGTTTTCTATGTATAACCATCACACCTGCCATTATACTATAATCATCTATGAAAAGGATGAAGTACCTTTCTCCATGAGTTCCGGAAATATTTATCAGGACACATACTTCTGTATGAATGAGATCAAGAAGATGAGATGTCCTCTTCTTATTTGGACGATATGAATTGCAGACCAACTTCCCCCGAATGCAAGCATCACAAGATTTTTCTCGTTCATGATTCAGGTTGGGAATATCTATGACAATTTCTAGTTTTGATATATTCTCCATGTATTGATTATTTATGTTCCCGAGTCTCGATATCATAGGTTATTTTCTTCTTCAACAGTCATGTAGCAAATGTTTTCATTAATATCAACCTGATACAAGTTGCCTTATTTTCTATATCCATTAATGAGTGAATTTCCTATCTTTCACATAATAGTGAAACCTTTTGATTAAAAGTAACTATAAAGACATGAGTCAGAGAGTTGACTCACGCTGAGGAGATTATGACGTAGTCCATCCACATAAAGGACTTCAGTTTTCTTTAGCTCTCCATTAGCAATTTCAGTACTTCTACTACCTTTGATTTTCATAGCTCTATCATTACCAAACGGTATTGTTCCATAAACATTCCTCTAGAAATTGTTCAACAAGTCTTCATTACCAATCATATGGTATGAACAATTGCTATCCAAAATCTAGGTGCTACTTATTTTTTTATCTTTGATGGCTATATCTACAAGATTGGATTTCTCAATTTTCTTCTTTTCTTTTCATGAGACATTTGATTGAGTGAATGACATTGATGGACTTTCAGTTATCTATTATGTGTTCATGTGTTCTTCATAATCAAAGTCTTATTTTAGAGAAGAAAACCTATTTAAAAGAGAATCATCGTCTTGTCTATGAGATTTGACTTGTCTTAGGCTCTGGTATTAGGTTTACATGTTCATCATCTTCCTGCGATAAACGGCCTTATGACCAATGTTAGAACAACAAACAAAATATCCCTAAAAGTTTCTTCTTCTATTAGAGTAGGGATATGAGTTTTTTCTCCTCTGTTGAACATCAAGATCTCCCCCATTTAGATGGCTCCTTTCCTTTTCACAGTATGACATAGTATGCCCCAGATATCCACAGAACTGACCCTTCATGAGAGGAAATGTCTTCTCGCTTATATTGTTCCTCGTGAATTCTTCCTTGGGAAAAATATTTGAATTCTTATCATTTATGGAAGCTTGAGTAAAGTCTTCTATTCTCCTTTCAGTTTGATTTAAAGGCCTCTTTTTCAACACTTCTAGTGATTTTTCAACGTGATCACCTTTCCTCTTTCCTTTATTCTAGACCACATTATTTGTAGTATTTGATGTTTCGGCATCACAAATGATTCCACTATTTCCTATGTTTGCAGGTCTTTGATCATTCATAATCTTTTCAACTCCATCAGAACCTCATTTTTCTCTCTCAAGCATTTCAATATCTGAGAACCTAAGAAATTGTATTTTCTTATTTACTCATGTTTAACATGATTAACATTTGATCCTACTCCCAAGAGTAAAAAATTCTCCTTCGAGTCCATCAACATTTTTTTACTTCTCTTATAGTCTCGAGGTAAGGTCATTAATGACCTTTTCCTGTTCTTCAATTTTGATTTTTAGTTCCACTACATCATTTTTCCTTTCAAGAATTGATTATTGAACTTTCACTAGTTCTTCTAGTCATTAAATTTCAGCTTCAAACTGATCAACATATTCTGATGATTCTTCCACCATTTATTTCAACTTATTGCATCTCTTACACTCATTCTCAAGCTTACCAAAATCATCCTTAAGTTATAACTTGGGATCGACAGTAGTTTTCAACTGGTTATCCCTAGCTTTATCTACTGATGGTTCTGACTTTTCAATGGTATCCATCATGGATGCATGGTTTCTAGTTTTAAATTCTGGTACTTCTTCTTCACAGAATTCAATATCATCATCTTCCTCTTCAAATAAAAAAAACTCTTCTTCTGTACTTTCTTTCTAGATTTAAAGTCTCCCCTTTTAAAAAACCTTTTTTGAGGCTTCTCAATGTTTTCATCTTCCCTTTCTTCATCGTTGATCTTTCTTAAGCACTTAGAGTCAATGTGCACATCTTTTGCACAATGAAAGAAAGACAGAGGTAATTTCCATTCAAACTTCCCTTTTCCCTTCTAGAAATTCTTGTAAATGAGAGAAATAATTTCTTTTTCCTTATCATCTTCACCACTATTATATTTTGAAATTTTCAGTCTTTTCATGGCTTTGAATTCCATTTCCTTGCTCACATGAGTTGAAGCATCTTTTGGGTTGACTCTCATTTCATATGCCACTAGGTTTCTTATCAAATCATCAAGAGAAAGTTTGGAAAGATCTCATTCCTAAAGATATGACACTTTTCATTGTAAAGGGGTGGAAGTCTTGTCAATATTTTCTTCACAATGTCATTGTCCATGATATCTTCTCATAAAACTCAAATGGATCCTACCACTTCAGTAATTCGATTAAAGGACTCTGTATTCTCATATGGATTCATATTCCAATTGTCAAACCTATTGTACAAGACTTATTGTTTCACCACCTTCACTTTTCTATCTCCATTATAAATATTTTCAATTTATTCCACATGGACTTTTTAGAGGTACAACTCATCACCTTTAGATAGATCTGATCATAAAAGGCTGATGTGAGAGTTGTAAAGACCCGGAAATTTCAAGAGTAATTTTTTTCCTAAATTTTCTATGGAATTTTACAAGAACGCAGTTTCTGACGACCCCTGATTCCGAGGCCCGGTGTGCCCAGAATCAATTTCCGAAATTTAGCTCGGGTACGTTCAGTGAACGAACGAGCGGGATTTTCTATCTTTTGAACCGGTGCTCGGAATTGAAATCTGAGGGCACCGATGAACTCACAACGCCAGTATTTTCTTAAGGAGAACTTTTTCGTAGTTGCGTTTTATCGAGAGTGGAGGTTTGTTTTTTCTGGGTTTTCATTAAAAGTGTAATAATAAAATAACGTGCCATGTTGCACTTTATTTTATTTCAGCCGCCATTGGGAGTGAGGTGGTTGAAACCTCCTCATGGAGGTTGGAGGTGGGGCCACCACACCTTAACCTCCCTTGAGAGGTTATGGTGGTGGGGCCCACCCAAACTAAACCTCCCATGGGTGGTTTATTGTGGTGGGGACCACACGGGGCTTAACCCCCCAATTAATGGGAGGAGAGGAAACCTCCCAACTCTCCCTCATTAATAAGGGAGAGCCTCTTAATTCCTCAACTCCCCATTAAATGGGGAGAAACTCCTTGACACCCTCCCCTCTTAAGTGGTGCCAACGGACCTCTTTAATTGCGTCAACGCAATTTATTTCACCCGACCCCCCTTTTTTTAAAATTATGTAACCACGATGGTTACATACCTCTCCCCCTCACCTATATATAGGGATCTTGGGAGAGGGTTTGGGGGACGGCTTCACCAAGCGACGGAATGCTGGTAAAGTACCGCGACGCCCAACACATGGGAGAATTTGAGTTCTCCAACGAAGAACGCCTTTTTCCAAAGTAGAAAGACGACACTTCTTCTTCCTTTCCACGACCTCCTTCCGTGTTGAATGAATGGGCGTCGTCTGCAAGGAACATCGATGATTCTTCATCTTCGAACGTTTACTGACGTCAACGAACCGGCACCGCTTAGATTCGTGACTTCGTCAATGACGATTACAGAGGCACGTTCCGCGAGGATGTCTTCCGCGACACCGATTTCCGCATCCGCGACGAATGAACTTCGAATCCGAGGTAGGGGTTTTGTCTTTTTTTCAAATTATGTGTTTCTTTCCCTCGAACATGAATGAATAATCGGTTGGACGTTGTTCCAAATTTTATTAAAAATAGTGAAAAGTTCATCGTTGTGTTTTTACGATTGGCCGACTGTTATCGTTATAACGGGAGGAGACCGGACCGCACGAACACGGCCGATTCTCCTCCCCCTTCTAATCTTTGGTGTTGATTTAGCAAAGACAGCGCGGTGTCGTCGCACCGCGCAGGAACAAAAGAAAACACGGCCGGAGCGGGATGCGACGAAGGAACGCGGCGCCATCGTGTCGCGCCGTAGGTTTCAAACGAGGCCGCGGCCGGAGTCGGACCGCGGCGGAAGGACGCGGTGTCGTCACGCCGCGTCGAACGGATTCACGTTCATCTTGGAAGTGGCGGCCGGATAAACCGGCCGTCGGAGAACTCGATGGAGGCGGCTGGAAATTTGGCTGCCGGCGCCGGAAGGAGCGGGACCGCGGGGTCCCGCGGCGAGAACCCAGCTGGCCCCGCGCTGGCCGGCCGTTACATGGGGGGAGCCCGGGGGTGTAACCCCCCCGGTAATACACATGGAGCGGCCCCTTAAAGGGGCAGCCGTTTTAAAAATTAAAGTGGGGCAATGCCCCGTCCCTTTAGCGCGCCGCGGTGGCCGAGCCGTCGTGTCGTCGAGCCGCCGTGCCGCCGAGCCGTCGCGCCACCGCGCCGCCGCGCCGCTGGCCGGGACGAGCCGCTGGCCAGGCCGAGCCGCCGGGTTGGGCCGCCACTCAGGCCGGGTCGACCCGGTTCGGGCCGGCCCAGGGGTACTGGGCCGGGTCGGACCGGGCCCAGACCCCCCCCCCCCCCCCCCGTCTTCTGACAGGATTGGTTCAAATGCCTATAACATGGGCTGCAGACATCCGATCGACGAACCGTGAGTTGCGTAGCGATCCTTGGATCGAGACGGTCGTTTCGGTATACTATACTCAAGGTGCACCTTCCTTTTCGGGAGCCTACATGGTTAAAACTCCATAGTTAAGCGTGCTTGGCCTAGAGTAGTGATCAGGATGGGTGACCTCCTGGGAAGTTTCCCAGGGTGGGTGTGAGACGGAAAGACCAATAACTAACAGAACGGGCGTCCGATTGACGCGCCGTCTATTTCGCTGAATTCCTATTGATGAGATGAAACTTTTGGCATACTCTGCTCGAGTTTTGGACGCAGTTGGATTACGGCCGGGTTTGGTTCGCTCACGAAACCAACCGGGCCCTTGGAAATGAAAAGCTGATATCTTTCAGACCAGACGTCCGTTTGACGAACCGTCAGCGGCGTTGGTGATCAGTTTGAAAAACGGTCCCTATGAGTATACCCTATGAGTGTTCGGGGTATAGTTGAGTTACGGCCAGATTGGTTCGCATACGAAACCAACCGGGCCCCTGGGACGAAGATGCTAATAACTCACAGACCAGGCGTCCGATTGACGCGCCGTCTGTTGCGTTGAGACCCCTATGACGAGGTGGTCCTTTGAGATACTTCCTTGCGTGACTTTGTGATACTTGGAGTATCGACCAGTAGCTCGTGGAGCGGACCCTCCCGGAGACGAGCGTGCGGAGTACGGAGACCGTGTAGCTGACCAAGACCCGACGACTGCTGATCGAACGACTCGGTGTGTTACAGAGGTGCTCTTGGTTGTAGTGGCACATGGGAGCGCTTGGTTGTAGCGGCAGACCCACGACAGAGGTGCGCTTGGTTGTAGCAGCACATGGGAGCGCTTGGTTGTAGCGGAAGACCCACGACAAAGGTGCGCTTGGTTGTAGCGGCACATGGGAGCGCATGGTTGTAGCGGCAGACCCACGACAGAGGTGCGCTTGGTTGTAGCGGCACATGGGAGCGCTTGGTTGTAGCGGCAGACCCACGACAGAGGTGCGCTTGGTTGTAGCGGCACATGGGAGCGCTTGGTTGTAGCGGCAGACCCACGACAGAGGTGCGCTTGGTTGTAGCGGCACATGGGCGTGCTTGGTTGTAGCAGCTGGCTCGTGGTACTCGACAGGAGGAGCACCTCACCAGTCTTAGTTTAGTGAGCAGTACCTCATAGTCGTGACAGGACCACTGTACACTCCAGAGACGGAGCTCTCCAGCAGTTACGGTTTCGATAATGAAAATCCTGGTTTGAGCTGAGACTTTTGACCTTTTGTGTTTCCTCATGATTGAGATGGGTCACTTGATAACTTATGTATATGTATGGGCATATACCTGGGTAGTGGTTATCCATTGATTTCACAATCCTTGTGTTTCCTCATGATTGATATGAGTTACTTGATAACTTAGGTATATGTATGGGCATATATCTAAGTAGAGGTTATCTGTTGAGATCTTCTTATGGTTATCCTTGTTGGTTTTAGTGAGACCTTGAGGGTCTCAGGGTCCCTACTGAGTATCGTTATACTCACCCCTGCACGGGCTATGACCGCACTACGTTGTGTTGGTTGCAGACGACGGACAACGTTGATTGTGGTTGAGGCTTGCAGAGCAGGACGGTACCTGGAGGTGGACCACTGGGCGGGATGTGCTCGGAGCGGACGGCGAGACCCGAGGAGCAGTGGAGCTATCTATACCCACCCTTCATGTGGGATCTCCAGTGGACAGCTTGGTGTAGCGGCTTTTACTTTGCAGTTTTTGTTTTCCCTTTTGAGTTGTACTTTACTTTCAGTTTGGGTTTGTATACTGGCCCATTTACGTTTCCGCACATTCAGTTGTACTCTGTTATTACTTAGTGTTTACTATTATGTTTGCTTACTCTGTGGTGCTTGTTTACTTTTCAAAGGCAATGCCTTCCCTTTTTACTGGGATTTACGCCTTGGTGCTAGTCGTCAGCCCCTGGCCTATGGAACGCGGGCTTGGGGTAGTCACGGCACGGGCCCCGAGGACGGGTCGTGACAAATTGGTATCAGAGGTGGTCGGTTCTACCATAGACTCTGATCTTTCTTTCTGTGAAGCAATAGTGTTAAGGGTACCAAGTGTGGTTTTCAGTTCAGGGAGTCCAGTGTTGGTGCGGGTGGCCGACGTATCCATACACCAGGACCCTGACCCTCACGTCTGGAGATACCTTGGGAGGAGACTCCATAATCACACTTACGCCGACGGTGTGGTCAGACCCTCGAGGCGAGAGTTTCGGTTGGAATCTCTTGGTGTTAGCGTCGAGGCCTTACGACGTTGGTTTGAGTATGGACTGGGCAATCACAGTTCATACAAAAATTGACAGTATTAGGCAAAAAGGTTGTGGTTTAACCACGATATCAGGATGGGTTTTCCTTTGTCGGCGGAAAGGAAACCCCAGGCAGCACAGGATAAACTCATGCACAGTAGGGTGTGACCGATCACTCTTGAGTCGGTCAACCTCGTGGCAGCAGTTGTTTTGAGTTTCAATTCTAGCAAGAATTGGAGACTTCTGGAGTTCGAGGTTGACGATCACGTCCTTATACGGGCCTCACCTCGACGAGGTTTACGGAGATGTGGCCGAAGCGGCAAGTTATCTCCAAGGTTCAGCGGACCTTCTTAGGTCCTCAACTGGGTAGGCGTGGTGGTTTACCGCTTGACCCATCCACCTCAGTTGCACCTGGTGCACGACGACTTCCACGTATCTCAAATGAGGAGATACGTGCTCGACCCTTCGCATATCATCGACCATGAGGAGCTGGACGATGGTGATAGGGCGACAAGCACAGAGGTTCTAGTGGGGATCGAGGATCGACAGGGGTGGTCCTATGGGGATGATCGATTCCTTGGGTGCACTTTCTTTGATAGTACGGGAACCTCCAGGTGAGCACATGGGAGCGAAAGGCTCAGATGCGTGCTTTCTACCACTTTAGTGACCTTAGTTGTGATAAAGCTTTACGAGGACGTAAATCCCTGAGGTGGGAGTAATGTAAAGACCCGGAAATTTCAAGAGAAATTTTTTTCCTAAATTTTCTATGGAATTTTACAAGAACGCAGTTTCTGACGACGCCTGATTCCGAGGCCCGGTGTGCCCAGAATCAATTTTCGAAGTTTAGCTCGGGTACGTTTAGTGAACTAACGAGCGGGATTTTCTATCTTTTGAACCGGTGCTCGGAATTGAAATCTGAGGGCATCGATGAACTCACAATGCCGGTATTTTCTTAAGGAGAACTTTTTCGTAGTTTCGTTTTATCGAGAGTGGAGGTTTGTTTTTTTTGGGTTTTCTTTAAAAGTGTAATAATAAAATAACGTTCCATGTTGCACTTTATTTTATTTCAGCCGCCATTGGGAGTGAGGTGGTTGAAACCTCCTCGTGGAGGTTGGAGGTGGGGCCACCACACCTTAACCTCCCTTGAGAGGTTATGGTGGTGGGGCCCACCCAAACTAAACCTCCCATGGGTGGTTTATTGTGGTGGGGACCACACGGGGCTTAACCCCCCAATTAATGGGAGGAGAGGAAACCTCCCAACTCTCCCTCATTAATGAGGGAGAGCCTCTTAATTCCTCAACTCCCCATTAAATGGGGAGAAACTCCTTGACACCCTCCCCTCTTAAGTGGTGCCAACGGACCTCTTTAATTGCGTCAACACAATTTATTTCACCCGACCCCCCTTTTTTAAAATTATGTAACCATGATGGTTACATACCTCTCCCCCTCACCTATATATAGGGATCTTGGGAGAGGGTTTGGGGGACGGCTTCACCAAGCGACGGAATGCTGGTAAAGTACCGCGATGCCCAACACATGGGAGAATTTGAGTTCTCCAACGAAGAACGCCTTTTTCCAAAGTAGAAAGACGACACTTCTTCTTCCTTTCCACGACCTCCTTCCGTGTTGAATGAATGGGTGTCGTCTGCAAGGAACATCGATGACTCTTCATCTTCGAACGTTTCCCGACGTCAACGAACCGGCACCGCTTAGATTCGTGACTTTGTCAATGACGATTACGGAGGCACGTTCCGCGAGGATGTCTTCCGTGACACCGATTTACGCATCGGCGACGAATGAACTTCGAATCCGAGGTAGGGGTTTTTTCTTTTTTTCAAATTATGTGTTTCTTTCCCTCGAACATGAATGAATAATCGGTTGGACGTTGTTCCAAATTTTATTAAAAATTGTGAAAAGTTCATCGTTGTGTTTTTACGATTGGCCGACTGTTATCGTTATAACGGGAGGAGGCCGAACCGCATGAACACGGCCGATTCTCCTCCCCCTTCTAATCTTTGGTATTGATTTAGCAAAGACAGCGCGGTGTCGTCGCACCGCGCAGGAACAAAAGAAAACACGGCCAGAGTGGGTTGCGACGAAGTAATGCGACGCCATCGTGTCGCGCCGTAGGTTTCAAACGAGGCCGCGGCCGGAGTCCGACCGCGGCGGAAGGACGCGGTGTCGTCACGCCATGTCGAACGGATTCACGTTCATCTTGGAAGTGGCGGCCGGAAAAACCGGCCGCCGGAGAACTCGATGGAGGCGGCTGGAAATCCGGCCGCCGGCGCCGGATAGAGCGGGACCGCGGGGTCCCGCGGCGAGAACCCAGCCGGCCCCGCGCTGGCCGGCCGTTACAGGGGGGGAGCCCAGGGGTGTAACCCCCCCCCCGGTAATACACATGGCGCGGCCCCTTAAAGGGGCCGCCATTTTAAAAATTAAAGTGGGGCAATGCCCCGTCCCTTTAGCGCGCCGCGCTGGCCGAGCCGTCGTGCCGTCGAGCCGCTGCGCCGCTGAGCCGTCGCGCCACCGCGCCGCCGCGCCGCTGGCCGGGACGAGCCACTGGCCAGGCCGAGCCGCCGGGTTGGGCCGCCACTCGGGTCGGGTCAACCCGGTTCGGGCCGGCCCAGGGGTACTGGGCCGGGTCAGACCGGGCCCAGACCCCCCCCCCCCCCCCCCCGTCTTCTGACAGGATTGGTTCAAATGCCTATAACATGGGCTGCAGACATCCGATCGACGAACCGTGAGTTGCGTAGCGATCCTTGGATCGAAACGGTCGTTTCGGTATACTATACTAAAGATGAACCTTCCTTTTCGGGAGCCTACATGGTTGAAACTCCATAGTTAAGCGTGCTTGGCCTAGAGTAGTGATCAGGATGGGTGGCCTCCTAGGAAGTTTCCTAGGGTGGGTGTGAGACGGAAAGACCAATAACTAACAGACCGGGCGTCCGATTGACGCGCCTTCTATTTTGCTGAATTCCTCTTGATGAGACAAAACTTTTGGCATACTCCGCTCGAGTTTTGGACGCAGTTGGATTATGGCCGGGTTTGGTTCGCTCACGAAACCAACCGGGCCCTTGGAAAGGAAAAGCTGATATCTTTCAGACCAAACATCCGTTTGACGAACCGTCAGCGGCGTTGGGGATCACTTTGAAAAACGGTCCCTATGGGTATAACCTATGAGTGTTCAGGGTATAGTTGAGTTACGGCCGGATTGGTTCGCATACTAAACCAACCGGGCCCCTGGGACGAAGAGGCTAATAACTCACAGACCGGGCGTCTGATTGATGCACCGTCTGTTGCGTTGGGACCCCTATGACGAGGTGGTCCTTTGAGATACTTCCTTGCGTGACTTTGTGATACTTGGAGTATCGACCAGTAGCTCGTGGAGCGGACCCTCCCGGAGACGAGCGTGCGGACTACGGAGACCGTGTAGCTGACCGAGACCCGACGACTGCTGATCGAACGACTCGGTGTATTACAGAGGTGCTCTTGGTTGTAGCGGAACATGGGAGCGCTTGGTTGTAGCGGTAGACCCACGACAGAGGTGCGCTTAGTTGTAGCAGCACATGGGAGCGCTTGGTTGTAGCGGAAGACCCACGACAGAGGTGCGCTTGGTTGTAGCGGCACATGGGAGCGCATGGTTGTAGCGGCAGACCCACGACAGAGGTGCGCTTGGTTGTAGCGGCACATGGGAGCGCTTGGTTGTAGCGGCAGACCCACGACAGAGGTGCGCTTGGTTGTAGCGGCACATGGGAGCGCTTGGTTGTAGCGGCAGACCCACGACAGAGGTGTGCTTGGTTGTAGCGGCACATGGGAGCGCTTGGTTGTAGCAGCTGGCCCGCGGTACTTGACAAGAGGAGCACCTCACCAGTCTTAGGTTAGTGAGCAGTACCTCAGAGTCGTGACAGGACCACTGTACACTCCAGAAATGGAGCTCTCCAGCAGTTACAGTTTCGATAATGAAAATCCTGGTTTGAGCTGAGACTTTTGACCTTTTGTGTTTCCTCATGATTGAGATGGGTCACTTGATAACTTATGTATATGTATGGGCATATACCTGGGTAGTGGTTATCTATTGATTTCACAATCCTTGTGTTTCCTCATGATTGAGATGAGTTACTTGATAACTTAGGTATATGTATTTGCATATATCTAAGTAGAGGTTATCTGTTGAGATCTTCTTATGGTTATCCTTGTCGGTTTTAGTGAGACCTTGAGGGTCTCGGGGTCCCTACTGAGTATCGTTATACTCACCCCTGCACGGGCTATGCCCGCACTACGTTTTGTTGGTTGCAGACGACAGACAACGTTGATTGTGGTTGAGGCTTGCAGAGCAGGACGGTACCTGGAGGTGGACCACTGGGCGGGATGTGCTCGGAGCGGACGGCGGGACCTGAGGAGCAGTGGAGCTATCTGTACCCACCCTTCAGGTGGTATCTCCAGTGGACAGCTCGGTGTAGCGGCTTTTACTTTGCAGTTGTTGTTTTCCCTTTTGATTTGTACTTTACTTTCAGTTTGGGTTTGTATACTGGCCCATTTACTTTTCCGCACTTTCAGTTGTACTCTGTTATTACTTAGTGTTTACTATTCCGCTTGCTTACTCTGTGGTGATTGTTTACTTTTCAAAGGCAATGCCTTCCCTTTTTACTGGGATTTACGCCTTGGTGCTAGTCGCCAGCCCCTGGCCTGTGGAAGGCGGGCTTGGGGTAGTCACGGCACGGGCCCCGAGGACGGGTCGTGACAAGAGTTTTCGGTGCTTTAGCATCTCCATCAAGAATTTTCCTGTCTGCATCGGTCATAACGAGCCCTTTTAAATCAGTAACTTCTATTCCTTTCATAGTAGCAAAGAGTACTTCCATTCCAAGATATCTTAGATGAGATCTCATTCTATTCTTCTAGATATGAAAATTAATTCTATTGAAGAGTGGTACTCCCATAACATTGGTTGAATTCTCCATGATGGTAAGACTGATCAAACACCAGTAACCTGGCTCTGATACCACATGAAAGACCTTAGAACACCCTGAGAGGGGAGGGGTGAATCAGGGTGTCAACTTTTTCTTCTTAAAGTTATGGATCTTATTCTCACATTGTTAGTAACATGTAAAATATGTCAGAAAAAAGAAATTAGGTAGATGACACAACACTTTTACTTGGTTCATCGCAAAGGGCTACATCTAAGGAGCATATACCGATAGTGTGTTGGTCATACCTAAGTCCACTAATCTTCACTAGTTTTGGAGTACAATAGTTCATTCACCTTCACTCTGCTCGATGCACACTACCTTTACAAAATTTCAGGAATGATTCACCACTTTCCTCATAACACTCTCGAAAACCCCTCCTAGCTCACTGCCGTGAGATAATTCTAACTCAGTTTATCAACTTGAAGGTCTCTTCAATAGATTGGCATCAGATTCTTTGTCTCTATCCAGCATGAGACACTACTTGCATCAAGGACCTGAGTAGATGATCACTAAAAGCTCTAACCACTCTGCACTGATAAACTAAAACAACCCTTTGTAGTGCCACTTCGCAATTCTCAACCCTTTGTGATGCTCAATACCTCACAGTATACAATCCTTCGGGAATCTCACTGACTCACAAAGAAACCAAACTCACGAATCTCACTGCCTTGCGATGCATAACCCTTCGTGAAGCTCACTACCTTACAGAGAAACAAACTTCTCAAAGCTCACTGAGCCAATGCGGATCTCCCTATCATCACGAACCTCATATGCCTTAAGAGCAAAAAACTTGTTCAGGACTTTGGAAGTATCTTCATGAATCACAAGCTCCCTTATGATGACTAACTTTTCAGATCACCCCTTTCTCCATGAATTCACAATGAACATAGATTTTCTCTCTAAAAAATCATCCAAAATGAAGAGGGGTGGCCTCTTATTTATAAGCATGGTCGATCATGGAGCTCTTCTTCTTCATGCACAAAAACTGGATCGGTCAATACATCATTGTGGTGCTTCCTCCATCTCGCAAAGCTCCAATGAAACTTTTAGTTCGCAGAGCTCGTCATAACCGTGGATATCTCCGTCAAAAGCATTCGCATCTCCATAAATTACCACCACAATTCTCATTCCCTTTATTGTTTGTGATGCTCATCGTAATCACAAAAAAACACCATCTCAAATTGATATTCTTCATTTATTCTAAATTCCAATGACATTCCTCACGAAATCCATGCCTTTTCCATAAAAATAAAATTTTTATTATAAAAGAATACATTTCGTGAAGCTCAAAGATCAAACTTTCATAATCGTAGAGCACACCGCCTCAAATATTCTAGTCACATTGAAATCCACTTTATGAAACATATCTTTACAAAACTTCTTTTGTTTCCATATTTTCATAAGGCCTTCAAGAAGAACCACCTTTCACAATGATTTCCATTCTCCATATTTTGGACCCAAAAAATTTGGTAAACACTGGGAAACAACGTCACCTTAAAAGTTGTTGACTGCTTGACCAGTATGATCCCTTTCCTTGTAATATCCCTGATCATCCATTATAGGATTTAAAACAAACACAAACCATGCTACTTCTCTAATAAAGAATAACCTTGGTTCCAACATTTTATGACTCAGATCCAGCAAAAAAGAATTGGTCTATTGTCCTACTGGAAACTAGAACAACTATTGGGTTAGATGAAAATTCAATCAAGGAGGACCCTTTCATTAGTATATCACAACTAGTCCATGTCAGTCCCATTATAGGAAATATATTTTGTGTTAAAAGGGACCCCAAAGAGGTGATTTAGGTTCTCGAGAGAGGATCCAAATCCCTAAAACCTTTAAAAAAATAAATAGATTTCAATGAGAAAGTAATTTTTTAATATATTATTTTTTTCCTCATAATACTATATGTTCTCTACTATATTAACATAATATAAATTAAATGATTGACTACTCATGTATACAATTTATTCTATACATAATCAGGTTACCAAACCCACATAAAAATAGACTATAACGAATGAAAACCTATGGGAAGATGAAAAGGTAATGTTACGATACACTTTCTATATTTTACTGAAAAAATATATATTGAATCATTGATTTAATTTCCACTATTCCTTATAGAGTTTTTTATTTTAGAATATTTTTGTACATATTTCACGTCTTTGTACACCAAAATTTCGATAGAATTATTCTCCCTCAAATCTTTTCACCCCTATAGTGTTGGCATTTATCACTTTCATTTCTATTTCCACCACTTCCGTTATAGGAAGAGAAATAACGCTACATATTATCAATAAGAGAGGTAATATTGATGTTTTCGTAGAAAAATCATTGTTCATAGGATTAATGTATTGTTTTTTATTTATGTTTAATTTATTTATTTTAAGTATTTCTCATATAATAATTTTATTCTTATACAGGTAGATTATTTTTTTGATTTGGGGTAGTTTTTTCAAAGCCTCTCATGCTCTTGAGAGATTGGACTTTGAGGCAACAACTCAGATAATGAAAACAAGGAAATAGGTAAACAATGTATACAACCATCATGAAATTTTTAATTCCTACTACTTATTTAATTAATTTTTTCGTCATTTTATCTATTATTTGTAAGTTAATTTCCTTATTATCTTTGTCAAAAACGAATTTGGTTTATTTCATTGATCTTATAAGAAGTCATATTTTTATTTCAACTATATGAAACAGGAAAAAAATAGATAACATTTTCCTTTCTCCCAATATTACCATGCATTCCATTGCCTTTCATTTTCAAACTTCCAACATTTTATATTGAGTTGATGTTCTTAGTCGAAAACCCTTTTTCATCCAAGAACATCGACTCAGTATACAATGTTGGAGGTTAAAAAAAGAAATGAAATGTTAAGTGCCAAAATGTCAACAGTTCATATTTATTTGATGCCTTGGGACATGTAGGAATTATCTGCACCTCAATATGACACATGGTGTGACCGATATGACTCCATGTGCATATTATAATTTAAATTTGACAATAATTTTAGTAAAAAGGCCAATTGGCATACTCAAACCCAAGAAAATACATTCATATTATTTTGATAACTTAGTAAAATGATATATAATTCATTTTTTATGTTTAGAAATCAGCCTCACCTCAATCTGATACATGATATTCCCCGAATGATTCAAATTGTTCATTATTTGTTTAAAATTGATATTGTCATTCAAAAAAATTCACTCACTAAAACCAAGAAACCACACTCATATTTTCTTGATAATTTTTTACAATGATTCATAATACATTTTTTATGTGTAGTAATTAGTCTCATTTCAAGCCAACACATGATGTGACTATTGTGACTCAGAGTCCATTTTCCGGTATAAAATGGTATTTTAGTAAAAAAGAAAAGTGACATAAAAAAAACTATAAAAAGGAAAAAATATTGTTTTAATACGTTATTAAAATTATCAATAAGACATTTTAAACATGTATGAATTATCCTCACATCAATATGACACATGGTGTGAACGGTATGACACCAAGTGCATCTTTGTGTGTAAAATTGACATTAATTTTAGTTAAAAAGATAACTGACACCCTCAAAGATGAGAAAACATGTTAGGATTATTTTTATAATTTAGTGAAATTAGACATAAGTATTTATTTATTAATTAGGCACACCTGAATCTGATACATGAGGTACCTAGTATGATTCAAAGTGTCCGTTATGAGTTTAAAATTGACATTTTAGTTCAAGATTTGTCACTCACTAAAAACCAAGAAAACATTCTTTAATTGTTTTTATAATTTAGTAAAATTATTCATAATTCGTTTGTGACATGTAGGAATCATTCTCATGTAAAAATGACACACGATGTGACTGGTGTGACTCAATGTGCGTGTTTCCTACTTAAAATGACATTCTAGTAAAAAAAGGGAATTGATGTACTCAAATATGAGAACATGCATTCATATTATTTTGATATTATAATAAAATAATCCATATGTAATTTGGGAAGTATAAAAATCATTATCACCTCAATCTGACGAACAATGTGACCGGGATGACTCCAAGTGTGATTTGTTATTTAAAAATGATATTAATTTTTGTAAAAAAGACAACAGACATACTCAAAACCAATAAAATTCGTTTTCATTGATTTTATAATTTAGTAAAAATATCCATAACACATTTTTTAATAGTAGTAATCAACCACACCTCAATATGACAGATGGTGTTTCTAATATGACTCAAAGTTTTTGTTATTAGTTTAAAATTTACATGTTTGTTCAAAAAGTGTCACTCACTAAAAACCATGAAATCATGTTTTGATTGACCTAATAATTTATTATAATGATTCATAAGTCATTTGTGACATTTAGAATCAGTCTCCTGTAAAAAAGACACACAATGTGACCAGTATGACTCAAAGTGTGTGTTTCTAATTTGAAATGACATTTTAGTAAAAAAGACAACTAATGTATTAAAAACGAGTAAATTCATTCAGATTTATTTGATAATTAAATAAAATTATCCACAAGTCATTTTGTATTTGTATGAATCATTCAAACCTAAATATGATACATGGTGTAAACATTATGACTCTATGTGTTTTTTATATATAATAAGTTTCATCTTAGTTTAACACAATCATCACATCACCAAAACCAAGAAAACGAGCCTAGATTATTTTATTATCATTCTATCTGCTATTACTTAATTAATTTCCTCATCATTTATATATTATACTCATTTAGTTAATTTTCACAGATATAATTCTTGTAGTGAACAAGAAATTATGTGACATTAAAGAATCTACCACAACTCAATCTGATACACAATGTTCCTAGTATGACTCAATGTTTAGTTTAAAATTCAAACATTATATTTAATTTATTTATTAATATTATTAATAACATAATTTTCTTATTAAACAGGTGCATTTTTTTCTTGGGTATGGGTGGTTTATTCGACAATACCATGATTAAAGGTTAGAGGAAAAAGAAAAAGAAACATTAATGTTTTTAAATGTTTGTAATAGTTTATAATTACTCATTCAATTGTATAAACCAATATTTGAAATCCTTATAATATAGTGTTCTTTAATTGTATTCGTGTTATAAATTTTATTTCAAATAAATTTTGTATTGATACTTGATTTTTTGATGCTATTTATGGTGATGCAGTGTGCTATTATTTCACACTTCATTATAACACTTTATCAATGCTACTAAATGAACTAATAAAGGGGTCATTTATCATTACTAATAAATGAAATGATAAAGGGGTCCTTTATTAGTGCTAAATAAAAGTGATAATAAACGGGGTCCTCTATCACCGCCTTCCTAGTATTGATAAAAGTTTGGTAATTTTAATTTTTCTCTATATTCAACACTTCTCTAGAACTGATAAAGGCCATTTTTAGCCCTGTTAAAGGCCTATTTTATAGTAGTGGTAGTCTTCACACACACAAAATTAATATTTCTTTATTTTTCTATGTTAATAAAACTGAATAAATTTGGGTTATACCATCAATATAATAACATATTAGTATAATAATTATACTAAATTCAACAAATTATTATTTTTATAAGATATTTGTAAGATTTAGAAAAATAATAAAACATAATAAGGAGATAATAATTACATTGGAAACTAGATTTTTCCTTGGAAGCCCCCTTGAAATTGAAAGTCTTGCGCTAAATATGAGTGACCAGGGTGTTCTGTTCATGGGATAGGGCTCTAGTAAGATCACTCATGTATTCTATGGAGAAGTATGTCTTTGAAAGTTTTTAGTTTATTTGCTTTTATAAGAGGGTAAAATGGAACTTCTGGAAACACCCTTTATATTTTAATAATATCATGACACTATTCTAAGGTCAAAAACTCTAAAGTTTGAAAATAATTGAGTTTAGGATATCATTGGGTTGATAACTTCTCTACCAAGTGTTATCACACATGTTTTTAACATGTTATAAAATTTTTACCATTAATTTTTTCTATTTTAATCATTTATTTTTAAACTAGGTGACTAGTTTTTAACTGTGTAGTTTTATGTTTTATTAAAAATATAAAATAAACCATATAAAAAAATTGGGTGTTCTAAAAATAAATTTATTCTCTATTTTAAACAATTCAATTTCTAAAAATTATAAAATTATATTTTACATTAAAAAATGATAATGTATAAAAAACTACTTTATAGGAAAATTAAATTTTAACCATTTTAGATTATTACCATATTTAGTATTGATTACAAATTAAATAAGAGTTAATATATCTATTTATGTGTTTATAAATTGTATTAGATTCATTATTTAATGGATTAAAATTTTAATGATTCCATATAAATTCCTAGACATTAATAAAAAAATTAAAATAATTTTTTCATTATTATTGTGGTAATTTGCATTAATCATAATAATATAAATGTTGTACCTAAAAATGAGATTTTCCATATTTAATTTTATTAAAATTATAATATCAAATATAATAATATTTTTATCGAATTAACTTCCTATGTGTAGGGAAATTAATCTTAATGTTTGCACACATAATGCATAAAACCTATTTTTATGAAAAGAGTATTTTTATGGATAAATTTGATATACAGGAAGAAATATCATTATTATTGAATATAATGATATTAATAAAAATATATTTGTTCGAATAAGATTTAGGATACATTAAAATAAATCCAAAACATAATTTCCACATTCAAAAATTTAATTAATGTAATAGATAAAGAAATAGTTTTCATAAAACATTACTGGATTTTATTAAATATTATTCATGGGTCTTATAAACTGAAAATTTTAATTTAAAATGATTTATTTTAATTTATAAATATAATTTTTGGATATAATTTCTTTTCAAAAACTTCTAAGTCATATAAAAGTTACGTTATTAGAATAATAAATATTTTTTTATATTCACCAAAAAATGATTATTTTAGAAAAATATAAAAAAAATACTAAGCTAATTTTGTTTTTAATAATTCAAAATTGAATTTTACTTTTAAAATTTTATATTCTATAATTTTTAAATTTATATTTTTAATATAAATTATATATTATAGATAAAATTAAATTTGTTGAAAATAACCTTATCCATATTAACTCATATTGATTTGTTACCTTATAATGTTAATAACTATTAATGTTTTACCATATTAGTGTTTATTATAGTTTTATTACTAATTTGTTATTAATATTTTGTGGTTTTTTTACATTCTGTGAATCATGTGGCACAAGCTATAGAAAATAATATGTATTTCAAAGGATTCAAAATTGTGGGTCGTTGCATTCTACTCCCTTTAAATAAATTGAATCCACATAATTTAATTATCATTTACTTTCAATAATAGATATAGGTGGATAAAACATTAAGATTCCAGAAGGTATTATATCTAATGATATATTCTAAATACTATAGGGAAGATTGGAAAATTCTTATTTTTTCCTAACCATTTCAAGGAAATGTATCTCATAGCTAGGTATTAAGGCCCTTGTAAAGGATTCAATTTTCTTATTAGATAATTCATAGTCATACTTTAACTAATATATTGTCACAATTTATTTATATTGTTCTTTCCCATATTCTATAAATTAATTTGGAGTCAATGTGAATATTTCCATTCTATTTCAAAACCGGAGTCAATTTTTTTGAAGAGGATGTTATGATAGTAAAATTTTTATTTCCCAAATAATAATAATAACACCACTAAATGTTTTCCTTAAAAAAAATAAGGGTGGTGACTCTATTTTATTAATATACACCCAATATATGATAGTGCGGATAGAACCAGAATAAATCCAGTAATTTAGGGTGGAGGGAAAGTGAAACCTAATGACCACTATCCTCTTAATCAATAGTTTTTTATAGTTTTTTCCTTTATATATATATATAAGAGGTTGTGGATTCCTACTATACTCAAAAATACTTGGATTAGGGAATTGGATTGGGTAATTTATGGGTTCCCCATACATAAGAGTAAGGATATTATTGATAAAGGGGGATAACAAAGAGAAATTGTCAACACAGAGGATTTTTTAATTTCTTCCCATGGAACGCAAACAATGAGGGGGAGAAAAGTTATAGCTGGTTGATGATAAATCCCACCCTTTGGATTTATTTACCAAATATGGAGGAGAAGAATATTATATTATAAACAATATTCAAAGGGATAGATTATCTCAACACTATAAGTTGGTGTTGTATTATTTGACAATATATGCCATAACCTAAACCGACGGGGCCTGAGATGCAACTACCCCAAGCCCACCTCTCATAGCCTAGAGGCAGGAGACTAGTAGAAAGAAGGTATATCACATGAATGAGAGGCATTTTTCAAAAGTACTTGTGTTCATGCACACATCTCCAATCCCATACAATTTTGAAATGTAAAAAATGATAACCATGCATAAATATCCCTATAATTCAACAATCATAGTATGGCATGAAGTAATCGAAAGAAAAAATGGGCCAAATACAAGCCCAAAAATAATTGGAATGTAAAGTTTTACCTACTCAGTTGGAGGGTACTTCTGTCAAATGCAACATTGGTATGCACCTCAGTTTTTCTAACCCAAACTAGATCCACCTACTTCTAGTCCATCATAAACTCTACAAAAAGGTATGGCATCTGCATAATACACCACACGAGCGGACAAAGCCCATATATGGGGGAGTATAACAATACCTAGTAAGACACCTCAGAATTACCAAACACAAACAACAAGAGTAGTAAGCTCATTACAGGATATGTCAATCATAAAAAAATACATGTAATAAAACATATAGATAAACTTAGAGAGATTCCAAGTCCCACATGATCATAACCAATTTCATATATAGAATTTTTTTAAGGTTTCAAGATAACACTCATTCAAAATATTTGGCACCATGAGATCTCCCATCCCTAATAGAACTCATTATAGATAACACACATCATTAATTTGATAGAACTAATGTAATCTATCTAATATGTACTAATCATCAGGTCTCTCTATAATTACTATATGTTAGAAGTATAAATAGAATGGCACACAGTCTAGAATCACACCTGGGGCCATACGGTATACCAACAAATCAATTTGGAATAACCCACTAAGTAGAGTATGGACACCTATGTAGTGTTGGTCAGGGAGATACTAAGAACTCCACCTAGTTCAGATGATGATAGAGGATCTCACTTCGGGATTTGAAGAAGGATTATAATGACTCTATCCAAGAAGTCCCACTAAATAGATCACCATCCTACATATAAGAAACGATTCTATATCAAACCTCAAGGAATGAAACAAGGGAACACACTCAATTGATACTAGTCTAAATAATCTCATAAAATCTATCAATGAAGCTAAGATATGAAGAAATAGGAATCCAACATATCCTCAAAGGAGTACACAAAATTTTCCTATGGGTACATGGCATGTCTCACTATGTCTCGTATTTCCAGTGTCTCTCACCCACATGACATGTATGTTTTTACATTACATGGTGTTTCCCAAGGGTAAACAACATGTAGAAGTTTCCCTAACACTTGTAATGTTTTTTTACCCATCCCCGTGTACATCGGACCATGTCCATGTACTTGGTCATGTCCAAGTACCCACTTCCTCCTGTGTACTATGACCTACCTGTATACTTCCCAAGTACAGGGTGTGTGGAGAAACTCAGACACTAGGGAATGTACTCCCTATACACGTCGATCTATCTTCCATGTGTTACATGATGCATGAATAGGCACAGATGGTGCGCAACACTACATGGCCTATGGGGTGTGTACCCACTGTACATGCTGATCTAGTTGACTAAGGATCACACAACGTGTGAAAATTTTCTCTACACTGAAACCCTAGCTCCATATAGAAGGGACTACGCAGTGTGTGTTCATGGGACTACATGTCGTGTATTTGGGAATTTCACATAAATTCTAGAATGTTCACATGTTTGTCTAATTCATACACACAAATTGATTCCTCTAGGAATAATTTTGTACATCATAGATCTATGTTTGACCAAACACTTTCTAGTTATTGATCACATTTATAGTCGTTCGAACCATATCTACCACTTGGGAAATAATTTCATCACACCTCGTTAGTAATGCATGCCCAAACCGATATTTGAAACCCTCAATACCTTTGTGGATCTGCTAGTATAGTTATGCACTATAATGATATTGTAAAATTTCAATCCTTGACCTATGGTAATGATCTTTTGTGACAAAGATCAAATTTACAATGATCGTTCACTGGGTATTTGTTTAATCGTAGGAAAAATAGAAATACCAACGATGAAATCTCATAGAATGGTGAGAGAAAATCATAAAATATAAATATAAGTAATTAAACTCATAATTTTTTCATTTAATCCACAATATATTGTTGCTGGGAAGATTAATTAAGAGGTAAATAAATTTACAAAAAAATAAATAAATTATTATACCGAAATCCCGTAAATTACCCACACTCAAATAATTAATGATCCATGAATAAATATGTTAGTAGATTTATTCTCATTCTTCATTGTATAAGAAAACGAGGATAAATCCACAAATAAACATCCTACCTTTATTTGGATCAATCATCGATGAATAATGATCCCACATCTTTATCATTGGTGAGATACTCGATTCCCACTAGCACATCATTCTCCAAAGCTCGATCTATCGGTATTCGTCCATGGAAGCTCTTCCATTGGATCCTCTCTAAAATTCCAATGTTATGAAATCAACCCTAAAATTTGGTTATAACTAAGTTTATAAAGGGTTTTAGTATATCTCTGTACCATCAAATAAAAATAAATAAATTTATTATTTACTCCCCTGAAAACATTTTCACAAACACTAAATACTGACAAAGGTTAGGTTCTCCTAGGGTAAATCCAACATTCTTGACTCAATAGTTCCCCCAAATTTTTGAAAGAGTCCCCTATTCGAGATTTATCACAATTTTTTTGGAAAACTACACATGTATGATATTTAATATATTTAATATATTTCAAAAATTAATCCATGTTACATAAGGTCTCAGAATCTCATGTTATCTCAGTGCTTGGCTCCAGAAATATTCCTAGAAATATTATAAAGTCATGCATAAAAAAACATGGAAATTACAATATAAATAAATGATGGCCCAAGATTCTATGTTGACAATATGTGTTGATTGTTTTTACTGATAAAGTTGTGGAGTATAGGTAATGTTAAAATATTTTAAAGTGGGTTTTTCTAGAGGATAAAAACTATGCTACCAAACCATATTCTATGTCATGGTATTTGATTATTAGAAATATCAATGTTATATTACCAAATGTTTAACTATGGAATGAAGTTAGTTGGATTTTTCTCTTTGGAATATTGTAATTGTATATGTCATAGCAGGATACCACACTGCAAAACATGATTATGCATAAAGATGCATAGGGATTTATAAAAACGTAGATCTATGTCACTCACTACAACACAAAGCACCACACCCCAATGGTGTTTCTTCATGTTTAAATTGGAACAGGAAGCTACATAAATGTTAAAAATCAAGAACTGTATTAGGTATATCTCGTGATAAAGTCATTTACCTATTGGTATTGTTCATATATTAAAGGTATGTACGTTGTAGCTTAAAAGGAAACATTGTAGTATAAGGTATTTCACCAAATTATAACATGTGTAATGGTAATATCAAATGTAAATTTAATCCCAGATTCATGCTAAAAATGTAATTCTAAATATATTTTGTATAAAGTTAAAGTAATTAAAACAAAAAATGAGTTGACACCATGATTTAGTATAATTAATAGTGGTAGTTGAAGATGATGAATTTTTCAGATACATTCATGGTGGAGAATGGGTTATGTCATAGCTATATTGTAAAGGATACATTGATGCCACATTAAGATATTATGATGTAGAAGATGTGATTTAGGTAGAACACATGAATTAATATTTTCAAGCCTACACGAAATTATGTCGCATTCAAAATGGATTATGAAATAGTTAGTTAAATGTATGAAGGAGCATTAAAGGGATTATTCCATGATCATGGGAAAGTTATTTGTAAGTTAAATGCATGATATTTTTGAATGTGGTGAACTATAAGAGTCTATGTCGTAAGGAAAAATATTGTGCCATAATTTTTTATTGATATCTCATTATTAATAAATATTTAACATGAATGTTTTTGTATATTCAGGAATGGGGAGGAATATGATATGGAACCAAAATTTCCCCATAGTCAAGCGTTTTTCTAGAAAAGTTATATATTCAATAAGGAATTTATTTTAGTTCCATAACATAGTTTTAGTTTCACTAATAGGGTATTCCAAATGTCTAGGACACATGAAAACATATCTATAAGTGAATATGAAGGTGGACTAATACAAACCATAAGATTAAGGAAAATGGGTTTATAAAATTACATGTAGATGTTCAGGAAAAAAATTTGAATGTGGAGCATATTGAGGGACATAAAATTGAAAGGAGAAAAATTGGAACTGATTTTGTTCAATAAATTAAGAATAAGGATATTTTTACTCATTGAAGACATTTATAAATAAGAAGAATATATCACTTCAGTGCAATAAAGATGAGAAATTCTAGAATTATTCTATAAAGTGAAATAAGGTGATTCTATAAAATATCATAGAAGGAGGATATTGATCATATGGTGATGTTTACATTAGGTTTTTAAGGATCAATATGATAAAATATTCACCCACATATACTTGTTTTAGTTTGAAAATAATAGGTGGTATTGTTCTTGAATTAGGATCCAACTAGTCATATGTTCTTTTTGTAGTAATATCTAAAAGAGTAATTATGTTAGAATTGATCCTAGGGTGATAATAAATCAACATTGAACATTTTAAGGGTAGGGATCCCATATATAATTGGCATATACAAAACCCCAAATAGTTATATTTAGTATTTAAGCGCATCAACACATTATCAATTGCATGCTCCTTGGATTTTTCCATAGTAGTGAACCATGTAAAAACAAATGTGTCTCATGTGATTTCTTGTTTATATTATGCACAAAATAATCTAAAAAATGTTAAATAAACCATTTATTATATTAGGTTAAGGATATTCATGTTATCATATCAACAAGAAAAGATAAAAACAATTGAACCTTATATTTAAGAGGTCAAGATCCGTTATATAATTGAGGAGAAAAGGAAAAGGTGTTTAAATTTGAAAATGTTTAGATACCCTGATTCACCCCTAGGTTATATCTCACCTAATACCCTTTAGGGGTATATAGTATATTATGAAATATGAGATAAATTTTATAAATACTATTAAGTATATTTATTTTTATTAATTATAAGAATCTTATCTTATCCTTTCACGTATAAACTTAGAGAGAATTATATTCATGTGACACTGGAAACAATTTGATATTGAATTATTCCTTCTTGTATTTTCAATACCATGTCAATATATTTACTATGACATAATTAAGAACACCCCTCCACACACACACACACATATATATATGCCTGTAGATCTTGTTCCAAATAACTTGGACTGTTAATTTAAGTCATTATTAGAGAATTTCATATCTTTAGTCTTAAAACAATAATTCTAAACATTTATTTTCTATATGTCATCAATATATCTATATTGGAAATTAATAATCCTCCCACTAACCTCTTAAAAATACCTTTCACACTTTCATTTCAAAAAATATATTCTATGATCATAATGCATACTTTAACCCAGAATGGATCTCTATAACTAGAATTCCTCATTGGATTCATTTGGTGTAACCAACCCTTCAGGACATGTTGTATAGACATATTCCATATGTTTTCTCCAAATAATATGGGATTGACATTTATTGACCAAAATAATGTTCATATAATGTCTCTATGACAAGTATAATTCAAATATATTTTATCATGACTTCTGGTTTAAGGTTTTTTCAAAGACTAAGTCTATACATTGCTTCAACCATTAATAATTGGTCAATATTTATTGGTACCAGCTTATATCATCCATGTGTAGTTTCTATTGAATACGCACCAAAAATATTTATAAGCTGGATAAATTTCTGGAAAAAAATAAATGAATTTCGATACAAAGAATCCATCTTTAAATTCATATGAACATGTAAACTATATCTATTGGGAATTTACTACTCTTTATAGGATTCATTATTCTTATTGAATAATATATCACTTGTATTGATTAATAAAACTGTATCTTTAGTTTTAGTTTCCAATGTAATAGGTTTCGTAGAATAAAAATTCCCACTGAATCTTGAGGAGTCTATGGTTCCTATGCCAACTTATGTCCATCTAGATCCCTAACCTAATAGAAGTCAAGTTTTTTCCCACTATATCAAAATATAAGTTATTATCTATTATAGAATAACTAACTAAGATTTACTTTGTGTTTCATTGATGATTATTTATTTATAAAGAAATATTTAAATAAATTTTTCCCATAAAATACCTAAGTTTATGACATAATGGACTTCTATCATATTGAAACTTATATAATATCCATTATTCAATCAATTTAGAATATTGTAATATATTACATTACTATTTTTAAAAAATTTCCTAAAGGACAATAGAAGACTATAAATGCATAAGAGACTTCTCGTTGACCTTCTCCATAGTACTATCAAGTATTTGATGTGAATAAGGTAATGTGATTTTAGGAAAACCTTTACTCAACATTTAGTGATCAATTAATATTTGGTTAAGATATACTCTAATAATCCCACCTATATAATATAATATTTTTTTCAAAGTGTATTCATTTCTCAACTGAGCATTCCTAAAATTCCTTAGAGGAATCTCATGAAGTATATGAATTTACCTCTATCTTCTTATTAGAACTGTTTATATAGTCTCGTTGGAACTAATTATAGAATAAATGTGGTTTACCTTTACTTATAAAGTTTTCTTTTCCTAAAAAATTGATAAGTATGTCAAAATAGGGTTTGAACATTATATTAAGTTTTATTTGACTAAGAATTATCTTTCTATGCCTGGGTATGAGTCTTATATTGTATATTCGTCATTCATTATCGATTATGGATATCTATGATTCAATTATTATTAAACTACTAATTGAGTACGAAGCATCATTGAAGAAATTTATTTCAAACATGAAATAGCATCTGTAATGTCAAAATAAAAATTGAGATAATTTTTTTGGTAATGTTTAATAAAAGACCAATAATTTAACTAGAATCAGTCCATTAGGAAAATAAAAGTCACATCCTTATCTAGGATAATTTAGTAATCACTCTTCCTTAGATTTTAAATAGTTCACTGTACTTCTTTTAATACTAATAAAAATCCTTAGTTACTATATCTGAATAAAAAAATGTGAATTTAATATTGTATTCAAGACAAATGAAGTGAAAAATAAAGATTATATGAATTGATGGATATACTTGAATTAGTAACACCATTAACTTCTTTACTCAATGTATTCTGACTTATAATGACCTTTCTTTCCGCATGATAAGTATATCAACTTTTTTTCATTTCCCTGCATTATAATTTTCTTAAATTACTACTTTATAATTGTATCATTGAGATTGGTATTGTTGAATAATTAATACCTCACTTATATAATTTATTTTCTTTTCAATCAACCTTTGTGACCAATGAAGATCTTGATCCACTCTTTTTTTAACTAGTAATTCCCCATATACAGGTAGATGAAATTATATAAAATCACATGAGGATTTATTAGGTCGGCCCCAATATGAGAGCCCACTTTAGGCTGGGTTTGATTATTATCTCATGACATGGATTTATACTAGTAAACCAAAATGAGTACAATTATAAGATATCTTCTGGAAGGCTTGATAGAAAATCTCAAAAAATACATTATTGTAAGTGAATGCAGTGGTGGGATATCTCAAAAAATTACCTTTACATCACAAAATATTATTTTTATACTAGAATCCCACTCATTGTGATATCTACTAAGAAACTCCTTCAGTATTATAATAATTTCAATATACTACTTCCCACTAGTATGCAAGTGATCTTCCACATAATCATGTGAACAAGTCTCCAACTTCCTATATCCATGTATTAGAGAGTCAACCTTGTTCTCTTTCAAGTCCACATGTCAATATCTCTATTAGGATTTGGATCGTGGGACTTTTTCACTATTATTTTGCTTATGCTCTTGGATACAGTCGACTTCACTCTTCTTTAATACACAAATATTTCCTAATAGCTACATTATTATTAGGTTTTCATTTTTACTATTATTATTCTTATCATGTGTGTTTATATCCCCTGAATTATTATGAATAATATATTCAATATTTGAATATGTAAACCCCTTGAATTGTAGGAGAAATATATTCTCATTCAAACTAGAATATATTTTAAATTTGAATTATATTTAATATGAGTCAATGTTATTCCATTTAATCCTCTAAGAAAATCATGATTTAAATTTATATGTGATAACAGATGTATCAAGATCTTTCTTTCTTCCACAAAATCAACTGATTTAATACAATTATTTCTCCCTGTGTGCATGTCATCATATGAAACCATGACATGTAAATTTTTCTCATGGAATAGAACTATAAAACTCCAACTTTAAGAATAAATCTTATTTGATGTTTATTTAAATAAAGTTCAACACATAAAATAATCTGTTTATTATCATGAATAAAGTCACATGGATTATCTATTTTACATAGGGAAATATATCTCTGAAAATTCTCACTACCAAGATATAGTGTTTATAGTCTACCCATTTTGTAACCATGATTTTCACCATGCTTGATTTGGGATTCCCTAATTTACATAAGGATATTTATAATGAAAAAAATTGATCAATATGATTTAGTAAGAAACTTCTCCTCATTTTCAACCACCTTGGTTGTAGTTATTTACTCCACAATGTGGTCAAATTCATCTTCCTAGATACCATTCATGCTTATTTACATTGAATAGTGCTTACTTTTTCTTTAGTTCTATATCAAAATTCCACTTATATTACCATTGGTATTTCAAATAGAGTGTTTGATAGATCATCATTGAAATCCCATGGTCTCTACCCATACCATGGCAACAAGTACTCATTATCTTACGTCACTCCATTCCATGATTACTTATATCATGCCAATGTGGACCCATGATGACTTTACACACATATTATACTACCATGTATAGTTTTAGTTAATATTGGAAACCAACTAAAAATATCATAATCCATATCCTAAAAATTTCTTAAGGATGGTATATTTTTTACTCGTTAAATTTTAGTTCTTTTATCTCTGATTTATCCAACTAATTCTAAACTCATTCCAAAAAATTAGAGACAGTGAATTTTTTATCCAAGAAAACAAGTCTGGGTATCCATGAATATTATCTCAACTATCATCACATTTATAGGTTGCTAATCTATAACTTATCTATCCATAAGTTCCTATAAATAATAGTAATTCACTTTTATAACTTATACATAGGTTTCTACTTCACTCGTCATTTATTTACTTTATTTATTATGATACATTGAAAAAATTAAAACAATAGTATATAAAATTATAAAATATTTACATGGGTTCTTCACTTTTAAATATTTTAATGATGTTATAAAGGAACCATTGACCTTGGACTTGTCATGGTACTTTCAACTTGGTCATTCATTTTTCCATTATAAGGGGAGAGGAACAATTCACCCACTAATCCTTATCTACCTAGAGAAGCATAGTACAAAGAATCTTGAGTGAATCTTTAATACTATTAATCCTAAATTCTTTTTGAATATGGAAAATCTTATTGGTAATGATGATAACACCAGATTAATAGAAAATACATTATCCAAATAAAAATCTTTACTTTATTAACTGATTAATATACTCCAAAATTTTGAAGTCATAATCACTAGATATGTATGTGTCTTTCGGTTTACATCGGTATAATATAGTATAAATATTTTTTTATCCTAATCATCTTATTCTATAATACCTAAGACCACACTATAACTGGTAAACACTACAACCCAAAATTAGTGCACAATATGAACTCTCAAGACCCTTTATCCATGATTATACTTAAAAGTTAAATTTCTAAAATTTTATGTATTATATTTAATAAAACTATATCATACTTAGATTAATCATGTAAATTTTTTCTTCTATTGAGTTTTTGGGATTTTTTTTGAAATAATTGATTTTTAGGTGAATAATAAAAATATAGTTTTTTCAAAAAACTGTAGATTTTATGAATTTTTAAGAAAGAACAATAAGTTTATAAAACATTTTAATTGGTTAAATATGAATTTAATAAGTAAAACTATTAATTTTATAACCATTTTATTGAATTTAAAAAAACTATAACTAATGTTTTAAGGACTTAGGTAATATTTTCCAATAAAAACGATTTTGGTATTTTATTTTAATTAAATATTATTTTGGTAAAATTTGGTTTGGATTTATTTTAAAGACACATAAATTTAATTTTATTCATAATAAACCAATTTAAACCATCAAAATAAAATACATTAAAAAATATACTTGACATATAAATTTTAATCTTAAAAATGCACTTTTTTTAAAAATGGGTCTTTACACGTCACATGCGCTATGGTTAAAATTTTGTTTTATTGCATATGTAAATATTATATAATAAAATAGATTTAATATTTGGAATCATTATATATGAATTATATAATAATAACCACTTTATTTTTTTTAAATTAAAAAAAATTACTTAGGTTAAAATTATTTGTCATGATAAAACAAAAAATGATGAAAGTGAAAATTCAAAGATTGAAGAACTTAAAACATATTCTAAAATTTTTTAAAATACAATTTTCATGTATAATCGACCTTATGTAATAACGCAATCCATTATTTTAATTTTTGTAGTCTTCTTGACCAATAAAACATGTTCTCACTTTATATTAAACTAAAATATCCACAAAAATGACATCCTCACTACATATAGAAGGGGAATATCACCACACCTTAAAGACCACCCTAAAACTTAGGTTTAATATTTAAAATCTACTCTTATTATTACCCTATAATCATGTTATATTTATTTTATCCTCTATTCAAAATATATTGTCTTAATACCTTAATTTCTAAGGATTCTTCTAAGGGAAAACTCAAGTATTCAACGTGAGTATTGATTTTCCTAACTTCCATTAATTTCATTCTTACATTCCCAAATAAAAGTTTATCATTAATATATAATTAAATAATTTTTTATTGTTTAATGAAGGTTATTATGATAATTTAATAATAATTAACTACCTTTCCTGTTTTATATTATAAAAAACAAAAGTGTTTTTCGTGCGTTGTGCGGATTATCCCCTCCACGAAGCGACGAATTTCATATTTACCATAACCTATATTAGATAGTTATAAGGGATAAATTGGAGAATAAATGTGAGATATAGAATATAATTATAATTATTAAAATAAATATTATAATCCACCTTCTTTCCCCTCATTATCCAAGAAATGAAAACATTAATCATGGGTTGTGTAGACTACTTCCTCCATTATGTAATGTATTCATTTTTTTTATTATTTATTTATTAAAACCCATTAAAACATAATTTACCACCTAAAAAATTTCAAAATAATATCATTATACTTATATAATAATGATATTATTCTAAAAAGAAACCGCCTTCATGGTTATAATCATTCATTCATTATGTTATATTCATGTTTGGGTCAGTCTAACCACCTACTTGAAAAATGATATAAAATAATATCATGGATGACTATGAGAACTTGATTAATAATAATATAGGATAAAAATAATAAAATAAATATTTCATTTCATTTTCTTAATGGAAACATTGATTTTAAACTCATGAATTAAGATACTCATGTCCATTCGTACAAAATCATCGAAACATGCTCATCGTTGATTTCATCTTTAAGGATCCTATCCAAAAATACCATAGAATAAAATTATAAATTAATAAATAATTATAAATAGTCAATTCCAATACCTTGTATGATATATTAATTATGAAATTTTGGATAATAATTAAGAAAAATATCAGTATTATGAAACTAGTTCAAAATGATCAAGATTACTCACACCCAATATTGAAATTAGATAATAACTAACTAATACACATGTATAAAATAATTATAGATAAATTTAGAAAAAAGGTTACAGGTATGAATAACTTTTGAAGAGGTGATTATGATAGTAATATTTTTTTACAAGAGGTTACATAACATTCAGGTAATTTGGATTAATGGTTTGGGTACTCTTCTCAAATTTGAATTACTCAAGATATGATTATTTTATTCACCATTTTTCTATTTTATTTTGTACTTAATATACTTGATATATTTTATATCATGATTATATAATTATTTATTTTATTTTATTTTATATTTTTAATTTTATCCTTTGCAGTATTTTCATTGAAATGGGACTTAAATCCACGATAATGCTCAAAAATAAAAAAAATCGAAAGTAAAGTGTGTTTGTGGTTTTCCTAGAAATTCCATCCCTATACAGATACTAGAAGCTAGATTTAGTTTTATAAGAGATTCAAATAGGTTTAATCACCCAAAAAAGGCTAGTTTATTATCAACTCAATCCTTACTCAGTGCACAATGAGTTTTCCTAAGACTATAGGCATGGATAGACACTCCTATGGGATATGATTTAGATAATTCACGCACTCCTTACAAAAATTAATAAAGGATTTCCATACTATTTATTTAGTCTCATATTACTTAAAACTACGCAAATCAATTTCTATCTTTTATTGATAACCCAAAACTTTTGAAGTACCCTCTCCACCACCTTAACTTTATTTCCTTGATAAAATTACTTTCAATTACATTGAAAATACCTCTTAGTTTCTTAATTGATTACATGATATTCTCATAAATAGCTACATTATCCCATTTAATTATTGGGGAAATCATTGAATTACAATTTTCTCATCAATATATATGGTGTTAATTTGAGGAATTCTTACATATAAAGATATTTCATTTATTTTTTGGGGAAATATTGGAAATTCATATACTTATTAGTTCAATACATATGTTTATTAATTACCAAGGAATGTTAATTATGTATTGAATATTTTATTAATTAATTCATATTATTAATGAATTATTCTTAATTAGAGATGGGTGGGTCCCATTATAGATAGTCCTTGATGCATCAGTATGTATCATGAGTAAAAATAGAAAGGGTATTGGGATATACCTTACACATTTGCATATGATGTCTTCGAATAAGGCCTTTATGACATGTTTATGATGCCAGGAATTTTTCATTCCATCAATATGTTATTAGTAGTTATTATCCATGTTTTATGTATTTTTATTAATGAAGTATACCCTAAGTTTCTTTGGATTATGGAATTATTTTGAAGATTTCTTTCTACCATACTATTTAGTCCATGCTTATTCTATGATATCTTATGTTGTACACTACTTATTACTAGGAATCTAAGCTCACCCTTATATTTTTCCTTTCCATAAGAACCCTATAAGATAATTATGTATAATTTTCAAGGATATTATATAAAGGATAATAATGTTATCATGGAATTTTTATGCAATATTTTATGTTTTCTAGTGTAATGTAAAAAAACATGTATATATTCAGTCTTCCAAGATGATTATGTTGTGGAGTCATATTGTTACTCTTATATTCTTCACTAATAATGTAATATTAATACTAGCTATAGGATTGGATTTTGTGTTGTTATAATGTTATTAGATAAAGTTTGGTAGGAACCTTAAGGACTTGGTTTAGATGAACCTAATTATATAATAAAAATATTATGAAAAACTATTAAGATTTTAAGGAACTTTTATTAAAAACCCAAATATATATTGTATTTTTAAATTCATTATTATGTACTAATTTCATGTATTTCATTATTTAGAAATGGAATCTTAAGTATGTAATCAAAACCATATCAACACCAATAACCAAAGTAAGGATGTACCTCGTGATAAATTCATTGATTCTAGAGTTCATGTTGATAAAATCATTATAATATTAAGGAAGTTGATGCATGTTTTGAAAAATAACCTCGCCCATATAGAGAAACCTGTTGATCCTCAATGAATTGTAACAATCTTAGACCGCTTCATGTGACAATAAATTCCAGAATTCAATGTAAATAATAATCTATTGGTATCCTATTAATAGATAAATTCCCAAGAAAATATATTTCACGTTTTGGGAAGTAGTGAAAGGGAAATATTTATCATGTTGGTATATTGTTTGAAGGGATATATAGATCAATTATGGATATTAATTCATAACACTAAAGTGGATGTATATATAGAGTGCATGGAATAGATAAATTTTAAGTATATATTCTATAAAAAATACTTTCATTTTGATAAAATGGATGAAATGGAAATGAAATTCATCAATCTCACAAAGAAGGATGAGGAAAATATTATTGAGTTTAAGGATAAATTTACTATATTAGATTTACATGATGTGGACTATGAATGTAGATCAGAAATAAATATTGGCCTTTAATTTGATGGGATACATTCGATACTTTAATGTGAATTAGTCTCTTATTAATTTTTATCAAATGATGATATAGTCTTAGAAGATATTAATAGAGAAAATGAGTTCCCGAGGACTTATGTATTCAAAGGAAATCACAATAATATGAGTTCGATTGAGCATCATGGAAATAAAAGTGTGGAAATGGGGAAGAAATGAACGGTGTTATTCCCCACATTTATTAATTATTAAAAGAAAAACTCAGGGAAATTCATGAAGGTAATGGTATTTTGTTTCAATTTCATTAAATAAACTCCATCAATATCATGAATCTTAAGTTAACAAATTTGTTTCCAAGGTTCAATGATTTCATTGTAAGGAGATGGGGAACTGTGAAACCTAATTACACAAACATTATTGGAATTTATTCATAAAACTAAGATGGAGTAAATTAGAGATTATTCAATCATTACAGCTAAGGTTGAAGTCCCAAATGATGTTATATAAGGTATATTGATCATAAACTCAACTTTTTCTAATGATTTATTTAATTTTGGATATGCTCTCTACTTTATATGATGAATATTTTATAAAGGAACTAAATTATCCCATAATACTATAAGAAATGAGATTTCAGTTAAGACACTTGATGGGAATCTTATTATAATAAGGTTTTATCGAGAAGGATCTATGAAGACACATAGGTACACCCTAATGTCAAACTTTATTGTTATACCAATGGTTTATTTTTTACATAATCCTTGTTATGAATTCTATCTCAAAGTTTTATTTAATAATTTATTGTTAGGAGAAATATTATGAAGGGGGAAAAGAATTTATTTTTTTTATGGTGGATACTTCAAATCCCCAGTCTTCTCTAGATCCACCCCCAATAGTTCACCTTGATGAAATTATGGAATAATATGGGGAGAATAAATTTTCAATGGATGGGAAAAATCATAAGGGTTAAGGATATACCCACTAAACAAAAATACATTTATTTATTTCTATAGTAATTACCCGATCATCCACCTAAAAATAAAGTAGAGTCTTTTATTTAACTCATTACTAATGAAAGACCCATATCTAAAACTTCATGTATAAATGAACTCTTGGAGTTGGTAAATTTTAATAAAAACCCATAGGATTGTTTTCATAAATGATATAAACAGCATAGTGTTCCACCATTGGAAGCACTAGTTTTGTTTTTAAAAAATAAGGATGGTTCAATGAGCTTATTCTTTGATTATATGTATTTCAATGTTATTACAATAAACATTAAGTATCATTTACCATGAATTGACAGTTTTTTGGATCAACTTAAAGGTGATAAATATATTTTAAATAATGATATTACTTATATTATAATCAGTTTAGGGTAAATAAAGTAGATATACTAAAGATGAAATTTCATACGAGGTATGAGAATTTTGAGTTTATAATAAATCCCTTTGTATTGACTAATGTACCTTATGTTTTCATTTATATGATGAATAGAGTATTCAAGGATTACCTTGATAAATTTTTTATAGTATTCATTGATTTTATCTTTATATAGACTAAAATATTTTGATATCATGAGATCTATCTATGAATAATTCTTGAAACTCTCAAAGAAAATGAATTATATGGAAAATTTAGTAAGTGTGATTTTTTTCTCCGTATTTTTTATTTTCTTGGATATCTTGTCTCCAAGGATAGAATATCTTCTGATCCTTAAAAGAAAAATGTAATAAAAGAATGTCATATACCAGAAAATATAACTAATATGTATAGTTTTTTTTACTAGGTTACTATCTGGGGTTTGTTCAAAATATTTCTTTATTGGATAACATGTTAACTAAGTTGACATGTAAAGGGGTTAAATTTACATGGTCAATAGAATATAAAGAAAAAATTTAAGATATAAATATGAGATTTATTAATTCAATGTTATATACTTTACCATAGAAAAAGAAAGGATTTTTAATATATGGTGATGTATTGAAGAAAGGACAGGGTTGTGTACTTATCTAGAATGATATAGTTGTTACTTATGAATCAAGTAAATTAAAGATCCATGAAAAAAATTCTACGACTCATGTAATTGAGTTGAAAGTATTAATCTTTTTCTTGAACATATAGATCCATTATCTCTATGGTTAAAGTTGAAACATATTCATGGAAAAAAGTTTAAATTACATTTTCTCTCCAAAAGAGATCAATATGAGGCAATGAAGATGGTTGGAGCTACTCAAGGACAATGATTTATCAATACACTACCACCCTGTTAATGAAAAAAAAGTGGTTGATATATTGAGAAGGAGGGACCATGGATTTCTAAACATGATGAGTATTTACAAGTATCAAATATTCTATTAGCCAGTGAAGTTGGATATGGTAATTTTTAGGCAATGGGGAACCAAAATTAATTTTTAATAAATTGATAAACCATATTTACTAGAAAATATAGATAAATACCAATAGGATGATAAGGAATTCAAAGGAATATTAAATCTTTGAATGGTGAGAAATTGATATAGTTCATCTCTAAATATGGTGTGTTGAAGTTTTAAAAGTGGTTATCTGTTCCATATATACTTGAGTTGAAGAAGAAACTACTACGTGAAACACATATCTAATATTTATCTATACACCCTGGTAGTAAATATATATATATGGATTTAAGAGAACATTTCTGGTGGGATGGTATGAAGAAAAAAATGTGGATTATGTCTCAAGATTCTTAGTATTCTATCAGGTATAGTCTAAAAACAACATCCTAAGGGTTTCATGCAACCTTTGACTATAACCATATAGAATTAGGACAATATTAGAATGGAATATTTCATCAAACTTTAGAAAACTCTACGTAATAGAGATGTTAAATGGGTGTTCATCGATCTCTTATCCAATTCTTCACATTTCTTAGCAGTAAGAGAGTACCTTCACCTTAAGTACCTTGCTCGTCCCTATGTCAATGAAATCATGAGACTTCATGGGTAACCTCTATCAATTATATCAGATTATGAAACTTTATTCACATATAAATTCTGGTAGAGTCCAAAAAAGGATATTGATACCAAGGTGCACTTAAGAACCTCCTATAATCTGCTAACTGATGGGTAGTCAGAAAGGACTATTCATACGTTAAATGAAATTTTAATATTATGGTCTCTTGACTTTCGAGGAGTATTGGACCGGTATCTACCTCTAGAGAAATATGTCTACAATAATTGCTTCCATTCAAGTATTTATATCGCACTGTATGAATAATTTTATGGGAAAATATAATATAATCCAACTTATTAGTAAGAACTAGGATAATGGAAGATAGTAAGACCAACGTTTATGGAGGAGAAAACTATGAAAATACAAGTTCTTCATAATCATATAAAATAATCTCAAAGGAGAAAAAAGAGCTTTATTGATAATTGAATGAAAACATAAAATTTAATGTATGGGATAAAATATTCCTAAATTTTTTCACTTGGAAGGGAGTTATAAGTTTCTAAAAAAGGGGAATTTAAGAACTAGGAACATTTTTCCATTCAAATTTATAGAAATAATTGGTTTTATAGCTTTATAATTGGTTATTCTACCCCCAGAATTGTAATTTAAATGAGATATTTTATGTTTCATTATTGGGTAAATACATATTGGATATAATTAATGTACTCAAATATAAGGAAATAGTGATAAAAATGAACTTTTATTATAATTAGGATCATGTACGGATCCTTGACACTAGAGAGTAACTATTGCGGAATCAAACAACTCAGTTGGTGGAATCCCTTTGAAGAAATTACAATCTAGAGGAGGCAACATGGGATCCTGAAGAAACTATGAGGAAGTAATACCCACATTTTTTTAGTATTTGAAATGTATCCTAATTTTTAGGATGAGATTATTTAAGAGTTGGGGAAGGATTTAATACTCAAGTCCTAACTATAGGAAGTAAACACTACATCCCAAAACTATTGCACAATACACACTCTAAAGAGCCTTTATTCGTGATTATTCTTAAAATTTAAATTTATAAAATTCAAGGATTTATATTTTATAAAATTCTATTATATTGTTATTAATTATATAAAAATTGGCTTAAGGTGAATTTTGGTGATTATTCTGGAATAATAGATTTTTAGGTGAATAGTTAAAAATATAGTTTTACCAAAAGTGTATATTTTATGACTTTATAAAAAAGGCCTAAAAGTAAATAAAAAATTTTAATTGTTCATGGGTTTATTTAATATGTAAAACTATACATTTTAAATATTTCATGTTGAATTTAGAAAATCAATTATTAATATTTTAAGAACTTATGTAATATTTCATCATAAAACTGTTTTACTATTTTCTTTTAATTAAATTTTATTTTAGAAAATTTTGGTTTATTATTTTTTTAAATCCATATAATTTTTATATTTTTCATAATAAACCAACTTATATCATAAAAATAAAAATAAATTGAAAATTTTACACTACACCTATGTTTTAAGCATAAAAATACACTCTTTCTAAAATATGATTTTACACGTTACATGTGCCAATGTTAAAATTGATTTTTCTTACACGTAAATTTAATCTTATAAAATTGATTTTATATTTTGAATTATTTGGTTAAAATTATGTAATCAGGCCAATTTTATTTTTAATCATTAAAAGTATATGTAAAAAATTAGTTACCATGATAAAACTAGAAAAAGGTAAAAGTTAAACATCAAAGAGTAAAGGTCATTAAAATGTATAAAAAATGTATGAAATTGAAATTTTGTGTGATTATTTGAATTATATAATATTGAAATCCATTATTTTTAATTTTTTGAGGCTTTTTGATATTTAAACTATTGTCTAAGATAATGATTGGCTGAATAACTCAAGAGGGGCGTCAGTCGAGTTCCAAAAACTTTCTTGAATATTTGACCACCCTCTTAGAAGTATGCGAGTTAAATTATTTCCTTAAGAATATATGAAGAAAGAATATAAAAACAAATGGAAACTAAATTGAATACATATATTTATAGTTGTTCAGAGAATACAAATTCCCTAATATACTCCGCCAACACTCTTCTCCAAGAGTTGAGGGATTTTCACTATAACAGCCCTTATACCAGGGGCTCTCAGCTGAGTACAAGAAATTATCACTTAATAAAATGGTCTAAGATCTTTCAACCAGTATATCCTTTTATAATACCTATCCATGATATTAAAAACACTCTTACTCTGAGTTAAAATAAGTTAAGATAAACAAAAACTTTAAGAGGAACGTTTTCAATACACTGTTGGAAGCAGAAAAATATAATAAATAAAGCTTAATACTAAGAAAATGATAGACTTCAAAACGTATTGGGATGATCTTCATTGAAACTAATAGAATTGATAAGAACAACATGATTATTATTTTTTATTAACTATGTAGAGGTCTCCAATGTTTTTATTTTATGATGTTCGAAAAGCATTCATCTATCATTCCCCCTCTCTTTTTTATAGTTGTTGACTGGTATTTTTATTTTTTTTTAAACTTGAGCACAGGATAAATCTAACATTCGAGAAAGGATTATACCATGATCTTGATGACATGGGATATTAAGGATAAGCATCCAAATATTCCGAATATAGGAATTTATTTTGTAACATAGATCTTATCTTTCTTTGGATCATTATATTCAGAAAAAAATTTCTATATACCAATCATTCCTTAAATAGATAATCTCCTTTTGATGATCTCTAAAATCATGAAGTGACTTATCAAGAGATTAGAAAATTAATCATGAAGTTATGTAATACTAGATCTTCTTAAGATATCAACTAAAATCATTGGTCATTATAAGATAAAGAAACTCATCCTTGTAAGATAAACTAATTTAAATGCAACATAAGATAATTCTCAAGTGTAAGATAAAGTGTTACAATGATATAAAACAGCTTATTAAACTTTTTTTTCTATGGATATTCATTTCAGAAGATAAATAATTTTCATAATCTCATTCTAACTAGATCATATTTCTTGATAAACCTTTTTTAACTTCATAAGATAAATTAATAAGTGGACATTTTTAATTTTGAACAAATTAATTCTTCAATTCTAATACGATAAAATGATTTTGTATCGTAAAATAAACACATGGAAAAAGATTGTAAGATATTAATAATATAAAACACCTTAGGATAACATTTTTAGAAAAAAAATTAGGGATTTTTTTATCATAAAAACAAATAACATGAAGATATATTGGAACAACATATTATTTTCAATAATATCTCCCTTTTTTATGATCATAAAACTCATGAGATGGAGAAACAAAAAATATCCATTTCCATTCTTTCTCCCAAAATTTTCCTTTTCTTCTAACTTTTTTTGAAATATGAAAGATGTTTCTTTTATTTTCCTTTCCTTCTCCTCCTTTTTGTGATATCAAAAAGAAGTAGAATAAGGAATAGAGTTCATATTGAATACAAATAGTAGTATTTAGTTAATGTTATTACTAATAAAAATGATTTTTCATTAAATAGAAGTCATAATGAAATATTAAGATACTATAGAATAAGAGAAAGATAGATAAATATATTAAAGGGAAATCATAAAACAATATTCAAAGGTAAAGCATTATGTTCATTCAAAAGATAAGGGTGTATATAAAAAACATCAGAAAAGGTAAATCATAACGATCATTAAAAAGATATTTTAAATTAAATATATTCAAATATTTCAATTCTATAAAAAGTGGAATAATTAAAATGTTTCTGAGTGTCACGAACCGGCCCAGGTACCCTGGTAACCCTATAACTAACCCATCCCTGACATAGCCTTAAGGGCATTCCCGATCTCTATAGGTTGGTGACTATAACTTGACATCATACAAATGTGAATGTGGGATCAATTTTTCCTAAAGACATAGCAGGAGTAAGACATGTAAGTCGATACGCATATAAAAGAAACTCCACTAGGAGTCGAGTACCAGAATAAAACAAGGCATAAAAATTACAAAGTACTATAAACCAAGTACTAAGAATATGGAAAATAGCCCCAAGGTCCCTAAGGACACAACTGACCAAGTCCCAATATCAACAAATGGATCCACCTCCAAGAGATCCCTTCCCTTTTATTTAACCTAGAAGAATAATGTCTAGAAACACCCGAAGTAAAATAAGTAGGGTGTGATCCTAAGTCTAGTAGGATACCACCAAATATTCCATAACAGATTCCCAATATAGATTATCTGAAGAAAATCATTCAATTTTCAAAATAAACAGTTTAGAAATTCAAAAGTCATATTTAAACAAAACATGATATTGATTTTCAAAATGATGGAAAATACTTTTAAAGAACATGATTTACTTTAAAAGTGATGAAATATTTATAAAACAATCGATTAAAAAACAATTACATAAAACAATTTATATAAATCTAGAAAAGGCATGTAAATCATTTTTTACAACATTGGCATGAATTTATACCCCCAAAAAATTCAGGAGACAGGCGAACCTTCTACTATGGAAATAAATTAAAAAAATAAGGTTCACATCATAAAAAAATCATGGAGAAACTCTACAAAGGCAGGTGTAGACCTCACCACAAAGATCAGCCTAGACAAGATCATTAAAGTATTAAGGTAAAACAAAGGACCAGCTTGAACTGAACTCCAAAATTTCTCGCTTAGAAAGAGCATCAACAAACCGGTTGGACTCAAGATAAACATGTGTAACTTCAAGGGAAATCGCCTATACAAACTAAAGACATTCAATCCGAGCTAGCAGTATATTCCATGGAACATTTCGTGAGAGATATTTAAATATTTGAATAGCAATAGACGAATATGAATCCAACCATAATTGATACCAACCATAATGAATTGAATATTTAATTTCATTAATCATGTACCAAAGCTCTTCTTCAATTGTAAGACTGTTTCCAATAAAATAGAAGAAGTAACCTTTAAGAAACCCTCGAGGAGTTCGAAATACACCACCACATCCAGTAGGGCCTGGTGCACCCAAGGTTTCACCATCAACATTGACTTTAATCCCTTAGGGAGATAGGCGGTATCCAACAAACATACTTCATCATTAATGACTTATTGATACGACCATTCACACAAAGTGATCTCAACAGAACAAGGTCAGAAACATCATTATCCATTGATCTAGTTTGAATAAGGGAGACAGTCTAAATTTCATGATGTGTGAATATAACATTATTCTGAAAAGAGGGATTTGTGTTTTTGAATGCTAAATAATTTTTTTCCCTCCATATAAAAGAGAATAAAATCCTAGCGGCAGTCAACCGAAGGGAATTTATCTTCTCACTTTGCTCGTTGTTGCAGATGGAGTGCAGGAGATGCTCGACGGACTGCAACTTTTGAAAACATAAGAAGAGATCCAGAAAATACATCCAGATCCTGCATGTTAATCTGTAGAAAATAAACAGATGCTGATAAGTTTCATCCACCTCTAGATAGAGGAGAGAGACCTAAACCAACTAGACACTAGTGCGCTATAACAAATATTGCATTTGAAATCACTGTTTCAAACTTTTTTAGACAGTGATATAAGAATCAGGAGGAATGAAATATTTCTACACACCTGTGATCCATGAGGGAGGGTTCAGGAGGGACCATAAATCATTCTGTAGTAATCTATGGGGAAAAATATCCCATTCAAATTTGGAATCCAAACCAAAGTGTCAAAATTCATAAACATTTATCTTGAAATCTATATACAAATTTGTTTAGGTAAAAGTCCATTCAATGTCACAATACTAAAAATATTAGCAATTTTAAGGTTTTTCAAAGATGTAGGGATAAAAAGATCTTCGAAAATAGTCTTGGATAACCAAGGGGTTGTCTAATAGTTCTAGGAATATTATTCATAGACCATCCATCTCAAATTTTTCATAAGTTCGGCATAAGCCTTCTTGAGGGAAGGCCAAACTGAGGTAGTCAGACGATAGGAATACCCATGGGAAAGTTTCTCCACGAACCTGGAAAACAGAATCTCCATAGGGGGATCAAATCTAGATAGATTATTCCACCCAAACTTTTTAATCAAAGTATCATTGAAAAGTCTTAAATATTTCAACCCCATTCCCCCCATTTGGATACATTTAATGCAGTCTTTCTACTCTAATGTGACTAAATTTTTCTCATTAATTGATCTAGTCTAGATAAAGTTTCTGATCTTACCAATCAATTATTTTATGAGTTCCTTTTTCTATCTATATAGAGAGAAATAATAAAAAAACATTGAAGTGATCATTTAATTGACCAAGAAAATTCTTAAAGATTGAGATATATTTTTTCCTTCCCAACTCATCAGTTTATTTTTAAATTTTAGAGAAATATTCTCAAGATTACATCATTTCACTCTTCCCCAAAACAAAGGCACACCAAGATAAATGAATGGTAAGGTTCCTCTATTCATACCAAGCTTCAATGAAATTCAATTCTACCTTGAAATCATAATTCCTTCACCAAACATAAATGAGGACTTTCCCCAACTAATAACCTGGCCTGCAACTTCTTCATAGTTTTAGAAAATGACCTTGATATAGGAAATGATCCCTTTTTCTGCCTTTCCAAATATCAGAATTTCATCTGCATAGAACAAATGAGATGGAGAAAAGAGATTTCTTCCAATTTTCATCTTCTGATACCAACCAAAATTATCTAGATCATTAAGGCACTATCTCAAGTAGTGTTCTACAATTACAAAGAGCAATCCATAGATATTTTCACCCTACCTTACTCCTCTTTTACATTGAAATAATCATCTAGGGATCCATTAATAAGAACAAAAAGCCCCACACTTCCCAAGATGGAGCCAACTAACCCAATAAATCTCTATAAAAACCCATGTATTTGAAGAATTTTGAAATGAAAACACCATCTAATAGTGTTAAAATCCTTATATATGTCAATCCTCAAAGCCATGTTACCAAAATTTCTCTCCTATTCATGGAATTGACACATTCAGAAGTAGTGAAAGGAAGTTTTGTATGTTCCGTCCAAGACCAAAACTAAATTGATTACTAGAAATAAGCCCCTTTGTAATTTCACCAAAAATTTGATTGATGATTTTACTGATAATATTGGGTATGTTATTCCCAATGGCCACAGGTCTGAATTCCATAATATCAAGAGAATGATCCTTCTTAGGTATTAGAGCAATAAAATTAGAATTCATTCCAAAAGGCATAAAAGAGGATCTATAAAAATCCCTCACTACATTTGTGACATCAGGAGGGAAAATATCCCAGTATAACATAAGAAAATTGTTGTTGAAACCATCAGAACCAGCCACACTATCAATATTCAAAGATATGAGAGAATCATATATCTCCTTGGCATGAGGAATTTTAATAAGCCTTTTATTTTTATCATCATTGATAGAAGGATTAAATCAATGGATAATTTTATCAGAGTTGTCAGCTCCATTATCTGAATAAAGCTTCTCAAAGTATGTCATGATAGCTTTGGAAATATCATTCTCAGAGGAGAACTTAATCCCTTCTATATTAAAGCCATTAAGACTTCTCCTAGCTCTCATTTCCCTATTCATACAGTGAAATAGTTTAGAGTTCCTATCTCCCTCCTTTAACCATATCATGTTAAATTGATTCTAATTTAATCTCTCTTTAATAGTCAAGAACTTGTCCAGATTTGAAGCAACATGTATCTCCTCCTCGGAGGGCATATATTGAGAAATATTATCTTGCCGACAGTTTAATAATAAAATTTTAGCTTCATTGATGCCGTTATCAATGGAGGAAAAAATAATCTTTTCTTTATTGTTTTAATCTTTGTTTGACTTCCTTTAATTTACAATAGAAAATATGACAAGGGATTCCCACGAAATTAGTTTTCCAAGTGTCCAAAACAATCTCCCTATAACTTGGAATGACTAGCCATGCATTATTTAATTTAAAAGGAATCGGAGCTAACCTCACTCTATTGCCACAGAACTCAACAAGAAAGGGATTATGATCTGAATGTAGTCTTCTCAACATGACTCCAGACACATCCATTGCACTATTACTATTATCCACTTGGACAAAACATATATCCATCTTTCTTGAATGTCATAAATTTATGGTGTACCTTCTCCAAGCAAATTTAGCTCCAAACACGGTAACTTGAGTCAAACCACATTTATCTATTCAACAAGAAAAATTAGAAGATGAAGTACGGTAGAAATTATCACTATTTCTTTTCTCAGGTCTTAGTACAATGTTAAAATCACCAATTAAAACCCCCACTAGATTCCTCCACAAAGCTCTTCTCCTTGTATACAGATTGAAATCATAAACAAAGGTTACCAAAAGAGTGAGACAATTGATGCTACATGAGATAGTCAAAGACTAAAAATCATTCATGAGTGAAGTAATCAAAAAAAATATGATTCTTCATGAACTATAAGAATTCAGCACTGTCACCCACTTGGTTATTAGAAAAAAAATAACCCAGTGAAGACCACTTAAAGAAACACCAATTCTCAAATTTCATTTGTGGCTCTGCAATACCAACTAGTAAAGGATTATTGGTCAAAATGAGATTCCTAAGGGACTTGACCAAGGGATACTTCTCAATACCTTGGAAATTAAAAAATAAGATATTCATTTCATTGACCTGGGCCTAGTACTAGTCCCATCATCACTTTGTTTCATTCTTTTATTAGATAAAATAGTAACAGAATCATCGAGGGAAGGAATGCATGATTCCTGATTCAGAGTGGAAGATTCCTTACCATCCCCACATGAGGTCTCAGAACTGAGAGATGAGAATATATTTTTGTAATCAAGAGGATAAATTAAACTAGTAGGGATCCCTCTACTCACAACCTTGTCTGAATGGACCTAGATAAATTCCCCAGAATATTGTCCAAGATTCTGGACATGACCTCTAATATCAAGGGCATCACCATTGGGAGGAAGGGTCATATCCTTTGAATCATTGGATAGAACATCAGAGTAGGCACTGTTCACTAACATAGCTCCAGGAATAGGAGCTAAGGTATCATATTCAATCTGACCAGTTGGTCCTGTTAACCTAGCAGAATCAGGAGCAAAGACTTCAAGAGAATCCTGATCACGCATTTGAGGCGTAGGAACAACCCCAATAGTAGGTATAGTGGTTTGTGTAGGAAATTTAATAGGATTATACTTTCCCTCCTGATTAGTATCCAATAAAGGGGCTATATGAGAAGACCCTGGTTGATTAAAAGGGTCCATAGCGTGAGAAGGAAAATAAGCAGGTGATGCAATAGGATCCTTACAATCATATATCTGAGTAGGATCTCCCACAGTGTCCTGGTTTGAATTATCCACATTGGAGTTTTTCTCATTCTGAATATTTGGTGCTCCTTTAGAGTTAGAGGGATCATGACCACTATCCTTTCCCTTATTTCTCCTACAAGTCGAATCATTGTGTCTTTTGATTTTTTAGAAGCTACAAAGCTTATGCCTATTTCAATCTGAGGCCATATGCCTGATCATGTGACAATTCAAAAAAAACTTGTGCTTCCTCTCATAAAGAATCACAAGAGTAAGACTATAATCCTTAGTGGTCATCACCACTTCTTCCACAGGGGTGGAAGACATATCATCTTAACCAAAAATCCTCACATAGTGACCAAAATAGGGGTTGTCAGTTTTTCTATCCATCTTAATTAGATTACCAACAGGCAAAGAAATATCCCATAAAATTGATGGTTTCTAGTATAGATAGTTAAGATTATATACCTGTATCCATAATTGAACATATGCGTTCTTTACAAAGTTAATATCAAAATTCGTATCCCATTCATGAATCTAGTGGAATCTATGATTTAGAGAGACTCAACCAAGACTCCAATCATGCCTCTTGAATTCATCAGATGGAAAAACAATATGATAAAACCCATGACCCATCATTGTCATCTTACAATAATCAAAGCCTTATATTGTAGAAATCCTCTCAGTAAGTTCATTGAACTTCCATGGTTTCAGCCCTTTCGGAATCAGAACACGAGCAATTATAGAGAACTTACATAATTTAACACTTTCTTCAATAGAACTTTCATTCGTTATAACATTCTAAATGCGAACATTTCTAATAATTCTTCCTAATGGATCATATTCAAATTCCAGAAAAGATATATTACACACACTCTTCGCAACATCTGTGAAGCTTTTCCATGATCCATATCCATCTCGAAGAAATCTTGATTTAGAACGACCATTCGCACAAATTATGAATAATTCTTTATGTCCAAGGAAATCCTCCACCAAAATTCCATGACCAGAGGGCCTTTCTAGTTCAACAACATTTGACCGAGGAGCAATATCACCTGGGATAGGGTTGTATTCAGGATCCATGCTACTATCTATTATCCCCTTGGAATTCATTTATATTTCCAATATAAATAAACAAGTGAGAAACATGGTCATCTTCCAAGTTGGTATGAATTTATTATCCAGCTATATGAATCTTTCACTCTCTAATTTATCATATCAAAATGAGTATACTCATTTCCCCCTTAAACTAGCTAAAGGTGACTCATCACCCTCCCATCAAGGATGTGACCCACTGTAGCTATGTTTTAGAACATTGTAATAGCATAGAGTGTGTCCAAATAACTCACCAATTACCTAAGTCTTGCATGTGATCTTACGTGATGGGTAATTTATTTTTAGACTGCTTAAAATAAAATTGAATCCCATTCATCCATTTAAAAATGCCAATTTGTTTATTTAAAACCAAAATGATTTTTAATCAAAAACATCCCCTTTTCATAAAATAAAACCATTGGGTTTCTATCAAAACATTTTAATCCATTTTTACAAGTTTGAAATCCATTAAAAACCAATACTTTCCTTTTTAAAATTTATTTTCACAATTAAATTCAAAATTTTAATTGAAAATTTTTTCATCAAATCCACAATTTAAATTCAAAAATTTAAATCGAAAATTTTTTATTTTTATTTTTAAAGGTTGGGGCTGAAGCCTCATTTTTATTATTAAAGCAAAGAACTCTTTTTTTTCTGGGTAGAGGGAGACCCATTATATAGTCCGATGGTCCAAGGCCATGTGACCAGCATACAAGACTTGAAAGCCCATTTTTTGGGCCAATGGTCCCATCAATGAATAGTACTTCTACAGTATCATCACCACTACAATCCCTACAACAGTGCCTTCACTGCTATAGTGTCACCGCTGCTATAGTGCTGCTACAGGCCTGAAAAATTCTCCCTTGCCCGGATTCAATCCTAGGACCTTTTTGGATGCCATGCTGAAGCTTGTACCACTTGGTTACAAGCTCGTTGAAAATCGACCAATTTTTATAAACACACCCCAATTCAATGGAATTTGGGATTTTCCAAATTTCTATGCCAAAACCATTTCAAATATCCCAATTCACTAGAATTAGGTTTTCATAAATTTAATTGAAATAATTTTTAAGCAATTTAATTTAAATAAACAATTAAAAGAAATCAGGAAATTTAGGAATAATCAATTTGGGTAATCAGGTCGCAACCACCTACCTCTTCCCAAAATTCAACACTCACAATGACACCCATCAATGAGAGAGAAGGTAGATATAACCTCCAAACCCAAACTAGAAGAAATATCCAACACCATAGGGAATATATCTATCAATTGAAATATAATCTATTGAAAACCCTATATAGAATAAAGAGATATAGATGAATAATGATAGAGAACACTTACCTAGATATCACCCACCAAAGAAATGATGATCTAACACTAAAAAATAAATTCAGAAGAGTTAGAATTCTCTAAAATTCCTAGTTAAGCCTTTGGGTCATGTGAGATGAAATCGGAGAATATGATGAGAGAAATTCTTAGTGTACTGCTGCTTTTAGAGGCACCTATTGGGGTATTACAAAGTGTGTAATCCATTACATGTTGTGAAATCTTTAAGTAATGCAGCCATGAGAAGAAAACATGTTGTCATTCGTTAATGGATGACACATAAGTCAAAAGAGTAACCTATCACTTTTTAACGATGTGTAAACATGGTTTACAATGTGAAACCCTTCACAGTGTGAATTCATCTTTCACAACATGTACCTTGCGATAACTTACACGTCATGTAACCTCAGTTCATGACGTGTAATCCACTGGCATCCTATTGTTAAAAACCAAAAGAAAGTGAGAGTCCAACCAAATTATGACTTAACCATTTAAAGCATCCTCTCAACTCAAACTCAACTCTACTCCATTAACAAAATGGTAAAATTACAACATGGTTAAAGATATACCTATTAGTTTGGTAATGGGTTGTTACAACCTCCCCACCATTAAAACTTTTTGTCCCTAGAAACCCTAAAAATAAGCTTCCAAGACAAAGAGATGAATCCAATTATTTCTCATTAGTGTCTCACGTTCCCACATCTCGTGACTATCAGAACCATGCTTCCATAGTACATGAACCAAAGGTATCATTTTCCCATGAAATACCTTGGTCTCATAATCAGCTATCCTAACTATTCGCTCAGACAAAGTAAACCAGGATCAATATCAAGACCACTCTAACACAAAACATGAGATGGATCAGAAAGATACTTTCTTAGTTGTGATTCATGGAACACATTATATGTATAAATGATATTTTTGGTGGTAGTGATAAATGGTAAGAAACTTTCCCCACCTAATCAACAATATCAAAAAGTCTCACTAAATGAGGAGCAAACTTCCCTTGCCTCCCAATCCTTCAATGACCCAATCAAGGTGAAAATTTTAAGAGCACCTAGTCACAAAATGAAAACTCCAAAGGTCTATAGTGATGATCAACATAGAACTAATATCATCTCTGTGTTATCAACATCCTCTGATGAATAAAGTGAATCTTTTCTATAATCTCTTGCACCAAACTTTGTCTAACCAAGGAACTTTCACCAACCTATGACCAACACAAAGGAGATTTACATAGCCAACCATAAAAAGACTCAAATGGTTCCATTTTGATCATATAATAGTAAATATTGTTATAAAAGAACTCAACCAGTCCCAAGTTGTCATCCCAAGCCCCACTAAAGTCAAGAACACAAGTGCAAAGTATATCCTCCAGAATTTGTATATCACTCTCTTTCTGACCATCTAACTATGGATGGTAGGTCGTTCTAAAATAGAAATGAGTTCCCAGTGCCTCCTGGAGGCCTTTGCAAAAGAGAGAAGTGAACCATGTATCTCTATCAAAAACTATAGTAGATGGAACTCCATGAAAACTTACAATATCTTTCACATAGAGATTTCCCAACTCCTCAAATTCAGTTGCATCTTGATGGGTATACAGTGGTCTGACATGTTCACCCTTTCGATCATGGCCATTATTGAATTATTCTTTCTCTAGGTATGAGGAAACCTAACCGCATAGTCTATATAAATTTCATCCCCTTCCAAGTATGGACTGGAAGTGGTTCAAGAAAACCTGAAGGCTTCTGATGCTTAACCTTAACAAAATAGCATGTATAACAATGTAAAAAAACTCAATAATGCCTCATCTCAAACCTGGACACTAGAACTACTGCTACATATCATAAAACATCTTAGTGGTACCTGGGTGCACCACCCACTGGGAATTATGATAATCCCCCATAACTTCTTTCCTTGCTGAAAACGCCACAACAAAAAGGTTTCTATAAAAAATAACACCCTCTTTGGAGAACGACCACTAGAAAACAGTCTCCCCACCATAAATAGAGTCTCTAATGCTATATAATTCATTATCAATATCTTTTTGTTGAAGAATAATCTATAGAAGGGAATATTTTGAGTAGAATTTGTCTAATGAAGCTTCATCCCCTTTCTCTAGAACTCCAATATGAAATTGTGTAAAGAGAGCCATCAAATTCCACTCTTCAAAATATTTTTTCACTACCTAGGTTGAAAGTTTTCTACTTAATGCATCTACAATGGCATGAATTTATCACTGGGGTATAGGTTATGTCAAAGTATAAAGATATATGTTAATCCACCCAATGTCTTTGGTGGATATTTAAATCTTTTTAAAATATATATATAACTCAAAATTATGTGGTCTAAATACACAATAAACCTTTCTCCGTAAAGGTAATGTCGTCAACACTTAAGCACATGAATTATAGCTGAATGTTTAAGATTGTGGGTAGGATAATTCTTCTCCTCTGGCCTAGGATGACAAGATGCATAGGCAACCACCTGGTTTCCCTTCATAAGAACAAAACCTAAGCCTGAACCTGATGCATTACAGAAGACCACATAGCCATGCCCGACCTCTAGAAGAGTCAACACTAGAATGGTAGTCAAAATACGTTCCAAATCAATGAAATAAATTTGATGTTTATCATTGCAAGAAAAATTCACCCCTTCCTATTTAGAGTAGTCATCGGAGAATCCAACTTTGATAAGTCCTTCACGAACCTATGGTAATATCCAGATAATCCCAAGAAGTTCTGGATCTCGAAGAAATTTCATGGTTTTTCCCAAGTCATAACAACATTTACCTTTTCAAGATCAATTGATATAACATGTTCAGACACCAAATTTCCTAATAATTTCACTTCCTTAATATAAAAGTCACATTTTGAAATCTTGGAATAAAGTCGATAATTTCTTAATAGACTCACAACTATTCTCAGATGTTGCGCATGATCCCCCTCAGATTTATGGTAAGCAAAGAAGTTGTCTAAAAGGACTACCACAAAGGTATTCAAATACTTTTGGAAAATACAATTCATCAAATCCATGAAAACTGTATGAGAATTTGTAAATCCATAGGGCATAACATGGTACTCATAATGGTAATACCTTCTCTCAAAGGTAGTTCTCAAAATGTAATATTATTTTATCCTTAATTAATGGTAACAATATCAAAGGTCAATCTTTAAAAAAACACTTGGAACCTTTCAACTAATTGAAATGGTCATCAATACATGGAAATAGATACTTGTTCTTTACCATAACTATATTGAGCTTATGGTAATCAACACATAAGTGAATATAACCATCAGCCTTCTTAGAGAAGAGAACCAGTTCCACCTAGGGTGACACACATGGGCATACAAAGCCTTTCTCAAGATGATCTTCCAACTGGGACTTCATCTCTTTCTGTTCATCCAGTTCCATATGGTACGATGGAATTGAAATTGGTTGATTACTAGGCATAGAATTAATAGAAAACTCAACCACCCTCACTGGTGGAAAACTAAAGAAATCAGAAGTAAACACATTGATAAAATAGATGAAAATGGAGGGAGATACCCACTCATTGAATACCAATCCATATCAAAAGAAAACACTGATATCACTTTCCCAAACACTATATAAGATGTTCTGGTTCTGGTCGAATTTGGGTCCCAATCTCCTTGAAAGATAAGGGATGCACCACTAAGTGTGGTAAAATAGACCCGTCAAAGATAACAGTCAATTTAGACTTTATTGGAAATAAACCAATCCATACCGAAAATTACATCAAGAGATTTCATATTGAGGACTAGAAAACTCCAATCTAGCTCAACATCTAATAGAGAAAATAAAAAGGAGGGACTACGAATACCCTCCTCTCTCTTCATATGAAGGGGGTGTATAATATCCATTACACAAGATAAATTATCCATTGTAAGATTAAGAAGATTAACAATACGGGTTGAAATAAAGGAATGAGATACACTAGTATCGAAAATAGTAGTCATTAATGATGATTCTATATTAATGGTACCTCTCATAGTTTCTAGACCCGTGGGTGCTTCATCTAGTTACTCTTCCACTACATGAAGTATCTTCTTCCCTAGATGCTTGTGGTTGGAACCCTTTTATACATGAATTTTCTGATTACCCTACAGTTTTAGGAAGAACTAATAATCTCGTTCCACTATGTGGAGTAGAGAAGTGATGGTTCAATCACTATAAGTTCCATGAACGTTTGTAGGAACTACTATTCTTATATGCCTTAGTGAAAACCCTCTTAGAATGTACTGGCTTTCCACACTAGTAGAAAACCAAAGAACTTCCTCCTGGAGTTATAGGATGTCTGAAAAAACACTACAATTGATAACACCCATGATAATCATAACACTTATGTTTTACTTTGAAGAAACCAACACTTCCACTAGGAGAAAAAGAAACTTCGAATAACCCTGACTTTCCATCCAAGTCCATCTCAACTGTCATCTTCTTTTCAAGAACATTAGTATAAATGGGATTCTTCAGCAAAAAATCTAGATAATGGATATTTGATCAAAGTCCCAACTCGAACCGTTAAGCCTTCATCTATTCATTAGAAACTATCTCAGGTGAAAACTACACCAGCTCAGTAAATTGATTTGAATAATCAGTCATGATTCTTTCAGCCAACTCAAGATTGAAAAAATCCACAGCCTTATCCAACCCCATTTAATCTAGATAGAACTGGTTGGTGAAAAGAACCTTGATGTCTTTCCACTCTAAGCCCTCATGTTTCCCTACTGTCATTATCGTATCCCACCAAATCCTACTCGGTCCCTCCAATATGAAGGAGGAACACTTTACCCTGATCATGGCCAGTGTCTCCAAGAAATCAAATAGACATTCTATCTTTACCAACCATTCCTTAGCATGTTGAGGATCAACGGAGCGTTTGAAAACTAGTTTCTTCTGAAGAATGAACTCTTGAGAACTATTTTGAAGAACATTCCCCTGATAATCCCAAACTAAAGCCTGAATGGGGACTAGAGGTGGTGTTTTCCTAGAACATGAATTATGTCCCCAATCACCTCAACTAAATTTGGTTCCACTAGAGGATTTTCTCACTACGGTTCAGCAACATATTCCTCTTGGATCTGATTTCTATGTCTTCTAGGAGTCATGATGCTACACAACATCAGTATTTAATGTTGAATACATTAGATTCACACTCAAACAGATTATCAAGGGAAATTATTCCAAATATATGGAACAACTAGATTGGGATTCCCCTTTATCCAAATCAGAATAGGGAAAGGACTAGATATAATCCATAAGACATCCTTTCCTAACCACTCCTAGAGAATTAATATTCATTGTGGTGATATTTGTCTAGGAACTAAATTGAAACTACCTTCTATGGCCTGACAAGAGTTCACAAATGCATGATGACTTGAAAATAAAAGTTCAATAACCTCATTTGATATCACTTTGTCACGAACCAAACTTGGTACCCTAGTAACCCAATAACTGGTCTGACCCTGACATAGCCCGAAGGGAATTCTCGATCCCCACAGGTCAGAGAATAGCACCTGGAATCATACAACATGCAAGTGGAAATGATTTTTCCATAAGACATAGTGGAATTAAGACAATCAAGTCATTATAAATTAAAAAGAAACTTCATTGGGAGTAGATTAACATAATACAACAAGGCATAAAAATCCAAAATTATTACAACCTGAGTACCAAGAATTGGGAAAACCACCCTAAGGTCTCTAAGGAAACAACTCACAGTGTCACAAGATCAATAGCTAGATCCACCTCTTAGAGATCCCTTCCCTTTTCTTGAACCTGGAATAAGAAATTCTAAAAACACCCAAAGGAAAAAATTATCATGTGAACCTAATCCTAGTAGGATACCACCAAATATTCCATAACAGATGCCAAATATAGATTATCAAAAGAAAGAAATTTCAATTTCCAAAATAAATAGGTTTTTCAATTCAAAATTCATATTTGAACAAAACATGTTATACATTTTCAAAATGAAGAAAAATAAATTTAAATCCCATGGTTACTTTACAAGAGATAGATTATTTCTAAAACAATGGATTAAATAGAATGGTTACATAAAAAAGCTTATGTAACTCTAGAACAGGAATTTAAAGAAGTTTTTACAACATTTGAATAAATTTATATCTGATATATAAATGAAAATGCGAGAAACATGGTCATATTCCAAGTAGGTATAAAAGTATTATATAGATATAGGACTCTGAACTCACTAGTGATCACAAAAAAATGAGTATATTCATGTCCCCCTGACACTAGCCAGAGGTAACTTTTCATTCTCCCATTGGGGATGTGACCCACTATAGGTATGTTTTAGAATGTTGTAACCGCTTAGAGTGTGTTCAAATAGCTCACCAACCACCTAAGGCTTTCATGCGCTCTTACATGATGGGAAATTTATTTTAAGACTTATTAAAATACAATTAAATCTCAATATTCCATTTCAAAATACACATTTTTTTTCAAAACCATAATGTGTTTTAATAAAAAACATGCCATTTTCATTAGATAAAACCACTAGGTTTCTATCAAAACATTTTAAGCCGTTTTCACAAGTTTGAAATCCATTAAAAACCAATTCTATTCTTTTCAAAATTAATTTCCACTATTAAATTCTATAATTTAAAATAAAAAATTTCCATCAAATACATAATTTAAATTTAACAATTTAAATTGACCATTTTTTATAAACACACCCCAATTCAATGGAATTGGGGTTTTTCCAAATTTTCATGCCAAAACAATTTCAAATATCTTGATTCAATGCAATTAGGTTTTTATCAATTTAATTAAAATCAAGTTTGAGTAATTGAATTTAAATCAACAATTGAAATAAATTAAGAAATTTAGGAATAATCAACTTCGCTAATCAGGATAGAACCACCTACTTCTTCCTAAAACTCAACACTCACAACAACACCCATAAATGAGAATGAAGGTGGATATGGCCTCAAAACCCAAACTAGGAGAACGATCCAACACCATAGGGAATAGATACACAATTCCAAGATGATCCATTTAAAATCCAATAGATTAGAAAGAGAGATAGATGGATAATGATGGATAACACTTACCCGGATATCATCAGCCAATGCAATGATGATCAAATGCCAAAGGAATAGATCCAGATGAGTTTGAAGACTCTAAAATTCCTAGGTAAGGATTTGGTTAGAGGTAGAGTAAACTAGTGAAGAGATGAGAGAAATTCCAAACACAATACAACTTTTATACAATTCTTTCGGGGTATTAATGACATGTAATCCATTGCACATCATAAAATCCTTAAGTAACTCATCCGCAGAAACAAAATGTGTCACTGTTCATTAAAAGATGAAAAATGACTAAAAAGAGTGATTTGTCACTTTTTCATGATTTGTAAACATGGTTCATGATGATAAACCCTTCATATAGTGAATTCCTCTTTCATGGCATGTACCTTGCAACAACTTACACGTATTTTAACCCCCAGTTCATGACATGTAATCCCTTGGAGGCCTGCGATTAAAAACCAAAAATATTGTGAGAGTCCAAACAAACTATGAATTCACTATTTAAATAATCCTCTCAACTAAAAATCAACCCTACTCCATTAATGAATGGGAAAATTTTTAATAAGGATAATAATGTACCTTTTAGTTTAGTAGTGGGATGTTACACTGAGAGTGACTATTGACTTGGAAACCATTCATGAACTAAAGGAGAGTGTATCAAATGATTTTTAGAAAATGGATTTTTGGCGGTGGATTCTTGAAGGATAATTGTTGATTATGAGGTAATGAGGATGAAGAGAGAGGATCATCATCTTTTATGCCAAAAAAATCACCCAAAATTAGTAGGGATGCTCCATGACCGGCTAGATCTTTATGGCCAAATTGTACTAGTATGGACATGATGTTGGTAAAATATTTCCTTGCCTTCACCAAATCAAATTTATCTCCATGGGAAAAGGTTAATTTAGTAGAATATTTAGGTAAGGATAAAGAAACTACTTTATAAAACCTTAGATGTTCTCTTTGACGAACCTTAGACAAATCAAATATTTATTTAAGGTGCTCAGAGGTGGATTTTTGATGGTCAACAATTTGCAGTCCTGACATTATCCTTCCTCAAATTTGAAAAAGTTCATCAGCATAGCCATAAGTTCTTTCCACCATATCATTTTTACAATATTCAATAATACTTGTAAAACCATTCCATACATGTTGAGTTAAATTCCCAAAAAAATTATATAATTCTCCTTCTTTGAACAATTTTATATCAAACTTTTCAATACTTAAAACTGATTATTTATTATACCAGTGATATAAATACTTTCTTTTTCTTTTGAATAAACATGCCTATCTAAAGATTTTTTAATTGAATCAGCCACTACATAATTATAATTTCAGAATTCTAGTTTGATACTACTAATAGATACATGATGCAACTCTTCCACTTTATTTTATACAACTTAAAGTTTATTTTACATTTATCTAGTCATCCTTTGTAGTAATGTGATGATGAAAAGTACATCCTTATTCACATGAATAAAATTTTCTTGTGCTTCTGGAATATTTTGTGTTAGGATTGAAACAATCACATTTGTAGACTTCTGAATTGATTCAACAGTCTCCCTTGGAAGAACTGGTATTATTCTAAATTCATTGAATTTTTTTTTTGAAAAGATATTGAAACATTCTCCTTGATATGAGTTTTCATTACAAATTTTCAATACCTTCATACATTGTATCAATAGCTTGGGATATTTCCACTATCTTTAACTGAACATCAGAACCACGTGTAGTTTCTTTATAGGGTTTTTCTGAATACTTTTCCACCATAGATTGAACCAACAGTTTCAATTTCTAAATAATAGATGTTAAATCCATATAATCATGAAGAAATTTTACTTATAGATTAGATTCAACAACTTAAGATTTTAGAGAATATACTTCAGACAATAACATTAAGTTGATATATTTATCTCTTTCAAAAATATTTTTATCAATTTATGGTATTTCCTCATTTCTAACTTCTTGATGATTAGGGGAATTAATTACCTATTTTAATTCATTGTGTAATTCTAGAATTTTTTTTTCATCAATGATGGGTACTTCATCTTCATTATATGTTTCTTATGATTATGTATTACCAATTATTATTTCAGTCATCCTTTCCAAGTCTAGAGAATGAGACTTAATAATGAGAGGATACATTCACGGTCTTATGAAAATTGTCTTTTCCTAGATGACTAAAAATATACGAGTGATAGTAGAGGTTATACTTTCTTTGTGAAATTAGATGGGTACTGAACCAGGGATAAGAAGGGAGATCTATTTAAAATCCTTTGGATTCTTATTTGACTTCTAATTCTTACTCACCTTTTTATTAATTCAATATTTTCGTCATCATCATGAAATTATCTAATCTTAGTGTTATGAGATGATTCTTATACCATCACCGGTATCTAATGAAAATGATATATCTTTACCTGATTTGATGCAAGGTATGCTTCATTATTCAAGGATAAGGGAAATCACTTACTTAAAATAATGTCCCAAAAAAATCCACTTTTCCTTAACCCACTTGTACTAAAAGTTTTCAATCCATGTCAATGTGTTTCGTTTCTTTCCTCCAGGTAAACTTCAGTATTACGAAAGATAAGGGTTAAGATTCATCCAAAAGGATAGAAATTTAGATATTTTTTTGAACATGACCCATATATCATAGAATATAATGTACTAGATTCATAATATTTTCTAATATAAATAAATAAATTAAGGTGATATCTTGAAAAAGAATCTTCTCAAACTCAATGTTTTGTGGAGCTATTCCTAACTGAAAGAATTTGGTCAATACTTTTCTATCGGGTTCCAAATGCTTCACTTGATTTTTCTCAATAATAGTGTCTCAAAATAGTGACTACGTGATTTCTAGTGGGGTAGCTCTATCTGTGGTAGATAGAGAGGTACCGAAGAGCTGATACCCATAATGAGGGCTTTTTAGTACTTCAGCTAACTTAGATGAGGTTGTCGATAGATTTTTTTCAGTTAATAGTTGTAGTAACCAATTATCCATTATCATCGAAGTGAAATAATATTGATTCTTAAAATTCCAAAACATCCTTCTTGATGAAATACATGGTTTGTGAATTATAGATAACGTATTCCCAACTTGGAGGATTTATAACATTCTTCAATAGCATATTTGACTCATACAACCATTGAAAATCAATAGATCATCCACTTAGAATTTTTCTTGATATTCATTGTCATTACATTATACTAGATGATGAATAATAAGTTTTTTTATTTTCTCTATTTGTAGATACATTGAAGGGTTATAGGGTTGGAAAGTTAGGAAAACAAAGTTTTGAGAAAAGAGAAAGAGTTTTCAAAGGTTTTCAAGCCATTTCACACATAAAGTTGATACAGTATTTTTTGTTTATGGTAATCAAGAGATCATATAGTGATGTGTAGGGTAGTTATTTCTAAGAGTAGGTGGCATGTCCTGTTGAATATAACCATTACTGGAAAAGGAAGAACACCAAAATAAATTTAAATAAATCAAATAACGTAGTTAATTTAAATAAGAGAAATATATTGTAATATAATATTTAGTAAAATTAAACAAACCTACTTCTAACTTAATAAAATTGAATTTGTATACAAGAAAGGGTTTTGTAAAATATCTACTAATTGTTTTTCTATGAAATAAAATTCCAAAGAGCTAACATTTTTATGTGCATGATCTCTCAAGAAATGATGTCTTAAATTTATTTTCTCCATTCTTGAATTATTTATAGGATTATTTGAGATGTTGATAACACTCATGTTATCAAATCTAATTGGAACACAATTAAAATTAAATCAAAAATACATTAAGTTATGTTTCATCTATAGCACCTATGCACAATAAGATCTACTGGCAATATATTCAGCTTTAGCAGTTGATAGTGCTACGGAGTTTTTCTTCTTACTTGACCAAGACACTGGTTATTCAACAAGAAAATGATAGGTTCCTGAGGTCAATTTTTTATCTAATCTACATCCATCAAAATCAATATCTGAGTATGAAATTAAATTAAAATCATATTTTTTGGAAAAATAATAGAAATATATATTGTCCTGTTTAGATATCTTGAAATTATTTTCGTAGCATTCAAATGAAATTATTTTGGATTATATTGAAATCATTCCTAAAAGAAAATTTAACAAATAATGTATGGTGTAATTGTAGTAGGGACAAGAAACATCTAAATATGACTCTATACAAATTATTGTAAACTTGTTTTCCAATTTCATCCAAGTGATGTTTGATATTTCAGCCCATAGGAGTTGAGTAGGTCTTTCTGTTTTCAAATACAAACTTCTTAAGTAAATCAAGTTCGTGTTTTATTTGATTTAAAATGTTTCCGAAACATTTTTTATAATATAAAAGTTCTATAAAATATTTTTGTTCACCCATCATACTTGTTTCAAATTATTTTTTCATATGTTTTAAAAATTCATTGCACAATATTTGGTTTTTTGATCGGAAAATAACATCATTTATATATATTTCTACTAGAAAATATCATAGAAATAATTTTTCTTAAATATTAAAAGTTATTTTATTCCTACTATAAGACCATTTGATAAAAAATAACTTAATATGTCATATGATTCCCTTTGATATTACTTAAGTCCATATAGATCTTTAGTAAATTTAAACACATAGTTCTGAAAATGAGGATCTTTTAAACTAGAAGATCATTATACATAAACTACATCCATTAAAAACCCATTTAAATGGGAGGATTTAACATCCATATGATATAATTCAAAATTTATATATGATGCATATTCTAGAAGTATTCTATTATCTTATAATCTACATACAAGAGAATTGGTTTCTTCGAAAACTATTCCTTCTTTTTTATTATATCTTGGAAACTAATCTAGGTTTATTTTGAGTTATTACACTATGATCATCTTGTTTGTTTTTTAAAAAACCCATTTGGTTCCAATTACAGGATAGTTATAGGGTCTTTAAAGTAGTTCCCCAACCTTGTTTATTTTAAATTAATTTAGCTCTTCTTACATAACTAAGAAACAAATATCATCAGATAAGTATTCTTTTACAAATTTCGGTTCTAATTGGGATAGAAATGTAGATAATTCTACTAGATTTCCTAAGTTTCTTCTCATTATTACTCCTTCATCTAGGTTTCCTATAACTATATCTAAATGATAGTCCTTAAGGTTTCTAGGTATTCTAGGAAATACACTTCCTAGTTCACTGGATTCTACCCTTATTGGATTTGGTTTAAACTAATCAAGTTCCAAATCATCATCCTTGTTGTCATTAAAGAGAGGTTCAGGTCTCATATTTTTGACCAGATCATTAATTTGAATCATTATCTGACCAAAAGTATCAATTTCATAAAACATTGCACGATCTCATCCTTCAACAAACATTGAAATTTTATTGAAAACTCTATAATCATTGGAAGTAGAAGAATAACCTAGAAAGATACCTTTATCAGCCTTTGGATCAAACATTCCAAAATTATCCTTGGTGTTCAAGATGTAAACTTTATATCCAAATACTTTTAAGTGTCCTAAATTAGTTTTTCTATTATTCCAAAAACCATAGGGTTTTTTCTTTAAGATAAGCCTTATTAGTACTCTATTAATGATATAACATGTTGTGTTAACAACCTCATCTAAAAAATGAGTGGGAATGTTATATTCACATAACATAGTACTAAAATTTATTTCAAATTCTTATTCCTCATTTTAAAAACACAATTTTTTGAGGTCTCCTAGGTGAAAATAATGTATATTTAATTACTTAATTAGAGAAATAATAATTAAATTCAGGATTCTCAAATTCATCTCCATGAACACTTTTAAATGTCCGGATTTTGATATATTTTTAATTTTTCACAAGCATACAAAAATCAATAAAAATTGAAAATTATTCAATTTTCAGTCTAAAAAAGTATACTCATGTAAATCTTGAAAAATCATCAAATAAGACATATAAAATTTATTTTCTAGTAAGAATTTCATTTCTTGTCGGTCCAAATGGATCTATATGGATAAGCTCAAGATTTATAGAAGTATCACCATTTTTAATTGGTTTTAAATATGACTTGTATTGTTTACCCTTTTGGTATTCATCATGTAGTTTCTTTCTATTCAATTTGAAATCAGGAAAGTTATAAATCAAATTTATTTTAGAAAATTTTCTCAAGGAATGAACATTGTAATCTCCAAGCCATCTATGAAAAATCCATTATTCATCAATTTCATCATTTAAATATTTTACATTCTTTCTAATAAAGAATTAAAATCTATTTTGTAAACATTTTCTATTCAGGGTGTTTTAAAATAGAGACATTTGTATTTAAAAACTAAGAAAGCATTTTTAGAAAAATCAAAAAAATATCCATCATCAAAAAGTTGATATATACTTATCAACTGGTTCTTAAATCCTTCAACATAAAGTACTTTGTTGATTCTAATATACTGAGGATTTCCAACTGATCTAATTTCAATTATCATTCCTTTTTCATTATCACCGAATGAGACTTATACTCCATATAATTTGAATATAAAATGAAAGTTTCAGTAATCTCCACTCATATTCCTTGAATATCCTCCATACATAAGCCATTTTTTATTGTGGTTTATATAGAAATTTATTTATAATGAAAAATTAAAAAAATAGTTCTTTGGAACCCAAATTCTTTTGGGTCTAAAACTGTTAGCTATAAGAGAACTAGGCCTCTAAACTTGCTTCTGTTTTCCCAAAATCTTTACAAATTATTTTGTAAAATATTTTTAAGAAAAAAATACATTTTATTCCACAAACTTGAGGATTTTTTAAATCATAAATTTTAACAAAATTTCCTATTTAACATAAATGAAAATAAATAACTTTGGTAAGGTGTTTGTTTTTGTATCAAGTCAAAAAATGGTTTATTTTTTATTTTAAAAATCCTCATATTTTTTGAATAAAAAGTGTTTTTACTTCAAAATATTTTTCAAAACAAGTTGAAAAGTTTTCTGGATAATAGAAGCAAGTCTGAATTCCTAGATCTTTTATAGCTAACATTTTTAGACCGAAAATAATTTGGGTACCAAATAACTCTATTGTTTGATTATTCATAATAGGAAACTAGACAAATGAACAGAAATACAAATTTTTTTATGAAAATCAGATGTTAATAGAATGTGATTAGATATTACTCCAACATTCATTATCTATCCAAATTGGATGGGGGACATGTCACATTTGGTTACAATGAAAAAGGAAAGAGAGTTGTCATTATATAAGTTGGAAATACTCAGTATATTCTCATCAATGAAGTAATTTACATTGATGGATTTAATAACACATTTATAGGTATATATCAACTTTGTGATGATGATTATTCTGTTGATTTCTCTAACAATACCTACTTAATTTTTAAAAATAAATGTCTCAAGTTTAAAGCATCCATAACAAACAATTTTTACACACTAGATATTAATTCCTTGTGTAGATAGAATGTAAACTGTTTAAGTGATGAAATTAATGAATCATGGGTTTGGAATAGAAGGCTAGGACATTAAAATTTTCATTACATGAGAAAATTATCTAGACGGAATTTGATTTCTAACTTTATCAATCTCAAATTGGATAGAAAGAAACTATTTGATGCATTCAAATGGGTAAACAGTACAAGTCATCTTTCAAACCAATTAAATAAGTTTATACTTTTATAACTCTTGATCTTATCCATATGGGTCTATTCAAACCAACTAGAACTGAAATTCTTTCTGGAAAATCATTTTTCGATGTGTTAGTTAATGATTTGTCAATATTTACATGGTTTTACTTTTTAAGACTCAAAAGTGAAGCATGATTTGTTCTTATTGGTTTTCTGTAATCTTATGAATAATAAAAAATATATCAAAATTTTGTCTTTGAAAAGTGATCATAGGGGTGAATTTGAGAATCATGAATTTAATTATTATTTCTCTAATAAAGGAATTAAATATACATTCTCTTCCCCTAGGACACCTCAAAAAATAGTATTGTATAATGTATGAATAATACTTTTCAATAAATTTGTATGAATATGTTATGTGAATATAACATTCCCACTCATTTTGGGGTCGTGGATGTTAACGCATCATGTTATATCATTAACAGAGTACTAATAAGGCATATATTAAAGAAAGAACCCTATGAGTTGTGGAATAATATAAAATCTAAGTGGGAGATCTATTGATTTTCAATGGTTGTACAAGATGAATATGTTGTTTAAGAGTGTCAAAAATCATAATGGTTGGGAATACATTTTCTATGATTTGTGAACTATGTTTTTCTTCAAGAAGGATGTTCATAAATTTTAAAAAATGTCAGTATTTCACTTTGGTGATAATGAAGACTTGGTTACTGAAATTATTAACTAGAAAAATCTATTGATAACCTCATTCAAGTCAGTTGAAGTGCTAAAAATCCCTCATGAGGGGTGTCCATTCTTCAGTTCCTCTATCTCTACCATAGATAGAGTCACCCCTCCAAAAATCACGAGTTCTTTATTTAGAACTAATGTCATTTAGAAGATCTAATTGAATAATTTAGACCCAAAAAGGAATTTTTTGACCAATTTCTTCCAACTAGGAATATATCAATGAAACAGTGAGTTTTAAAAGATTATTTTTCAATATATCACCTTTCTTTATTTATTTATGTTAGAAAATACTATGAATCTATCATGTTATATTCTATTATATATGTGTCATGTTCAAAAAACCTCTAAATTTCTATCCTTTTGTATGAATATTAAACCTTTTATTTTGGAATACTAAAGTTAACCTAGAGTAAATTAATGTAACTCTTTTTTATGGATTGAAAACATTAAGTGCATGTGTGTTAAGGAAAATTGGACTATGTTGGGACTTTGTATTAAGTAATTTGGTGCCCTTATCCTCAAATGATGAAGCAGAACCTATAACAACTCTAGGGGATCTATCTCATTTTCATGAGATACTGATGATGGTAGAAGAATCATCTCATAACACTAAGATTAGATAAAGTTTTGATGATGAATAAAATTTTAAACTAAGTTGAATATGAGTAAGTATTGGCATTCAAATAAGCCAACCAACTAACTATCAGGAGAGCACCCCTCATTTCCCTAGTTTCGTACCTATCATTGTTTAGAAAGGATAGCCTCAAATATCACTCATAAATGTTTAGTTGGTCCAGACAATAAAACTTTTGTAAGATCGAGAATGTCTCCTATCATTATTAGGTTTCATTCTCAAGAGTTGGAGAGGATGAATGGAAAAATAATTGGAAGTACATAATCATAATAATAAAATTATGAAGATGAATTACATATCCTTGATGAAAAACAATAAATTCAAGAATAACACATTTAATTTTAGTAGGAAAGTCATTCCCCTATTATTCAAGAAGTTAGGAATGAATAAATACTAGAAATTGATAGAATTATTTCTCAAATATTTCAAAAAACCTACTCAAACTTATTTTCTGAATTCAATTCTCTTAAATAGCAAGTCATTTAATCTAATAGAGAAGTAAAAGTTCTTTTTGATCATATAGAGTCGAAATATTATATTTAGGAAGTGAAATTGTTGGTTCAATCTATGATGGAAAAGTGTTCAAAATAACCCTCTGTAGGAACTATTCATGGTTATGATGTTCTATTGAAGATACAAGAAATATCCCAAGCTATTGATACAATGTATGTAGCTATTGAATCATTGTAATTAAAACTAATATCAAGGGAAATATTTCAATATTTTTTAAAATAAATTAAATGAAGTTAGAATAATACCAGTTACTCTAAGGTAAACTGTTGAATCGGTTCATAAATCAATGAAGGAGATTGTTTCAATGCCGATACAAAAGATTTCAAAAGTGCAAGAAAATTATATTCAAGAGAAGAAGGATGTAAGTTTCATCATCAAATGTCTACAAAGTATGACTATATCATTCGAAAATAAATTTGAAGGTGTAGAAATGAAACTGGAAGAGTTTCATCAAGTAGTTGTTAGCAGTATCAAACTAGACTTCTTAGATGGTGATGAGGTAGAGTTTGACGCCTTTGAAAAATATTCAGAAAGGCATGTTCCCTCATAATAAAAAGAAATTTTTTCTATCATTGGTATGACTAAGAATCAGTTCGAAGTATTTAAAAGTTTGATATCAAATTTTTTAAAGAATGGAGACTTGCATAACATTGTTGTGAATTTCTCTCAGTGTGTGTGGAATGGTTTTACAAGTCTTCTTGACTATTGTAAAAATGATATGGTAAAAATAATTGATGCTTGTGATGATGAACGTTTTCAAATTTGAATAATATAAATGCCTAGATAGAAAATTAGATACCATCACATATCCACATCTCAGTACCTTAAAGAAATATTTGATCCATTTATGGTTCATCAAATAGAAAATATAAGGATCAATAAAGAAGTTTCTTTATCCTTACCTAAATCATCCACTAAAATATCCTTCACCCATGGAGATAACTTTTATTCGGTGAAGGAAAATCAAGCTGATCTCAATATATAATCCACACATGTATGGTTTGTTCATGAAGATAAATCTAGACATGGATCATCTCTACTCATGTTGGGTGATTGTTTTGGCACAATAGCTGATGTTCCCATCCCTTTATCATTGTTCTTTCATGATCAATAATTATCCTTTAAGAAGTTACCACAAAAAATTAATTTCCTGAAAATTAATTGATACACTATCCTTTAGTTCATAAATGGTTTCCTAGATGATGGGAACTCTAAAAAATCTTTGAATTATGCAACTTTTTATAGAATTCAAAAATTTGAATCTGTTTACTTTAACATCTCTTTTAAATGATAATTATTCATTAACTTTACTAAAAACAATTATAAATATGCCTTTATCTTTTGAATGATCAAAATGTTACGTTTGAATATTGTTTTATGGTTTATATTCAATATATTTCTATATCTTTACCTTATTCTATACTATTTTAATGTTTCACTATGACTCCTATTTAATGAAAAATCATGTTTATTAGCAATAGAATTAATTGATTACTACTATTTTTCTACTATATGAACTATATTCCTTATTATACTTATTTTTGATATCACCAAAAGGGGGAGAAGGAGAGGAAATTTTTTTGAGATGGAAATTAAAAGGATATTATTTGTTTTTCCATCTTAGGGTGGTTTTGATCATCAAAAGGCGAGATTGTTGGAAAGAACATTTTGTTCCAACATATCTTCATGTTATGTGTTTTGATGACCCACAAAATCCATAATTTTATTATAAAAATTTTATAACATTTTTTTTTAGATTATAATTATCATATGTTTTGTGTCCAAGTGTTAATTTTATTATATGAAATCATTTTATCTTACGATAATTGAAAAATTCAGTTTCTCAGAATCAGAAAGATCCACATAAGACTTAACTTATGAAGTTCGAACATGTTTCTCAAGCGATATTCTCTAGTCAGAATGATATTATAAAAGTATTTTATCTTCTAAAAAGAATATTCATAGCTTGAAAAAGTTGAAGAATTTGGTTTATATCATAGTAAAACTTTATATTATACTGTAGGATTATCTTATATTGCATTGAAGTTAGTTCATCTTATGAGAACAATCTCCTTTATCTTGTAAAAGTTATCTTATGATGAAAAGTGCTTTCAGTTGATATCTTACGAAGAAATAGTATTATAGAGAATCATTATTACTTTTCTAATCTCCAGATAATTCACTCCATGAATTTAGAGAACATCAAAAGGATATTATCCATTAAGGAAATATTGGTCTATATAAAACTTTCCTGAATAGGACGATCTGAAGAACTAGAAGATCTCTCATGTAAAATAAATTCCTATATTTGGAAATATTGGTTGCATATCCTTAATAACCTATCTCATCAAGATCACAATATATTCCTTTCTCGACCGTTAGAGTTATCCTATGCCCAAGTTTAAATACCATATAAAAATATTAGTCAACAAGTACAATAAAGAGAGAGAGAATGATAGCAGGTCGATTTTTGAACATCAAAAAAGTACAAAATTGGAGACATTTACATAGTTAAAAAAATTATTTGTGTTGTTATTATCAATTTTATAATTTCCATGGAAGATAATCCAGAGCTACATTGAAGTCTATCATTATCTCAAGATGAACCTTCATCTATTGTATGTTGTTTCTTGAAATTTTGTACTAAAAATGTTCATCTCAAAGTTTTTGTTTATTTTACCATGTTTTCACTCAGTGTAAGAGTGTGTTTAAGACCATGGATAATTCTTGTAAAGGCAGATAAAAATTTAAGCCTCTTAGACCTTTTTATTAAGTGAAAACTTCTTATACTCATCTGAGAGCCCCCTATAAAAGGGATATTATTATGAAAATCATTGAACTCATGGAGAAGAGTGTTGTTGGAGTGGACTTAGGGATTTATTTTCTCCAAACCACTATAAATCTCTATATTAAATTTCCTCTCTGTGTGTTTTCATATTTTTGTTTCATATATTCTTATGGAAGGAATTGAAATTGTATACTTCAAATAGGGTGGTCCAACATTCAATAAAATTTTAGGAACTCAACTCACCCCCCCCCCCTCTTGAGTTACTCAGTCAGTCATTATCTAGGAAAACAATTTTATTATGAAGGAGACTAATAAATGAAAAATAATGGATGGGAATATTATATAACTTCAATATTAACAAAATATTTCATTTTCTAACATGTTTTAAATATTTTAAATACCTTCACTCTTTGAATTTTTACTTCTTCCTTTTTTGGAATAATTGTGGTTACTAATTTTTACCTATTTACTTTTCATGCCTAAAAATAAAATTAATCATTTTATATAATTTGGACCTAATAAATAAAAATATCAAATCAATTTTATTAGATAAAATTTATATGCATAAGAAAACTCAATTTTAATATTAGCACATGTAACACGTAAAATCCTATTTTAGAAAGTGTATTTTTATGCTTAAAACTAATGTGTAGTGTAAACATTTCAATTTATTTTTATTTTAATGATATAAATTGGTTTATTATGAAACTAATAAAATTTATGTGTATTTAAAACTAATACAATACCAACTTTTTCTAAACTAATATTTCATTAAAATAAAATACTAAAAATAGTTTTATCAGAAAACATTACATAACCTCTTAAAATAATAATTATAGGTTTTATAAATTCAATATAGAATATTTAAAATGTATATTTTTACTTATTTAAAACATATTTTCACAATTAGAAGGTTTTATTTACTTTTTGTTCTTTCTTATAAAGTCATAAAATCTGTTTTTGTAAAAATATATGATTCACTATTTACCTAAAAATATATTATTTCAGAAAAATCACAAAAATTCACCTTAAGACAGTTTTAACAGGGTTAATAAAAATATGACATGATTTTATAAAATATAAATACTTGAATTTTATAAATTTTAATTTTAATTATAATCATCAATAAAGGCTCTTTAGAGTGTGCATTGTGCAATAGTTTTGGGATGTAGTTTTTACATGTTATAGTGAGATATTGGGGATTACATTATCCACCACTACTTAAATAATTTCATTCTACAAATTGGGATACATGTCATCCACTAAACAAAATTCAATATTCCTTCCTCATAGTTTCTTCATGCTCCTATGTTGCCTCCTCTAGTTTTTTATTTCTCCAAAGTACTTTCACCAACCGAGTTATCTGATTCCGTAACACTTTCTCTCTAGTTTCAAGGATTAGGACATTCTCATCGTTATAATACAAGTTCAATTATAACTCTATTTACAAATATTTTAGTACATTCATTAGATCCAACAGGTGTTTCCTCAATAATAAATCTGGAAATGTGTTATTTAATTTAGAAAGTTTGGGTGGAATATCCTATTATTAAGCTATAACACCAATTCCTTGCAGAATTTCAAATGTAAAAAATGTTCCTTGGGATTAACTTCCCCTTTTTATAGAATCTTATAACTCCCTTACATGTGAAAAAATCATAGTAATACATTATCCCTTAACTTAAATTTTAATTCATTCCTTCAATTATTAGTATAACTCTTTTTTTACTTTGAGCTTCTCTAATATGATTATCAACAATTTTTATTTTCACAATTTTTTCCTCCAAAAGATTTGGGCCTACTAGCTTCCTTTCTCTAAGTTATTACTAATAAGTTGTAGTATAATATATTTTCCTATGCAATGCTTCATACAGTGACATATGGATTCTTGAATGGAAGTTATTATTGTATACAAATTTCACTAGAGGTATATATTGATCCCTTGATCCTAAAAAGTCAAGATAACAATATCTTAACATTTATTTTAATGTGTAAATAGTCCTTTATGACTACCAATCAGTTTGAGGATGATAAGCAGTTCTTAAACTCACCTTGGTATCAATATCCTTTTAAAAAATATACCATAATTTCTATGTGAATCGGGTTTTACAATCTAATATAATTGATAGAGGTTCCCCATTAAGTCTCCTGATTTCAATAATATAGGTCTGAGCAAGGAGTTTAAGGTGCAGATATCCCCTTACTATGAAGAAATGTGCAGACTTAGCAAGTAGATCTATGAAGACCCATGTATCATCGTTATTTACTTATATTTTTATGCAGTTTAGTGAAATATTCTATTCTAATATTTTCACACTTATATAAAGGAATTTTCATTGGTTGCATAAAACCCTTAGGATGTTGTTTTTTTTACTTTACCTAATAGAATTCAAATCATCTTGACCCATAATCCATAAGTTTTTCCTTCATAGCATCCCATTAGAAAAGTTATCTTAAATCTTTATATATCTTTGTACTACCATGATGTATAGATAAATTTTAGTTATGCTCTTCATCTAGAATTTCCATCTTCAACTCTAGTACATATGAAACCAATAACCTCTTTTCAAACTTAAAAACTATATCTTTAGAGATGATGTCTATCAATTTCTCATCATTTGTAGATTTAATATTCACTTTTAATACTTATTATCCTAATTTTATTTCTCTATATTTTCTAGTAAATATGGTTTTTCAATTTCTTAGAAAATTAATTATGGATCACCTTTCCTAAAAATTATCATATTCATCTTTATTGGATCCTTGAATATTTTATACTTGTAAATCATAATCATGTTTATAACTTTATGGTCCCCCTACTAAATGCATCAACGACCTTGTTTTATTTCTCAAGGTGGTAGTGTGATCATGAATGACATTGAGTACGTGAAAATTTAATATTTATAGAACCTACATACTACTAATATTGTGGCAAGATATATTTTGAACCACATGGAAGGACTAATGTTGTGCAGACCAAAACCAAAACAAAACAAACAAAATAAAACAATAAAAAAACTAAAAGAAAATATTTACATCAAAATATAGTGGTCAAAATGGGGGTTAGATGGTGGATGTAGTGATTTGGAACAAGAGGGAGTAAATGATTGAGTTAGGGGAATTGGAATGGAAAATATTTATTTAAATGTCACTACTCTTGAACGATACCAATCACAGAGGTTTTGTAGTTATGTGCAGAGGAGTGAAATATCTAACTGTCATTAGATAATTCACCCTCGATAGTGATCTCTCTTGAGAACAGTTATTTCTAAAATTACCTAGGTTGGTGATACTTCCTTATGGATAAGAGTTTATCATAGCCTTTTCCAATTAGTACTTCAGTTGTGGTTTCCAATGAAAAAGGATATTATACCCCAAACTTCTCAGTTCTTAAGGTATAGTAGAAATATTCTCATGAGGAAGAGAAAAAGACATCACTGAAATGAAAACATCATACCTCTTATGATTGATCTAGTAGCAAGAATAGATGAATTAATAGCAATTATATCCATATGATCTAACCTCCCTAAACTACTTAGAAATTCTATAATAAGAAACAATAAATGTAAAATTCATTAAAAACATATCAGTGTAGCAAAAGGGGAAAGAACTAGATGAATTCATCCTGCTTCGATGCTCTTCTCCTACTTTGATGGCCTTCTTCTGCTCGGTTTCCTGCCTGCTTTGTTCTCTATCCGGGTGAATGGAGATGGTGGAATGGATGATCGGTGTAACATCCCAAGTATTTATAGAATAATAAATTTTCATATCTATTAATATTTTTGAATTTAATACTGATTTTAGTTTAAAGGGAACACTACATACAATAGAATACATGAAATTCAACAATAGTTTTCTTCGAAGTCTTACATTGCACACAACACTGAGTTATACTGAAAAATAACACAACAATAATATTATAATTTTAAATGCTAGTGAACACATAGTCGTTGTATTGGGGAGAATGAATAGAATTAAATATATTATTATTTTACTTATTTTTTAAATGTTTTTAAATCTATCCAATAAATTTTAGAGGCTTAAAATGAGAATGAATCCAATTTTATACATAAAATACTTTAATAGTTTTAAAAGGTAGTTTTACCGCCTTTTGATGGATAAGAATTTTTAAATCTATATTTTTCACTTTTATATGTTCTATTTGAAAAAATAAACTAAAAATATATAATTGTGGAATCAAAATTTACTTTGGATTAATTTTTTGAAATTTTCTAAAAAAGTTTATTTTTTAATGAATAGTGAAAAATAGTGCATTTTAAGTCAAAACTACATTTTCATCTAATTTATTTATATAGTATAATTATCTATTTTATTTATTTTAAAGTTTAATTGTATTATGTTTTTATAACTTAATACAATTTTGGTAATTGGAAGTAATTTCACATTTATATCATATAAAAACATATGTCAATCTTTTGATAGTTTTTATTTCTTAAAAACTCGCTTTCTGGTTTTCACAATGGAAATTAATTTTAAATTAATTAATGAAAATTATGTATTATGAATATGAAAAAATGGATTCCATTTTTAGAATCATAAGGTTCAAATTGTGTAAATAAGTAACTTTTATTTTTTGATATTATGAATAGTAACTTCATAAATTATTTTAATTTACCATGGTTAAAGGGTAAATTACGTAAATAAGGGTAATAATAATATTATAATAATATAAAACTACCTTAAACCATGTTTTAATATTATTGGATGAGTCATGGGTGACTAAAAAATCATTAGGCTGAACTTTTGGAATTTGGGAGCCACTTGGGTGTGAAAATAACATGTTATAATAATTAATTTAAAGTAAAGGGAAGTATAACATACGCATGTAAATTTTTACTAAAACAATTTTAAGGTGGGGTTATATAAGTTATCTCTTTAACTATAGATATTAATTAGAAATATAAAAATATTTCATAAATCATTATATTTTATTTATAATTTTTAGATATTAAATAAAGAAATTTAATTATGATACAATGATGATGTAGGGATTGCTTCATTAATAAAGGATTTAAATAAATGATATTATAAATGTCAAAATAAATATTTTTTAACATAATTTATGTCATAAAAAATTAATATAACTTGTAATTAGACTATTAAATAGTTTTGTTCAAAGTTATATCTCTTTTTGGATTTTATTTAAATTAAATAAATTTAATAGTGCAAAAACGGACATAATTGATGTTTTATAAAAATAATAATTTATTAAATTATTGAAAAATACTAAAAATATTTTAAAATCACAAACTAATTATTATATTGTTTAAAAGTTTATTAAGTGTCAAAATACGTGAAATTTACCCCATATAAGTAAAATCAATAGCCTCTTAATAATTGAAATGTTGTTGCCACTTTTAAAATTAAAAGAGAATAATTATAGTTAAACTGAAAATATAAGGCTTAAAATAAAATCAATACATGTCTAAAAACTATTTTATGAGATTATTTGGATCTATAAATATATTATTTTTTCCATATATCAACTTGGATCCACTTTTATTGAAAATAATAATTTATATTAATTTGATATTTTAATACTTTCTAAGGGTGCCCCTCCCCTCGTCTATAAAAAGGCACCCATACCTCTCTATTTCACACACTTAAAAACTAATTTAGTTCATCCGATATCTGTCCAATAATATTTATATAATCCCTCCCTCTAGTGGTGGTTTTTTCTTCGGACCCCTCTGTGCTCCCTGCGCTGGTATCGTGGCTTCCTCTCCTGCTGTGGATTTTCGCTATGGGCTGCCGTGGTTGCTAATTCAGAGCTGCGGGTGTAAGACCATGTTTTCACCGGCATACTCTCCGGAGCGCTCCAGGTTTGTTCTCAGTAGTTTAGTTGGTCCTATGGGGAGGTCTCAGCTTCTGCTGGTTGCCACTATCCCACTGTGGTTGAGTCTTTTGAGGATCATAAGTGACATTACCCAACAATTTGGTTGAAGACTTTGGATTTTCTGGTTCATTTTTCGGTGGTTCTAAGATGTTTGTGAAATCTCTGTTATTTTCCATGTTTTCTGGTTGATTTGGAGACGACGGATGCTGGTGAAGCTCGCCAGTGCTCTGGTGAAGCTCACCGACGCTCCGGTGATGTGGTGCTCGAGGCGGTGCAGGCTCACGGCTCGAGGGTTTGGTGATGATGGTGAATAGCGTGATGGGGACGTCGGTCCAGCAGACGAGGTGCTCCGGAATGCGTGATGGCGGATGGCGATGGGATTGAATGTTGAGGGTTCTCGTGGATCGAGGTTTCCTCGGGTCCTGTAATTTTTATTTTTAATTGAGCTGTTTTGGTTACCGCTTACCCATAAAGCGGGATTATTAAAAATCCAAAAAAAAGATAATTTCCAGTCAGTCAAAGGCGATCAACCGAAGAAGAGATATTGTTTTCTTTAAGTGTTTGTATTTTTTTTCTTCTCCCACTTTCTAAAATCTCATAAAAATATGATTATATAATAACTATAGTAACCTAAATATAATCATATTTTATTATGTTAATATAATCCCCAAAATCCATCTCTACTTCCATCAAATGGGAAAGGAATTAATTGTTCGTGAGTACGTGTGAACTATCACCTCCATGAACCGATTTAGTTCATTTTCCATTACTGTTTATTAAGATTGGTTATAATGATGGAATTAATATTAATATGTTATATTAATGAAATATTAATCATTATAAGAAAATAATTTATCAATTACATTTTTACTTCCATATTCATAAAAATGATAGCATCTTTCGTGCATACGTGTGAACTATCACCTCCACGAAGCGGTGTGACTCATTTTTATTCATTATATCACTAATATGATATATATAAGTATATGTAAATTACTATTATGATTTTAATAATATCTTATTAATTCTGAAAATATAAAATGATAATTGCATTTTTTTCCATAATGATCAATGAAAAATGGAAACGTTACTCATACGTACATACGACCGATCATCTCTATAATTATAACATAGTTCAATTTACATAACCATATTTAATAGTTTAAATTAAAAAAATATGTGTTATGTGTAAAATTAATTAATATTTCATTAATAATATTTTTTATATGATGTACTTATGACCACATGGACTGGTGACATCATACCATGATCATTTTCGACTCATTAACCGATTATCGACAAAACATCCGACATGAACTCAAATCATTAACTAATTATTATAACATGGTCATAAGTGATATGATGGGAATAATAAAAATGAAAAGGTCATAAATAAATAATAAATTAACCTATGTTTATTATTCAGGAAGATAAATAAAGAACAAGACAAGTCGGACTCAAGCTAAGGGACTTCATCTCAATCTTCCTTCATTGAGGAATATTTTTATACAAGCATCTTCTTGACACTGTATAATTATCAATTATAATTTTTCATTTAATTAAAAGGTTTAAAAAAAGAATATTTTTCTATGAATCATTTAACTAAATGATAAAATGATTTTTTTTACATATGCAGCAACAACGACCTTTCCACCGTTGGGAGCATTATTTGATATATGGCTTCCTATACAAACCGTAATGTTTTTAAATAGAAAATTAAATACCATATTCCTTTCTTAGGTATTTTGGTATTGAAAATAGTTTTGAGAATGGATTGATTATATCAATATCTTGAAATGATGTCTTCTGATTTCAATGTGGAAATGTTATTTTTCCTTAATGCTTGTTAATGTGTTTTGATTATGTTATGGTTCTTGGTAATTGCTTATGTATATGGATGGTTCTGTGATAAACTGAGGGTGGGTGAGCCCATGATAGCTCTCCAATGCATTGGGTAATGTGATAGAGGTAAACGTTAAGGTTTCTCCTAAGATATTTTGGGAATATACTATGATGGGAATTCCAAAAGTAACCATGGAGGTTACTCCATATGTAGTTATGAAAGATACAATGTAAGTATGATATGGATGACACAAGTTACCTATATGATTTATGATTTCTATGAGTTATTCAAAAATCTTATTATTTCCTAATGTATGTTAATGAGCTTATGTCTTATGAGTAAAAAGTATGATTTCAATTATTTGTATGTATTCAAAGAATAATATTTTCTTTAATTATTTTATATCCCATACTGATATTTTTCTGTTCATCCCATGTTTTAGAAAAAATTTCACAGGGTATAAGGAAGGGTAGGAAAAATGAAGAATTCAAGAATATTTTTATCCATAAAACAATTATTCTTTTATTTATGGAGTTTTATTATTATGAAAAAAAAATTAGATAGAGTAGTGTCTACTTTGTAATATTTTAGATGTAATGTATTAATAATGGCCTAATTCATTAAAACTTTAAACTTAAAAAGATCCTCGATGTGAATTAATGTCAAAATATTGACTTATTTCAATATTTTGTAATGTTTTAAGGTCGGGGCCTTATATTCGGTATCAGAATAAGGTTTAGATAACATTAAGGGATACAATATTGTTAATAGAATATCCAGAAATTATTTTTACTTTATGGTCAAATTAAAATGATATAGCATTGCAAGACTACCAAGTTTCTTCCTCTAAGATATGTTTGTGTTAAAAATGGTTTTTTGTAGAAGAAAGAGGGCAGCTATGATGAGATTATAGGAAGAGGAAGACAACCTACCAAACCAGCAACTAGATATAGTAAGAATTTGAACTGAATAGTTTGTTACTGTAATGTCATAGTTGACTCAGGCTATAAATGGTTGTGGTATCCATGCACGAGATCATCCAGATCAACCACATAAGAACATGTTATTGGTGGAGCATTTCATGAGCCAACATCCCTCATCATTCAAAGGATCATCGAACCATGTTCTTGCTGAAGAGTGGATTAAATCCCTAGAAACTATTTTTGATGTCATGTGGTGTTCAAAACATAAAAATGTCAGTCTTGTTATTTACCATTTTGAAGGTGAATCCGATTAGTAGTGCTCGATGGTTAATAATATTAGGGATAGGGGGGATATTGATTCTCTTTATTGAGATGAATTCAAAGGTATATTTCTTGAGCAATATTTTCCTAACATAGTTTGACTTAGAATGGAAAACAAATTTTTATAATTGAGGTAGGAGGATGACTCGGTGGCTACTTATGAAAAAAATTCACTCGATTTGAAAGGTATTCTCTAAATTTCATATGGGATCTTGATAGTTAAATCAATCATTTTTACTTAGGATTAAATCTAAATTATCGAAGTGGATTAACTTCTTGTGAGTTGAAGAAGTTATGAAAAACTTGTTCGATGTTCGTAGAATATGGAAATGGAGTTTTCGGATGATTAGGTGTTCTTTGGAAAACAACATAATAAGTGGTCGAGGTGGAAGACAAAAGGGAAGAACTATTAAAAAAGTATGATGGTAAGAAATTTAAGTTTATAGTTTCTGAAAATCATGGTAAAAAACACACTGGGGAATGCCTTTTGAATTATATTAAGTTCTTCCAATGTGGTAAAATGGGACAAAAGTCTTGTAATTTCATCGAAAAAGATCAAGGTGGTGGTAAGATAAAATCTAATTTATAGCCAGTAAAATGTTTTTAGTGCAATAAGATGGGTCATTATGAAAATGAGTGTCTAAAAAATAACTCAAATGATGGAAAGCAGCAGACTACAAGAATAAAGGGGTGGTAAAATTGTTTGGAACTACTTCAGAACATGTTGGTCCATCAAATGAATTAGTATCAGGTGTGTTGTTTGTTTATTCAGATTATGCCAATTTTTTGTTTGATTTCAGGTCTATACATTCTTTCATTTCTGAGAAATTTTCTATTAAATTGGGAATTAAATCTTAAGAAATGAATCTTGAACATGTGGTAAAAACACCTAGAGGAAATGTTAATATAAAAAGTAATTATAAGAATATTTTTATCCTTATCTTTGGAAATAATTTACCATCAAACCTTGTTGGTTTGCCTCTACTAGAGTTTAATGTTATTTTGGGTATGGATTGGCTTTCTGTTTATCATTCTAAGATTGAATATAGAGTTAAAGAGATTTATTTTCAGAAATAATTAAAGTTTATGTACAAGAATGAACCTTTAATATTGATAACATATCAGGAAGCTAAGAAACTAGTAAAAGATATAAATAAATGTTACCTAGCATATATTGTTGAAAATAAAGGAACTGTTTAGATTGATGATGTTCTGGTGGTAAATGATTATCTTGATGTTTTTTCAGATGAGTTACCTAGTATAATACCTAATTAGTAAGTTGAATTTATTTTAGACTTGGTTCCTAATGGTAATCCAATTTCAAAACCCCCTTATCGAATGGATCAAATTGAAAATTTAGAGTTAAAGAATCAACTGCTTGAGTTATTATATAAAGGTTTCATTTGACCTAGAACATCAACATGGGGTGATATTGTCTTATTTTTTAAAAAGAAAGATGGTTTAATGAAACTTTTCATTGAATATAGGTCCTTCAATAACATCACTATTAAGAAAAATTATTTGTTGCCTCATATCAGTGATTTTTTTATTCAGCTCCTGGGAACTCAGTATTTTTCAAAGATTGAATTGAGGTCGGGATACCAACAATTGAAAGTAAAGGAAGTATACATTCTAAAGACTATGTTTAATACTAGATATGACCATTATTAATTTATAGTTATTCCTTTTGGTTAACCAATGTGCTAGTTGTATTTATGTATCTTATGAATATAATTTTTTGTGAGTTCTTGGATAATTTTTTGGTTGTGTTTATTGATGATATTTTGGTATATTCTAAAATTAAAGAGGGGAATGAAATTAATTTATGGTTTTCCTTACAAACCATAAAATCCAATAAACTATAAGTTAAATTCAGTAAGTGTGGGTATTGGTTACAACAAATTTCATTCCTTGGTCACATTTTTTCTAAAGATGGAATGAATATTGATCTTGTTAAAAAACAGTTATTGAAAAATGGCTAAGACCCTAAAATATAACCAATATTCATAGTTTTCTTGGTTTAGATGGTTATTATCGGAGTTTCACTGAAAATTTTTCATGGTTATCTATCCCACTGACTAAGTTAACTTGAAAGGGTTTTAAGTTCATCTAGAAAAAATAATGTGATGAATGTTTTTAGGTAGTAAAAAGAGATTGGTGAATGATCCAATTGTGGGACTGCATTCCAGAAATGATGAATTTTTTATCTATATTGATGCTTCATTGAAAGTACTTGGTTTTGACCAAATGTAGAATGATCAGGTGATTTATTAAGCTTTACTTCAGTTGAAAACCCATGAGATAAATTATCCTACACATGATTTGAAAAAAATTTCTATCGTTTTTCTTTAAAAATTTGGAGTCATCATCTATGTGGAGTAAAATTTGAATTCTATACTAAACATAAAAGTTTGAAGTATATATTTACTCAGAAATAATTGACTATGATACAGAGAAGATGATTGGAATTAATCAAGGATTATGATTTCATGATTCATTACCATCTTGGAAAATCAAACAAAGTGTTTTATGCTTTGAGTCATAAAAGTAATGATCCAATAACCATGTTACATTTGGAACGTGACCCTTTTATTAATGATTAAGTGAAATTTTGGCATAGAATTTGTTGGTGTAGGAAATTACATTTTTTTCAGTTTTTAGTGTAATCGCCTCTAGTATAAAGAATAAAGAAATCATAGAAGGAAGTCATTGAGTTGTAGGAAAAGGTAGAATCCATTCAGAAGGGTAAGTTCCCTGAATTTAACAATGAAAAGATTGTGTTTTGAGGTTTCAAAATAGATTATGTATGCCTTGTGATTCCCTATTAAAGAAAGAGTTATTGTGTGAAGCTCATAGTTATCCATTTTCAGTTCAACCTAGTAGTTATAAGATAATAAAAGATCTTCAAGAGTATTACTCAAGGGATGGAATAAAAAGAGATATTGATGACTTTACTATGAAGTGTTTGACTTTTCAGAAGGTGAAAGCATAATGACAATTTCTAAAGGAGGTTCTTTTTCCTATGCCAATACGAGAGTGGAAATGGAAAAATGTATCCATGGACTTCGTTGTGGTATTATTAAATAAATATCGAGGTAATAAGGAAATTTGGGTTATTATTTATCAATTGACTAAATATTCTCATTTTCTTCCTATTAGAGATACATCATCTCTAGATCAACTTTATCAATTGTATATTAAAGGGAAAGTAAAGTTACATGGAGTTATATTATTCATTGTATCTGATTGCGATCCCAGGTTCACTTATAACTTTTTTAAAGGCCTTTAGAAGTCATTGGGAACTGAATTAAATTTCAGTATAGCTTTTCAACCTCAATCAGATGGCAGTCAGAATGAACAATTCATACCATAGAGGATATGCTATGTGATTGTTAAATGGATTACCAGGGAAGTTGAGATCAACATCTTTCATTGGTTGAATTTTCATATAATAATAGTTTTCATTCCAATATAAATATGGCACCATTTGAAGCATTATATTTAAAGAGGTTTTTAACTCTAGCTTTTTGGGATGAAGTAGGTGAAAAAAAGTTAATAGGATCAGAATTGGTTGAATATATGGCAAAAAAAATATCACTTGATTCATAAGCACATGATAATAGATCAAAGTAGGTAGAAAGGTTATGTAGATAACCAACAGAAGGATCTTTATTTTTAGGTAGGGAACCATGTCTTTCTCAGAGTTTCTCTGTGGAAAAGTGTGATGTGTTTTGGTAAGAAGGAAAAACTAAGTCCTCGATACATTGAATTCTATGAAATCTTTGAGAAAGGTGTATTAGTTTCCTACAAAGAGTCTTTACCTCCATGTTTATCCTAGGTACACAATTTTTTTCATGTTTCAATGTTGAGAAAGTATTTTTTGGATCCATCTCATGTTTTCAGTCTAGAGGTAGTTTAGTTGGAAGAGAATCGTTCTTTTGAGGAACAGTTAGTCTATATTCTTGACCATAGAGATCAAGTGTTGTAGAATAAGATGATTCATCACGTCAGGGTTTTGTGGAAAACCAATTTGGTTTAAGAGGAAACATGAGAATATGAAAATTATATGATGTATAAATACCCCCACTTATTTTATAAGTAGATAAAATTGCAAGGACATAATTTCCAAAAGGGGGGAATGATGTAACATCCCAGGTATTTATAGAATAATATATTTTCATATCTATTAATATTTCTAAATTTAATATGAATTTTAGTTTAAAGGGTACACTATGTATGATAACATACCCGACATGCAACAATGGGTTTTTCTGAAATCTTACGTTGCACACAACACTGAGTTATACTGACAAAATAATACAACAATAATATTATTATTTTAAATGGTTGTTAACGCCTAGATATTATATTAGAGGTAATGAACAAAATTAATAGTATTATTTTTTTACATATTTTTTAAATGTTTTTACATTTATCCAATAAATTTTAAAGACTTAAAATGGGAATGAATCCAATTTTAAGCATAAAATACTCTAATATTTTTAAAAGGTAGTTTTATCGTATTTTGATGGAGAGACCTTTTTAAATCTAGTATTTTTCACTTTCATATGTTATATTTGAAAAAATAAATTTCTTCTATAGAATCGAGACATCAACATTTACTTTCAATAGATTTTAGGCAATTTTCTGATAAAGTTCATTTTTTTAATGGATAGTGAAAATACCACATTTTAAGTCAAAATTTTCTTTTCATTAATTTATTTATATATGGTAGATTATTTTTTTTATTTGTTTTAAAGTGTAATTGTATTATGTTTTTATAATTTAATTCAATTTTGTTCATTGAAAAAAATTCACATTTAAATTGGACATAAACACATGTCAATCTTTTGAAAGTTTTTATTTCTTAAAAAGATGTCTGGTTTTAACAATGGAAATTAGTTTTAAATTAATTAATGAAACTTCTATGTTTTGAATTTTGAAAAATAGATTCCATATTTTGAATCAAAAGGTCCAAATTATGTAAATAGTTACCTTTTATTTTTGGATATTATGAATAGCAACTTGAGTAATTATTTTTATTTACCACAGTTAAAGGGTGAAGTAGGTAAATAAGGGTAAAAAGAATATTATAATAAAATAAAACAATCCTAACACGTATTATAATATTATTATATGAGTCATGGGTGACTCAAACAATATTTAGGATGAACTTTCTGCATTTGGGGGCCACTTGGGTGTGAAAATGACACGTTATAATAATTAATTTAAAGGGGAAAATAACATAAACATGTATCTTTTTACTAAAAAGATTTTAAGGTGTGGTTATATAAGTGATATGTTTGACTATAAATAGTCATAATAAGTATGAAAAGACTTCATGCATCATGGTATTTTATTTATAATTTTTATATATTAAATAAATAAATTTAATTATGATACAGTGATGATGTAGTGATTGCTTCATTAATAAAGTATTCCAATAAATGATATTATAAATATTAAAATAAATATTATTTGACATAATTTATGTCATCCAAAAAATTTATAGATTAATATTAAATGTTATTAGACTATTAAATGGTTTTTTTTTGAATTTATATCTCTGTTAGGATTTTATTTAATTTCACTAAAGTGAATAGTGCACAAAATAACATAATGGATGTTTTATAAAAATAATAAATTATTAAATTATCTAAAAATCCTAAAAATATTTTAAAATCACAAAGTTATTATGATATTTCTAAAAAGTTCATTAAGTTTCCAATTATGAAACCATAACCCTATATAGGTAAAATTAATAGCTTCTAAACAATTAAAATAGTGTAACCACTTTTAAAATTAAAAGAGAATAATTAAGGGTAAACTGAAGAGGTAAAGTTTAAAAAAACTCAATACATGTCTAGAAACTATTGGATGAGAGAATTTAGATCAATACTCATCTAATATTCATTATATCTCAAGTTGGATCCACTTGGATAAAAAAATAATTTATATTAATTTAATATTTCTATAATTTCTAAGGGTGCCCTCCCCTCTCCTATAAAAAGGAACTCATACCTATCTATTAATAACACTTCAAAATCCTTTTAGATCATTAAATATCTATTAAATACTCTTCCTATAACGACTCCCCACATTCTTTAACCCTTAATATCATCATAGCACCCTTCATAAAGATGTTAATGTGTTCTTCAAAAGAGATCAACCGAAGAAGAGGTATTGTTTTCTTTAAGTGTTTCTATTTTGTTTCTTCTTCCACAACCTCAAATATAATACAACCATGATGAGGTAATAAATATAGTCTTAAAAATATACTTAGATTTTATTATATTAATACCATCCCCTAAATCCATCTCTACTTCTATCAAATGGGAAAGGAATTAATCGTTCATGCGTACTTGCGAATTATCACCTCCATGAACCGATTTAGTTCATTTACCGTTACTATCTATTAAGATTAGTTATAATGATGGAATTAATATTCATAATTGATATTAATGATATATTAATCATTATAAGATAATAATTTATCAATTACATTCTTACTTCTATGTGCATAAAAATGATTACAGCGTTTGTGCGTATGTGTAAACTATCACCTCCATGAAGCGGTGTGATCCTTTTTTATTCATTATATCACTTGTATAATATATATATAAGTATATGTAAATGATCTCTATGATTTTAATAATACCATGATCATTATGGGAATATAAAATTATAATTACCTTATTTCTATAATGATCAATGAAAAATGGAAACGTTACTCATGCGTACATGCGGCCTACAGTCTCCTTATTTATAACATTGTTCATTTTTCATAAACATATTTAGTGGTTTTAATTAAAAAAATTTGAGTTATGTGTAAAATTAATGAATATTTCATTAATACTATTATGGAGATGATGGACTTATGACCACGTGGACTAGTGACATCATACCATGTTCATTTTCGACTCAATAACTGATTATCGAAAAAACATCCGACATAAACTCAAATAATAAACTAATTATTATAACATGGTAATAAGTTATGTAATGGGAATAATAAAAATGAAAATGGTTCTAAAGAAACTATAAATTAACCTAAGTTTATTATTCATGAAGATAAATAACAAACAAGACAAGTCATACTCAAGGTAAGGGACTTCATCTCAATCTCCTTTCATTAAGGAATATTTTGATATGAGCTTCTTTTATATGGTGTATAATTATCCCTTTTGACTTTTAATTTTATTAATTGGTATTAAAAATGAATATTTTTCTACAAATAATTTTACTAAATGAAAAAAGGAATATTTTTTTAACATATGCGGCGATAACGACCTTTTCACTACTGTGATAATTATTTGATATCTGGATTCCTCTACAAGTCATAATGTTTTTAAAAAGAAAATTAAATAACATATTCTTTTTTAGGTAATTTTGTATTGAATTTTTTTTTGATAATTGATTGATTATATCAATATCATGAAATGATGTCTTATGATTGCAATGTAAAAATGTTATTTTTCTTTTATGCTTCTTCTTGTGTTATGGTTATGTCATGGTTCATGGGAGTTTCTTATGTATATGGGTGGTTACATGATAAATCTAGGGAATGTGATCATGTGATAGTTTTAAAATTCAATGGGTTACGTGATAGAGGTCAACATTAAGTTTTATTTTAAGAGATTTTTGTAATATACTGTAATGGGTATTCCAAAAGTAACATGAAGATTACTCCCTATATAGATTCAAAATCGAAAATAAAAGTATGTTATGGATTCCACGAGTTATCTTTATGATTTATGATTTCTATGATTTATTCATAAGTCTTACAATTTCATTAGGTATGTTAAACAGGTTATGTCTTATGAGTGAAAAGTATGTTTTCATTGATTTGTATGTATTCAGGGACTAATGTTTTCTTTACTTGTTTTATATCCCTTACTGATATTTGTATGCTCATACAAAGTTTCTAAAATGTTTTTTATAGGGTATAAAGAAGTATAAGAGAAAGGAATAATTCAAGAAGATTTTTATCAATAAAATAATTCTTGTTTTATTTCTGGATTTTTATTATTGTGAAAAAAAATGGATAGAGTATAACTGTCTACAATGTAATATTTGAGATGTAATTTATTAATAATTGCCTAATTATTTTAAAATCTAATCCTAAAAAGTTTCTCAATGTGAATTAAATTCAAAATATTAACTTATCTCGATATTATGTAATTTTTTTAAGACTGGGGCCTTATAGTTGGTATTAGATGTCGGTTTATATAGATTTAAGGGTTATGATATTGTTAATAGAATGTCCATAAATTATTTTTACTTTATGGTCAAATTCAATTGACATAGAATTTGAAGAGTACCATGTTTCTTTATCTAAGATATGACTATGTTTATAATGGTTTTCCACAAAGTAAACAAGGTAGTTATGATGAGATGACATCAAGAGGAAAACAACCTACCAAACTACAAACCATAGATGGTCAGAATTAGAACTGAATAGTTTGTTACAGTAATGGAATAGTAGACTCAGGTTATAAATGGTGGTGGTATCCATTAACAAGATTATCCAGATCAATCATAGAGGAACAAGTTAGTAGTGTAGCATTTTATGAGGTGAAATCTCATATCATTTAGAGGATCAGCTGACCCTGTGCCAGCTGAAGGGTGGATTAAATCACTGGAAAATATTTTTGATGTAATGGGGTGTTCATAACATCAAAAGGTTAGTCTTTTTGTTTACCCTTTTGAAGGTGAATCTGATCAGTGGTGGTCAATGGTTAAAAATATCCAGGATAGTGATGATATTGATGCTATTTATTAGGATGAATTCAAAGGTATATTTCTTGAGAAATATTTTCCTAAGATAGTTTGACTAAGAATGGAAAACAATTCTTGAATTTGAGGCAAGAGGATGATTGAGTGGCTATATATGAAAGAAAATTCACTCGACTGGAAAGGTATGCTCCAAATTTCATATGGGATCTTGATTGTAAAATCAATCATTTTTACTTAGGATTAAAGCCAAAGTATCTAAGGGCATTAGCTTCTTGTTATTTAAAAATTCATGAAACTCTTGTTTCATGTTAATAGATGGTGGAAATAGAGTTTTCTAATGATCAGGTGTTCTTTGACAAAGAACAGAATAAGAGCTCAAGGTGGTAGATGAAATGGAATAACTATTTAAACAATTCTGATCGTAAGAAACTTAAGTTTATAGTTTTTAAAAATTGTTGTAAAAAGAACACTGGGGAATGTCTTTTTAATTCTGTTAAGTTCTTTCGATGTGGTAAAATCAAACATAAGGGTCATAATTGCATAAAAATATTAGGGTAGTGGTAAGACAAAATCTGATTTTCAGTCAGTAAAATGTTTTAAGTGAAATGAGATGGGTCATTATAGAAATAATTGTTTGATAATGAACTCAAATGATGTAAAGCTACCAAACTACAAGTAGAAAGAAGTGGTGAAATCATTTGGAACTACTTCAATAGATGTTATTCTATTTGATGATGTATTATCAAGTGAATTTTTTATTTATTTAGATTATGTCAATGTGTATTTTGATTCCAGGTCTACACATTCTTTCATTCCTAAGAAATTTTATAGTAAATTGGGAATTCAGTCTTAATAAATGAATCTAGAACGTGTGGTAAAAATCCCTAGGAGAAATGTTGAGACAAAAAGGAATTATAATAATCTTTCTATCTTTATCTTTGGAAATAATTTACCTGAAAACCTTATTTTTTTACCTCTAGTAGAGTTTTATGTTATTTTGGGTATATATTGGATTTCCATTTATAATTCTAAGATTGACTGTAGAAATAAAGAGGCTTCTATTTAGAAAGAAGTTTAGTTTGTGTACAAGAATGATCCCTTACTATTGAAAACATATTATGAAGCTGGGAATCTAGAAAAATATGGAAATGAATGTTACCTTGATCATATTGTTGAAAAAAAAGGAACTGTTCAGATTAATGATGTACCAGTTGAAAATGCGTATCTTGATGTTTTTTCTGATGAGTTTCTTTGTATAATACTAAATTGGAAAGTTGAATTTACTGTTGACTTGGTTTCTAATGCTAACCAAATTTCAAAAACCCTTTATCTAATTGCTCAAATTGAACTTTTAGAGTTAAAGAATAAATTGCATGAGTTATTAGATAAAGGTTTCATTCATCCTAGAACATCACCATGGGGTGTTCATGTCTTATTTATTAAAAATAAACATGGTTTAATTATACTTTTCATTGATTATAGAGCCTTCAATAACATCATTGTTAAGAATATGTATCCTTTGTCTCAAATCGTTGATTTTTTTGGTTAACTCAAGGGAGATCAGTATTTTTTGAAGATTGAATTGAGTTTGCGGTACCATTAGTTGAAATTAGTTTAATTATGAATTCTGAAGAGCGCGTTTTCATACTAGATATTTCCATTATTAATTTTTAGATATGCATTTTGGATTAATCAATGCACCTATTGTATCCATGGATCTTATAAATATAACTTTTTGAGAGTTCTGGGATAAGTTTGTGGTTTTGTTTATTGGTGATATTTTTTGAATATTCTAAAAGTAAAGAGGGGGATGAAAGTCATTTAAGGGTTGTATTACAAACCTTAAAAGAAAATAAACTGTATGGGAAATTCAGAAAGTGTGAGTTTTGGTTACAAAAAATTTCATTTCTTGGTCACGTTGTTTCTAAAGATGGCATAACTATTGATCCTGCTAAAACAAAATTTATTGAAGACTTTCCAAAACCCACAAATATTACTAAGATTCGTAGTTTTCTTAGTTTAGTAGGTTATTATCACAGGTTCGAAGAATATTTTTCATGGTTATCTATCCCAATTACTAAGTAAACTCGAAAAGGTAAGTTCATCTGGAAAAAATAATCTGATGAATGCTTTTAATAATTGAAAAGAATATTGGAGAATACTCTAGTTTTGGAACTGCCTTGCAGAAATGGTCATTTTTTATCTAAAGTAATGATTCATTGAAAGGTATTGGTTGTTTCCTAATGAGGAATGATCGGGTAATTGGTTATTCTTCACGTCAGTTGAAAACTCATGAGTTTAATTACCCTACACATTATTTGGAATTAGCTATTGTCATTTTTGATTTAAAAATTTGTAGGTGTCATATTTATGGAGTAAAATTTAAAATATATACTGATCATAAAAGTTTAAAGTATATATTTACTCAAAAATAATTGAGCATTAGATAGAGAAGATGGATGGAATTAATCAAGGATTATGATTTCAGGATTCATTAACATCCTGGAAAAGAAAAAAATGTTCAATGCTTTGAGTCTGAAAATTAATGCTACATTAACCATGTTACGTTTAGAAAATGACCCTTTGATTAATGATTTGATGAAATATGGAATAGAATTTGTTGGTGTAAGAAATTACTCATTTTTGTTTCAGATTTCAATACAATCATCTCTAGCTGGAAAAAAAGCATAGAAGGAAGTCAGTGAGTTGTAGGAAAAGGTTTAATTGGTTCAGAAGGGTATGTTTCCTGAATTTAACATTGATAAAGATTGTGTTTTGATGTTTGAAAAGAGATTATGTGTGCCTTGTGATTCCCAGTTAATGAAAAATTTGTTGTGTGAAGCTCATAGTTCACCATTTTCTATTCATACTTGCTTTAATAATATGTAAAAAGACCTTTAGGAGTATTACTAGTGGGATGGAATGAAAAGAAATATTTTTGACTTTACAATGAAGTGTTTGAATTTTTAGTAGGTGAAAGCTGAATGACAATTTCCAAAGGGGATGTTTCATCCTTTTCCAGTACTAGAGTGGAAATGGGAAAATGTATCCATGGACTTTATTATGGGATTACTGAAGAAATATAGAGTTAATAATTCAATTTGGGTTATTTTTGATCGATTGACAAAATCTGTGCATTTTATTCCTATTCGAGATACACTGTCTTTATATAAACTTTCTTAATTTCATATTAAAGAGATAGTAAGTTTACATGGAGTCCCCCTCTCCATTGTATTTAATCATGATCTCAGTTTCAATTCTAACTTTTGGAAAGACATTCATAAGTCATTTAGAATTGAATTAAATTTCAGTGCATCTTTTCAACCTCAATCAGACAGGCAGTTAGAAGAACAATTCAGACCATAGAGGATATGCTACATGCTTGTTCAATGGATTAACAGGGAAGTTGGTATCAATATCTTTCTTTGGTAGAGTTTTCTTTTCATAATAGTTTTCATTCCAATATATAGATGGAACCATTTAAAGCATCATATAGAAAGAGGTGTCGAACTCCAGCATTTTGGGATGAAGTATATGAAAGGAATTTTTTGGGACCAGAATTGGTAGAAGAGATGGCCTAAAAATTTCAGTTGACTTAGAAGAACATGAGGACAGCTCAAAAAAGGCATAAACTTTATGTGGATATCTTGAGGAAGGGTATTTATTTTGAGGTAGGTTATCATGTCTTTCTTGAATTTTCTCCATAGAAAAGTGTGATGTGTTTTGGTAAAAAGGGAAAGCTAAGTCTGTGGTTCATTGGACCCTATGAAATCTTGGAGAAAGTTGGATCAGTTACATATAATGTGGATTTACCTCTATTTTTATCCTAAGTACACAATATATTTCATGTTTCAAGTTTGAGAAAGTATTTTTCAGATCCATTTGATATTTTTATTCCATATGTAGTTCAGTTGGAAGAGAATATTACTTATGAGGAACAACCAGTCTAGATTCTTGACCGCTGAGAGAAAGTGTTGTAGAATAAGATGATTCATCAGGTTAAGGATTTGTGGAAAAACCATTTTGTTGAAGAGGCAACATGGAAATCTAAAAATTCTATGAGAGATAAATATCCCCACTTATTTGATAAGTGAATAAAATTTTAAGGACACAATTTCCAAAATGGTAGAATTATGTAATATCCTAGGTATTTATAGAGTAATACATTTTCATATCTATTAATATTTTTGAATTTAATGTTAATTTTAGTTTAAAGGGGACACTATGTCTGATATCATACCGAACATGCAACAATGGGTTTCTCCAAAATCTTATGTTGCACACAACACTGAGTTATACTGAAAAATAATAAAATAATATTATTATTATTTGAAATGGTAGTTAACGCCTAGACATTGTATTGGAGGGAATAAAAATAATTAACTATAATATGATATTACATATTTGTTAAATGTTTTTACATTTATCCGATAAATTTAAGAGGCTTAAAATAAGAATGAATCCAATTTAATCATAAAATACTCTAATATTTTTAAAAGGTATTTTTACCTCCTTTTGACGGAGAACCCTTTTTGAATCTAGTTTTGGTCACTTTTATAGGTTCTATTTGACAAAATAAATTTCCTCTATTTAATAATGACATCAAAAATTACTTTGGATAAATTTTGGTAATTTTTCGATAAAGTTCATTTTTTTAACGAATACTAAAAAATACCGCATTTTTAGTTAAAACTGTCTTTTCATCTAATTTATTTATATAAATAGATTATATTTTTTTTTGGTTTTAAATTTTAATTTTATTATGTTTTTATTATTAAATTTAATTATGATCATTGAAAATTATTTCACATTTAAATTGGACATAAACAAATGTCAATATTTTGATAGTTTTTATTTCTTAAAAACCTGCTTTCTGGTTTTAACAATGGGAATTAGTTTTAAATTAATTAATTAAACTTTTGTATTTTGAATTTGGAAAAATGGATTCTATGTTTGGAATTATAATGTCCAAATTATATAAATAGATACCTTTTATTTTTGGATATTTTGAATGTAACATCAGTAATTATTTTTATTTACAATGGTTAAAGGCTAAATTAGGTTAATACGTGTAAAAAAATATTATAATAATATAAAACTACCCTAACAAGTATCCTAATATTATTGGATGAGTCATCGGAGACCAGAAAAATCTTTTGGCAGAACTTTTGGCATTTTGGAGCCACTTCGGTGTGAAAATGACTAGTTATAATAATTAATTCAAAGTAAAGGGAAAAATAACATAAACATGTATCTTTTTACTAAAAAACTTTTAAGGTGGAGTTATATAAGTAATATCTTTGACTATATATATTAATTATAAATCTAAAAATACTTCCTACATCAAGGTATTTTATTTATAAATTTGATTGGATAAATAAATAAATTTAATTGTGATACAATGATGATGCAGTGATTGCTTCCTTAATAAAGGACTCAAATATATGATATTATAAATATTAAAATAAATATTATTTGACATAATTTATATCATAGACAAATTTTATAGAAGAATATGACATGTTATTATACTATTCAATGGTTTTTTTTCAATTTATCTCTCTATTTGAATTTTATTTAAATTTAATAAATTAAATATTGAAAAAAATTACATAATAGATATTTAATAAAAATAATAATTTATTAAATTATTTAAAAATCCTAAAAAATATTTTCAAATCAAAACGTGATTATTATATGGTGTAAGTGTTCATTAAGTGTCCGATTATGGGAAAAGTTACCCCATAGAAGTAAAATTAATAGCTTCTTAATGATTAAAATGTTGTTACCTCTTTTAAAATTAAAAGAGAATAATTAAGGGTAAACCGAAATGATAAGGTTTAGAATAAACTCAATACATGTATAAAAACTATTGGATGAAATTATTTTGATCTATAATCATATTATAATACTCACATCTCAAGTTGGATCCACATGGATTAAAAAATAATTTATATTAATTTAATATTTTTATACTTTCTAGGCGTGTCCCTCCCCTCTCCTGTAAAAAGGATCCCATACCACTCTATTACTCACACTTCTAAAGCCATTTAGTTCATCCAATATCTACACAATACTCTTCCTAGAATACCTACCCACATTATTGAAGCCTTATTTTAGGCATAACACCCTTCATAGTGGTTTTTATGTGTTCCTCAAAGGTGATCAACCGAAGAAGACGTATCGTTTTCTTTATGTGTTTCTATTTTGTTTATTCTTAATCTTCCTCAAATCTCATTCAAAACTGATGAGATAAAAACTAAAGTATCCTCAATATACTGAAATGTTATTATGTTAATATAATCCCCTAAATCCATCTCTACTTCCATCAAATGACATTGGAATTAATCGTTCATGCATACGTGTGAATTATCACCTCCACGAACCGATTTAGTTAATTTTCCATTACCATCTATTAATATTGGTTATAATGATGTAATTAATCTTTATATGTGATATTTATGACATAATAATCATTATAATATAATAATATATTTATTAAATTCTTACTTCCATGTGCATAAAAATGATAACATTGTTCATGTATACGTGTGAAATATCACATCCACGAAGCGGTATGACTTAGTTTTATTCATTATGTCACTTTTATGATATATATAAGTCTATGTAAATGATTATAATTATTTTAATAATATAATGATCATTTGGTAAAGGTAAAATGATAATTACTATATTTCTATAATGATCAATGAAAAATAGAAATGTTACTCATGGGTACATACATTCTATCATCTCCATAATTATAATGTTGTTCACTTTTCATAACCATATTTAATGGTTTAAATTAAAAAATATTATTTATGTGTAAAATTAATGAATATTTCATGAATAATCCTCTATATATGATAGACTTATAGTCACATGGACTACTGACATCATACCATGTTCATTTTTGACTCAACAACAGATTATCGACAAAATGTCCGACATGAACTCAAATAGTTAACTAATTATTATAACATGGTCATAAGTGATGTAATAGGAATAATAAACATGAAAAGGGTTCTAAATAAAGTATAAATTAACTGAATTTCATTATTTATGAATACAAATAATGAACAAGACAATTCATACTCAAGGTAAGGGACTTCGTCTTGACCTCCTTTCATTGAGACATATTTTAGTATAAGATTATTTTATACAGTGTATAATTACCCATTTTGACTTTTCATTTAATTAATATATTTTCATAATGAATATTTTTCTAACAAAAATTTACTAAAAGACAAAAGTAATTTTTTTGAACGTACGTGGTGACAACGAACTTTCCGCTGCCATAAGTATTATTTGATATCTGGCTTCCTCTACAAGTTGTAATGTTTTTGAAAAGAAAATTAAATACCATATTCCTTTTTTCGGTATTTTGGTATTGAAAATGGTTTTGAGAATATATTTATTATATAAATATCTTGAAATTATGTCTTATCATTACAATGTGGAAATGTTATTTTTCCATTATGCTTGTTCATGTGTTATGATTATGTTATGGTTCTTGGGAATTGCTTATATATACAGGTGGTTCCATGATAAATTGAGGGAGGAGTGAGCATGTGATATTTCTCCAACGTATTGGGTAATGTGTAGGAGGTAAACATTAAGGTATCTCCTAATCGATTTAGTGAATATACTCGGGTGGGTATTCCAAACGTAACCATGTAGGTTACACCCTATATAGTTGTGAAAGCAACAATGTAAGTATGTTATGGATGCCACCAGTAACATTTTTGATTTATGATTTATATTATTTATTCATCAATCTTATGATTTCATGAGTTATGTTGAAGATTTTATGTTTTATGAGTGAAAATTATGATTTCATTGATTTGTATGTATTCATGGACTAATGCTTTCATTCCTTATTTTATATCCCTTACAAAGATTTTTATACTCATCCCAATTTTTTGAAATGTTTTACATAGGGTATAAATAAGGGTAATATAATGGAATAATTCAAGAATATTTTTATCAAGAAAATAATTATTTTTTTATTTAAGTAGTTTTATTATTTTGAAAAAAATGGATAGGGTATAAGTGTATACTTTGTAATATTTGACATTTAATATATTAATAATGTCCTAATTCTTTAAAATTATAATCCTAAAAAGATCTTAGATATGAATTAAAGTCAAAATATTGACTTCTCTCAAGATTATGTAATGTTTTAAGGCTTGTGAATTAAAATTAGAGCGAGGTCGAATGAATCTGAGATCAATTGCTAGAAAGTATGATTGGGTGGAGTTGATGGATAGAGGATGAGGTCTAGAAGGATGGTATGGAATGACTGAGATAGATTCAAATAGAATGTGTAGTGTCAGGTGAATAAGTGGATTCCAGTCCTCCCCCAAAATGGATCTTCTACCCGTTTGAAATCTGCGTCTTCACATGGAATTATCTCTCCTGCCCATGCCAGAATACCCTAGATGATTCTAGAATATCCTTCTCAACTGAATTCATTGTGACTTGTACCATGTAGGAGGTCTCGTACGTGTGATCCCCACTTGAAGAGTCGAAAGAAAAGAGAAAAGGTGAAAATAATAAATTTAACTCCAATAAAATACATAAAAAAATTAAATTATATAAGAATTAAATAAATAAATAGATAATAAAAATAATTTATATATTTATAAAGTGAAAATTACTAGAAATATAAATTAAAACAATAATATACAAAAGTATTTAATGTATTATTATAAATAATTACATAATTATATACATATGTATTTATTAATATACATATTAAATATAAAAATACCTAATACTATTATACTAAATTTATTAGAAAAATAATTAAAATAATGTGTACCTATTAATAATTATTAATAAATATAAAAATTAATTTAATTAAATAATACGTATAAAAATATAAATACATATATAAATAAACCTATTTATACTTATTAATATATACATAAATATAATATTTATTATCATTATTATTATAATTACTATATGTTATTATATATACTATATTAAAAAAATAAAAGAAGAGGGTTGAGGCGGTGAAGGAAAAATGTGAGCAGAGGAGGAAAGGGGGAAGGAAGTTCTTGTGCATGAAGAAAGGAAACACTTAAACTGGATAAGAGCTAGGGGTAGGGGACTGGTGTATTGGTTTATACTAGCCTTGCTGGAAAGGGGTATGCATCGATGGATATGGGGAGATCATACGGAGCAGTGCCAAGCAGTGGCATTTTGGATTGTGTATCGACCTAAATGTGGATGGTGGCGAAGTAGGGGATGGCATAAGAAACTGATGGAAAATAGTGGTGTGGACAATTTGGTGGGGGTGGGCTTTAATAGGTGTGGTGATGCAGTGATGGTGTCGTTCGACAAGGAGGGGTTGTAGAACTATGGATCAGGTTTTCTGATTTTCTGGTTAGATGATTCAATTTTATGACCCCTCTGTAATTTTGGGGATTTCTCCAATTAGTGGTTTGGAAAAAATGTTTGGATTTTCTGGAATATTAATCTTGATTATTTTTATCTTACTGATTTAATTTTATTTTTGTTTGAATTGTGTTGTTGTTGTGGAGTTTTGGTGGTGCGGTGGTGAGTTGGAGTGGAACGGTGACTTCTGTTGGGAATGAACTGTCTCAAAAATACTCTATAATTTATTATGATATTGATGCTCAAAGATACCCTTGTTTTTTACTAATGATTTTACATTAAGTATATTTCATGGAATTGATATTCTTTATACAATTTATTCTGAAATTATTTTCAACCTTTGAAATCGCAATGAATATTTATTAAAGTGTTTGTGATGTATATTTAATAATTCTAGAAATATTGTTCTTACCCTATTTAGAGAAGCATAATGTGATGAATAAACCCTATGTTTTCTATAACATATGTGGATCATGAACCATATGTTTGTAATCAACATTATGCTCGAAGAATAATTTATGGTATCTCAACCCTATATTAAAAACATTGTGTATGGTTAATCAACCATACGTTATCAGAAAAGTATGGTTAACAAACCTTATGTTTTTTAAGAGGAGAAAGTATGGTTAAAGAACCCTACATAAGTAATGTACCTTATGTTTTAGAGAGAAACGTATAGATCATCCACCTTACTTTTATGATCAACCTAACATTTTCAATATTATGTTCGAGAGATGAACACTACGTAGTTGAATCCTACATTTGGAATTTTTCATTTTGTGAAGGAACCCTACGTTTTACTTTTCAACATAAGAGATTTAAATCTACGATATATTGTGTGATTTCTGAAACATTTTTGGCAGTATTAAACGCAGTTTCAAATATTATTTTCAACTGATTTAAAGCCCATCATATTTTATTCAAAGAACCATATTCAACAGAGATTCTCACTCTTATTATTAATAGAATTTAATAATCCCCTATTTTATTTGAATTTTAATATCTATTTTTTATTAGGATTCCTTTGTGACTCTGGAATTATGAAGCATGATATTTTATTTATATATTATATCAGTGTATTGTTTTTTATATATACATGGGATTTTTGAAAGGGATATATTTTTTTATACAATCATACTCTGGTGAAAATATTTTTACAGTTCTATAGAAAATGAACAACTCTGATATAATACTTCACTTTGGAGATATACTGGTTTTATCTCAATATTCTATAATATTGATACTGCTCTGTTTTTTTTCTTTTTAATTGAAGATATTTGTGAAACCGGGATCACTTCAGACTATTTCATTCTTAAATATATTATTTTTTGAAGAATAATATCCATCAATTTTCATTTTCTTGCCGTTGTAACTATGAATATCAACCCGAATAAAAAAATCAAACTCTTGGTTTATTATAGTTTCAGCTGCTCATACTCAGTTGTGGTGGAGTATCATATTCTCGATCTAATATGTGGACAAATGGTTCTCTGTTATAGAACCAGAAGAATTTATTATTAGTTTTATTGTAAAGGTATCAACTACCTACACTCAGTTGTGGAATTTCAGTCTTATAATAAGAGGACCATACTAGTGAAATTAACCAAGCTCGTAGAGAGAGTATTTAGTGAAGTATACTATGGGATGTGTGTGCCCTAAACCACTATAAAAAGTTTTGTTATTTATTTATTTTTATCCGCTACAAGTTTTTATATAGAAGAAAAACATTTAATATCTGCATAAATCATAGTGGGTGTCAAAATCTAGAATTGGGGAAGATTTTAGAAAAGACATAATTTACCCCCTCCTATGTTACTTTGTATATTCTAACCTAAAAATTGGTATCAAAAGATAGATTTTGGATAAATCTATAGCAAGATGAAAAGTATAAGGTCTAGTCAAAGATGTAAATGGCTGATCCTAGAGAAGAAATGTCAATGGTAAATGCTCCATACTTTAATGGTGAAAATTATGGCTTCTAGAAATCAAGGATGATCATATATATGAAGAATCTTGGATTTAAAGTCTACTAAAAATTTATTAATCCTTATAAGATTTCTAAAAAAACTACAAACATGGAATGCGGTAATAGGAGTCGAATATGATATGAATTCAAAGGCAATGAATTCCATCATTTCAGGTCTTGGACCAGATGAATTTAGTCGAGTATCGCAATGTCCTACTACCTATGAGAGGTAGAAAACCACAATGGTTTTTTATAATGGAACAGATGATATTAGACAGATGATATATGCTACAACTAAGATAAAATATGCCACATTTAGAATGTTTGATGGTGAAAGTATCACATAGATGAATGGAAGGATTATATAAATTCTAAAAAACATTACATCCTTAGGAGAACCCATCAAAAAAATTGATCAAGCTTTGAATGTTCTTAGAGTACAACCTTTTAAATGGAATGACATATCTTCTTCTATTCACCAATCATCATCTATCAAGGATTTAACAGTGAAATTGATAATTGGGACACAAATAATGTATGAAGAATAAATGAATGATGAATCTAAAGATCAAAATATTATATTAATGAAAGAAAAAACTACTCTGAAAGTGACATCTCATAAGAATAAGAGAAGATAAAAGTAAGAATTCAAAGAATAGAAAAATCCAGATTCCTCTAAATCTGAAATGGAAATGGCTCTACTAGCTATAAGGTTCAAAAAATTCTATAAAAATAAATGAAGATTCAAAAAAGCCTTCAAGAATGGTCAAAAAGAAAAAAATAAGTTTGATTCTATGAATGAAAGAAATTGGGGAATATCAGAACTGATTGTCCTAAATTAAAAGATAAATGAAAAATGTGAGAAAATAGATATCATAAAAATGATTATTATGAACAAAAAAGAAAAATAGAAATGAATGATACATGGAGTATATTTTAATAATCTATAATCTCTTCAAAATCTGATTTATATAAGTAGGAATAAAATCTAAAATCCAACATGTGCTTTATAGCTAAGGAAGAAGAAGAAAAGGTATAAACTTATTACTCTTATGATTCTTCTACTAGTTGATTCTTAAATAAAAAATTTGTAGCCTAATGTACTATATTAAAATAAAAAAATGACTCCTTATTAAAGAAACATAAAACTCTAAAAAACATTCATAACTTTGTTTTAGGTGAAATTGATACTAAAACAACATCAAATATTGATTAAAAAATTCAACTCATCTACCTTAAATTGTGTTGATCATGAAAAAAGGAATAATAATTACCAAATAAAGTAGAATTCTATAAGAGTGATACTCTTTTTTTTACAAATATAGAAAATATTTTAAATTAAATTCTTGGAATGAATGTCATCAAAATGGAAATATTTGGAATATGAAATAAGGGAGTGAAATCAAAACTATATAAAAATTATTTTGTTCCCAATTCTAAAAATACTATCAGTTATAATTGTGGAATAAATGGTCATTTCACTAATAATTTCTATTCAAAAAATACTCAAATTAGTGGTATTAAAAGAACATTTATTTCCAAAAAAACATTTTAAAGAATGTGATATAAATTGTGGAAACATAAAGCAATTTTTTATTCCCAAATCATTATTAGCTAACACTATGAGATCAAATAAAGTATGGGTACCAAAACAAAAATTTGTTTAATTACTTTTTCAGGTAACATTCCATAAGAAAAAAAATAATATATAGCATATAGAAAGTGTATATTCGAGAAATATGAGTGTAGATCCATCAAACTTCCATACACTAACTCAAATGGATGGAGGTCTTTTCACATTTGGTGACAATGTCAATGGAAAAATATTTGGAGTTAGAAATGTTGGAGATCTAAAATCCATCTCAATCAACAGTGTATTGTATGTAAAAGGGATAAAGAAAAATATAATAAGTATTTTCAAAATTTGTGATGATGGTTATTATGTTGATTTTTCTAAAAATTCTTGCTCAATTTTCAAAGATAAATTTCTTAAATTTAGATCACCTAAAACGGACAATGTTTATACTCTGGAATTAAATTCCTTATGTAAAAAATGAAATTTTTAATTGTTAATACAAATGATTCATCGATATGGCCTAGGAAACTTGATCATTATAATATATATGTTTTAGATAAATCAATTAAGAAATAGTTAGTTTTTTATTTTCCCAGTCTTAAATTTGAGAATAAAAGATAATGTGATGCATGCCAAATTGGAAAGCAGCACAAATATTATTTCAAATCAATTAAAAAAATTGATACATCTAAGCCTTTATAACTTATTCTTATGTATCTATTTTGACCATCCAAAAAAGAAAGTTTGGCTGGAAAATTATATGTATATGTTTTAGTTGATGATTATTCGAGATTTACATGGGTTTATTTTCAAAATTTCAAAAGTAATGTTTTCACTTTCTTTGAATGTTTTTGTAAAATTATTAAAAATGAAAAAGGTTTTAAAATAATTTCATTAAGAAGTGATCATGGTGAAGAATTTGAGAATCAAGAATTCAATTCTTTCATCTCAAATCTAGGTATTAAACACATCATCTCTACACCAAGAGAACCTCAAAAAAATGGAATTGTTGAAAGAAGAAATAGAAATATTCAATAAATGGAAAGGACTATACTAAATGAATACATTCTTCCTACCTATTTTTTGGTATAATATCTAAGCACAGCTTGCTATATCATGAATAGAGTTTTAATTTGTCCTATTTTAAAAAAGACACCTTATGAACATTGGAATAACAGAAAACCTAAAGTAAAATACTTTAAAGTTTTTGGATGGAAGGTGTATATCTTGAACACCAAGGATAATATTTCTATGTTCGATCTAAATTCTGATGAAGGAATAGTTTTTAGGATATTCTACTACTACTAATGCCTATAGATTGTTTAATAAAAAGTAAAGGATTATTGAAATTCAGTTCATGTGAATTTTGATGAAATTGGTCCTTTCACTAAAGAAAAAGATCAAACTGATGAAATCACTTATTTGCATGAAAACATGACACTTGAAACCCTTAAATATGATTTTTAAAATAATATTAATAAAATTCATTCCATTTTATAAGAATATGATATTGAAGAACCTAAAAGTGTTTTTTCTAGAAAGTATAGAACCCTGAAGAACCATCCTTTAGAAACATTAATAGGATACCTAAACATGGGTATTAGAACCAGAATAAATAGAGGAAACCAAGCTAAATTATATACCTTTCTATCCCAGTTAGAAAATAATACTATAGAGTAATACTTATACGATGAGATTTGGATGTTAGATATGCATGAAAAGATAAATAAATTTAGAAGAAATGAAGTTTGGAAACTAATAGATATACCAACCAATTATCCATTAATAAGAACCAATTGGTTTTTTGAAAACAAACAGGATGATCGAGGAATCATTACTAAAAATAAAGATAGATTAGTAGCCAAATGTTGTAATCAGGAGGAATGAACAGATTATGATGAAACCTTTGCACCTGTAGCTGGATTAGAATCTATAAGAATTCTTTTATCTTATGCATATCTTATGAATTTTAAATTATATAATATGGATGTTAAATATAAATTTTTAAATTGTTATTTAACAGAGGAAGATTATATTGAACAACCTCCTAATTTTAAAAATCCCCTTAAACCAAATTTAGTTCTTAAATATACTAAAGCTTTCTATGGCCTTAAGAAAACACCTAGAGCTTGGTATGAAAGATTAAGTTTGTTTATTTTGAAAAATGGATTTACTATTAGTTTGGAAGACCCAATACATTTTAAGAAAATAGTTTTTTCTAATATTTTATTAGTTTAAATTTTTTTTGATGATGTTATTTTTGGTTCTTCTAATAAAAATATTTGTAATGATTTTTCAAAATTAATGCAAAAAAGAATTTGAAATGAGTATAATGGGAGAGCTAAATTAATTTTTAGGATTTCAAATTTATCAAAAAAACAATGGAAATTTTTTAAATCAAAGTAAATATATTATTGATTTATTGAAAAAGTTTGGGCATAAAAGAAATAAGACATATACAACCCCTATGTGTACAGATATAAAACTTTCTTGGATGAAGCTGGAAAACTAGTTGACAACAGGTTATATAGAGGTATGATTAGAAGTTTATTATATCTTGCTACTAGAAGACTAGAAATTATGGTTTTTGTATGTCTATATGATAGATTTTAATCAAAACCAAAATAATCCCATCTTATTGTTGTTGATATAATTTTTTGATATTTAAAAGGAACTGTTTTCATTCTATTATTTACCCTAAAACTTATGATTTTAATTTAATTTAATATTCAAATGTTGATTTTGGATGTTGTAGGTTAGATAGAAAGAGTTCCTTAGGAACCAGTCACTTTTTAGAAAAATCTTTAGTATCATGGTCTTGTAAGGAAAAATACTTAGTTTCCATGTCAGAAGTCAAGGTAGGATATGTATTTGCTGGAAATTATTGTGCACAAGTATTATGGATGAAAAACACTCGACTGGAATTTGGATTAAATTTTAATAGTATGCCTATTTTATGTGATAATACTAGTGCTATAAATATTTCAAAAATCCTATAAGTCGTTCCAGAGAAAACAACATTGATATAAGGCATCATTTTCTAAGAGATCGTGTTCTTAAAAAATATATATCTTTAGAATTTGTTAATATGAAATATCAGTTGGATGATATTTTCACTAAAACACTTCCCACAACTAGTTTTGATTTTATTGACGGGGAGTTAGGTTTATTTAATTTTAAATAAGTAATTGTTAATTTATTTCATTTTAATAAAAATTTATTTCTAATAAATAAAATTAGTGCTTATTTTACTCTCGATGTTTATTTGTTTAAATATTTTAGTTTTTAGTCTCATGTTTTCAAAAATATAATAATTACCCTGCATAATTGGCTTGGGAAATAAGGCTGTCATTATTTGTCAAAAACCTTTTGACTTACCTTACCCCTTTGTTTATGAAACCATTTCACCTACCCAAACCTTTATCTTCGTATGAACCCCTAGAATCCAAAAACCTCCGAACATCAGATTCATAGAAATGAAGAAGACCAAGTGAACTGATGAAGGAGAATCTCGTGACCCTAAGCATCAATGAGTTCCATCAAGAACGATTCTTCAATGAAAGGTCATATACATTGAGTGGTTGTATGAGACAAATATTCTTCTTGATAAAGAATTAGCATTTCAAGGTTTGGAATTTTATTTAATAAGGTGAATACAAAGCTTGTTTATGAGGTAGAACTGAAGCATTTCTATAGTGGAGTACAGTTCAGTTTTGGTTAAATAGAAGATACTATATCAGTGAAAATAGAATACAATGAATTTTCAATTTCTTCTATAGAAATAGATAAGATTCTAAAATTCCCTCATGATGGTGTGTTTAATTTTGACCATCGGTATATTGGAAATAACGATCATAAGTCTGACGACATTATGTATTTTCTGTTTGGATCAAAAAACATTATGAAAAAAAATTTAAGGATCTTGAGGCAGAACAAAATGTTTTGGTAAAGTTTATTCAAACTACAATATCACCAAGAGTAGCTAAAATAGAGAAAATTTTGTACCCTAATATGTACATTATTTTTTTTATTAGTGGCATAAAGATAAATTTTCCTAAATACATGCTGATATATCTAAATTATTATTTCTAAGAAGAAGATCAAATTTCTTTTTATCCTTATGAAATGATTATTTTCTCAATTATGTTCATAAATAACTTGATTCATTTTTTTGATGAAATAGTGAAGTGTCATCATAGTAATATTCTAAATTTTTGTACTCAAAGGAAGTTTGGTTTTATACAAGAGTATTATGAAAGTAAAGCTAATGCTAGATGGTGCATATGACCAACAGAAGTTGGTATCATTTTCTTAGGGAGAGAAAAGTGATACAAGAAATGAAGGAATTGGTGAATCTAGAACTAAAGGTGTCTCTAAGTCTACTAAATAAAAATTTAGATTTTATGGTGCAGAAAACCAAGAAGAAGAAGTAGAAGAATAGGTTCAAAAGAAGCTTGTTATAAAATCAAGGAATAGAGATGCACCACCACCTGAGGAGCTGATGTTAGAATCTAGAGAAGCTACTCATCCAGTTCATTTGGAAGAAACAATACATGAAGAGGATCAACAAACTGAATTTCAGGTTTGAGATGAAGTTATTCTAGAATAGGAAACCTAAAAATAGAAACAAGTGTAAAGATCAGCAACTGAGGTCATAGATCTTGTTGCGAATCAGGTTATATCAGCAATTGATTATTCTTTGTAGAGAACTAGATATTTCTCTGAATAAAAGACATAATTTCTTGATAATATTTCATATACTATTGAAAAGTCTATTGAGAAGTATTCTACTAATACCATAGCCATTGTAGTTGTTGATCAATCCAAGAATCCAGATGAAGGGACCTTTGATTATTTGAAAAATCAAATTGAGAATCTTGTGATTAAGTTTAATAATGTTCTGGAGGAGAATTCTAATCTCAAATTATAGTTTTAAGATTCATAAATGTTATTTGATGATTTGAAGAATTCATCATACCCAAGGATAATGTTTGAGTCTATTCCAAATAAGCTTCAAAAAATTAAAGAACATTATGTACCAAAGATATATTTTGATGATTTTAAAAAGGAAATTCTTAAATAAATTGGAAAGATCAAGTCTGAATCTATTTTTGAAATATATTTTATAGGCCTGAAATGGTATTTCGGAATCAAGTTTGAGTAGATCAAGGGAAGTGTTAGTCAATCCCATTTTTCTACCACTACCCCTTTAACCTCACCAGATCTGATTAGAAGATTTCAAAAGATTACATCTGTTATGGTTGATACGAACAATAGGTTGTATAATATCTAGTGAAACAGTGCACCTTTGACTGTATTGTTAGAAAACCAAAGATTTCTGGTTGTTCAACTAACCTCAAGTGAAACCATTATCAGGCTTTTAATCAATAGGTTAAGTGATCAGTTATTTCAGTTTAGGCAGAAAGAAGAGATTCTGCATGACTTTTTAAAGGTCAATTTAGTTGAAAATCTATATGTATGTCGGGATTCTAATGTTTTTATAAGGAAGTTGGGAGATATCCTTGCCAAAATATTATAGGTTCATATGGAAAAACTAAAAGTGGTTTTTCGAGCTGTTCAGGCCCCTACAGAACCTATACTAGAAAACAATCCTAACCAAACCCTTTTACCTTCTACCAGATAGACTGACTAACTTATTTCCCATAGCCAAACTGTCTACTATACTTTTTTAAAGGATTTCATTATTATTATTATTTTGGGCTTTATTATATATTTCTTTTATGATAATCTAAATCACCAAAATTCAATATCTTGTTTATCCAAAATAGTCCATTATAAAATTCATTTACTATTTTGTGAAAAATTAAAAGTGTTTTAATCTTTTTCTATACTTTTTTTTCGATATCACTAAAAGGGGGATAAAATTAGTTGAACACAACATTTCATTTTATTGAAATAATATTGTGAAATTGAAATTTTTAAATATTTTCTTTAAGTATGTTTACAAAATTCTATATTGTGTGAATAATTATATGGGTTTTATGAACATAAAAAAGAGGGAGATTACTGGGAATGTATTGTCTCAATAACAATATATAATTTATTATGATTTTGATGCTCACAAATACCCTTGTTTGTTTTAATAATGATTTAATTTAAGTATATTTTAGGGAATTAATATTCTTTATATTATTTATCCTGAAATTATTGTCAATATTTTAAATCACAAGAGAAATTTATTAAAGTGTTCGGGATGTGTATTTAAGAATTTTGGAAACTTTGTTCATACCCAATGTGGATAAGTGTAATATAATAAATAAACCCTATTCTTTGTACAGTCTGTATGGATCATGAACCGTACATTTGTATTCAATATTATATTAGAATAAATAGTATGATCTCTTAAACCTACATTCAAAACAATATGTATGGTAAATCAACCCCACATTATTATAAATTTATGGTTAACAAACCTTATGTTTGAAAATAACCTTGCATTTTTTAAAAGGATAAATCATGGTTAAAGAACCCTATATAATTAATGTACGTTATGTTTTAGATAGAAATATATGGATCATCACCCTTACTTTTATGATCCACTTTACATTTTCAAACTTATGTTCGAGAGATGAATGCTACATAGTTAAACCCTACATTTGTTATTTTTCTCATTTTTTGAAGGAACTTATGTTTAACTTTTCAATGACATAGATTTAAATCCATGATATTTTTCATGATTTCTACAGTGGTCTTGATGGTATTATAGGCTGTTTTAAAGATTATTTTTACTGATTTAAATCTGGTTATATTTTATTCAAATAACTATATTCAATGGATATTTTCACTAATATTTTTAAGGGAATTTGCGACTCCCCTTTTTTTTGAATTTGAATATCTATGTTTTATCAGGCATCTTTTGTAGATCTGGAATTCCAAAGAAAGATATTTTCTTTATATATTCTATCAATGTATAATTTTTGATATACACGGGATATTTTTTCAAGGGATATATTTTTATATATAATCATACTCTGTTGAAAATATTTTTACAATGTTATAGCAAATGAACAACTCTGATGGAATACTACACTTTAGAGAGATACATGTTTTGTCTCGTTCTTCTGTAATCTTGCTGCTACTCTGTTTTGTTGCTACTTTTTAATTAAAGATCTTTGTGAAATCAGGATCGCTTCAGAATATTTCATTCTTGAATATATTCTCTTCTAAAGAAGAAGATCCATCAATTGTCAGTTGCTTATTTTTGTGACTATGAAGATCAACCTGAATCAAAAAATCAAACTCTTTTGATTTATTATAGTTTCAACTGCTCATACTCAGTTGTGGTGGAGTTGTAGCTTCTTGATCAATGATTTGGATAAACGGTTCTCTTTTATAAAACTAGAAGGCTTTGTTATTAGTCTTATTGTAAATGTTTCAAACCTGAATCAAAAAATCAAACTCTTTTGATTTATTAGAGTTTCAACTGCTCATACTCAGTTGTGGTGGAGTTGTAGCTTCTTGATCAATGATTTGGATAAACGGTTCTCTTTTATAAAACTAGAAGGCTTTGTTATTATTCTTATTGTAAATGTTTCAAATGCCTACACTTAGTTATGGAATTTTAGACTTGTGATAAAAGGGTCATACTAGTTAAATTCACCAAGCTTGAAAAGAGAGTACATGGTGGAGTGAACTAGGGAATCTTTTTGCCATGAACTACTATAAAAGGTTGTCTACTTTATTTCTATTTATCCGTTGTATATTTTTATACCGAATAAAAACACTATATGCTAGCATAAATCACAGTGGGTGTCAAAATATAAAATTATAAATGATTTTTTGAAAGGCACAATTCACCCCCCCCCCCCTTATTGTGTTACTTTGTATATTCCTAACTAACAACTTGAAGTTACCACTATGAGTTACCACTATGTAATAAGGTGGTGGTGAGATGAAGGGTGGAGGCAGCAATAGTGACAGCAGAGTCACTAGTTGTGAATGATGGTGTGAGGGGTAAAATAACAGTGACACTATTGGGCAGAAGCAGAATGGTGACTTGAGTAACCGTTGCAGGGTGTGGTAGAAGGAGAACATAGTGGATCAGTGGCACGGGATGGGAGGAGAAAATGGAAAATGATAGAGGAATAGTGACTTGAGTCACCATTGCTAGATGGAGAACTGGTGGTGATACCTAAACAACAAAAAATCAAACAATTTAAATTAAATTAAAAATTAATAAATTAGCAAAATTAATAATATAAAAAACAACTAAAATTAAAAAAGGAAGAAAAATTAAACTTATTATTTTTAAATTGTTAAAAACAAAATAATATTAATAAAAAACTATTCAATAAAGAATTATTTAAAATTAAAAAGTGCTAGAAAACAATTTAACTTAAAAAAATAATAATTAAATCGGTTTAGTTAAATTAATTAACACATTAATAAATTAATGAATTATTGAAATTAAAGAATTAAATTAAAATAAAAAAAATTATTAAAATATTTATTTAGTTGAATAAAATTATTAAAATTAATTTAATTATTTAAAGAACTAAAAACTAAAATGAAAATTTTATTTATTTTCACAGTAATTAATTAAATTAAAGAATTAATAATATGATTATTTTTAAAAAAAATAAAAATAAATGATGAATGAATAAAAATATTGAAAAACTAAAATTTAATTAAAAACTAAAGAATAAAAAATAAAAGTTAAATCAAAATTAATTATTTAACTAGAGAATTATTTAAAAAGACAAAAAATAATCACTAAAATAAACAATTTACACACAAAAATGGTTATTTTATCAGTTATAAACAAAAACACAACAATTGTTAATCGGTAAACAAAATTAATTATGTTAATAATAAAAATAGATGGAAAAGTGAAAATTGATGTGGCAAAAAGTAATGAAATTAAGACACATCATACTCCCCCAAACTTAAATCTTTTTTTTCCTCAAAAAAATGCTTGATTCTATTGTTTTAAAACATATGGAATTATTTGTGACATTGAGTTAAAAAAGTGAATGTCGTGACTTTAAAAATAGAGTAACTGAATATGGTCTTGGTTTTCAAAGAATGAGTTCAAAGAATGTCATACCTAGTTTCAAAAACCACATTGGAAATCAAAAACAACAAAGATTCATCCATTATTAAAGATGTCATGTCTCTTATACGAAATAACATATTGTTATTCTTGAAATCCAATTCAGGTTCCATTTCAAAAGGTGATGACATGTTAAATAAAAGTGGAATTAAAACCTTAACCTAAGGCACCTTTAATTCTAATGTTCTCCTAGGTTCTAAAATTGAAGACCAATTTTTTTTTTGAATCACTTAATTGATACAAATCAAATGATCTTTAATTAATTCAATTGTTCACCTATTCATTTAGTTTCAAACTTCACTTCATCTAATTGAGTTCATTTTTTACTGGGCACTTTATCTAATTTTTTCAAGCCATATTTCATGTGCAAGGCACTATGAATAGAACTTATTGAAAGTGAAATTGGATATTATTTATCAATTGAGATGCAACCAATGCACCTATCTTAGAGGCTCACTGTGGCATCTATTTTTCCCATTTTACTGCAGTTACAAAGTACTTGAATAATTATCACTTGAGTAAGTTCAATTAGGTGATTAAAATATTATTCCCCTAGGATCCAGTTAAAATTTCCAATTTCTTAACACTATGATCATAATTCTAGAAAAATCTACCATATATCACTCCCTTTCTAATTTTATAAACCGAAAATACATAATGGCAGCGTTCTATGTCACTCAGCAATCATATATCCTCAAAAAATTCAGACTCAATGAAATACTTAACTTTTAAAAGGTTGGAATCCACTAGGTAAGTCCTGATTGATGTGAAATTTGAAGTCATATGACCCTCAGGTTGTGAAATAAAAATTTAAAAAAATTGAAAGAATTTTGAAAAAAATACTATTTTTTACAAATTTCTGGTGGGGATATGAAGTGGGCATAAAGACCTATCTCCCCCACACATAAAACTCAACATTGTCCCCAATGTTCATTCTCAAGGTGGGAGACAAAAAATTTCAAAAAGATATGATCAATTCATGACTTAAAATATTGAGGAGGGGTAGAAGTGAAGTTCAAAAATTTTCTATGCCACACATGAAATAAAAAAGAAGATAAAACAAAAAACAATATACAAAAGAACCCCACTAGCCAACACCAACAAATCAAGAATATTGTTTTTGTTTTGGAAAGTTCATGTTGTTGAATTTTAAAAGGAGGAAAATTATTTCTCAAATCAGTTCAAGAAGTATAATGATAAGTAATAGTGTTTAGAAACAACAGTTGAATTAATGTGAATACAGTGGGGGTAAGCAATTTTCACAATTTAGTTCATTAAAATTTGTAACTCACTGTATTTCAGCAAGCCAAGCACCCAATCAGGAAAAAAAATTCAATTTCAAAAATACTCAAGGGTTACTCCCCTATACTTAGAAACTTGTAAAAGGAATAAAAAATGATCATTAAAATAAACCTGGAAAAGGAATAAAAGCACTTCCCTGAATGTGAAAGATCCTTATTTTTTAATGCCTCCCTTTATTTTCTTTGTGTAGAAACTTTGGATGCTCCATTTAAAAACCTTAAATATGTATACTATTTAATAGTAGTCTTAAAGAAATAAATTTTAAAATAAAATACATCCAAAGAGTGATTTAGGGAGTGATATCATATGAAATTTTTACTAGCAACTTCTTTTCGACATGCAAGTTCCAAATGAGTATGTCACTCGTAAACAATTCACATAGATAACCAAGAAAACCTACACCAGATGAAATTCGGTAATCATCAACCAAAACCAATCAATAAATACCAAATATTTATCAATGAAATTCATAAATTATTTGTCACCAAATCAGGGAGACACATGACTGAACAAATAGAATTTATTCAACAAAAAAATTAAAAATTTGAAAAATAAGAAAAACATGGATTGTCTCTCATGCAGCGCTAGGTTTAAAGTATCCAAGAAACACTATTTTCCAAAAAAAAGTTCTAAAAATAATTATTCAAGGGGTATGATTCAGTTGTACTTGAACCCTTGGTTCTTCTTTTGGATAATTCAGTAATTTTACACAACACCTCATGCAACTCACCAACTTGAAGAAGTATTTTAAAAAATTCTAAAACATGAGGACTAAGCCTCCTTTCACCAGTTGCTTTAAAACTCATAACATCACTCAGATAATAAGGTAGAGTAATGAAAAGGTCAGTAAAAAATTAAAGGCGATCAGGTACACTCAGAAATGGTGCCTTTAAATTATCCCCCACATTTATGTCATTCATAGTTTCAGAAAAAGAAATATATTTTGGTGTAGGTGGGTCATTGTCAACTTTTTTTTGAGAGAGAGTTACATGAACTAGCAATTAAGTCCATGCTGAAAGAATTTATTAAATCAAAGGGTTACAAATAAAATTTGAGGTGTAATACACTTACACCATCTAAAAGTTACAGATACAAATTCAGATTTATCATTAAGAAATAAAAGATAAAAAATGAGTTTCCAGACCTGCTCTTGGAGATCTTCTCTGCTCATCGGTTAAAGAGGATAGCTTGCAAGGTAACCAGGGACTCACAGATCAAGTTGACATGAAGTTCAGCACTATAGTCCGAATCAAATCAGAAGTACCTGCTATCATGTGGTAAATAACCTGAAGACAGCTCAAGGATACTCACAGAAAAACGGCGGGCTTCAATGTTGCACAAGTTCAAAGGAACCAAATAACATCTGAGCAGATAAAAATATATTCATATGGGGCACCTTCACACTGATAAATTTCTCATTATAACCTGTGAGAATGCCTCCTCCACAAACGAAACAAAAAATTATTCCATGTGCTTTAATAAAGCATTGGGACTGAAGAAAGGCAGTGCTGAAAAAAAATCACAAGCAGATCCAAACATGAATCTCTGGGTTAAAAGAAACCACATCTCATCTTCAATCCAGAAATCAGCCAAAGAATATCCAAGGAGGCTATTTTAGTTGAAGGGCATTGCAAAAAGGTACATCCCAAGAAGGTTGTTTAAAGAGGAACAGAATTGCAAATGAAAACAAGCAAGCACGATTCAGAGAAAAACCAAAATGCTACAAATCAGACAAGGACTGATTGCATAAAAAATTATTCCCTAGAGATAGCATTGAAGTCAAAGTGATGATCCTTTTTAAACTCTTCCACCACTTTAAAAAAACATTCTATTTCTAAGTTGTAGGTAGTTATCAGCCGTCATTTCATCATTTTTGTATCGTAGCAGTGCATGTGTATCATTATCATCCATCCCCAAATGGCCTTAAGGCCTTCTTTTTTATTTTATTATGTATAATCCCCCTTTTAAGGGTTGAAGGGGAACTCGTACATGACCCGTAGGCCCAAGGCACAAGGCCCAACAAACCTGCAATACATGACCCGAAGGCCCAGAGGAATACCATGCCCAATACATGACCTGTAGGCTCAGCCCACTTGAACTGCCCCTCACCAGCTTTCTGTGTCATTGATCACCTAGCTCCCCCACCTTGCATTGTTGATCGGCTAGAATTGCCCCGTACAAAGCGGCACGGTGCCTGGTCCCGATGGTGACTGCCATACCCTCTCATTCATCCAATTTGTTTAGCTCTGAATCTGGTGGCTGCTACTCATGTTGCTCTGATCCTCTTCTGGGCTCTGTTCTATGTGAACTGGGATACTCCATGGTCTACGAAACCTGAAGTCCCTGTGGCCCGAAGGCCATTGATGACCCGATGGCCCTGGAGACCCGTAGGCCCAAACCGGTGGCCCGAAGGCCCAAATAAGGTGAATAGTTCTGGCTTCTATAGTATCGAATAGTAGCTTCTACAGTGACTGCTACAGTACTGCTATAGTTGATGCTACAGTACCTGGAAATTCGCCTCCACCCGATTTTGAACCCGGGTCTCATGGATGCCAATCAGGAGCCCTTACCACTCGGGTACGGGCTCGTTGGCCATTATCATCCATCCAAGATCTGAGTTCCTTAGACATATCCAACTTCAATTCAAGTTGGTATGCATTCTAATAAGCAGGGTCATTCTCAGGATCACTCTCAGAGCTATCTGAGTCCGATGAATTTGAGGAGGTAGATGAATGCTCTTCAGTTATGGGTTGTAGGGGAGCACCATTTTCGGGGGCGATGGAGGATCAAAATCTTCCTTTTTAGAGGGATCCATATACCTTGTAACAATAGTTATTTCTAGTTGGTTATAGTCTCTATGTTTTCTAGTTTTTCTTGGATTAGGGGTAATGAATCCATCAGCATCAACCATTGATTTTTTCCCCTTTTTGGATCTTGAGCTTAAATAGGCTACCTCAATCTGATTAGGCTGATCATCAGCCCGCCATAAGGAGTCTTTAGAATCAGAAGAATCATTTTGATCCTTATTTTGTGTATCATACACTTCAAGGTGCTTCTCTTATACTTCTATCAAGGGTGTAGGATCCATATTTGGGTTATTGGAAGTGTTTGATGAATGAATAAGTCCTGATGTGTCCATAGTTTCAATAGGGTGGGATATATAAGGTTCACCCTTTTCTATAGGGGTGTCATCCTTATCCTCATGGTTGTGCTTAATGTATTTGGATATTGATGTGTAGAGACCTGAAGCTTGATGTACATGGACATTACATTACTTTTGCAGAATACTTAGTACATAACAAAAACACAAACAAGGACCGTAATAGTTTAGTGTCTTTGGAAACTCGGAATATAATCTTCTAATCGTGGTGAAAGATCATCAAAATCTCCCATAAAGATCTTATTTTTTTTAAACCTAAATCCTTTATTTATATCCTGGGGAAAATAAAACAGAAAAGGGTGAGCTCAAATGCTCAGTAAGGGTAAACAAAATAAATATCAATCACATCATATTCATAAGAACATATCTTTTGGAAATCTTAACCTGCAAAAGAGATCATAATTTCATAACATGGGATAAATCATAGTAGTGAAATGTAATCCCAATAATCATAACTTAAAACATGCAACTTTGTGGCATACACACATAATCATAGAGAATCATTTCTTATTAGTCAAGACTCATTGCCAAGACTATCTTAGTGGGCAAAGTCCCTTTCTGAACCGAGTTCACTCCTTGTTTCAGTCCTGTTTCACTGAACCGGTATAACCTACCGTTCCAGCCATTTCTATCTCCTGAGAAATAAAATCTTTACCCAATGCATTGGAGGGATATATAGGTCCCACCCATCTCATAATGATGCCATTCTTATGTGTGCCACAAAATCATAAACCATACATCATAGCATAACCCATGTAATAAAAATGGGAATCTTAAACATCATGACATCATAAAACAATTCATATAAGATAAAGGAATTCATAAAAATAATTCCATCACAACATAGACAAATCAATGTAATAATAGGGATAGAAACAGAACCCTTTATTATCTTAGATGGAAAATAATTTTGATAAAACACTTGAACTCCATTATTGAGGAGAGGGGCTCCTTTGGAAAACTAAAACTATTATTTTATTATATAGTCATATTCGGTTTTAAATATCTAAAAATTGATTTATTTCAAAGATAAGGTGGGGATGGGTCTAAATCCTCTCATCCAATAGAATTTAGACAAGTTTAGGTTCCTATTTTAACCTAATCGTTTAGATTTAACATTAAGTTAAATAATTTTACTTTTACCGTGTCTTCTTGTGTTATTACACTATAAGGTTAATAAACTTACTATAACAAGACAAAAGAACCCCAAGTTGTTTATTATTAATATATATAACCTTATCTAATTCATTTGTCCTAACCTTAGATTTTTAGGAATAAAATAACAATTAATAATATAATTTTTGTTTTAAAAACTATTTTATGTCAATTTTGACACTATTTGGTAATTGATTTTTTTTAAACTCATAACAGAATGATTAGTTCGAAAAAAGTTAATAATGTAAATACTAACATGTCATATTAACCTATAAAATTAATGGAATTCATAAAAATTCTCAAATTACATTTATTTGGGTATTTATAACATCAATTATGTCAATATTTCATTAATAAGATAATTACTGCATCATCGTTGTGTCAAACATAAATTACATTATTTAATGTCTAAAAATTAGAAATAAAATATCATTATGTAGGAAATATTTTTATCTTTCTAATGAATATTTATAGTCAAATTTATATTATGTATAACCCTATATTAAAACTGATTTACTTACTAAACTTTGATTTGAACTATTTTAACCCTTCTTTAAATAAATTAATAATAAATGTCCTAATCTAATCCAAGTGGGATTAAATGGTCATATTTTATTCCTAAGGTTTTTTTTGGTCGAATTACACTTATCCAATAGAATTAGGACATGTGTTAAGGTAATAATAATATCATTTTTACCCTTAATTACCCTATTTACTTTTAACCGTGGTAAAAAAAAGTCAAAAGTTACTATTCACCAAAAATTATTTTCATCTCATTGAACCACATTTTAGTCCTTGATATTAACCGTATCTCTCGGATTTTCGAAGTTCCACTCACAGAAGCGGTAAAATTAAGTTTTATGAAAAATTCAGTTTTTTTAACTACCACTTAGTGGTTTCACTATTCATCAAAAAATGAAAGTTTCCAGAAAAATACAAAAAATTAGGCCTAAGCTATATTTGATATTATGAATTAAAAAATGATGTCTATTTTACCAAATTCAAAACATATCAGTTACATTAATTAATTTAAAAATTAATTCTCGTCGTCAAAACAAATAGCGTGTTTTTAAGAGATAATAACTATCAAAAGATTGACACTTGTTTATGTCTGGTTTAAATGTAAAATTACATCCAATGACCAACATTGTATTAAATTGTAAAAATATATTCTAAATATACTTTAAAATCACTCAAATTAATAATTTATCACTATTAATTATTCTGATTAAAAAAGTTTTTTTTAATTAAAATTTAGTAATTTTAACTATTCATCAGAATATGAAAGTTATCTGAAAAGTACCAAAATTTCACCCTAAGATAATTTCAATATTCCGAATCCAAAAATTAAGTCCATTTTGAGAGATAAAATTTATAAAATTTCAAAAACTGGGTATTACTATTCATAACTTCTAGTTCATAATAATATTATAATAATATCTCGTTTAGTGAAACTCGGTATTGCGTACTACACACGCGATCGAGGAAGGTCACGATTGCGTGTAATGAAAGGCAAGTCAAGGATGCGTGTTGTGAAATCTCCTTTTTGTGTAGCGTACAACACAAGACATCAATAAAATTAAAAAGAATATATTTTATAAAATCACGGGGTGTTACATGATGTCTCAGTGATAGGTCATGGGACATCAATAGGGTTAGTGGGTTTAGTGTTAGCAGCAGGCCTTAATGTTTGAGAATCAATGCTCTTTTTTGAAGCAGTCTTTTCCCCCCCAAAGTGACATAAGACGAGGTGGGGGAGGTTCAAACCATTGAGCCTCACATTCGGTCATCATATGACCAATTCTACAGCATCTTTTATAGTATGCTGGAACATTATCAAAGACAAAATCTTGTATAAATCCATAATCTCCATTTTGAATCCAGAAACAAGATGGAATCTCATGAGAAATGTTGACTTAAATACATATCCTAGCAACAGAAGGTCTAGACAGATTCAAGGTAGCAGAATCTAGCCTAATTGGAAGTCCAAAGAGGCCAGCAATTGGAAAAAGAGCATGTTACTTGAATAGATGAAGAGGTAAAGTAGGGAACCCAATCCAGATAGGCACAATGGGAGGTTCAACACCAATTTCAAAGTCTAGAGTCCACTTGAAAACCTTCATAGAGGACCCTCCAAAGGACCAAGTACCTCATGTCTAGAACCGATAAAAATCATTTTCTGAAGAATAACGAAACAAAACATATCGTGAATTCAATAAACCGATACAAAAATCTATGAATCCAATGTTTTCCAGGGTTTTGTGTAGAAAAATGAGTGAAGGATGATGCTTGACAAAACTTCCAACAAGAAAAAATTGAAGATAAGAAGAAAGTTTGTGTACCTCATCTTTCGAGAATGAAATCGCTGATAGACCTCTATGTCTACGTGTTTTTGGAGCAATATTATCAGAGGCCTTTGATTCATCGTGAGGAACTCTACCCACGACTACTTCTGCGAATGATCTAGCATCAAGGGTCCTTGGATCTGCGATGCTAGGGTTTTCCCTCTGGTCACCCGTGAGTGTCATTCTCCCTAAAATATCCTCCCGAAAGTGATATTCGTGAAAATTAATGTCAACAAAAAAGTGAATTTTAGATGAAAATTACTTAGGTGCAGTAGGAGGAGAATAATCAAGTTATTCTAAGAAGCTCACAAACTCATGCACAAAAAAGTTTATTATCAAGTTGGTGCAAATAAGTAGGGGAAAATATGGTGTCCACATTTGTAAAAAAATCCAAAAACTCCTCCAACACATTTTTAATAGATTTAAAAGACTCAATTTCAACTTCATACTGAATAGGGTTGAATCCAAACTTATCCATAGCTCAAACACTTTCACTTTCATCAGTGAAGGTACTAGAAGTAGAATGACTTCCCTCATGTTGTCAGAACATGAAGAAGCTTCATTGTTGGGAACTTGGGAGGGTAGAATATCCCAAAACTTTTGAGAAAATATATAAGTGAGATAACTTGGAGTGGAAAGGATTTTTTCATGGTTTTGATTAAAGTATCTCCTAATTTGGTTTTCAATTCTTCCCAACTTTTTTAGCTCCTTTGTTGATTCAGATTCAAAAACAAATCTTGAAAATGTTCACTAATAGATTTAGTGATTAAATAATCAAAGGGACGATGATTTTACCTTCTTATCTCAGCTTTAAAAACCTCATCAGCCACATATATCAACTTACAACTCACCTCAAGTGGATACTCTTTGTAGAATTGAAATACCTCTTGATCCTCTCCAATCTGAAGGGTCATATTATCCTTATAAATATAAATGATATCCCTAATAGTGTCAAATAATGACCTTCCAATAATGAGTGGAACTGTAGGATCACACTCCATTTGAAGAATCGGGAATTCAATGATCAAGAAAGGTTTCCCTATTTCAACTAACAAACCATCTACCCTCCCATAAGGGTAGGAAAGTGACCTATCAGCAAACTATAGGGTAACTAAAGTTGGTTTCAACTGTTTAAGGCCCAAATTTTCATATATGGGATATATCGTCATATTTATTCTATCTCTTGGATCACATAATCACTTAATCTCCTCACTTTGACCAATTTTACAAGAAATGATAAAGTTTACCAGGTCTTTTAGTTTGGGAGGAATATTTTTTTAGAAATTTTCACTACACTCAACATTAAATCTCGCTTTTGATCTCTCACCCTAATCCCCCCTGTTAGCTAAGAACCTATTAAGATATTTTAGGTATATATGGATTTTGATCAAAGCTTTCACAAATGGTATGTTGACATTAAATCTCATAAACATCTAAAAGAACTTGAGATAAATAGGTACACTAGTGTTTTTCATCCTTTGTGAAAAAGGTATGGGAGGGGATAATTCTTCAAAACATATGGGTTAGCCTTCACATCCTCAAAACTTACCTCCTTCTTTTCCTCTTTTATCAACTCCCACTTCATTTTTCTTTGTTCTTTGGTTTTCTCATGTGACTCGTTATCAATTTTCTAAGTTTCTATAGGTTTGTCCAAATTTATAGATTTAGGTTTTCTAGTTTTTGAGTTCAAGATTCAGCTTGAACATCAATTTTCTCATCCTAGACAAAGTCAAATATTTTGTGCCTAACCTCAGTAGTGGTGTTCCTGGGATAGAATTTGGACACAAAATCATTAAACAGGTCATCCCAAGTGTCAGATATTTCCTCATCGAGGTTTTGGAACCAATTCCTAACCCCCCCCCCCCCCCTTAAGACAAAATGGAAACACTCTCAACATCAATTCATCTTCACTCAAACCTCATAGTTGTAATGTTGGACAGACCCATAAAAATATCTAATGAACTCAAGTGAGTCCTCTACCAGAATACCATTGAATGATGTGATTTGGGAGAGATGAGACTGCTTAATCTCATAATTACTAGACTTAGTGGACAATCCGAAGAAAGATGGATTGCATGACACTCTAGGGATTTGGAATTCCATGAGTCTAGGGGTATACACTAGGGGCTGTGGCACATTAAGATATTGATTCTTAGTTAAGTTTTTCAGATCTTCCATTTCATTTTTTGTGTTTTTAATATTTTTTGGATTTTATCTTTTCTTCATTTTTTAGATTTTTTATACTTAATTTTTTTCTGTTTTTTTACTTGGTCGCACGTGCCTTCCCTGGCAATGGTGCCAAAATTTGACCACTCCCGTCGTTGAGTAAGTGAAAATTTAATATTTATAGAACCTAATTAATACTAGTATTGTGGAAAGACAAGTGTCGAACCATAGGAAAGGACTAATGTTGTGCAGACCAAATCCTCAATAAAAAAATAAAAAAGTAAAAACAAAACTAAAAGAAAATAGGAAAAACAGAATACAGTGGTCGAAAATGGGGGGAGATGGTGTGATGCAGTGATCTAGAACAAGAGGCAGTAAATGATGGAGTTAGGAAAATTTAAATAGAAATGTTTGATTTAAATGTCACTACTTTTGAATGAGACCAATCACAGAGGTTATGCAGTTATGTGCTGAGGAGTGAAATGTCTAACTATTGTTAGATAAGTCACCCTCGCCAGTGATCTCCCATGGTGATTTTTATTTCTAACATTACCCAAGATAGTGATACTTCATCATGGAGAAAATCTTACCACAAAATTTTCTAGTTAGTAATTCAGTTGTAGTTTCCAAGGAAAAATTATACTCTACCCCTCACTTCTTAGTGCTTGAGGTAGAGTATAAAGATGCTCACTAGGAAGAGAAAAAGAAATCACTGAAATGAAAACCTCAACCCTCTTGTGATTGATCTAGTAGCAAGAATAGATGAATTGATAGCAATTCAATCCATCAAATCCAACCACCATAAAATACTTAGCAATTCATTAAACCATAAAAAGTAGACATAAAATTCATTAAAACATCTCAGTGTAGCAAAAATAGAGTAAAGAAATAGAACAAGTCCTCATACTTCGATGCTCTACCCCTACTCTAATGTCCTACTTATGCTCAGTTGCATGTCTGCTCTGTTCTATATCTCAGTGGATCAAGATGGTGGAATGGATGATCAAAGTGAGGTTGCATGGATTTGGGATCATTCCCTAGAAATAGTGATCGAGAAGAGTCGATGGGTGGAGGATGAGGTCTGGAAGGATGGTATGGAATGATTGAGATGGATTCAAATAGAATTTTTTGTGTTGGTTGAATGAGTGGATGCCCCCCCCCCCGTAAAATTTTGGATCTCCCACAGGCTAGAATTGTGTGTCTTTATGTGGAATGATCTCCCCTACCCATGACAGAATGCCCCAGACGATTCTTGAATCTCCTTCTCAACTGAATGCTTCATGACTTGTTTCATGCAGCATGCCTCACCTGCGTTATCCCTCCTAAAAGAATCGAATGAAAAGCGAAAAATAAAAAATAAAAAAAGTTATCTCCAAGAAAAATCATAAAACAAATTAAATTATACAAGAATTAAATAAATAAATAGATAAGGAAGAGAATTATTATATTTATACAGTGAACATTAATAGAACTATAAATTAAAACAACAATATACAAAAGTATTTAAAGTATTATTATAAAGATGTAAATAATTATTTAAATCTGTATTTATTAATATACATATTAAACATAAAAATACCTAATATTATTATTACTGAAATTATTAGAAAAATAATTAAAATAATGGTTACCTATTAATAATTATTAATAAATATAAAAAGTAATTTTATTAAATAATATGTATAACAATATATATATATATACCATGTCTATACTTGTTAATATATACATAAATATAATATTTATTATTATTATTATTATATATGTAATTATATATATTATATTTAAAAAATAAAAGAATAGGGTTGAAGAGGTGACGGAGAAATGCGAGAATAGGAGGGAAGGGGGAAAGAGGTTCTGCATGGGAAAAAGAGGAGACGGCAGTGCCAGATGAGAGCTTGGGGTAGGGGCTGGTGTGTTGGTTTGGCCGAGCCTTGGAGGAAAGGGGTATGTGGCAGTAGAGATGGGAAGACCGTGTAGAGTAGTGCCAAGTAGTAGTAGTTTAGCATGTTCAGTGACCTAGCTGTGGATGGGAGTGGAGCAGGGGATGGCGCTGATGGCTGGTGGAAAAGAGTGGTTCAGAAATTTCAGTGGGTGTGACCTTTAACAGGTGCGGCGATGTGGTGATGGTGCAGTCTGATGAGGCGGGGTTGCAGAATTGCAGATCAGGTTTTCGGATTTGCGGGTTCAATAATTCAATTTTGATACCCCTCTGTATTTTTGGGTATTTCATCAATTGGTGGTTCATAAAAAGTGAAATTCATGACTTTAAAAATAGAGGCACAAAATCTGGTCTGGATTTTCATGGAATGAGTTCGAAGAAGGTCCTTCCAAGTTTCAAAAATCACACTGGAAATCAAAGACAACATAGATTCATCCACTGTTAAAGATGTCATGCCTCCTATATGAAATGACACTGGTATATTTCAATTCTAATTTAGGGGTCAATTCAAAAAGTGATGACATGTTAGATAAAATTTGAATTAAAACCTTAACCAAAGGCACCTTCAATTCTAACGTTCTTCTAGGTTCCAAAAATCAAAGAACAATTTTTTTGAATCACTTCATTGATACAACTCAAATGATATTTAATTAATTCAAGTATTCCATTCAACATTTTGGTTTAAAATTCACCTTACCTAAATGAGTTCATTTCTGATAGGGAACTTTTTTTTAATTTTTCCCATCCATATTTCATGTGCAAGGAAATGTGTATAACACTTATTGAAAGTGAAATTGGATTTTGTTTATTAATAGAAATGAACCAAGTGAACCTTCCTTAGAGACTCACAGTGGGCTCCCATTATCTTATTTTACTCTAGTTATAAAAGGCTTAAATAATTATTATTTTATTAGGTTCAATTAGGGTATTTTTTTAATTAAAATAGGAGTCCCCTATGATCCAGTTAAAATTTCCAGTTTTCTAAAGTCATGATCTAAATTCCACAAAAATCTATCATATATCACTCTCTTCCTAAGTTACTAAACATTAAATTCATAAGGACATTATGCTAATTCACTCAGTAATAATATATCCTCAATAGCTTCAGACTCGATGAAACCCTTAACTTCCAATAGGTTGGTATCCACTAGGCACGAGATAATTTATGTGTAATTTAAAGCCATGTGACCATCAATTTGCGAAATAAAAATTGAAAATTTTTGAAAGAATTTTGAAAAAAAACTGACCATTTTTTTAAAAAATTCCATGGTGATTTTGAAGTGGGAAGAAAGACCCCTCTCCTCCCACACTTAAAACTCAACATTGTCCCAAATATTGATTCACAAGGTCGGGGACAACTAAGTTCCAAAGGAGATGAGTAATTCATGACTTAAAATATTGATGGGGGGTAGCTGTGAAGTTCAAAAAATTTCTTTCCCACACACGAAAATAAAAAGATGATAAAAAAATAATATAAAAAAGAACCCCACCAGCCAACACCAACAAATCAAGCACAATGTTTTTTTGGAAAGTTCATGTTGTTGAATTTTAATGTCAGAAAAATGATTTCTCAAATAAATTCATTAAGTAGCATGATAAGCAATGGTTTTTACCATAAATAGTTGAATGAAGGTGAATGCAGTGGGTTCAAACAGTTTTTACAATTCAGTTTATTAAAATTTGCAACTCACTAAATTTCAGTAAGCCAAGAACCCAAGAAGAAAAAAAATTTAATTTTACAAATACTCAGAGGGGACTCCCCCACACTTATCAACTTGAAACACAAATAAAAAATTATCAGAAAAATAAACACAGAAAATGCAGATAAACACTTCCCTAAATGTGAAAGCTCCTCAATTGTTTTAATGCCTCCCTTTATTTTCTTTGTGCTGAGACTTTAGATTCTCCATTATAGAACCTATGAGATGTATACCATTTAATATTAGTATTCACGAAAAAAAATTGAAAATAAAATACAACCAATTATTGAGTTAGAGAGTGATATCCTGTGAAATTTTGACTAATAGCTTCCTTTTAACATGGATGTTCCAAAGGAGTATGCCACTAGTAAAAAAATCGCATAGCTAACCAAGACAACCTACACCGCATGAAAACTAGTAATAATCAACCAAAACCCATCAATCAATACAAAAATTTATCAATGACATTCAGTAATTATTTGTCACCAAATCAGGGTGACACACAAACGAACAAGGATCATTTATTCAACTAAAAATTTAAAAGCTAGAAAAATCGGAAAACCATGGGTTGCATCCCATGAAGTGATGGGTTTAAAGTGCCCATTTAGACTTTATTTTCCTAAACAAAGTTCTAACAATTATCATTCGACGGGTATGATTCAACAGTATTTGACCCCTCGGTGTTTCTTTTGGAAAATTCAGTAAGTTCACAAAACACCTCATGAAACTCAGCAACATGAAGAAGTCTTTTCAAAAAATCTAGAACTCGAGGACTAATCCTCCTTCCACCAGTATCTTTAAAACTCAAGACATCACTTAGATAATATGGTAGAGTAAGAAAAAGATCATCAAAAATTTTAAGGTGATCAAGCACCCTCAGAAAAGGCTCCTTTAATTTCTCCTCCACACTTATGTCATTAACAGGTTTGTAAGAATAAATTTTTTTTTGGTGAAGGTGGTTCACTCTCAACAAAAAAGTGAATTTCAGATGAAACTTAGGTGTAGCAGTGGGATAAGAATAAATTTGTTCTAAGAATATCTCAAGCTAATGGAAAAAAAATTTATCATTCAGTTGGTGCAAAGAAGCAGGGGAAGACCTGCTATCCATATTTGGTAAAAATTCCAACAACTCCTCCAGTTCATTCTTAATAGATTCTGAAGGTTCAATTTAAACTTTAGGATGAATAGGGTAGACTCTAAACTTATCCACAACACTAACACTTTCACTTTCATCAGTCAAGGTACTAGAAGTAGAATGAACTCCCTCATGTTGTACAAAACATGAAGCAACATCACGGTTTAGAACTTGGGTGGATAGAAGATCCTGAACAGTTTGAGAAAAGATATTGGTGAGATATCTTGGAGTGGAAAGGATTACTTAATTTTTTTTGGGAAATCTATTTCTTGATTTGGTTTTCAATTCTTTCCAACCTTTCCAACACCATTTTGTATTCAGATTAAAAAAAATTCTTGAAAATTTTTACTAAAAGATTCAGTGATTAAATCAACAAAAGGATGATGATTTTTCATTCTCATCTCATCTCTAAAACCCTAATCAACCAAATTTATCAACTTAAAACTCACTTTAAGTGGATACTCTTTGTAGAATTGAAATACCTATTGGTCCTTTCTAGCCTAAAGGGTTAGCTTACCCTTTGAAACATCAATGATATCCCCAGTAGTGGCCAAGAATGGCCTTCCAAGAATAATTGGAATAGTGTTAGCACACTCCCTTTGAAGAATCAGGATGTCAGTGGGCAAGGAATGTTTATGTACATCAACTAACAAATCATCTACCCTATAAGGGATGTAAAGTGACATGTCATCTAGCTATAGATTAAAAGAAGTTTGTTCCAACTTCTTAAGGCCCAAATTTTCATACAAAGGATAGAGAATCATATTTATGCTGACTCCAATATCAAAAAAGAACTTAATCTCTTTACTTTGACTGATTTTACAATAAATGATAAACATGCTTGGGTATTTCAGTTTGGGAGGAATATTTTTTGGGATAATTGCGCTACACTCCACAGTATCATTGTTGATCTCTCACCCCAATCCCTCTTTTTATCTAAGAACCTATAAATATATTTTAGGTATGAAGGGATTTTTTTCAAATATTCCACAAAGGGCATGTTGCCATTAAATCTCCCTAAAATATGAATACAATTGAGATAATCAGGTTCACTGGTGTTTTTTAGCCTTTGTGGAAAAGGGATGAGAGGGGATAATTATTCAAAATAGGTGGGTTAGCCTTCTTATCCTCAAAACATACCTTCTTATTTTCATATTTTACTAACTCCCACTCCATTTTTATTTGTTCTTGGGTTTTCTCATGTGACTGGTTATCACTTTTATCAGTTTCTCCAAGTCTATCCAAATTTCTAGTTTTAGGTTTTTCTAGTTTTTGGGCTCCAGATTCATCTTGAACATCAATTTCCTCTTGCCTAGGTTGTTCCCTAGTTGGTTATTGAAGTTTTAGGCATGATCGGGTATTTACTGTAATGGAATTTTCTCTTGTTTTCGATTCTGTTGTACTAGGCAGCTTTCTCTTTTCCTCGCTACCTTGATCTCTAGCCAATTGACCCATTTGAAGTTCAAAATTGTGAATCTTGGAATTTGTATCCTTCTTCAGTGAGCTGATATCACCCAACACTAGTTACAACATCCCCTAGAACTCCCCTTGATAATTGGATGACTCACCCCCATATTGGTTTTGGAAAAACTATTTAGACTATGGGTAGGGGTTGTTTCATCACACCTTTTTTCTTTTGATGATAATTTTAGTTGATTTTTGTAGCACAAGGTATATTGATTTGGGAATTGATCATTTACCACTTGGTTCATACATCTAAATTCCACAAACTGGGCACTCACATCACATGAAACAGGGAGATCAAAGTTTGGAAAAAAATTGACAGTGACCGAACATTCCACAATGACACACTGCTCCCTAAGAACCATATCATCAACAACAGAATCTTGGGGGTTTGTCTCAGTCCTATGAATGGTTCTCTTTCTTGTTCACTTGTGCAGATACTTTTGATCCAACTTATCAAACAGTTTTTTTAAGTTCATCATTTATGGAATAAGAGAAGTCACCCCCACATGATTGATCCCTTAGGTTCTTTTTGTAAGGATTGAGGTCATTGTAAAAGGTATCCATGTGCAGATGGGAACCTAACTGATGGTTAGGACTCTACCTAAGAAGGTCATGGAACCTATCCCATGCTTCATGAAAAATCTCTCCCTCATACCAGATAAAATCAGTGATTTTGTGACTAACCTCAATGGTGGTGTTCTTGGGATAGAATTTGGAAAAAACGTAAAACACCTCATCCCAAGTTTCAAAAATTTCATCATTGAGGTTTTGGAACCAGGTCTTAGCCCTCCTCTTAAGACAGAATGAAAACACTCCCAACCTCATTACCACCTCACTCAAATCTTGGAGTGGTAATTATTGGATAGACCCATATAAATCTCTAATGAACTCAAGTGATTCCTCTGATGGAAGACCATTGAATGATGGGTGTTAGTAGAGATGAGACTGCTTAATCTCGTAATTCATAGAATTAGTGGAAAATATGATACAATAAATATTGCTTGAAACTGTAGGGATTTAGAATTCCTTAAGTCTAGGATTCTTACACTACCACAAATGTGGGCAAGGGAAGTGCTCAAGTTTTATTAGCACTAATCAGAAAGCATTGATAAAAGGGGGGATTTTATCAGCACTGATAAAGGGCCCCCTTTATCAATGCTAATAAAAAGCGCTGATAAAAGGGGACTTTATCAGTGCTCATAATAGTGTTGATAAAAGTTTTTAATAGAAAATATTATTAATTTATATAAAAATATTTTAATTGTATTAAAAAATAATGTTTATATGTATACATTAAATAAAAAAACTCATTTTTATTATGTTTATTATGTTTATTAGTTTTAGTTATATCTTTATTATATATTTATTATATATTTATTATACTATATGTTTATAATATTATATATAAATACTTTTTAATAAAAATATATTCAAATACTTATTAAATATATATAAATTTAAATTAATTTATGTTTCTAAATGAATGTGTCAATTGATACGTAATGGACGTTTATATTCATCTCATGAATATGTTCATTGTTTACGTTAATGTTGGTCATATATATTATTGTACTATACTTGGTGTATTCATTCATTTCTTATATATATGAATCTTTATGTTCTTATAAATACTTAAAATCATGATAAATATATTTAAATAAACAATAAATGTATTTATTATATTTAAAAATATAAATATTTAGTTATATATAATTATAAACTTTTTAAATATATTATATATAATTATAATTACATATAACTATTTAAATATAAATATGTTTAAATAATTATAAAATTACAAAATATTTTATTTAAATGATAAATATATATTTATGAATGCCTTTCGAATATATTTATTTATAAATATATGTCTTTAATGAATATATACACAGACACAAACACACACACACACACATATATATATATATATATGTATAAATACTTATGAAATTAAAAATAAAATTAATACATCAATTTATTGTAGTTTAAATAGTATTTAAATATATATATATATATTTAATTAATTAATTATAATTATTTAAACAGAAATATATATTTATTTAAATATATCATGAAATTATAAAAAATATATAATTAATACATATATATTTAAATAATTATTAAATTATAATAAATATATTAATTATATAAATTTATAAAATTATAAATGTAATAAATATATTGGTTATGATTTTATAATTATGAATAAATAGTATTTTTATCAACGCTAATTAAAAAGCATTGATAAAACATAAATTTATCAATGCTTTTTATTAGCGTAGATAAATGATTCCCCTGATTTTATAAATGAACCCTAACTGTATCCCTTTCCTTCTACACCCCTCAAGCTCTCACAGAAGCCTAACCCTATGCCTCCTTATCCTCCTTCTCTACTGCTCCCTCCTCCTCCTCCTCTATGGTTGTAGTTGTCGACTCGTCATCCTCTCCTTCCTCCTTTGTAGACTCCTCCTCCTTCTCCTCCTCTATCGCTACTACTGCAAACACATCCTCATGATCCTCCACCATCATTTCCACCTCTTGCTACTCCTTTACTTCCATTATCGCCTCCTTCTCCTCCTCCGCCATCACTGTCACCGTCGCTGCCTCTGCTACTGACTTCGCTGCCTCTTCAGTCACTGCTACTTCCAGTAAGGGTACTATCCCTTCTAGAGTAACTTCACTTATTCTTCTTCTTCTTGAAATAATAATAGTCACTGATATTTGGTTGTTCTCTTGGTTTGGTTTTCCTATATTTTTTTCATATTTATTCTCAATGTTTTGTGATATGATAGTGTGGTATTTTGATCCATATTGAGTCTATAGGTGATTTTGGGGTCACTTTGATATTGCAGGGTGAAAATGGGAAAAGATACCAAGTTTCAGGGTTACCTTGCATGGTCTATAAAACTATGTAGACCCCATTCATTTGGGTCTATAACCATCACAATGGTTTTTTCATGGTTATTTAATGGTTATATAACCCAAGTTCTCAAACCTTGCACAATTATTCTTCCCCATATATTTGTAGTTTTGGATCCGTTTCATTTTTCATGAATCTATACAGTTCCTACCATTGGTGTGTGGTTGATTAAGGGAGTTTTGTGGTGGGTTTACATTGTTGGGTGATGTTTAAATTAATTATTCCGGATTTTTTTTGTGGTCTTGTGTTTTGAAAGGTTGGTTTTATGTTATAGAAAATTTTGTTTTTTGGATGAAAAAGTTGATTTTTGTGTTCATAAAATGTTTTGAAATGGTAGTATTTGAATTTATTTTGAATTAGGATATTTTTTTGAATATAATTTTTTTAATGTGTCTTGGTTTTTAAAAAACTAGGCATAATGGTCTCTTAATAAGAGAAATTTTTATTATCTTAAAGTTTATAAAAAGTGTTCGATTTCATTATGGATATTTAAAAAGAAATTATAATTGATAAAAATGTTTTTGAAATGATTTTAATTTATTAAAATAATTAGAAGTTAAAGTGGGGTTTTTTTAAGTTAAATGAAATATTTTCAAATCAAGTGTTTTCTTGGTGTGAAATGATTCCTTAGACTCCTTTTAAATGTGACAATCTTAATGAAATTGATTTTTGTGGGTGATCAAATTTTAGTGAAGAATTTTTACAAGGGGTTGGATTGTTTTCAAAGAGTGTGTGTCTTTAAAAATAATTAGCATGTAACTTTTATAGAATGGGTGTTGTTTAAATAAGAGTGAATATATTTAAAGACTTTTTTATGTTTTGGGATCAATTAATTTTGTGTATTTGATTTATTTACTTGGTGTGAATTAAGATTCATTGTTTTATCTTCTGAAACATGAATGGGATAAATTCATATTTCCTATGTGGTATTTTATCCTCTTATAAAGTTCTTCATAAGATGTCAAGAAACATCCCCTAAGGTGAATTATTTTCATGAATAGGTATATCTATTTGGGTTGTGGGATATACCCAAACTTCAGATGGGGTGGTGAATCCAGATAATCCTTTTCTTTAGGGTTTCTAAAATTTACGTCATTCCTTCAATGGTAAATAATGTCCTCTTAAGGTTGTGAAGTGGTTAGGTTATTTTCTAGAATCCCTTGAGTTGAATTACCCAAAGTGTTCTGGGGTGGTTGTTTATTTTGGAATCTGTGCTTGTTGATTTGGAATGTCTTGAGGCTTTGAGGTAAATTTTATTTTATTGATTCCTTGTTGTCTTTTGGTTCCTCTTATGTGAGGGTTTGTTTAAAGAGGTTGTGAATATTCTTCATTGTTTTATGAATCATTGTTTTTTATCTTCTAGGGTTCACCATGAGATAGTTCTCTCGTGATGTGATGTCCTAGATCGCCCATTTCCTTCAATTTTGTGACCCAATGTTATATTCACTGCATAAGGTCATGGTAGGAACTACATAAGGGTAGAATATAATTAAAAATACTTCATATGGGTTACCCATGAATAAAAAATTATTTTTATGGGTTTCATTAAAGTTTTTAAGAGTACATAGGGTCTACATATGGATTCGAGGGAGCTATAGAAGATACCCACTCATAAATATGGAATGCCTCAATTATGTTGGGAAATAATACACTTATGAAATTTAATCCATATAATCCATGATCGATGTGGGAAATAGGTAGTATATGAAAATTACCTATGTTATAAAAGAGCTTAGAAGGATCAAATGTGTTGGGGTTGGAATGACATATTGGCCAATAGAGGAATCCAAAAAAATTAGGAGGTTGGTTTGGGAAATAAACCACATGAATGACTTGATTTACTGGTATGTATTGTTACTTGAAGGGGTAGGCCGAGGGAATTTTAATTCTAGTATAACTAAGGTGAGTGTAAAAATTAATCCATCATTAATTGAGAACATCATGTGTTGTGTTAATATAAGCGAGGGTTAAACCTTTAGAGAGGATCACTATGAGAGTGTTAAGAATAGGGAGGGAACCCAATAAAGTGGGATCTAACATAATGTATCAAGTATGTTTGTGAAGTTACGACTGAAGTTTGTATAGTTTAACATAATGTATAAAGAGTCTCTCTTTGGATTCATGTCTTTATGAAAAAGCCTAAGTTGATCTTTTAAAATGATTCAAGTGTTTTAAAATGTTTCTTAAAAAATTATATGTGTTCAACATACCCTTTTTAGTTTTAAATATATTTTAAATGGTTTAAAAAATGAATTGGGGTTTTGAAAAAGGATGTTTGGAACTAATTGGTTTATTTTAAAAGACTGTGTTATTTTAAAGTGGAATATGTGTAAATGCTTGGTTTTTTAATGGGATTTCAACAGTGATTTTTTAATGGGATTTAAACTATTAATTTCAAAGAGTATTATTTTTTATAAATAGTTTTTTTAATTGGATTTAAACTATGTAAATGATTTGTCTAAATTATCTCTTTGTTATTCTATAAATAGAATTAAAAAAAGTGTGTTATTTTAGACTTGGTTAATTTTTATATCAATATTTTGTTTGTTTATTTTGTTAGATATTAATATACCTGAATAAAATAGGATAGATATGAATAAAGAATGTATGGATGTCAATTTTCTGATGAAAGAGTATGAAGATGGAGTTAAAGAGTTCATCAAGTTTATAAAATGTCATGAATATGATCATTGTCAAATCCTTTGTCTGTGTTTACATTTTTTTTATTCAAGAAAAGTTAGTCTAGAGGGATTAGAAGAACACTTGATCTGTCATGGAATAGATCGAAACTATAAATGTTGAAATAAACACTAGTAAAAAGATAATATAGCTAGTGACTGGGATAAAACGATGTTTTATGGATCATTTGAAATGATTACAAGTGTGGAAAATAAAGAAGACAGTATTGAGGATGTAATTACATATGTGAATGATGATAAAGATCATATTAAGGAAATGACAAGGATAATTGAAGTTGAACATTATTATTTCTCAAAATTTTTTGAGGAGTTAAAGAGTTTTGAAAATACGACATTGTATGATGGTTGCATTAAATATATATCATTCCCATCGGTACTTAAGTTTTATACTTTGAAATCAGGTAATGGATGGAATGACGCAAGTTTTACATAATTACTTGATCTTTGGAATGACATGCTCCCAAAATATAATAAGCTCTCAAGCTGAACATATGACTCTAAACGATTGCCATGCTCTATGGGTGTGATCTCTGAAAGAATAAACTCCTTACTGATTGAATGTATACTATTTCTCAAGGACCAAAAATAACTTAGAGAGTGCTCAATGTTTGGTTCTTCTCAATATAAGAAAGATGAATCTGGTCCTATGAATGTTTCATGGTAGTTTCCAATCATTCCAAGGTTTAGGTGCCTATATGGAAGTGAGGAGAAGATAAGTCAATGGGAATGGCACACAGACAAAATAAATAAAAGTGGAAAACTACGGAGAATACTCTTTTTAGTGGAATAGAATTGATCATGAGTATCCTGACTTTGGAAACGAGTTGAGAAAACTTCATCTTGCGTTATCTAAAGATGGAGTGAATCCTTTTGGTTTTCAAACCATCACTCACAGTACATGGACTGTTATGTTGGTAAATTATAACTTTCCACTATGGTTATGCATGAAACAAAAAAAACATCATGTTATCTATTCTTATATCAGGACAAAACAATCGGGTAATGATATTGATGCTTATTTGGCTACACTGGTTGAGGATTTGAAATTATTGTGGGATTCAGGTATTACAATGTATGATTCTTACAAAAATGAAGATTTCATATTGAGATCCGTGTTGTACAGGATGATAAAAAACTTTCCTACTTATAGAAAATTTTCGGGATATAACATTAAAGGAAATCTTGGGTTTCATGTCTGCGAAAAAGGTACATGATCAATTAGGTTGAAACATTCATTGAAGACTGTGTTTTTAGGACATCACAGATTTCTACCCTGACGACATAAGTATCGATCTTGGACAACATCATTCAATGAAAGTTCAGAAGAAATTATAGCATAGTATCCACTAATAGGTTATCAACTGTTTGAGAAAGTTAAAGATGTGGGCACTGCTTTTGGTAAAACATTTTTAAAAAACCTTACAAAAAATAGGTTGGAAAAATAAATCAGTTTTTAATTACCATATTGGAATTGTCTGTAAATTTGACATTTTCTTTATTTTTTTCATGTTGAAAAAATTTATGTGACAGTGTCATCGACACGTTTGTAAATTCACGCATAAAAACAAAGGAAGTAATTAAGTCTAGTTTGGACATGGTTGGCATGGGATTACGAGAAGAGTTTTCACCAGTGAAGGGTGAAAAAAACATTTCTTCCTCTTGATGATTACACTCTTTCTAGGTGAGAGAGATATTAGTTTTTCATCTTCTTGAATGATGTAAAGGTTCTATAGAGGTATTAATTGAATATCAAGAATGTCATTTCAATGCACGATTTAAAGTTAAAAGCTCTAAAATCACATGAATTCCATGTTTTGATGCAAGATCTAATTCCTATATCTTTACGTTGCATTTTTTCCAAGAATTTTAATCACACATTAATGAAGATATACTTCTTCTTCGAATCTATATATAGAAAAGTTACAAAACCTATAAAAATTTTGACTATGTAAAAATAAATTGTTGTCATATTATGTGAATTAGAAATATTTTTCCTGTTGACATTATTTGAAATTATAGTTCATTTAATGGTTCACTTGGTGAGAGAGATTCAGCTATGTGGCATGTTCACTATAGATGGATGTACCCCATTTAATGGTATATGAATATTTTGGAAGGGTATGTCAAAAATTGAAGTCACCCAGAGGGTTGTACTGCAGAGTGATATATTGTTGAGTAAGACATTGAATTATGTACCGAATACTTTTCTGGTGTGCAAAGCATTGGTCTAACGAAATCTCATCACACTGGGTGACTTATGTGTGAAGGAATTTTTATAAAGGAGGTTGTCATAATCAATATTACAGATCAGGAGTAGGCCCACCTTTACTTTTTTTATAACAGTTTATACGTTGACCTATATGTTGAAACCCACAAAGAAACTATTAGGCATTTGAATCCATCAAAGGATGAAAAATGGATGTCAAATAAACATAATCAATAGTTTATGGGATGCTTTAAAGACCATATTTTTAAGGAGTTAGATGAAAATCCAGACTCAATTTCAAAACGACTTCGATGTCTGGCCAAAGAACAAAGTGTGTATGTATTATCTTACAATGATTATATAATTAATGGTTATACATTCTATAATAATGAACATGATGAAGACAGTACCACAAAGAATATTAGAGTTACACTTATGGATGAAGTGATCCAATTTACACGAATATGTTGTACTTTTTAATCATCAAATAAATATGGGAGTTGGATTATACGATATTTTAAGTTCTTATTTATAAATGCAAGTGGGTTGATAATATAAGTGTTTTTAAAATAAATGAGTTGGGATTTTTGAAAGTTGATTTTAGTAAGGAAGGGTACAAAGATGAACCCTTTATAATGACATCATAGGTAGTACATGTATTTTATATTCCAGATCCCGCAAACCAAAACAATTCAATTATTCTGTTATTGACCAAACCCACTGAAGAGTCGGATGAAAATTCAATGGAAGATGGCCCTTTCATTGGGACATCAAAATAATTTCACAGTAGTCCCAGTGTATATGGTGTTTTTTATGTCATAGGAGACCACGCTAATGATATTTGGATAGTTGAAAGAGGGGAAAAATTCATTTAACATTTAAAAAAAGAAAGTTCAATAATTAGGTTATATATTTTTTCTAATTTATATCATGTTACTTTATGTTAATATTTGTTCACTGCTGATTTTATATTGTCAAAATTAAATATTAAATCACTTTTGAAAATAATTACTTCTTCACAAGATGATGCACTCAATCCCCAGTCATAACATGTTTCTCAACCTAATGCTGCTCGTAGTGCAGACAAACAACCAATTTCTCAACCTGTTTCCTTATGTAAATATATGTTCAATGATGATTTTATGTTATCTAAATTAAATATTAAATTAATTCTGTAGATAATGGCATCTGAATGTGATGATGCTCTCAATCCCCTAGCAAAATAGGTTTCTCAACCTGCTGCTACTCGCAATGCAGATGAACAATAGGTTTCTTAACCTATTCTTGCTCCCAATGTAGAGGTACAACCACCATATTCACATGTCGATGCTAGCCCTCTGTAGAAAGAGGAACATATTGATGATAGTGGATCTGAGGAAATTAAATGTAACAAAACACTGACAACGCAGAAAAAATAGGATTGTTGTAGTTTGACAGTATTAGAAAAAATCATTAAGACTAAAGAGAAAGGCATAAAATACGATATTAGATGGAATAAGCATGTCCAATATGTTAACCCCAATAAGGATATGTTCAACAGTTACATTGGAATCATCACTCATCAATGTGTGGGGATTGATGTAACTTCATGGAACCATGTTGTGGCTAATATTAAGACACTGATGTGGGGAGATATTATGGTAACATTATGATATAATTTTTTTAATTTACTAAAAACAAAATAATGAAATATTGAATTAAACTTTATCATCTCTTGTAGAGTGCATTTATAGTAGATGAATCACAAAAAGAATATGTCTTAAGGGTTACTGGAAGGATTCACAGGGGTTTTCACACACTTTTAATGAAATATCATCTTAAAGATGTTGGAGGGAAAATAAAAACACACCCACCTCTTATTTATATACACTTGATAACCCAAGAATTGTGGGATGCATTTACTGGTCATCGTGCGAAGAATTCTTTTCAAGTACATTGTGTCTGGTAATACGTTGTTTGATGGTATGTGTATTCATCACTTTTATTTATAGTGTTTTATTTATGAAACAACAACTGAGTACTGAAAATAAACAACAGGAATCAAAACTAGCATACCCCTACTGTAAAGCAAGGATGGGGTACACATCACTTGAAAAAAATGGTATGTATTTTAAATCTACCATAATAATTTTATGTGAAATAAAACAACACAATAACTATGTTATTTTATTTATATGCATCTTTAAAAGTCCACATCCAAATTCAATTCCATCCCATGCCATGTGCTATGGAAGGAGGCATGTGTAACTAAAGATGAAAAACTATTAGTTGAAAACACACACAAGTGTGGGAAACTTTTTTAAGTATGACATAATAAAAAAAATTCTTTTAATTGATATTAAAAAAATGATGACTTATTTTCCTATATTTTATATATGACATATTCATAAGAATAAACAACACCCACACCAGATGCAGACATACTTTCAATGGCATTGAAGCATCTAGAAAAGTTGGGTTGTATCAGAGGTGTGGGTTTTGGGGTGACACCCCAAACATATTTGGAGAAAAAAACAAGTAGAGGATTAATCTGAGAAAATGAAAAATATGAGAGAAATATTATCTATGTTTAAATAATAATTAAAATACTATAGAAAGATGATAGAAACTTTGATGGGGGTAAAAGAGAAGAAACAACTCAAGAACAAGCCGCGTGTGAAGATCTCGCCCCACCCCCACCAGTTTTGAGGTGATTCCTTCCCCTAAAAAACAATTCTTAAATAAGGTAGTCAATTTTCTAATAATTTTTTCTTTAAAATTTGAATCAGACAAACACTAGAAACTGATACCATTCCTATATTTATATTCTACAGGTTGAAAATGACTGTGTTTTATATCTATCAATACTCACACATCTCCTTGTAGCACGGCCTATAGTGTTAAATATCTAGAACAACATGCTACAAAACATAAAACATCTGATAGGTCATGTCAGAGTGTCAATTATTGTAGTCCTAGAGTTGAGAGTTGAGTTACCTGTTCCAATTGATGATGCAGATATTCATACAATTAAAAAATATCTTGGAACATTCATCGTAATGCCATCAGATCTTGTAAAAAAACATTTCGAGAATAACGTATTCATTTTCAATTTATTTTTAAAGATGAAACTTAAAATTTTAATGAAAAAAGGTCTGAACCGATGCATGTTATTATAGAAGAACAAAGGGAATGGGTGAAATGAAAGATCGGTTCAAAATCATCTCAAGGATAAACCAATCGAATAAAATGATCAACCCAAAGCACCTTAACCCCACCCCTTCTATATCCACATTTATTATAATTGAATTCTCATGTGGTTTTGAAGTTGAAAGATGATTGTACTCATATAATTGATTTTGAAGAAAATATGTATGGAGGGGAAGATCCAGACTTCATTGGTGTTGAGGGTGCAACTGAAATCCTCAACTATGAATGGTTAGGTAGCTCAGTTGAAAATGCATACAAGAGGTATTTTTTCATGATTTTATTTTCCAAAAGCTCATATACTATGTTAATTATGAATAAATATATTTCATATTTTTCTCAGAATTATATATGAAAAACAATTGAAGGGATTTCCCCATGAACATAAATTTTCACTCATTAGTCCTCGTATCCCCTCTATAGAAAAAAATACATAACTTCCAAAAAAGAGAGTGAAATAGTGATAGGCCTACTAAAATCATTTAACAGTAAAATTATGGATGACAGACACTTCTTAATACAAACGATGAAAAGGTAAAACTCCACAATTTAATCATATCAAATATATTTTTATTTATTTTTTTAATTATTCATTTTTGTTTTTTAGGCTGCATTGGATGCTCATTGTGGTCAATTTGGATACTCTAAAGATTTATTTTCTGGATTCAATGCATGGATATCCAACAAATCGACCAAAAATGAGGGAATTTTTCAATTTTTAATACATTACATCAAACATTTTAGAACTAAACCTCTAGTTATATAATTTATATTATCTTTTAATGAGAATTCTATTATGATTGGGCAGTTCATCAATATCTTCTACATCATGGAATGGGGACAGGGGAAAAGGACAACCAACCTCACAAGTACTAATATTGGATAAGTATCAGGGTATATATAATAATATTTCACTATCAAAACACATATAAAAAAATAATTATTTTTCTCAATGTTTTTGTAGTGTCTGAAATAAGCAAATGGAAAAGAATGTGGTTATTATGTTTGTAAATCTACGAGGTAGATCATATTTCATGAGCAAAATAGCATCCCAGAAGAGGTATTTTTGAAGATAATTTATATTTCATTTAAAATATTTATTAATAGTTTGTGTATTTATATTTTTTAAGTACTACCATGACAGCTGAAAATAGTCATATTCACAAGATGATACATATTTTCTTAGAAACAAATGGGTAGCATACCTGATAGAAGAATGTACAAAAATAGCATGAAGATGGTAAACTTCTCAAATAATTTATACTTTAATAATATTTTCTATCATATCTTTCTCTTGGTTTTATGGTAATTGTGTGATTTTTATAGGCTAAACGCACCACTGAAAATCATGGTTGTTGGTGGTCCTTGTTTCTGCACTAAATGAATTGTATGTTGTTTGGTTTTTGAAAACAAATTGGTGTTACTCATTTACAGGGTAAGTGTGTTGTTGATTAAACACAAAAGATAACAAGTATCCATAAAGAGTTTCCCCATCCCTTGAGTTTTTTATGATTTCTTCAGACAAAATGGGCACAAGTGCTTACTCCACTCTTCTTGTTTTCAACAATGAGAAGGGGTTTTATCCAAAAAACATTGATTCAATCTACAAAATTAGTAGTTCCCCTCTTTAGTCGACCTAGTAAAGAACCAACTATCATATATTCATTTAGAGGTCCTGAATATATGATAGTTGGTTCTTCACTAGGTCGAAAAAGTTATGCTACATAAGGAGGATGTTATTCCATGTCAACAATACAAGGATCAATGGTTTTTCCATAATCCTTCTAAACTTGGTAGATTGATCATATTGAGTTTATTGAGTAGGTCATGTCTCTTTTTTAGGTTTTAGAGGAAAGGGTGTACTGATTTTTAGGCAGAAAAATGTACTTAAAATTTTTCCTGATACTTTAGGGCAACGATCCAAGATTTATTTGTGACATGTAGGAATCAAACACACCTCAATCTGATGCACAATGTCACCGATATGACTCCAAATGTGTATTTATTTAAAATTGACATAAATTCAAGTAAAAAAACACAACTGACATACTAAAAACCAAGGAAATGTATTTTGATTGTTTTGATACTTTAAGAAAATGATCTATCAATCATTTTTGATGTGTATGAATCAACCACACCTCAATCCAATGCATGGTATCAACGGTATGACTCCAAATGTGTCTTGTTATTTAAAATTAACATTAATTCAAGTAAAAAAACACAATTGACAAACTGAAAACTAAGTAAATGCATTCAGCTTGTTTTGATACTTTAGGAAAATTATCTATGAGTTAGTTTTGATGTGTCATAATTAACTCCACCTTAATCCAACAAACGGTGTGACCGGTTTGACTAAAAGTGTCTGCTATCAGTTTAAAATTGACATTTTAGCTCAAAACGTGTCACTCACTAAAAAACCAACAAACACACTATGATTTTCTTTAAAATTAAGGACAACAATTCATAAGTTCTTTGTGACATGTATGATGCAGTCTCCCATGAAATCGGTGCATGATGAAACATGTATGACTCAAATTGCGTGTTTTTGGTTTGAAATGATATTTTAGTAAAAAAACACAACTGACATACTAAAAACTGAGAAAAATCATTAGATTTTTTTTATAATTTAGAAAAACAATCCATTATTCAATTTTTCATTTAGGAATATACCCCACATCAGTAATACTCACAGTGTCATCAGTATGACTTCAAATATGTCTTCTTATTTTAAATTGACATTAACTAATGTAAAAACACAAATAGCATATTGAAAACTAAGAAAATGCATTTATATTGTTTTGATACTGTATTATAATGATCCATTAGTCATTTTTGATGTGTGGGAATCAACCCCACCTCAATCTGATGAACAGTGTCACTAGTATGACTAAAAGTGTCAGCTATCAGTTTAAAATTGACATTTTAGCTCAAAACATGTCACTCACTGAAAACCAATAAAAAACTATGATTATATTAAAAATTAATAACATCAATTATTCAGTGATTTTTTATGTGTATGTAGTAGTTTCACATCAAAACAACGCACAATGCGACCGGTATGGCTCAAATTGCATGTTTTTAGTTTGAAATGAATATTCAGTAAAAAAACAAAACTAACGTATTAAAAATGAGGAAATGAATTCCAATTGTTTGTATATGTTAGGAAAATGATATATCAATAATTTTTGACTTGTAAGAATCAATTTTACCTCAATCTAATGCATGCTATCATCGGTATGACTAAAAATGTGTCTTCTTATTTAAAATTTACATTAATTCAAGTAGAAAAACACCACTAACATACTAAAAACTGAGAAAATGCATTTTTATTTTTTTATACTTTAGGAAAACAATAAATGAATTATTTGTGATGTGTATGAATCAAACCCACCACAATCTGATGATCGGTGTGACTGAAATGACTAAAAGTTCCCGCTATCAGTTTAAAACTGACATTTTAACTCAAAACGTGTCACTCACTAAAAACCCAGAAAATTCAATTTGATTGTCTTCAAAATAAGGGAAACCTTTTAAGTCCTTTTTGACGTGTATGAAGTGGTCTCCCATCAAACCAATGCACAATGTAACCTATATGATTCAAATTGTGTGTTTTTAGATTGAAATGACATTGTAGTAAAAAAATACAACTGACATACTGAAAACTAAGAAAAATCATTTGGATTGTTCTGATAATTTATGAAAATGATAAATTATTCATTTTTGACATGTAGGAATCAACCCCACCTCAATACGATGCATAGTGTCACCAGTATGACTCGAACTGTGTCTTCTTATTTAAAATTGAGATTAATTAAAGTAAAAAACACATCTGACATACTGAAAACTGGGAAAAAATGTGTAGATTGTTTTTATACTTTATGAAAATGATCAGTGAGTTAGTTGTGATGTGTATGAATCAACCCCACCTCAATGTAATTAATAGTGTGACCGGTATGACTAAAAGTGTCTACTATCAGTTTAAAATTGACATTTTATCTCAAAATGTGTCACTCACATAAAACCTATAAAACACACTCTGAATGTCTTCAAAATTATATAAAACAGTTTTTAAGTCCTTTGTTACATGTATGAAGAAGTCTCCCATAAAACTGATGCATTATAAGACCTATATGACTCAAATTGTTCGTTTTCGTTTTGGAATGATATTTTAGTAAAAAACACAACGGGCATACTAAAAACTGAGAAAATGCATTTTCATTGTTTTTATAATTTAGGAAAACTATCCATTATTCATTTTTGACATGTAGGAATCAACCCCACCTCAATACGATGTATGATGTCACCATTATGACTCTAAATGTGTCTTCTTATTTAAAATTGACATTAATTCACGTAAAAAACACAACTGACATGATAAAAACTAAGAAAATGAATTCAGATTATTTTTAGGCTTTAGTATAATGATCCATGCATCATTTTTTATTTTTAGGAATCAATACCACCTCAATCCAATAAGTGGTGTGACTGGTATAACTAAAAGTGCACGTTATCTATTTAAAATTGACATTTTAGCTCAAAACATTTCACTCACTAAAAACCATGAAAATTCACTCTGATTGTATTAAAAATTAAGGATAATGATTCTTCCGTTATTTTTTATGTGTATGAAGTGGTCTCACATAAAACCAATGCCTGATGCCACCAGTATGACTGAAATTGCATGTTTTCTATTTGAAATGACATTTTAGTAAAAAACACAAATGACATACTAAAAACCAAGGAAATGCATTCAAATTGTTTTGATACTTTAGGAAAATAATCTATCAGTCATTTTTTAGGTTTAGAAATCAACCTCACATCAATCCGACGCACGGTGTCACCAGTATGACTCCAAATGTGTCTTTTTATTTAAAATTGAAATTAATTCAAGTAAAAAAACAAAACTATCATACTGAAAACCAAGAAAAAACATTTGGATTGTTTTTATACTTTAGGAAAATTATTCATAAGTCAGTTCTGATTATAGAAATCAACCCCACCTCAATCTGACTAACGATGTGACTGGTAAGACTAAAAGTGTCCGCTATCAGTTTAAAATTGACATTTTAGCTCAAAACATGTCACTCATTGAAAACCTAGTAAACACACTTTGATTATAATAAAATTTCAGGGAAAAAATTTTAAGCCTTTTTTGAAGTGTATGAAGCAGCCTCCCATCAAATTGATGCACGATGCTACCAGTATGACTCAAATTCCATGTTTCCGGTTTGAAATGATATTTTAGAAAAAAACAAAAATGACATACTGAAAACTGAGAAAACACATTCATATTGTTTTGATAATTTAGTAAATTGATCCATTATTCATTTATAACATGTAGGAATCAACCCCTGCTTAATACTACGAACGATATCACCTGTATGACTCTAAATGTGTATTATTAATTAAAATTGGCATTAAGTCAAGTAATAAAACACAACTAACATACTAAAAACTAGGAAAACACATTCAGATTGTTTTGATACTTTATGAAAGAGATCCCTGAGTCAGTTGTGATGTGTAAAAATCAACCCCACCTCAATCGGACTAACAGTGTGACAGGTATGACTAAAAGTGCCCATTGTTAGTTTAAAATTTACATTTTAGCTCAAAACATGTCACTCACTGAAAACCTAGCAAATGCACTCTAATTGTCTTTAATATTAAGGAAAAAATTATTAAGTCCTTTGTGACGTGTATGAAGTAGTCTCTCAGCAAATTGACACACAATGTGACCTGTATGACTCAAATTGGGTGTTTTTAGTTTGAAATGATATTTTAATAAAAAACACAACTGACGTACTAAAAAATGAGAAAACTCATTCAGATTGTTTTGATAATTTAGTAAAATGATCCATTATTCTTTTTTAAAATCTAGGATTCAACCCCACCTCAATACGATGCATGGTTTCAACGGTATGACTCCAAATGTGTCTTCTTATTTTAAATTGACTTTAACTCCAGTAAAAAAACACAACTAACATACTGAAAACTGATCAAACACATTCGTATGGTTTTGATACATTAGCAAAATGAACCATGAGTCAATTTTGATGTGTATAAATCAAGACCACCTAAATATGATGAACGGTGTGACCGGTATGACAAAAAGTTTCCACTATCGATTTAAAATTGACATTTTAGATCAAAACATTTCACTCATTGAAAACCAAGAGAACGCGCTCTAATTATCTTCAAAATTAAGGATAGAAATTATTAAGGTATTTATGACATGTATGAAGTAGTCTCACATAAAACCTATGTAATATGCGACTGTTATGACTCAAATTTCATATTTTCGGTTTGAAATGACATTTTATTAAAAACACAAATGACATTGTTCTACCTCTGAGTTGGCGTGTTCTGGGTGGTGTAGAGATGGTCCGATGAGGATCATCACCTATCACTTTTTCCAAAGATGGTTTCATGTCAAATTAACCATTTCATTTGTTTCGACCCATTGTGGGTCATTATGCTTTAAAGAAGACTAGATTAACCCTGTGGGGACAGGGTAATTCACCCCTTTTGCATTGCGCAAGAGATTACACAGTCATATTGATCCCAATGGATGATTGTGTAGGGGTAAGTACTTTTCAAATCGGTCCTCTTTAGATATAACTTACTTGGATGGTCTCTAATTGGATTATTCGTGGAGCCAAGAACGCCCAATGGCCCTAGTATCCATGATTCATAGACCAGCTTTCCAAAGGCAGGTGCTCGTTGATTGATGATTCAAACAATGACACTTAATGACTCCATTGGTCAAGATGATGGTAATTCAATCTCACTTCACCCTTATAGGGGAAGATTATTTCTTGTTCCTGGACTCTATTTTAGATTTAATTAATGTTCATATGATCGTGAATCCTTGGTTCATTCTCAAAGAGTGTGTCCATGGGATACCCTTGTTTTACAATATCGTTGTAGGAATGCACATATTTGATTCTATGAAGGTGATATTGACTTGAGCCATATAATAAGGCGCTCTGAATTTTATCATCATCCAAGGGGATAGAAGGCGATTAGATGTTGGGATTGGACCCATAATATGGGTTTCCTACATATCCACAGGAGAGGAATCAGAACCCATATAGTTCAAAATGGATGAGTATTATGCATAGAAGGATCCCATTTGAGGTGGCGGGTTGGGTGGATCCTTTTTGAGAGGGAACCCTTTTGAGCTTGGGCCTTCTGGTAGGCATCCTACGTATCCTAGTTTGACTAGGAATCAAAGTTATCATAGTTCTGAATGTGTGGGGATGAGGCATGGAAGCTTCCCATTTGAGGAGACGTTATTGGGTGGACCCTTTTGGATAGGCACCCTATTGAGATCAGGCCTTCTTGTAGGCATCATACATATCCTACTTTGACCAGGAATCAGAGTTCTTGTAGTCCCAAATGTGTAGATTTTTTAATCCTCCTTAACCTCTAATTCAAAAGGAGTCATGATTGGTGTGAGAAACAAGAGGAAGTGAAATATTCAACAAAGCACATGCTTCCTCTCCTGTTGGTGGGAGATGGAGAGCCAATGGTGGATGAGGCTGGGGTGAACATGGGTGAGGTCATGGATTTATGAACCTTTCCATGTAAAATGACATTAAATTTCATGCGGCTCGGCCTTAGATTATTGGGTACTTACATTAGTAGTAGGGCCCTAAAATACATTCTGGGAATGGGAGGAGTGTTGTACTCACCAAAGGTGGTAGTGAACATAACCCCTTCGACTGATCATTATTCCTTGATGAATGGAAAAGAAAGTGATCACCCTTAATCCCGAGAATAAGGAGGTTCACGTTGACATCCCAGGTTGGACTTCAGGTTACCATTGGAATGTAGACCTACAAGAATTCTTGAATCCCAAACCATTGTGGGGAGAGACATCGTGACTCCTCTTACCATGGGTATATAAACTCAAAGGGGAATGCGGATTCACCCGATGGTCTAATCATACAGATCTGGTGGCTTTGTAGGAGGCTTTGGCCTGATGTAGGAGGACTGTTTAGAAGATATATTATGGAGGACTATACGGTAATGGAGGGGTGAGGTTAGAACTGGAGAAACTAATACCTAAAAACACTCCATTCTGCGTATGGGTTTCCAATACAGGATGGGGGAGGCTCTGCATACCATAGTGGTATGCGGGGATAAGGATATTCTGTATACTGATGCGGTACATGGGCTTGGGTATAGATAACTACATACCATAGTGTTATGAATCCCATCACACCATGTTGGGGTCCATCAGTGTACTGATGAAGTACATGGCATCGAGTTCAGTCTGTGTAGCGGTACACTACGCAGAGCACCATATTGAAGGAGCGATCGAAGGATCATCGTTCGTAGGGAGTTCATTTGTGAGAAGTATGTGGTTCGCGGTTCCCCAATTAGGTTCACAGTTCTATTGTTCTTATTTAATTCCCCCGTTTTATGGTTCGAGGACGGTTGTACCTAAGAAGAGTTTGGTTCGTGATTCGGGCTTTGTCAACGAATCAAGAATGAATCCAAAGTCTTTTCTAAACTCTTTCTTCTAACCTCTGAGTCCCCTTAAGGATTTCGTCATCCTTCCCTTTTTCGTCCTCTAGTGATCCTTTTATAGGGAATCATGGAAATTTTATCTATTGGGCACACAACAGCATTTGTGGTGTCTCATGAAGAGATATCTTGACCCACAGAAGACTCGGTCAATACAGTGTTTGTAGAGGCTTTGGTTCACAATAATGGTTCACGGAACCTTGCTGGTTCACTTCATTTGTGAACTAATAAGTTTGCATGATGGTATGCAAATGACCTTCATGTGTATGAGTCATTCGACAATGCGGTTCGCGGTACACCTTTTTCGTTGGCCATCACTATGTAGGCTAGCGTCTCACAGATCATTCTTCATACCTATTGGTTTGTGATCTAGGTGGTCCGTGAACCCCTCCCGGGGATGGTATGTGGGCCATTTGAAATGCTTTGAAAACTTAAATATCATCAAGTTTCTTCTTAAATTTTAAACTCAATTTGTGTCCATTTACCTTGCTAGACATGTAGGAATACTTGCTTCCTTCTGCGAAGCGATTGTGGGGGTATTTTCTACCCTTGGAAGAATTTTCAGAACCCTATAAATTCCCCCATCGGAATGGGGTCCGTTCAGAACAAAAAAGGGATTATTCCAATGTAGAAGCAGTCCTAAACTGAAATGGTTTGTAGTAGAACAGATAGTCCTAGTAGGAGGGGACCACACCTATATATAGGGACCCATGTCATTTGTCTTTTACCATTTCGCACAGAGAAAAGCTCTATCGACTTGTCTGATATCCTCTGCTCTTGCGTACCATGCTCCTTGTGAAAATACTATTTGAGAATAGCTTCGTACGTAACGCGAACCAAACTTTCCACCATTTCTCTGTTCGCATACCATATGTTTTGTTTTCGCAAACGACGTTGTGGAACTATAAAATTAAAATCCAGATCCTATGTAGTAGGACGCTACACTACTTGTGTGTCCGCATAACGAACCTGGATCGGTGAACAAAAAATTAATAATTAATCATATGAACTTAAACTTTAATCTGAAACTTCTGAATATGAACTTCATCAAGGCCTAGGTTCATGGTATGCACCTTCGGAGAAACTTTATGTTTTTCGACCAACGATCTGTGGGACAATACCTCATGGATGGTTCGAGTACCATGGTTGTACGTGGCGAAATGCATCTACGTACCATAGATATAGGCGGAGTTGTTTCTGCGTATCATGCAGTACGCAGATTGATGCCTCTACACACTGTGAAATACATGGGATGTGGCTACCACATACTGTTTTCCAAAATAGTACGCATAGCCTTATGCGAACATATTTTAATTCCTTTATCTATTATTCCATATCCTTTATCCAACAATTTTTATTGGACTGACTTTTTGATGGACTCTAGATGCAGGTTACAATGGATGCTTCACAGTATGTTGCTAATGTCACTACTTCTTCTGAGGATATTATTGATTCCCCTCTTTCTACTTATAATGAAAGATCAAAGAACATGGTGGCTTCGGTTGATGAAAAAATTATGTTCATTCCATTTCACCAATCTTTGGAGAATCTTCTTACGGTGGGCCAATGGGAATACCTGGCTTTATACAGACTTCCTTCTTACGGGTTTGGTATATTGTTTGACAAAGTGATCCCAGTGCCAAATCCAATCGATCAGCCTACCACCTGGATAATTAATACCTCTATTTTGAAGGCTTTGATTTCTTACAAGGGGTGGTACCTTCAGAGATATATTACCTCTAATTATTTTCTGAACTATACACCTCGAACCATAGAGTGAGTGTAGCGAATGCCTGACCAAACAACCCACTATTAACAGAGAATTTTGAGGAAGGCTACAATGAAAGAGAAACAATGTTGGTTGTACTAGCGGGATCCTCGCCCTAGAGGATCATTTGTCTTGGACTAAGGGTGGCCCTTTTGGGTTCTCCAAAGTTGTAAAGAATTCTTAATCGAACTATAGACTGTGGGACTATGTGAGGCCACTTTGGTTTCTTATATATACACCTATCATCCTACTTACCTTATTTCATAGCTCTTAAGCAGGTAGAGTCTAGATACCAACACCTTCCATTTGACCCACGGGGAGGTAGTCATCAGTCTTTGGGAGATCCAGCTAATTTTAGGAGTCCCTATCATCGAGGACATGTATACTGAATTCCTTCCTCCATCCTCTATTTGGGATGACTAGAAAAGAACCCCCCATTAGCCATGAAACTTATTATCCAAGAGAAGAAACTTATGAAAGAAAATGATCCATGTCTGAAGTAGGACATTTCTTTTGATGGATGGTTTGGTACTTTTTTTAAAAATATAGGTCTGGAGCCCGATCTATGAAGACCTAGGGATTGTCCTACTAAAACCACCCGAAGGTAGCAGGTACTTATTGGCCCACCCTAGAAGAGGGGTATTTTCAAAAATGGGGATGGGGATCATCCCTGACGTCGATCGGTTATTTCGACTAGATGATTTCATGGCCATGTTTTTGAGCGGGTGGCTCCTTCTAGTGCAGGAATATGGTGGTGTAAGAGTCTCAAATTTTATCATGGCTGCTCAGTTGGACACCGATATATGTATTAATTTTGATATCCTAGTATTGTCCAATATTTACCACCGACTATGTCAAATCAATGTGGGGTCCACCTTACTGGATGATTATCTCTTTTCATATTCTTTGGGACTAGATGGAATCCCACATAGGGGGTTATTACTTCACCAATTCCCTACCAATTCCACATTACACCGTCTGACGGTAACTTCATTGCACCAGTGGGGTCATGACGACATCTTGGGCTTCACGGGATAAGAAAGAGGAGCAAACCAAAAAGAATGAGCATGACTTAATGGATTGTCTCAACATTTAACAAAATTTCTCCTACCATCCATATTATTTCCCTACATGTACTATTACAAATAATTCATCTAAAGACTTTATCAACTGATATTACTTCTTTTAAATGAAATAAGGAATATTGGTTGCTCGTATCGGAGGGGATATTATTTGTGAGGTATATTCTACCTACATATTTAGTCGAAAATTCAACTACATTCAGAAGTTATTCCCTCCTTCACTCAATAGTGCTTGTCAGGAAAAGAATCTGATGATATCTCACTAATTATGGATAATGTTAACCCAATAGGAAACCCAGATCCAAGCCATACTTTCGGATCTTGGGGATTTTGTTCCCTTACCAAAAACTATGCCAAGGCTTGGGTTAAATCACATCCTGATGGCCAATTAGCTGACCTGGTTCCCATTGTGAAATCTTTCAAGGCATCCAAGTTGAAGGTAAAGGAGAAAAAAATGGAGTTTTTGAGTAATCTCGACTGGGGAAAGTCCTTCAAAGGCCTCTTGGCTCCCCCAAGGAATGTTTTTAAATATGGGGTTGTGACATCACGATCAGCTGAACAAGCTGCTGTTGGGAGTCCATCATCCATTTCTTCTAAGGTTTATTTTCCAATGGCTTGGAGACAATGGGACCATTTGAAAGGTCATCCATCTACCTATGACCAGTCCCCTTATGATTTATGGCAGCTCCTCCAGACTAGGAAAGTTTCCCTTACTAGCATTAGCTATATGTTAGTACTGGATGACTTTTCTTTTGATGAGGATCCAGATAGGGTGAGTTGTTATCTTAAGGACCTCGAGACCCTCAACTATTCCCTAAGTGGTCTCCATAGTTACTCGCATCGGGTACTTACCATGCTGCAACCAGAAACCATTGATGAGGATGAAAACGTCGTTGGATTTTCTATTAAATCTGTCACTGAAAAAGCTTATTACTTGATCCCATATCCTTATAAAAGTTCCTCTTATCGAGGTCCGGAGGGTGCAGGGACACCTAGGAAATTTTTGCGGTTGTCGAAACGTGTTCCACTTCCTTGTGCCAATTCTCCAGTGCTATCCATCCCAATTACTACTTCATTTACGGACTCCTCGAGAGTCTGGGATGAATTAATGGAGAGCGCTTAAAATGAATATATATAGAGACTTCTTCAAATGTAATGCTTCGACCTTATAAGTTTTGGGGGAGCCATTTCTCTTACTGGTATTTCAACTGACGAAGAGCTTGATGAGGTGAATGCTTACTTAACTAAAATGGATAAGTGTCTTCATGCTCTTATGACAGGCATTACTGATCGGACCGCATGGATTTGATGGTAGTATTCCTTTGGTGGATGGTAGAGGTTGTTCTGGATACAACCTCTAGCTTTAAGTTCTTTTATTGCAAAGATGCTGAGAGTTTTCCCCTTCCTCCCCTTTCTACTTTGTAGGGGCCTACAGGATCTCAGGAAATAACTTTTTTCATGATTTACTCTCCTAGAGGTATTGTATCTGGAAAGTGCGCCACATCAACGGTAGGGGGTAATTTGGAAGGATCCCCTGGAGCCTAAGAACATATGTAATCATTTATTGTAAACCCTTCTAGGGAATTTCCTTTTCCAACTCCTCTTAGTGATCTTATACAGGAGCCATCCCCCTGACAGTCAACGAAACACAAGCAAACCTCCTAGCTATCTAAGCATATTCAAATGGGGATCACAAGTAACTGTTTGTTCACCTGGTGATCAAACCAAGTACCCTTATCTTTTCAATTCACTGGTACATATATGTACTTTGATTCGGGGCCAATTGGTAACCAAAAAATGAATGCTCAGGAATCAATAGCTCTTGTCTCTTTTAGGGAAGAGGAAGGGTCTCCATCTATTTTGGATGATTGAAATAGAGAAACATGGTCATTTGAAGAGACTGGGGTGCTGCAAACCCCTTAGTTGTGCTTGATCCCGCTCAAACAATCTCTACCCGAACAATAGAAGGAAACCTAGAAGTTGAGGGCTCACTTGAAGGTGATGAGTCGACTCTCATGGAGAGAGATAGCGTTATCTTTACAGTAGTGGTCGAGTCTAGTGACAAGCCCCATGCCTTGAGGGATCTTGGAGGGTATTTAAATATTATGGAGCCAATAAATCTTGATCGAGTGAATTTTTCTCATATAGAGGGAGACACTTTAGAAACAGATATTCTGCCTGCTCATGGTGGATCTGGGGAAGTCACAGTTGGGGAGGCTAATATTCTGACCCCTGAAAATTTTGACCACGCTATCATTACCTTTTTTCCAGTTCTGATAGGGGTTATGTTTTCTACCCCTGGGATTCTTAACCAGTACCCTTATTTAGAATAACTATCCCCATAAGCCTTATATTAACCAGAAACATTTTGAGGTCTGTCATGAGGACAAGTGTTTTGGATGAGCATGGCCCTGGGTATTCAGTATTCCCTCCTATCAACGGAGCGCAATGGATGATTGAAGATGTAGCACCACCTGTTTCAGATAGCGTACTGCTATGGGGGTGGAAGGTATTGAAGTTGTCTCCCCCTATCCTCATAATCACAACCACAATCCTTGGTAATAGCGGCAGACACCCCTATTTTTTCATCCATTATAATTACCAGAGGCAAGGCCACTGTAGGGTCAAGATGCACAGTAGCTTCCGAATGAAGTCCCTCTTTGGTGACGTACATTCCTGACTACATTTCATCATCAAGGAGTGATTCTAAGACCAATATAGTAATCATATTTGATATTCATCCCACTCGACAAAAGTCATGGAGGAACATTTGTAGATTAATCTCCTTGACTCCATTGCCTAAGATGCCAGGAAAATTTCAAAAGTTACACCACCAATTTATGGTCATGGGTTTCAGTGTATTTTACTATAATTTCATTTATAACATAGTAAGGTAGGTTTTTGTCACTCAGTAAGCAACTGGTGTACTTGAATCTTGACTTTCCGCAGCAGAGTTGACGACATATCTTACTGCTACATGGAAAATTCTCGTTGATGAAGCTACCACTCATGCTAGAATGGTTGAAAATTTGAAAAAAGAACTCATTAAGAAAGAATATTTGGTATAAAAACTTGACTAGGAAGTGGAGCTACAAATCTAGAAATTGGAGAAGCTCAAACAAGAGAAGGCTCGGGCTGCAACTACCATTGAGGAGGGGCTTGGGCAAATGCAAGAGGAATAAAATACCGTCCTCCAAGCCATGAGGGATGCAGAGGCATTGAAGGCGAGCATGGAGACCAATACTATGAATTTATTGAATCTTTTCCAAGCCATTGATTAGTCATACTAATTGTTGAAGCAACTCTGCGAATCTACCCAACATCTCTTGTAAAGGTTCTATCTTGCTTTAAATGAGAGGCTCCAGGCTGTGGATTCCCACAATATATTTTTATGGAATGTGATGGAACTAATTTTCCTTTTAATTATTCTTATTGGACTTTTCATGTAATTTCAATTGATCATAATCAATCATATAAACATTTTTTCAATCATGTATTAATTTTAAACCATGCTTTGAAATCAGTAAACTGAAATAATAAAATTGAACCCTATATTTTTCCTGAGCCACTCGACTTAGCAAGCATAGTTCAACTATTGATGAGGTTTTATGGAAAACCTCATAAACATTTATATCTTTTTTATTATTACCCAAATTTTTTTCTAAGCCTTCTTGGCACGGGCTTAGCGGGCATAACTTGACTTTTTTAGGCCGCCCTTTATGTTTTTTCGTACTAACAAGATTCATGCCTTTTTTATGGAAAATTTTTTTTTAACAAACTGATAATTGACTTTTACCCAGAGGTGACTTCTTTGGATTTTCCCTCAAAAAAGTATGGCATATTTTTTTTCTGGCGGTTCACAGTCCATCCAATCGAACTCATTACTAATGTTTTAGTTCAAATAACTTTGACCGATCTTAACGGGGTAAGGCCCCAATTTTGTATTGGTCATTTGGGAATGTTCTAGCATCCTTTAAACATGGATTGTAGATTTTTATTGACCCTTAATTTGTGAATTTGGACATGCATGAGGATCAAGAACCATTTTAGGCATACAGAAGTAGGAGAGGACTCTCCTAGGGACGAATTTGCCTTTGATTGATAGTTGTTTTGTGGGAAACATATACAGAGCCTCCGAGGCATGATGTGCATAGTCAAAGAAAGGTGTCCATAGGACACTAACCTTCTATCTATGATGGATCTGGTAGATTATGGAGATTGGTAACTTTCTAAATATAGTATGTGACCTTTGAAAAAGGGTGCATCTAAACATGAAAAGGTGCATTTTAACTGAGCTTCTTCAAGGTAAACCCAGAAACGAGTGGGCAAACTCTTCTTTTGTATGTGGATCAACTTCACACAAATAGATGGGGTATCTTTAGAAACCTCAAAAGGGACCAGATATGAATCAGGCCTATATGTTCTAATATATCCAGGAAGTGTGTAGGGAGGAAAATGTAAACCATGACTTTGAGGGACCATGAATCAGGAGGGATGGAATGATTCTTGGAATCCATTGGGCATACTGAGATAGGAGAGGACTCTCTTGAAGATGAATTTTCCTATGATTGACAACCATTTTTGTGGGAAACATATGTAGATCCACTGAGGCATGATGTGCATATCCAAAACAAAGGTGTCCCAAGGACACTAGCCTTCCATCGCAGATGGACATGGATGATTATGGGGATTCAAGATTTCTCAGAGCATGGAGTTTGGGGGTATAGAAGGAGGGTATCCAGACATATTGGGGACATTTGGGCTGAAATTTACTCATGAAATCAAGTATCCCTTATGTGTATTTGACTCACATGCAGGGTAAGACATTCGTCCCATCTTTCGGGTACCCTGTCATTTAACATCACATGGCCAGGGTGTGGGATTCCTCTCGAGGAAGGGAACCGTGACATGCCATTTATAGTTGTGCTGCTAGAACCAAATTCCTGGACTATTTTTCCATAATGTCACGGTGGATATCTTGCTAAGAGCCCTAAGCTCACGTGATCTATTCTCAGTGTGGGAAATAAGGTATTATGAGGATTCTGGTTCATTCCCTAGGAATATAAAAAACAACATTAGAGGGAACTTTAGTCTTAAGCCAATGCTGTGCAGTTTAACGTCATACAACAAGGATGATTTTGGATTTTCAGTTTAATATCATCCAGTGATGATATGATGTTGTGTAGTTTAAAGTCATTCATTAAGGATGATTATGTTGTTATAAATATCCTTAATGGTTTTGAGTTAATCGCAATCAGGATGCTCTGGTGTTCACTAGACATGAGTGATGATAGAAGGTGTAAACCATAGTATTGGGTAAAACTTGAATCATGAGGGATGACATGGGGCTTGGTAGCCATTAGGTGTATTGATAAATGAGAGGGCTCTCCTGGGGACAAATTTTCATTTTTTTGATGGCTATTTTTGTGAGAAACATATGCAGATCCCCTTGGGCATGATGTGCATATTCAAACAAAGGTTTTCATAGGACACTGTCCTTCCGTCTCAGATGGTCTTGAAGGATTATGGGGATCCAAGTTTTCCTGGGGTATGATGTTTGAAAAATGGAAAATATGTTCCTAGGAACATAAAGAATATCTAGAACATGATTAACATTGAACCAATATAGCTTCCACATAGGTCTGACTCATATGTTTTGGAGGGAGCAGGATATTTTGACTTCTCATAAGTGGGGGGCATGTGTAGGATCTCGTAACACCAAGGACTGGACCACACATAACTCTTAAATAATTTTGTATTTTATCATCATACGATTAGGACCTTTCATGGACTCCCCGTACAAGTCTAACATATACATGGGGAAAAGGAATATTTTGTTTTTGGGTCTGGGCCAAGATACCAAATTCGGGTGTCACTATGTATCCTAAAAGGGTAGGAATCAAGCCATACATAGTTCTTAATGATCACTACAAATGTTCTCTAAATGTGTAAGAACGTGTAAGGGAATTATTTTTATAATTATGGCTAGATTGGGATACTAAATTTGGGCATCACTACGTATCCTACATAAGTAAGAATCAAGCCATATGTAGTTCTGAATGTTCCATGTACCAATCTGGATCGGTTCATATGCACTGACATTTTTGTTTCATTTGCTATGGGTGTCAGGTCTATCATATCTCCCTATAATTAGTTTGTGTAAGAGAATCCTTACCACTGATCCTAAGCTCACGTGAGTTATAGTCAATGTGAGAAACAAGGAGTGGACATAGAGTTTCCTTTATAAGTGTGGGGAGGTAGAGAATATGATGGGGCATTTTTTGGTGGATGGGCCAAGATTGAGGATTGAGGCATCGCTACATATCCTGCGAGGGAAGCAATCAAGCCGTATGTAGTTCTATGAGAGGTCATGTAGATTATTTTCCTGTGATTAGGATGATTTGTGCCATGTAGTTTAACATCTTACAATGGGGACATGAGTCATAGTTTAATGTCATGTTTTAGGGACAAGTTCCTTACAGTTTAACGTCTTGTGGAAAGTAAAATGACTCATAGTTTAAGGTCATAGAGTTTGGACCATGGATTCTGGGTATTATAACTCATAGTTTGGGGTCATAGAGCTTTTACCTTGTCATGGGGGTTTCTCGGTATTGTTACTCATAGTTTAAGGTCTTAGAATTTGGACCATGACTTTAGGTTTCAATGTCACGTTGCATGGAATAATATTGTACAGTTTAACATCATATTTTCTTAAAGATGGATCATAGTTTAGGGTCGTAGATTTTGGAGCATATAACTCATATTTTAGGGTCATAGAGCTTGGAACTTGGCATGGGGGTCAGCTACTACATGAAGTTCTTCATCAAGAACTTCGTATTTGTGGGAGGCGTGATGAGTTGTCTATCCATTTATATTTGGGTATATGATCCATTAGAATAGACCTTATGTATGATATATAGTCCTTCCTAATTTGGTTCAAGCATTGGAGGATTCTTCCTGAGTATCATTGAGATTATAAGGACTAACAACATTTCTCCTTCAAGGAAAGATCGATGGTGAAATTTTTTGGTGAAGGCTCATGAAATTCGATTTTGGTAGATTTCCAAATGGTATAGAGTGTGCAGCCTTTTTTCATCTAGCTACTCCAAATAATCAAACCATCTCTTGGTTTTTTCATCCATGGAAAGTTGATTGCAAATGGCCACACGAAGTGATGGCACTTGGATTTCGATAGGCAAAACCGCCTCTGCCTCATATACTAGTGAGTACAGGGTTTCTTGGGTGGAGGTGTGGGTCTTGGTCTGGTAAGCCAACAAAGCATTAAGGAGATTTTCTAGCCATAATTTATTATACTTATCAACCATATTTTGGAGTATTTGGGATAGGGTTTTGTTGAAAGCCTCTATTTTCCTATTGGTTGTCATGTGGTAATGGGATGAATGGTTAGATTTAATTCTATACTCCTGGTATAACTTGTCCAACCCAACATAACAGAAGTTGTTGCCATTGTCCATCAATATTGTATGAGGGACACCAAATTTGGTAATGATGTTGGCCTTCACAAAGCTAACTATGTTTTTCACCCCAACTTCTTTAAGGGGTATGGATTCGTCCCATTTGGAAAAGAATTCAGTCATTGTGAGTATGAACTTGAATTGTCTGGATGTGGCGGGAGGATATGGTCCCACAACATCCATCCCCATGGTAGCGAATGGCCCGGAGTACATAGCTATATGAAGTAAATCTGGGGGTCGGTGTATGAAATTGGAATTAATGACACTTTTTGGTGAATATGGCACAATATTGTATCATACTGGGCCAGTAGTACTCAAGCCTTTAGATTTGGTGAGAGAGCTTGGTTGCTGATTGGTGTGCTCCAAAATCTCTGGCATGCACTTCTTTCATAAAGACGGTTGTTTCTTCTCCATCAATGCACCTGAGAATGACTATTTAAAGGCCTCATTTTTGGAGAACCTTTTCTTGGTTTTCCCTATTTTACAAGTCAAATTTGACTTCCCGTATTCAAACCTGATCCCTTCCATCCCTATCTGGTGGGAGTTACCCTTTCTAAAGGTAATTTTCAATGGGCATCATCCAGTTGGTGGTGTGGCCATAAGGCTCGGAAATAGGTATAATGTCGTTGATCTCCTCTATATTGTTCTGGATGAATGGAAAGACCATTCGACAGTGGGAAATGCTAGTGAATGTTTCATCTCGATCTGGATCATCTAAGGATCTGGCTGCATTTTCCAAAGCGTCAACTTAGGAATTTTGTGACTGGGGGACATAAGTCAATGTTGGTTCTGATGGGATTTTTGTCATTAGTTTTTGAACATGGTTCATCAAGGGGACCAATACTTATTTCTTAATGGCATAGTCCCCACTAACCTATTTGATGAATATCTCTGAATCACCCTTTATTTTTAGTTGTTTGGATCGCATATGAAGTGCCAGTTCCAAGCCTGCAATGAGGGCCTGATATTCTACTTCATTATTTGTACACCCTTCTGAAAGGAGGAAAGAGTATAGAAGGATGAAATTTTGGGGGATATGAGTATAATTTCCAGCCCAAATTTTTTTTCTCTAGATCCTACATCCTTTTCCCTGTCGGGATTCTAGAATCACCATCTAAGTACATTTCCCATGTCTGGGGGTTCTACTGGACGAAAAACACTTCTTCATTCATAATTTTAGTATCCAACGGTGTTATTTGTCTCGAGAGGTTATCTTTTAGGAATTATACTAATGTCCGACCTTTGATGGATTTATGGGGCACGTACTATATGTTTTCCAACCAAATCAGATATTAGACCTCCTGTATGAAGTTTTAATTGATCATCTGGTCAACTTCAGCCTCTATTTTGGCAACATGCATTGGGTGGGTCCTTTTGGCTGCCTTCTTATATCCCCGGTGATCTTATGGTATTCCCAGATGATGTGTGGAAACCTTAGGATTTATACTTGAAATTTCTGTGTAGTTTTAGGAAAACACATCTCGATTCTTATTTAGGAAGGAGGTGTATGCCTTATTCTCCTTGACAGGAATAACCACACTGATCAGAGTGGGTTGTATGTCATCTTTAGTTCCTATATTTTTCTCCTTAAGTTCACCGATTGTGGTGGAGACACCTTCTTCGAATATAGTAGGGGAATCGTTGAGGTTTTCTTCCTCTTCTTCTTCTTCTTCGTCATATTAATCTTCTTCCTCTTATGATGGAGAGAGAATTTTTAGACAAACTCTCCAATTTCAGGAGAGAAATCATCTTTTTCCTTAGTGAGTGGGTAAAGGGACATATGGGGTCCCATGAATGGGCCGAGAGAATCTCGGTTAGGGATTTTCTTGAAATAATGGGAGTCAACCTAATTTTCCATTTCTTTGGACTTGGTAGCCGCAATAGAGACCATGCATATGATTGAGCTACCATCAGGACTTGCACTTGTTCATTCAACTTGGTTGATGGGTAGTACGTACTCTTCCTCAAGTTGCTAGAGGGGGTCGACGGGAGTCATTTCCAATCCATTTGGAGAATTTATCCAATCAATGTTGTCAACTAAAAGATGTTTTTATTCTAATTCATAGAACCCTACATCGATACAATGCAACTCACAGGAATCAAATGTGGATTTATCTACGTGTAGTGTCCCGTTTTCTCCATTAGTGAAATATTTGATGCACGGATGGTATGATGATGGAATTGTAGTGTGCTGATGCAGCCAAGGCCTACCTAACATGATGTTGAATGTCTTACCTTTCCATATAACTAGGAACTCAGAATCCAACATGACATCTTTGAGCCAAGTTTTAATCTTGATTCGTCCAAACATTTTCTTCTCACTTTTTTCATATCCTAGAAGAGTTGTGGTGTAGGGTGTCAAGTTTTCCTCATCATAGCCTAGACAATGAAGCATTCATAGTGTGAGGAGGTTAAATCCAGAGCCATTATCTATGAATATCATCTGGAAATCAATTCCATTTATCTTTACAGACACATATTAGTGTTTGATGTACCCTTGCATGACGGTGTCTTTATCTCTGTCTGTGAAGGAGATGATGGAATGATATTCTTTAGAACTGATATTCATATGATAGACTTCAGATGCTGCTAATTCGACCTCAAACATCTGGGGACTCATTAAGGCTTCAATGAGTGCCTCCCTAAGATCTTTGGATAGAATTAACACATCTAGGATTGAAATCTTTGCTGGTACTGAAGACATCTTATTTAAAATATCATACTTATGCTCTAAAGGTCAGCACCTCCTAGATCAGGGTTTATCTTTCACAAACACTTTAGGGGTTTGGGATTTAGACATGGATGGTTTGACATCTGTAGCTAAGGCTAGTGGTGATGTGGTCCTTTCCAGGTTTGGCTGAACTGGTTTGCTTGTATGCCTTGGGAGATTTGATATTTGTTCTTCCCTTAATGGATATTCTAAGACAACTGGTCATGGATTTCTTCTGATGTGGGGGGATGAGAATTCTAGTTCTTGTTGTGTCTGCTAGAGGGTCCTTTTGTGAGTTTCTGTAATGTTAACGGTTTGATTTATAGCATGTCTGGGAATTTGACTTCTTCCACGATCATGCCTTCCAGTAAACCTCCAGCCTATGTGGCCTATTCCTCTATTTCTCTGGTTGGACATAGGGAATACAGGTTCATGGCCATAATCTCCATCCAAGAATGGGTCCATCGAGTGAATGACATTAATGTAGCCAAAGATCATATCTTGATCTGACACTGTTTCTGTCTGACTTTCTCCTTCTGGTGGTTTCGTTTGTTGGGGCGGTTCCCATTGTACCATTTCATGGGGTGGTGCCCATTGTACCAAGTCCATTGGTATGAAATATGAAAGGGTCAACACTGACTTTGGATTTGGTATCAGCTCATCTTATTGATATTTCTTTCTACCTTTGGGGTTTTAGAGGACCACGAGGATGAGGATAATGGATGTGTATATTGGTAACTTTTGGGTGCACAGTTGGTTATTTCAACTACACCTGGAGGATGTAATGGACTCTTTTGATGGACTTCGGGTTCATCCAATTGTTAAACCTTTTCTCTTTACTATGAAATTTTTTTCATTCGTCTTCCTTTCTTGACTCTATGGTTGAAAAATACGCCACTTGTTCTAGGGATGAGCCCAACTTGACTTGCCCGGAATCCACCATCTTTTGTAGGAGATCCTTGAAAACGAAACATTCTTAGATGGGGTTTCCTAGTATCGGGTGATAGGGATAGTAATTTGGATAATCGTCAAGACCCACTTCATCAGCTCACATTGGCTCTAGTAACTGGAGAAAATTTCAATTAATAGTGTCTATGAAATAGGCATATACTTGTTCATCTTAGAATGAGTAAAATTTATTTCTTAGTTATTTGAACTAATTTCTTTTACCACCCCTTCGCTCATATTTCCAAGGTGGTGTGTCCGTTGGTGTCCAGTGGGCCATGCATGGTTCGGTGAGGGCCTCATAACTGGATCTGGTGTTGGGTGTGGCTTAAGCATGATAGAAGCTGCTTCAGCTTTTCCTATTATTTTCCCAGAGGGTGATGGGGCTACTCAGGACTTAATATTGGTCTGTTGCAAGGAGTATTTTATTATTTGGGAAATGGAAGATAAGTATCTAAACCAACTTATATACTTCACCATGATGAGTGGTGTTCACAATTCATCCTAAAGGTTATCGATGCACATGGTGAGCATCTCATCCTGGGGGAGCGGCTGATTCAGGGAATAAGTCAGGTCTTTCCATCTAGAAATGAAGTCTGAAACTCTTTCATTATCTTGATTTTTTCAGTTCATGAGGTCATTGACCATCATCTTAGGTATTGTTGCGATGAACTGGAAGAGAATCTATCATCGGAGATCCTCCCAGCCTGTGATTGAATTGGCTGGCAGGCTAGTATACCATATCAAAGCCAATCCCTGTATGATTTTTACAAAGCACCTGAGGTTTAAAACTTCTTTCTACTCTGGAGTTCTCATCATGGGGTCACAATAAGATTGGTAGTTCATCAAAAAAAAATTGAGTCCCTCGATCCATTGAATACTGAGAATACGCAGTTTTCAAAGTTTGGTAGTGGCAGAACATTTCTCACCCAATTAGGGTAGGGTTTGCACTCTGGTTGCATCGGAGTACACCATCCCTTCACGGATTCTAGTCGAGCTATTAATTGCTTGATGGTATTAAATATCCCTTGATGCATATCCTTTCAAGATTGAGTATGGGATGGTGTAGTAGCAGCCAAGACTAGGCGTGCTGGTGATGCTAGAATTTGTGGTTGATACCCAGCCTAAGGTATCATTTGTGGGTTTTCTTGAATATATTTTGGCTGCCTTCCCAGTGGGGGAATTCTCAATGTCCTTGTGGGTCTGATTTGAACGAACCTCTTATCTTGGATTCATTCACCGAGGTGAGTTCTTGTGGCATGGGAACCTCCTCTTGGAGCACCTTCTGGCATTCTGTAGGGGGGACACATCCATCGAGGTATCTCCCTCGACGTAGCTTAGCATTAATTCATCCGACCTCTTTCATTTCTTCCTCCTTCTTGGAAAACCTTTCTTCTTGAGTGAGGTATGCATTTCTAGGGGGAGGAGAAGGCGGGTCATAGAAGACCTTGGATTTATTCTTCTTATTTTTGGGGTTTCGTGTGGGAGGTAATGTCGGATTAATTGAAGGGGCACCCATATTTAGGACTGCTCTCTGGTTCCAGGTATGCAAACCATCAGGCTCAGTGTGGGATGCCTCTGGGAGGGAACCATATTACTTCGTGTCATATCCCTCTATGTCATTTCTTGTGAGATATGAGGGGTTGATGTTTACCATGTTAACTAAGGCATACCACATTGGGGGTGGTGTACTTGGTGTAGAATGGTAGGAAGGATTTCTGCATGCTTTGTTAGATTTTATCCTTCCATTCTGCGGTATTCTTTGGGTTTCTTGGTGAAGATTGACCTGAAGGGAGACCTGGTATGACTGCGTAATGCGCCTTTGTCTCAGTGGGTGTGAACCATGAGAAGGGGTGTAACTAGTGACTCCTCCATCCATCATTCTTCCTAGATGGTGGAATACAGACATCCATTGCATGGGTATTTGAGGTAAAAATTCCCCCAGCCCTATGGGCTGGGGTTGTTCACGTTCTTCTGTTGATGCGCTATGGCCTGGATTTTTTAGTCTTATAGGGGAATTTTGATTTAAATATTCCTCAGCCCTATGGGCTGGGGTTGTTCACACATTACGGTGAAAGCCACCACTATTTCTACCTTTTCAATTTCACATACTCTTTCACGAGTGTGATATGAGTATGAAATTGGGCCTGCATAGAGTCTATGGTCTTTTGAAGACATGATCACTGCTTTCTGGTTGGCTTTCCTTAGGTGGTAATCCTACTAGATGTTCTTGGTTGCCTGACTCGGAAGCCCTTCAATGGATTTATCTCTTCGGTCCTGATTATTTTGAGACTTTCTCTGGGCCTGTTTTTATTGAGTATCCCATCTTTCCTGAGTATGGGTTTTATATGATTAATTCATTTGGGTAATGACATTGAAGTATGTAATTTCCAATGGAATTTGTTGGATGGGACGAGGGGTGAAGTTTAGAGCTCCATGTTCTCCCCATCCCCTAATGTGAACTCCAGTCGGGGTGTCTCCATTGAGGTGATGAAACTTATGTAGTGAATAGAGGAAATCCAGTTAAAGGTTTTTCTTTCACCATTATGATTGTGTCTATAGTGTGAATGATAGGGCTTCTAGGTCGATTAGATGGAGAAGCACCCCTAACTTGTTGACATGGTCTGCGTACCTTTCGTAGGGTAGGAATTTTTCTTTCAACTAACGAAGATTTGTCCATATATTGAGGTGAATGTCATGCGTTCATTCCCCAGAAAACACTCCTGGTATGTCAAAATGAGAAGTGGTCATAGGCCAATACATCACTGGTATATTATCCTTAGCTAGTTTTCTTCTCACAAGCAAATTATCATGTTGATGTTCTTCACGGTGCTCCTCTACTTGATATGCCCTACTCGACTACTTCTTAATAATTTTGTTCCAATAAATTGGGATGGTGGGATCCTCATTGATATGTGAATGGAATGGGGGTGGCTCAGAAAATAAGAGTGGCCCCAAGCCATCCTCTGGTTGAGAAATAATGTCACTCGTTATAGATAGAGTGCTCGATGGATCTGACCCCATCTTTCTGAGTGACTCGGCATAGGATGGATTTCTCACATTTGTTCCGACAAGGGGAGGACCTTCCTGCCATTATGAATTTTGGTTGCGAGGAGGACCTTCTAAATTGGTTCTGCAATGGCAAGGGATACTATTTCAACTTGATGCTCGAAGGTGAGAAATTTCCTTATGGCATAGACCCTAAGGAGCACCTTCAGGGTGGGCTACAGTGAGGGGAGGACCGACTTGCTACTTGAAGTCGATGAGTGGAGGACCTTTACAACAATTGCCATTGTGGGGAGGGCCTTCTCAATGTCTTTCATCATAGAGAGTACTAACATCAGGACTTGATACCTGGATGCAAGGAAAATTTCTACAGTCCACATCCTAGGGAGGGCCTTCAGGATGTACTGCAATTAGGGTAGGAACTTCTCATTACATGGTGTTACTATGGGGAGGTCCTACACAGTAACTTACATTACGGGGAGGTCCTTCACAATAACCATCATCCTGGTGAGGACTACCATCATGACTTGATATTTTACTATAGGGAGAAGCATATCTACAGTGTATACCCTAGAGAGGACCATCAGGGTAGAAAATAGCAAGAGGAGGACCTTATAACTATTTGATCTTTAGGTCGAGTAGAGGGCTTCCCGACGTGCATCAGAAGATAGGCTATCGTGATTGATCATTCCTAACCCATGGGGGCCTTGTGGAGGACCTTCAGAGCTGTTTGTAGTGACATTGCAGGGAGGGCCTTCACAACTACTACTTCCACTTCCATAATTTGGTAATGGACTAATAGGTTATTGAGCCTTTATTGATATATATTTGAGGGCGTCAAGAACCCCAGCTTTCAGTATAATAGGATCATGTATGTGCTCTTCATTTTCTATTTTCATTTGGTGAATTTCATTTTTGAGCACTCTATTGCGTGTAACTGGGGCCATCTGTTGTTGGTGGGAGAGCGAGAGCCTACATCGGATGAGGCCGTGGTGACTATAGGAGAGGGCGCGTAGCGATGAACCTTTCTATGTTAAATGAAATTAAAGGTCATACAGCCCAAACTCAGAAGATTTGGGACTTACCTCAGTGGGAGGGCTCCAGAATATGTTCTAGGAAGGGGATGAGTGTTGTCCTCACCAAAGGGGGAAATAAACATAACCCCTTCGACTGAGCACTATTCCTCGTTGAATGGAAAATCATGTGATCACCCTTAATACCTAGAACTGGGAGGTTCATGTTGGTATCCCACGGTTGGACTCTGAGTTACCATGGGAATGTAGACCCACAAGAATTCTCAAAGCCCAAACCATCATGGGGAAATACTTTGTGACACCACTCTCCATAGGTATGTAAACTCATAGAGGCATGATGATGCACCCAATGGTCTGATCATACGGGTCTAGTGGATTTGGAAGAGGCTTTGGCTGGATGCCAAAATACTAGTTAGCGGAGGGATTATAGATGACTGGATGGTAATAGAGGGGTGAGGTTGGAACCTGAGAAAATAATACTCAAAAAACACCCCATTCCGCATACTGGTTTCTTATGCGGGATGGGGGAGGATCCACATACCACAATGGTATGTGGGTAGAGGGGTCATTCTTGTATTGATTTATTACATGGTCAAGGGTATAGATCACTACATACCATAGTGGTATGTATCCCATCACACCGCTTTGGTTTTCATCTGCGTACTGATGCAGCACGCGACCTCGGGTTCAGTCCGCATAGTGGTACACTACACAGAGTACCATATTGAAGGAGGGCTCGAGGGACCATCGTTCGCTGGGATTTAATCTGTGAGAAGTATGTGGTTTGTTGTTCACCAATTAATTTTGTGTTTCTATTATTATTATTCAATTCCCCCATTTTATGGTTCATGGCTGGAAGTACCTGTAGAAAGTGTGGTTAGAAATTCGGACTTCGTTGATGAATCAAGACTAAAGCTGGAGTCTTCTCTAAACTCTTTCTTCCAACCTTTGAGTCCCTTTAGGATTTTTTCATCCATCCCTTTTTTGTCCACCTGTATTAGTTTTATAGGGCATTAGGGAAATTGTATCTATTGGGAACACAACACCATTTATAGTGGGCCATGAAGAGATATCCTGACCTGCGGAAGACTTGGTAAATCCGAGGTTTGTAGAGGCTTCAATTCAAGATAATGGTTTGTGGAACCCTACTAGTTTTCTTCGTCTATTAACTAATAGGTTCACGAGATGGTACATAGATGGCCCCCACGTACATGAGTCCTTCAGCGATGCAGTTTGCAGTACGCCTTCTTCGATGTCCATCGCTCTGCGGGCCAGCGGCCAGTGGATCGTTCCATATACCTATTAATATGCGATCTAGACGGTCTGTGGACCCTTCCCAATGATGGTAAGTGGGCCATTTGAAATTATTTGAAAACTTTAATCTCTTCAAGTTTCTTCTGAAATTCACAAGTCAATTTGAGTTCATTCACCTTGCTAGACTTGTAGGAATACTTGAATCCTTCTGCAAAGTGATTGTGGGGTTATTTTCTTCCCTTGTCAGTTTTTTTATGACCCTATAGACATACTAAAAACCGATGAAATGCATTCCAACTATTTTGATACTTTATGAAAATGTTCTATCAGTCATTTGTGACATGTAATAATCAAACGCACCTAAATATGATGCACGGTGTAACTAGTATGACTTCAACTGTGTCTTATTATTTAAAATTGAGATTAATTCACGTAAAAATCAGAACTGACAAACTGAAAAACAATAAAATGCATTCATACTATTTTGATACGTTAGGAAAATGATCCATGAGCTAGTTCTGATATGTAGGAATCAACCCCACCTCTATCTAATGAGCTGTGTGACTAGTATGACTAAAAGTGTCTTCCATCAGTTTAAAATTGACATTTTAGCTCAAAATGTGCCACTCACTAAAAACCTAGAAAACCCACATTTTTTATCTTAAAAATTAAGGAAAATAATTCATAAGACCTTTGTGACTTGTATGAAGTAATATCCCATCAAACCAATGCATGATGCGACTTGTATGACTCAAATTGCATGTTTCTGTTTTGAAATTATATTTTAGTAAAAAATAATGAAATACTGAAAACTAAGACAACACATTCATATTGTTTTAATAATTTAATACAATGATAAATTATTCATTTGTGAAATTTAGGAATCAAACCCATCTCAATATGACACACAGTGTGACTGGTATGACTCAAAATGTGTCTTCTTATTTAAAATTGACATTAATTCAAGTAAAAAAACAAAACTAACATACTGAAAAACGAGAAAATGCATTTATATTTTTTTGATACTTTAGGAAAACAATAAATGAGTCAATTTTGATGTGTAGGAATGAACCCCACCTCAATTTTATGAACATTGTAACCGGTATGACTAAAAGTGTCCGTTATCAGTTTAAAATTTACATTTTAGCTTAAAACGTGCCACTCACTGAAAATCAAGAAAACACATTCTTATTGTCTTAAAAATTAAGGAAAACAATTCTTATGTCCTTTGTGATGTGTATGAACCAATATCCCATCAAACCGGCGCATGACATGACCTGTATGTCTCAAATTATGTGTTTTTGGTTTGAAATGATATTTTAGTATAAAACACAACTGACATACTAAAAACTGAGAAAATGCATTAAGATTGTTTTAATAATTTATTAAAACGATCCATTATTCATTTTTAACATATAAGAATCAACCCCACCTCAATAAGACACATGAAGTCATCAGTATGACTCCAAATTTGTCTTCTTATTTAAAATTGACATTAATTCTAGTAAAAAAACACAACTAAGATACTAAAAACAGAAAAATGATTTTAGATTGTTTTTATACTTTAAAAAATTATACATAAGTCTCTTATGACATGTAGGAATCAAACCCACCTTAATCGGATGAACGGTGTGACCGATATGACTAAAAGTGTTTGATATCGGTTTAAAAATGACATTTTAGCTCAAAACATGTCACTCACTGAAAACCAAGAAAACACACTCTGATTGTCTTCAAAATTAATGACATCAATTTTTAAGTTTTTTTTTATGTGTATAAAGTATTATCACATCAAACCGGCACACAATGCGACCGGTATGACTCAAATTGCATGTTTTCGGTTTGAAATGATATTTTAGTAAAAAAACACAATTGACATACTAAAAATTGAAAAAATGAATTCCATTTGTTTTGATACTTTATAAAAATTATATATCATTCATTTGTGACATGTAAGAGTCAACCAAACCTCAATATGACATATGGTGTCACCGGTATGACTTCAAATGTGTCTTCTTATTTAATATTGGCATTAATTCAAGTAAAAAAACACAACTGACAAACTGAAAACTGAGCAAACACATTCGGATTATTTTGATACAAAATGAAAGCGATCCATGAGTCAGTTGTGATCTGTAGGAATAAACTCCACCTCAATCTGATGAACAGTGTGACCGGTATGACTAAAATTTTCCGATATCAGTTTAAAATTTACATTTTAGCTAAAAATGTTTCACTCACTGAAAACCTAGAAAAGACACTTTGATTGTCTTCAAAATTAAGCACAACAATTTTTAAGTCATTTATGACATGTATGAAGTAGTCTCCCGTCAGACCGACGTGCGTGTTTTTAGTTTGAAATGATATTTTAGTAAAAAGCACAACTGACAAACTGAAAACTAAGAAAACTCATTCAGATTGTTTTGATAATTTAGGACAATGATACATTATTCATTTGTGACAAGTAGGAATTAACCCCACCTCAATACCATGTACAATGTCATCTATATTACTCCAAATGTGTATTCTTATTTAAAATTGACATTTTTTAATGTATTCTTCATATTAATGTTTAATTTATTTCTTTATTGTATTACTAACATAATATTTTTTTTCTTCTATAGGTGGAACCTTTTTATCAAGTTGGGATGATTTTTTCGATGACTATTACCATTGGAGGATAGTTTTTAGAGGGAACCACAGACATCAAAAGATAAAAAAATAATGTTTTTAACTGTTTTTTAGATAATTGTAAATGTGATTTCATAAAACTTTGCTCAAAATTTATATAGATGTGTTTTTTTGGTATATATCATGACTGGATATTTTTTTATTCATGGTTTCAATTAAATTTTTATAGAATTTTTTTCCAAACTTTTGTGTGTGTTGATTTTTTTTCATCATTTTGACTCTATATGTGATTTTTTTTGTATATACTATGGGTTTTTATTTTTAAGAAAGTTTTTGATGGTTTATGCAGGGTATTTTTTCTGGTTTGGTTATTTTGGTCTGTTATTTATTTTTAGCTGGTTACTGGGTGTGCTATTATATAAACAGCACACCCATGAAGGGAAGCCTTTATCAACACTTCAATTGGAATTCATAAATGGGGACTTTAGCAGTGCTTCCAATAGCGTTGATAAAGGGGAACCCCTTTAATAGTGACTCTATTATCAGCGCTCTTTTAGCTCTAATAAAGGCCTTTTTTAGTGCTAATAAAATCCCATTTTGTGTTAGTGTTAGGGGAATAAATTATGGGTTGTGTCATATTCATATATTGATTCTCAATTAAGTTTTCCAGATTTTTCATTTTAGTTTTTTGTGTTTTTAATTTTTTTTATTTAATCATTCCTGAATTTTTTAGTTTTTGTTATAATTACTTTATTCTATGTTTTTTACTTAGTCACACGTGTCTTCCTCGAAAATGGTGCCAAATTTTGAACGCACACAACATTGAGTATGCATAAATTTAATATTTATAGAACCTACTTACTACTAGTATTGTGGAAAGACAAGTGTCGAACTACAGGGAATGACTAATATTGTGTAGATAAAAGGAAAAACAAATAAATCAAAAGAAAACAATAACAAAACTAAAAAAATTGAAAGTAAAATGCAGTGGCCAAAAATGGGAGTGAGATGGTGTGATGTAGTGATTTAGAACAAGAGATAGTAAATGATTTAGTTAGGGGAATTGGACTAGAAAAAATGATCTAAATGTCACTACTCTTGAATGAGACCAATCACTGATGTTATGTAGTAATTTTTAGAGGATTGAAATATCTAACTATCGTTAGATATCTATTAGGAACAGTTATTTCTAACATTACCCAAGATAGTGATACTTCCTCGTGGAGAAGAGTCTATAACAACCTTTTCCAGTTATTACTTCATCTATGGTTTCCAAGGTAATAGGATACTCTCCCCCTTACATATCAATGCTTGAGGTAGAGTATAAATATGATCATGAAGAATAGAAAAATAAATCACTTAAATGAAAACCTTATTCCTCTTGTGATTGATCTCATAGCAAGAACATATGAATTTATAGCAATTCAATCCATCTGATCCAACCACCCCAAACTACTTAAAAGTCATTAAACAAGAATAATTAAATATAAAATACATTAAAAACATATCAATGTAGAAAAAATAAAGTAAAGATATAGAATAAGTCCTCCAACTTCGATGCTCTGCTTCTGCAACGATGGCCAGCTTCTTGTTGGTTGTCTGACTACTCTGTTCTCTATCCCAGCAAATGGAGATAGTGGAATGGATGATTGGAACGAGCTCAAATGGATCTGGGATCAATCTCTAGAAAGGATGATTGGTCAGAGTAGATGGATGGAGGATGAGGTCTGGAAGAATGTTATAGAATGACCGAGATGGGTTCTAATGAAATTCATAGTGTTAAGTAAATTATTGGGTGCCCCAAAAAAAATTGAACCTCCTTCCCTCTAGAAATGTGTGTCTTCACATGGATTGATCTCCCCTACCCATACTGAAATGCCCCAAATGATTCTATAATCTTTTTCTCAACTAAATACTTCACAACTTGTGCCATGCAGCATGTCTTACATGTACGACCCCCCCCCCTAAAAGATTCAAAATAAAAGGGAAAAATAGAAAAGAAAAAATGTCAACATAGAGAAAATATATAAAACAAATTAAATTATAAAATAATTAAATAAATAAATAAATAGAATTTATATATTTATATAGTGAACATTACATGAACTATAAATTAAAAAAATAATATACAAAGGTATTTAAAGTATTATTATAAAGAATTATACAATTATTTACATATTTATTTATTAATATACATATTAAAAATAAAAATTCCTAATATTATTATTACTAAATTTATTAGAAAAAAGAATTAAAATAATTTGTACCTATTAATAATTAGTAATAAATATAAAAATTATTTTAATTAAATAATATGTATAACAATATAAATATATATATAACCATGTATATACTTTTTAATATATACATAAATATAATATTTATTATGGTTATTATTCCTATTATTACTATTATTATAACATATGTTATTATAGATATTATATTAAAAAAAGGAAAGGGTTGAGGGGGTGAGGGGTGAGGGAGAAATGCGAGAAGAGGAGATAATGGGGAGGGAGGTTGTGTGTAGGAAGAAGAGGAGACAATGGTTCCCGATGAGTGCTTGGGGTAGGGGATGGTTTGTTGGTTCGACTGAGCCTTGGCAGCAAGGGGTATGTGACAGTGGAGATGGGGAGACCATGTGGATAATCTCCAAGAAGTGGTGGTTTGTATTGTGTAGCAACCTAGTCGCGGATGGCGGTGAAGCAGGGGATGGTGCTGGTGGCTAATGGACAAGAGTGGTGTGGGTAGTTTGGTGGGAATGACCTTCAACAGGCATAGCGACGTGATGATGGTGCGGTCCGACCTAGCGGGGTTGTAGAACAGCAGATCAAGTTTATTAAATAAATCATTAATTCATCATAAATGATAATTTTTTTAATAATAACATTGATCTCCCTATAATCAAAGAAAAATCTCATTGACCCATCCGTATTTTTCAAAAACAAAACTAGGGCTTTCAATGGTGAAACATTGGGGTGTATAAATTATTTATCAAAAAGCTCCTATGGTTTTTTATTCAACTTTACCAACTCCACGAGTTCCATTATATTGGTAGTTTTAGATATGGGTCTTACATTAAGAATTAGTTAAATAGAAGACTAAACTTTAGTATTAGGTGGATGTCTCGGTAATTCCTATTGAAATAAATAAATGTATTTTCTTTTAGTGGGTATATCATCAACTGTTAGGATGTCCTTCCCACCCATTGAAATTTTTTTCACCCCTATTCTTCCATTATTTTATTAAGGTGAGCTACATGAGGTGGGTCTAGCAAAGACTTGGGAGTGGAAGTCTCTCCCATAAAAATAAGGGATTTTATTCCCCCTTCATAATCATTCTCTCAACAATAAATTATTGCATTATACATTGAGAGCCAATCCATACCAAGGATTATGTCAAAAATCAACCATAGGTATAACAATCAAGTTTGAAATCAGGGTGTACCTAAGCATATTAATAGAGAGTTATCGATAAAACCTTATTGCAATAAGATTACCATTAATTTTTTTAACTAACAACTCATTTATTAGAGTATTAGGGGATAATTTAATGCTCTAAGAAAATATGCATGATATAATGGAGTGCACAAATCCCAAATAAAATAAATCATTAGACAATGTTTATTTTATGATCAATATACCTAATATTATATTATTTGATATTTCAACAATAGTTTTAATTATTAAATAATATCTATCTTACTCCCTCTTCCTTTTATGAAGTAAATTCCCATAATTTTTGGGTAATTAGGTTTCACAGTACCCCATCTCATTACAATGAAAGCATTAAACCTCATAAACTTCTTCATTGACTTTATATTCATGAGATTGATGGTTTTTTTCTATGCACTTGAAAAAATACCATTCCCTTAAATAAATTCCATGAGTGTTTCTTTGAAAAATTATTAAATGTGGGAAATCACACCCTTCCTTAATTCACCTTTTCCACACTTTTATTTACATTATTCTCAACCAACCTCATATTCTTTTAATTTCTTTTGAAGTCATAAGTCTAAGAGAACTCATTTTTTTTCTTAATATCTCTTTAGAATATATCCTCATTTGTTAAAAATGGATGAGAGACTAATTCACTTTAAATTCTCAAATTTATCACATCAAATTAAGGGCTAATCTTTCTTTAGGATCTACTTACATAGCCCACAACTTGTCCTGAAAACCTTTTAAAGTTATCCTTATAGTAAAAAATAGTTTCCTCATCCTTCTTTCTGAGATTGAGTAAATTGTGTTCCATTTCATTACTTTTCTCACAATAAAAGTATTTTTTATAGAATATATCCTTAAAATTTGTCCATTCCATGCACCATATTTATAATTCCTCTTTAGTTTTCTGAATTAGTTTCCACCATTGAGCTATATCTCCCTTCAAACAATATACCATCATGGTGACTTTATCCCTTTCACTACTTCCCAAATCATAAAATATAGTTTCTAAAGACTTGATCCATTAATCGTATACCAATGGATTAGTAGTTCCATTGAATGGTGGAAGTTGTTGTCGCATGAAGCAGTCAAACATAGGTACAACGTGTTGTGGATCAACAGGTTTCTCTATACGGGTGAGGTTATTTTTCAAAACCTGGGTCAAATTCCCTAATATTGTTATGATTTGATCAGCATAAACTCTAGACTCATTTAATTTATCATGAGAAACATCCCTACATTGGTTATGGGTGTTGAAACAGTTTTGATTCCTTTTTCAAGTATCCATTTCTAAATAATGGAATTCATGCAATTAGCACATAATATTTAATTTCAAAATAAAATTTATATTAGTTTTTTTAATAAAAGATCCTTAAAACCTTAATAGTTTTTCATAATATTTGTGTTATGTAATTAGGTTCATCTGAATAAAGTACCTAAGGTTTATACTAAACTTTATCTGATACAAACTGTAACAACAAAGACTCCAAACCTAGATTTGGTAGTAATATTACATTATTAGTGAATAATACAAGAGTTATAGTATGACTCCACAACTTAGTAATCTTGTAAGACTATATATATATATATACACGTAATTTTTTCACATTATAATTGAAAGAATAAAATATTTCATAAAAATTCCATGATAACATTATTATACCTTATAGAATAACCTTCAAAATTACATATAATTATCTTCTAGGGTTCCTAGGGAAAGAAAAAAATTCGTGTGAGATTATATGCTCAGTAATAAGTAGCCTACAATAGAACCTATCATAGCATAAGCATGGAATAAATAGTATTGTATAAATAAATGATCAAAATAATTCCATAATCTAATGAAAATTAGGTTATACATTATCAATGAAAATAAATAAAAACATGGATAACAATTAATAATATCATATTAATGGAATGTATAATTTTAGGCATCATAAACATGTCATAAAGGCCTTATTCAAAGACATAATATGTAAATAATTATGGTTTATCCCAATACCCAAGATAGTTTGACTCATGATACATACTGATGCATCAAGGACTATCTATACTAGGCCCCACCCATCTCTGATTAAGTATAATTTCTTCATAATATCAAGTAATGAATAAACTATCCAATATATAACCAACATTCCTTAGTATTTAATAAACATATGTATTGAAATAATAAGTATACAGATTTCCAATATTTCCCAAATAAATAAATAGTATAACTTTATATGTAAGGATCCCTCAAAATAACACCATATACAGTGATGAGAATATGGTCAAGTCAATGATTCCTCAAATTAATCAATGTAATAATGTTTCTATCTTGGAGAATATATTATAATCAACTAAAAAACTATGAGGTATTTAAATGCAATAGAAAGTACATTTATCAAAGCAATAAAGTTAAGGGGGTGGAGAGGGTACTTTGAATGTTTTGGGATATAAATAAAATATAGTAATTGATTTAATCAGTTTTAAAAGTTATGAAACCAAATAAATTGTAGAAAAAACCTTTATTAAGTTTTGTAAGGAGTGTGTGAGTTATCTAAATCATATCCTCTGGGAGTTTCTAGTGATCTGTGTTGTCTTAGGCTTGCTCATTGTGCACCGAGTAAATATAGAGTTGATAATAAACAACATTTTTTAGGGTGATTAACACTTGGTGAATCTATTATACAACTACATATATATATTCTAGTATCTGGATAGGGATGGAATTTCTAGTAAAACCACACACACACACTTTACTTTCCAAAATTTTGGATTTTTGAGCATTATGGTGGTTTTAAGTCACGTTTCAATAAAAATACCTTGAAGGATAAAATTTCAAATAGAAAATTAAATACCATGAATAATTATATAATCATGATATAAAATATCTCATTTATAGTAAGTATATTATACAATAGAAAAAATGATATATAAAATAATCATATCTTAAAGAATTGAAATTTGAGACAAAGTACCCTTACCTTTAATCCTGATTACCCAAATTTTATCTAACCTCCCATAAAAAATATAACTATATTAATCACCTATTCAAAACCTTATTCATACCTATAACATTTTTTTAAAATTATCTATAATTATTCTCTATATGTATATTAGTTAGTTATTATCTAATTTCAATATTAGGGGTGAGTAATCCCGATTGTTTTGAACTAGTTTCATAATAGCAGTAAGTTTATTCATTATTATCCCAAATTTAATCATTAATAGATAATACAAGGTATTTTAATTGATTATTTATAATTATTTATAATTTTATAATTTTATTCAACGGTATTTTTTGTTACGATCCTTAAAGATGAAATCAATGATGAGAATGTTTCAGTGATTTTGTACGAACGAACATTGATATCTTAATTCAAGAGTTTAAAATCAATGTTCCCATTAAATAAATGAAAAAAATATTTATTTTATCATTTTTATCTTATATTATCAGTAATTAAGTTCTCATAGCCATCCATGATATAATTTTATATCATTTTCAAGTAGGTGGTTAGACTGACCCAAACATGAATATAGCATAATGAATGGAAGACTATAACTATTAAAGTGGTTTATTTTTAGAATAATATATTTATTATAGAAGTATAATGATATTATTTTGAAACTTTTTAGGTTTTAAATTATATTTTAATAGTTTTTAATAGATAAAAAACCAAATAAAAAACTAGAAGCATTACTTTGTGGAGGAAGTAGTCTGCACAACCCATGATTAATGTTTTAATTTATTGGATAATGAGAGGGAAAGAAGGTGGATTATAATTTGTATCTTTATAATCATAATTATAAAATATATTTCACATTTATTCTTCAATTTCACCCTTATAATCATCTAATATAGGTGACGGTAAAAATTAAAATTTGTCACTTCGTGGAGGCAGTAACCCACACAATACATGAAAAATGTTTTTTCTTAATAAAAAAGGGGAAATGTAGCTCATTGTTATTACATTAGAATAATGAAATTAATTATACAATAAAAATGATTTCATTATATAGTAATTATAAATTTATATTTTGTAAAGTAAGAATGAAATTAATGGAAGTTTGGAAAAATCAGTACTCACATTGAGTACTTGAGTTTTCCCTTAGAAGACTCCTTGGAAATTCACATCTTAAGAAAATATATTTTGAATAGAGGATAAAAGAAAAGAAAATTATTCTAGGGTAAGTAAAAGAGTATATTATAATGAGTAAACCTATGTTTTTTGGCGGTCTTTAAGGGGTGGTGAGATTCCCCTTTTATATGTCGTGAGAATGACATTTTTATAAATATTTAAATTTAATATAAAGAGAGAACATATTTCATAGGTCTAGACAACTCCAAAAATGAAAATAATGGATTGAGGTATTATATAAGGTCGATAATACTTGAAAATGTTATTATAACAAATTTTAGAACATATTTTAAGTTATTCACTCTTTGAATTTTCACTTTCATCATTTTTTGTTTTATCATGATAACTTATTTTTACCTAAGTAATTTATTTTTAATTTCAAAAAAAATGTTATTTTTATCTAATTAATACATTATTATTCCAAATATTAAATCCATTTTATCATATAAAATTTATTTATGTAATCAAAACTAAATTTAAACAATAGCACATGTGACTTTAAAGACCCATTTTATAAAAAAAACTTTATTTTTAATCTTAAAATTTATATGTTGGGTAAAATATCAATATATTTTATATTCTTGATATAAATTAGTTTATTATGATAAAATTAAATTTATGTGCCTTTAAAATCAATCCAAACAAAATTTTATGAAAATAATATTTAATTAAAAGAAAATACCAAAACAGTTTTTATTGAAAAATATTACTTATGTCCTTAAAACATTAATTATAGGTTTTGTGAATTGAGTATAGTATTTATAAAATGAATAGTGTTACCTATTAAATTAATATTTAACCAGTTAAAATGTTTTATAAACTTATTTTTATTTCTTATAAATTCATAAACATTATATTTCTTTATTATAAATTCATAAAATTTATAGTTTTTGTGAGATAAATAAACTCTTCCTCATAAGATAAAATGACTTCAATGCAATGTGAGATAATTATCTAGAGTGAGATAATGTGTTACTGTGATATAACACCACTTTTAAATTTTTTTGGATATGAATATTCTTTTAATATGATTAATTCCTTTTATAATGTCATTTTGGCTAGATCATCTGGCATGAGAAATTTGGATAAACTTGTAAGATAAAGACTTAGATGGAACTTTTTTTTTAAGGAACTGAATTCTTCAATTCTCATAAGATAAAATGCTTTCATATTGTGAAACAAGCACTTGGACACGCAATGTAATATAAGAATAATATGAAACACTTTAGGATAAACTTGTTATAAAAAAGTAGGGATTTTTTTATTTATAAAAAAACACAACACAATATGTTGGAATAATATATTCTTTCAAACATGAAACATGTTATCTCTTTATAATAAGTTTAAATATTTAAAAAAATGACATTTTCACCACTTATAAAATGGGTTTATCACCACCCCTTCAAGACCACCCTAAAAATTAGGTTTCTAGGTGAAAAAATACCCTCTATTATTCCCCTATAATTCAATTACTTTTAATTGATCATCTAGTCATAATATATTGTCCTAATACCTCCATTTCTAAGGAGTCATACCAAGGAAAACTCATATCTTCGATGAGAGTACTAATTTTTCCTAACTTTATTTTCATTCTTACTTTCCTAAATATAATTTTGTAATTACTATATAATTAAATCAGTATTTTTTTATACATAATGTTATTATGCTAATGTAATAACTATTAACCACATTTCCCATTTTCTATTAAAAAAATGAAACCATTATTCATGCGTTGTGTGGACTACCGCCTTCACGAAGAGAAAACTTCTATTTTTCAACACCACCTATATAATATATTTTTAAGGATAAAATTGAATAATAAATGTTAAATATATAATATAATAATTACTTTGAAGAGGAAAATTGTGATCCACCTTATTTCCCTCTCATTCTTTGAGAAATGAAAACGTTAATTGTGTGTTTTGCGAAGTACCACCTCCATGAAGTAACATATCTCATTTTTCATTTGGATTATTTATTATTTTTTAAACCCTTTTAAAATATGATTCAACGGCATAAAATTAACTAAATAATATAATTATGCTTATGTAATAATGATATTATTCCCAAAATAAACCACTTTTATAATCACAATCATTTATTAATAATGTTATATTCATGTTTGGGTTAATATAACCACCTACTTTAACAATGCTATAAAATAATATCATGGGTGAATATGAGAACTAAATTAGTGATAATATATGATATATTCAAGAAAATAAATATTTTATTTAGTTTTTGGAATGGTAAAATTAATTTTAAACTCATAAATTAAGATACCAACACCTGTTCATACAAAATGACCAAAACATGCTCATCATTGACTTCATCTTTAATAATAATAATAAAAAATCCCATAGAATGAAATTATAAAATTAAAAATAATTATAAAAAATATATTACATTACCTTTTATGATCTAATAATGATGAAATTTGGGATAATAATAAATAACAACACCACTATTATGAAACTAGTTAAGAATGATCAAGATTACTCACACCCGATATTCAAAATGTATAAGTAAATAATATACATATAGATAATAATTATAAATGAAGTTGAAAATGGAATTAGGTATGATTAAGGCTCTAAAATAGGTGATTAAGATATTTATTTTTTTATACATGAGGTTAGATCACATTCAGCTAAGCGAAATTAAAGGTAAGGGTTCTTTGTCTCAAATTTCAATTCCATGGGACATGATTATGTTATACACCATGTTTCCCATAATATGGTGTGTTTAATACCCTTTTTATATTTTATATCATCATTATATCATTATTAATGGAATTATATGTTCTATTTGAAATTCAATCCTTTATAATATTTTTATTTAAATGTTACCTAAAGACGTCATAATACGCAAAAAATATTAAATTTTAGAAAGTAAAGTGTATGTGTGGATTTAATAAAACTTTAATCCCTATATAGATACTGGAAAGTGGATGTGGTTGTGTAATATATTCACCTTACGGTAATCACTCTGAGAAAGGATAGTTTATTATCAACTCAATCTTCACTCGATGCATGATGAGTGGGCCTAAGACTGAAAAACTGGATAGAGAAACCTAGAGGATATGATTTGGATTATTCACATGCTCCTTAAAAACCTTAATGAATTATTTTCCTACCATTTAGTTGGTCTTATATCATTATAAAATACCAAACTCAATTGTCTTCAACTATTGATAACTTATCACTTTGAAAGTACCCTCTCCACCACATTATCTTTATTTCTTTTATAAGGGTACTTCTTATTAGATTGAGAATACCTCATAGTTTTAATTTGATTATGGTATATTCCTCAAGACAACCATGTTATTCCATTTATTAATTGGGGAAATTATTTACCTAATTATATACCCATCACACCATACGGTGTTATGTTTTGGTATGCTTACATTAAAAGCTATTCCATTTATTGATTAGGGAAATATTTACTATCTATATACTTTATATTTCAATATGGATGTTTATTGATTACTAAATAATGTTGATTATCTATTTTATATTTTATTTATTCCTTCATATTATAAATTCATTGGGCTTAATTAGTTATGGGTGGGGCTCGGTATAGAAATCCCCTCGATGCATTGGTAGGTCACATTAGAAAAAATATCCCAGCTATTAGCATATGTCTTGCTCATTTACATGTGATGTCTTGGAATAAAGCATTAAAACATTTTTATGATGTCCATAATTATGCATTCCATAAGTATAATATCAATAATTATTATCCATGTTTTTATTTATTTTCATATATATAGTATTCCCTCAATTTTATTTGATTATGGAATTATTTTGATCATTTATTTATTTCATACTCTTTATTACATGATTATAATATGATATATTATCTTGTATGCTACTTCTTATTTGGCATCTAATCTCACCATTATGTTTGTTTCCCTTCACTTGTAATACTAGAGGAGAACTATTTGTAATTTTCAAGGATATTATTGAAGATATAATAATGTTCTCATGGAGTTTTTATTCTCTATTTTGTGTTTTCAAATGTAATGTGAAAAACATTTATATGTCTATTATTCTATAGATACTAAGTTGTTGGATCCTATAGGAACTCTTTTATTCTATACCAATAATGTAATATTACTACTGGATCTATGTTTCTAGAGGCCAAATTGTTACACCTTCTCTTTTTTCAATTTAGGGAGATGAGTTTTCAGGGTTTATAAATTAATGTATTTATTTTAAATCATCATATCTATAGTAAAAGAATATATAATGATGCAACAAATATAATAAGCATACTTGGTCTCACCCAAATTTAACCAAGTTTTAGGGTTAAGCGGTCGCTTGTAGTTTAGCTTGGGTTGTCAAATCCTTAGAGACCTAAGAAGAAACCTATAAACACGTACATTCTATGGACTGTTTTCGGCTATGAAGTGGCCAAATTTGGGTTGATTTTATATGGGTTTAAGTGAACACTAAGAGTATTAAGTGAATTAAATTTAAAAGAATTAGTTTATCCTAGGTTATCACATGGGGTGGATTGGATGCAATTTTTTTAACGGTTTCAATTTCTTATATTTGAGATAGGTTTATTCAGGAAGATCAAACAACTTTATCATTTTCTAGTTAAATACCAACAAACCATAATACTAATCACCAATACACTTGGAGGATGAGATTTATAATCACTCCAAGGTAAAGGTTCCTATTAGCACTTGAAGTATGTGATCTTAAAATTCAACAAGGACGAATAAGTTTTAAAATCATCAAATAAAAATCTCAATTAAAAGGAGTGATTAGACATTAATGGGGAGACAAATAAAATCTAATACATCCCCTTGATACTACCTTTAATCAAACCATAAGAGGTTTATCCCACCATTGATTCCATTATTTCAATGGAAGCGGGAAGTAGACTCGTGATGGAGGAATTAAAGAAATAAAGAAAACAATAAAAATAAAATGACCACTCCACCCTTGTGTGAATAATTTCACAAATCTTGGTGTGAATAAATTCACACCTTGAGGCAATGGAATCAAATTGATATGGATAAGAACAGAATAATATTATAATAAGAACATTTATTAAGAAACTATGATGAATTAAAAGAACTTACAATTGAGGAAGAACATTACAAAGGAAAAGTGGTAGTATAACACTACAATGAAAGGAAGCATACAAGATCCTTAAATACTCCAAAACAAATACCTAAAATAATAATTTTGGGAGCCTTGGGTCGAGCCCCCATCTGTCCAAGTCTCCTCAATTAATGTTGGTAGGCCTAGGGTGGTGGAAAGTAAGGGAGAGGAGACTTTTCCACCCTTGACTCGAAGTTGTAGCCAACTTGCATTCAACAAACATAGACGCCTAGATGACCTTTTATATGGATGAATTAGAGTGGTTAATAGAAGAAAAAAATGAATATCTGGATGTATTCTAACTCTCTGTAAAATTTCAGCCCAAAATAATTTTTTTCCAAGATATGATTAAATTGGTGGGCAATTTTTCTGGGCTACAAAATTTGGACCAAAATTTCCTCTTCCACTTTGGATGCCTATAACTCCATTAAAACATCTTAATTATCTCTTTTCACTATTTGATGAAATTTTCCCCATGATTTCATCTATCTTCATTTAATATTTGAGAATCATTGGGCTTGTATCTTGGCCGCTACAGTCTCTTTATTGGGCTGATGTCCAGTTTACTTTTCCAAGAGTGTGTTGGCATGAAATCCCATTTTGGTGGTATTAAAATGGAAATATTCAAGTGCTCTAAAATAATTAATTGTTCCTTATATAATGGGATACATGAACATAAAATATGAAAATTAAAATCAAAACCATTTTTTATTTTAGTAGGTTCTCAAAAATGTACCATGTAATAGTGAATTTTAAGAGGGAATTACAATCATAATGTGAATTAATGTTCAAAGTGTAAAATGCACTAAAATGGTGTTTATGAATAATAAATCACATGATTATTATATATATTAACAATGAATCTTAGAATCATTCAATGGATAATCACACCCCTAACATGAGTTTTCCTAGTCCCGAGAAAAATGTATCTCGCCAATATGAAATTCAAATTCCCTTTTCGAAAAACATTTTAATACACAATTATAACCAAAAACACTTATAACAAACAACTATTAAACCCATAAAAATATTTTAATAAAATATATTTTCATAAGGAGATCCCAATCCCAGGCCCGTACCTTTGTTCAAATTCATCACCACATTTCATCCAATTTCAATGAAGTATGATGATGTGTTGTGTGTCACAAAAGAAATGGGGGTTCATTTTTATTCAAGGGAAAAATGATGGAAGCACTAGGTGGAATAACATTTCAATATTAAGATGAGTATTCAATTTATATATATATATTTATATTTATATTTATTTATTTATTGTTTTTTTTTCAATTTTTCCATGGTAATTGAAATTGCACTCAATAGAGTCAACTCATGTAGCAAGACTTTGACGATGACTCCCAGGCTCAAAGACCTTACAGAACTAAGTGAAGCCCACATAATCAGGCATCATCTCGAGTTAACTTAGTCAAAAACAAATTCAAATTACCACAAGTAGAGATAAAATTACTAACTCTTGGATAAAAAACTATGGAGTCACGATCCCCAAGTGTCGAAAGCCACACATTAGGTCATTTCATTGCTCTACATGCAAATTTATTGTTTTTTTTGAATAATCATAATAAAACTAAAATAATCACTAAACCTATGATATTTATTTTTTGGACCCCATGAACTCAAAAAAATACCCCACTATCCAAAGGACGTGTGTTGTGATCTCTTTTTTTCTATTTGGATGAAAATATAAATGATAAAATTTCACATTATACAGCCACACTTTCCAAAATCTATGCTCATGAAATTGCACATTGATTAAAATTAGAATCAGGGCATGTTAAATTATTTGATATTCAGTTTCAAAGAGTGAAATTTGTATTATCATGTTCAAAGTTAGAGGAATTTCTCCTTCTATTTATGCACATTTTTTCAAATCATTTTTTTTCACACATAAGAAATTTTCTTTACACAAAATCAAATTTTTGTATTTCATCTCCCCCCAACATAAAATAATATTATCCCTAGTGTTTAAGGAAAAGAGAATTTAGAAAGGGGGTAGAGGCAGATAAGGGGAGTTCAAAAAGAAAATTGAAAATGAGGATCATGGAATGAAGTCACCTGGTGGATGAAGTTGAAGTTCGTGATACCCCAGTTTAGTCCTTTGATATCCATGTACTCACATAGTTCCCTAGTGGAAAAAGGAAAAACAGAAAAACAAACAAAACAAACCAATATATATATATAATAATAATAATAATAAAAGTAAAATATAAGTATATATACAAAAATTATATATAAATGAAGCATTATAACCCGTAGGTCAGTGGTAAGTGCACTCCCATGTCTCCCTTTGGTCCTGGGTTTGATTCCCTGTGGATTCTTCAGTTGTGACGGGGTTTTCCGCATGACCTACGATGTGTTCTATATATATATAATTATTATATATATATATATATTTTGTATTTTTATTTTAACCTACAAACCCATAAAAATAAACTGATGACACATTGTCTTATTTTTAAATTTCTAGGTAAGGTATTACTCAAGGATCACACCATGTGACACAGATGAATATGGAGCTCCCCTTTTATTCCCATCCATACTCATAATAGAAGAATAGGTCCAAAATCTATGGTATTATCATATGTTGAGTTAAGTATTTTTTTAATATAATATTGATTTATTAATCCTATTTTTTAAAAAAAAAGATGATTCACGAAGATGAAAACCATGGGTTTCCTCCCATGCAACTCTTTGGTTTAATGTCGCTAGCTCGACTTAGACCCTTAATTATTTAATTATTTTCCTCATCTAAGTTTGGTTCACACAAGTTTTCATCAACTTCATTTTTTTGTAATGGTTTAATGAATGGTTTGAATATATGGCCATTAACTTTAAAGGTTTTACCATTGGTGGGATCTTTAATTTCTACAGCCCCATGGGGGTACACCTTACGCACTCTATATGGACCTGACCATCTTGACCTCAACTTTCTTGGGTGTAAATTAATTTTGGAACTATACAAAATAATAGGTTTACCTGGTACAATGTGTTTGGTTTTAAGATTTCAAGATTTATAGGCTTATACTTTAGCTTTATTGATCCTTGAATTTTCATAAGCCTCCATCCTAAGTTCCTCAAGTTCATTGAGATCTAATTTCCTTTTTGTTTCATCCAATGAGAGGTCATAATTCATTTTCTTAATTGCCCAAAAGGCCTTATGTTCAATCTCCACTGGAAAATGGATTGTTTTACCATAAACCAACCTATATGGGTACATCCCTAAAATGGTTTTATATGCTGCTTGATAGGCCCAAAAATCATCTAAGAGTTTCTAGACCAATATTTCCTAGATAAATTATTAATTTTCTCAAGAATTTTTTTGATTTCTCAATTGGATAACTCAACTTGACCATTGGTCTGTGGGGGGTAAGTAGTGGACACTTTTTGAGAAATTCCATACTTTTCCATGATTGATGAGAATAGACTATTTTAAAAATGAGTTCATGATCACTAATGATATCCCTAGGAATTCCAAATCTAGAGAATATGTTTTCTTTTAGGAATCTAATCACAGTTTGATGATCATTGGATTTTTTGGTAACGGCCTCAACCCATTTTGAGACATAATCAATAGCTAATAGAATGTAAAGATATCCTATAGATTTTGGTATGGGACCCATGAAATCAATTCCCCAACAGTCAAATATTTCAACCACTAAGATGGGAGTGAGTGGAATTTGATTCCTTTTTGTTATGGACCCTACTTGTTAACACCTAGGAAAACTTTGAAAAAATGTGTAGGAGTCCCTTGAGAGGGTGGACCAGAAGAGAACACACTGAAGAATCTTAGTAGATGTTTTCTTAGAGGAAAAGTGACTCCCACATGCCTAGCTATGACCGAATTTAAGGATGGAATCTTGTTCAGATTCTGGTACACACCTCTTAATTACTAAGTCAGGACAGAACTTATAGATGTATGGATCATCAAACACATAGTTCTTGACATCAAAAAGAAATTTCCTTCGATCTTGATTCCCTAATAATTTTGGAATGACTCCTGTAAATAAGAAGTTGTCTATGTCGGCATACCATGGGCAATCACTCACTTAATAGAGGTGCTCATCAGGAAATGAATCAGACACAGAAAGGTGATTTGAGTTGTCTTTGAATTTTATCCTATATAGATGATTAGCTACAAAATTTTCAACACCCTTTTATCCTTGATTGTGAGGTCAAATTATTATAATAGGAGGACCCACATAATCATTCTAGCCTTAACATCTTGTTTTTTGAAGAGGTATTTTAGTGTATAATGGTCAGTGTATACAGTTATGGGGGATCCTAAGAGGTAGGACCTAAACATTTCTAAGGAAAACACAACAACAAGTAACTTCTTTCTAGTGGTGGTGTGGTTTATTTGATCATAATTTAAATATTTTCTTGCATAATCAATGACACATGATTTCTTTTTACACCATTTTCCTAAGACTACTCCTACAGAGAATTCACTCGCATCACACATGAGCTCAAAAGGAAGTTTCCAATTTTTAGATTGCATGATAGGTAGAGAGATAAAAGTTGACTTGAATGTAGATAATGATTCCTCACATATTTATGTGTAACAACATGAGATTTTATAAGATACATTATTTTTAATTTCATTCATGTCTTGTTTTGTATGCTACACCATGATTATCTTGCGCTATATGAAACACTGTATTAGCTTGCAGTATACGCAACACTATTCTTGGCCTATGTTACACACAATTTCAAGTTCGTTTGATAGAAGTTATTCTACGCAACATTGAGTGTATATATATATATATATATTCAATGTATAAATAAAATATGGTTGGATTCTATTATACGCAACAACAAAGGAGTCATGCACTACACGCAACCCTGACTTGGCTTGCATTACACACAATCGCGACCTTCCCTGATAGCGTGTGTTGTACGCAATACCAGGTTTTACTAAACAACAATATATTGTTATAAACTAGCTGTTATGAATAGTATTAAATAAATTTTGAATTTTATAACATTATTATTCATCTTAAACATTTTATAGAACATGGTATAAGAACAAAATAAATTTTTCGGGTAAAATAAGTATTTTTCAAAAAATGCGGGTTTACCGCCTTTTGATGGCACACCCACATTAAATCTAGTTTTTGACACGTTTATAAGTTCAATTTGACAAAATAAAATTCTTATTTTGAATCAAGAAATAAAAATTTACTTTGGATAAATTTTTCATTTTATTCTGATAACTTTCATATTTTAATGAATAGTAAAAACACCCTATATTTTAATTAAAAACAACTTTTTTCATCATAATATCTTATGTGGTTAAATTATAATATTGAATGGTTTTAAAGTATAAATAGAATATATTTTTACCATTTAATATAATTTATGTCATTAGCATTGATTTTACCTTGAATTCATAGGTTAAATCATTTCAATCTTTTGCAATGTTTTAAAGAAAAACCCGTTTTCTTTCGACAACGGGATTAATTTTAATTTAATTTCTGAAACTTTTGTGTATTGAATTTGGAAAAATGGATTCCATATTTGGAATCAGTGGATCCAAATTATGTTCATAAGCTACTTTTTATTTTTGGGAATTATGAATAGTAACTACGGTAAATTTTATTTACCATAGTTAAAGGTAAATCGGGTAATTAAGGGTAAATATAATATTATAAAATTACCCTAACACATGTCAAAATCCTATTGTATGACTAAAAGTAGACCCATATCACATAAGTTTCGGATTAGATTCATTTAATGGACTTTTTTCCATGAAAATAATTTAATTATTATTAAAACCAAAGAATGTGACAACATGACACTTTCTTAAATCGTATAAGTATAATAATTTTAATTTAGTTGTAAACTTAATGAAACTTCAAACATGAATAGTATCCAGAACTCTAATACAATTATATAGATCATAGGAATTTTTTAGAATTTTTTGGGATTAAATAATTATCATTTATAATGACACAAAGATGATGCAGTAATTGTCTTACTAATGAAATATTGACATAATTGATGTTATAAATACCCAAATAAATGTATTTTAAGACTTTTTATGGATTAAAATAATTTTATATGTTAATATGACATGTTAGTATTGATTTAATTAACTTTGTTTGAACTAATCAATCTTTTATGAGTTTCACAAAAATCAATTACTAAATAGTGTCAAAATTGACATAAAATAGTTTTTAAAACAAATATTATATTATTAATTGTTATTTTATTCCTAAAAATCTAAGGTTCGGCCAAATGACTTAGATAAGGTTATATATATTAATAATAAACAACTTGGGGTTCGTTTGGCTTGATATAGTAAGTTTATTAACCTTATAGTGTAAGAAAACAAGAAGACAGGGTAAAAGTAAAATTATCTAACTTAAAGTTAAATATAAATGATAAGGTTAAAATAGGAACCTAAACATGTATAAATTCTATTTTATGAGAGTATTTCGACCCATCCCCACTTTATCTTCTAAATAAATCAATTTTGAGCTATTTAAAACCGAACATAACTTTATAATAAAATAATAGTTTTAGTTATTCCAAAGGTGCCCCTCTCCTCCCTTATAAAAGGGCACCTCCTCCCCCTCTTCCTCACACCACTTTGAGCCTTCAAGCTCGTCCAACCCCTGGAAATTTCTCCTCTCCACTTACCTAGAAACATCCTAGAGGTTCTGGTCTTCTTCAAAGACCTATTTTAGTACCCTAAAAGGAGGTCTCAAAGAAGCACTTCAAAGAAGAGGTAATTTCCGTTACCGATTCTTTCATCTTTATTTCTTCTTCCACTTCTTCTTATTTAGTTGTTTCATTATGAAGTAATAACATCAGTATCAATCATATACTGATATGTTATTATAATTATGAAACAACCCTATTTCACCATCTATCCATCCTACAGAAAAAGAAATCACCGCGCGTGTGTACGTACGGAATACCGTCTCCACGCCGTGGTGTAATCTATTTTCTACCACCACCTTACTTGGATGGGTATAATGGTGTAAATAATGACTATATAGGACTATTATAAAGTTATATTTATTCTTATATAGTATACATACACTCCAATACAATTACACGATCCTAGGAATGATATCATCACTCGTGCGTACGTACGGAATACCGTCTCCACGATGTGATGCGACTCATTCTACATGATCTTCATTGCATAATGATTATATAAATGAATTGAATGAATGAATATGATATATATTACACTAATACCATTATGGAAATGAGGTATCTATAACCTAAGGATAAGAATAAGAATTTATTCGACAAAACACGCATAAGAACAAAAAGTAATAAACACCTGAATTACAAGTAGTAATGAAACATTACTAATAAGAAGCTATGAATATGACTATATATGATATCATAAAAATAAGTATGATTCTGGAATAAGTCAATAACATTATTTAAATCATTATACATGAGGTTCGGACACTTACGAAGCAAATCGGACCTAAGGTAAGGAAAATATCACAATCTCATTTTATCTGAGATTGTTTATACTTTGGTATTTACTGGGGTGTATTTTATCACCCACATCCATGTTTCCTCGATATATAATATTTTTTCAATCCACCTACAATTGTTTAAATCCAATTTTACCCTTCGGTGAGTTTTTAGTAAAAGATATGAAAGGAATATTTTGTCGTTTTTCATACGAGGTACTTTTTGACTTTTCTGACAAAAGTACGAGAAGAATGTTTTTTTTAAATTATACGGCATGAATGGATTTTTAAAACATTATTTACAAGAAGCTTCCTTTTCAGGTTTTCAAGTTTATTTTTAATCAACTTATTTTAGTTTAAAATTGTATGACATGTTAAGAAAGGAAAATTATTTTTGAAGTAGAAAGGATATTTTCCTCAAAAATGGAGTTCAAGTGTTTTATCAAAATTATTTTCCATATAAGATAATATAGGGTTATGTTTCTATCCCTATTATTACATTGATTTGACTATGTTGTGATGGAATTATTTTTATGAATTTTTTTATCTTATATGAATTGTTTTATGATGTCACGATGTTTAAGAATCCCATTTTTATTACATGGGTTATACAAAGATGTATGATTTATGATTTTGTGGCACACATAAGAATGGTATCATTATGATATGGGTGGGACCTATATCTCCCTCCAATGAATTGGGTAAAGATTTTATATCTCATGAGATAGACATGGCTGGAACGGTAGGTTATACCGTTTCAGTGAAACAGGACTGAAACGAGGAGATAACTCGGTTCAGAATGGGACTTTGTCCACTAAGATAGTCTTGGAAATGAGTCTTGACTAATAAGAAATGATTATCTATGATTATGTGTGTATGCCACAAAGTTTCATGTTTTAAGTTATGATTATTGGGATTACATTTCACGACTATGATTTATCCCATGTTATGATATTATGATCTCTTTTGCAGGTTAAGATTTCCAAAATGTTATGTTCTTATGAATATGATGTGATTGATATTGCTTTTGTTTACCCTTACTGAGCATTTGAGCTCACCCTTTTATGTTTTCTTTTCCCCAAGATATAAAGAAAGGTTTTAGGTAATAAAAAAAGGGAAGATCTTTATTGGGATATGTTGAAGATCTTTCACCACGATTAGAAGATTTTATTCCGAGTTTCCAAAGACACTAAACAATTACGGTCCTTGTGTGTCTGTTTTTGTTATGTACTAAGTATTCTGCAAAATTAATGTAATTTCTATATACGTCAAGCTTCGGGTCTCTACATTCTGTCCATAAAAATGGAGCATGTTTCACCAATACAGCACAATGTGGACGATAAATAGAGTTGAAATTTCTAATGAACCATCTCTAGAAACCAGCATGTGCTAAGAAAGAACTCACTTCCTTGAAAGTTTTGGGTGATGAAAGGTGAATAATGATGTCAACCTTGGATTTATCAACTTCAATCCTTCTACTCGAGACTATATGGCCATGGACTAGTCCCTCTTTAACTATGAAAAGGAATTTTTACCAATTTAGGACTAGATTCTTTTCTTTACATCTTGACAAGACTCTCTCTACATTCCTCAGACATCCCTCAAATGTATCCCCAAACACAGAGAAGTCATTCATTAAGACCTCTAGAAAATACCCTACCATGTCTGCGAATATTTTCATCATGCACCACTGGAAGGTTCTAGGGGCATTGCATAACCCAAAGGGCATGCGTTTGAAAACAAAGGTGTTGAATATACATGTGAATGTAGTCTTTACATGATCCTCTAGGGAGACCTCGATTTGATTATACCATGAGTACACATCTAAGAAATAGTAGAAGGTGTGGCATGCGACTCTCTTAAGGACTTTTTCAATGAATGTTAAGGTGAAATGGTCATTTCTGGTAAATAAGCTTAGCTTCCTATAGTCAATGCAGACTCTCTATCCACTGCTCACCCTTTTTGGATGAATCTCTCCATCCTTATTGGTTATCACTATGATTCATTCATTCTTGGGAACCACTTGTATTGGGCTCACCCACTCACTCTCAGCTATGGGATAGATGATACCAGATTTTAACAATTTCAAAAGTTCCTTCCTTACTACCTCCATGAGATTACGATTGAGTCCCCGTTGAGGTTGACGGCGTGGATTTGAATCAGATTATAGAACAATCCTATGAGTCCTGATTAGTGGGATAATCCAAGGAATATCAGACAGGGTCCAACCAATGGATTTATTATGTTTCCTAAGGACATCTAGAAGCATCCTATCATGATTGGATTCAATAGAAGAAGAAATAACAATAGGATGTGTTTGATTGTCCCCTAGAAAGGCATACTTGAGTGCAGTGGGAAGTTCCTTCAATTCAAGACCAGGTTGGTTCAGAATATTAACATAAGATTGGGACATTTGATCAAGATCGATTTTTTTTCCTAGAGTTTTAGATAGAATCTAATCCCCATGTGTAGAAGTTTTAGCGACAAGATTGGTTTGATCAGATTTAGAGAAGGAAGTTTGATTGGTCTCTATGAAGGTGGTTTCCTGAAAGGTTTCACTAATTTTTGGACCAAAGACTTCATCATAACAGAAATTTAAAAATGATTCAAGCAAAGGAGATAAACTTTCTTCATGTGAACAAAGGAAATCAATCTCATCCTGACTTAAGCATCCATCAAATATTCCTTGATGTTCTATGGATTCATTATCAATTCTTCTTATCATGTTTACCTCATGAATTTCTTCATCATCTCCTATTTGTGAGATTTAATTATAGATGTTCAAGTCTAGACTCATGTTTCCAAAGTTGATGGCCATGTTCCCATTTTAGACTCAGATAATAGAGTTGATTGTTACAAGGAAAGGATGACCAAAGATGATTGGGGTTTGTTTCTTATTTCCTAAGTTTGGATGGTTGTCAAGGACAATGAAGTTAGTAGGGTAGATGAAGTTTTCAACCTTTACCAAAACATCCTTTAAAATCCCATTTGGAACCCTAATGCTATGATCAGAAAGTTGAAGTGTGATAGATATGGTTTGGAGCTCTTCTAGGCCTAACTAGCAGTACACAGCATAGGGGATGAGATTGAAACTAGAAGCTAGGTCACACATATCCTTGAAAACGTTTCTCTCTCCTAGTTCAACATTGATGTAAGGGAAACCTGAGTCTTTCAAATTATGAGGAATGGTCCCTTGAATGGTGGTACTCACATTAGCAGCAAAAAGGACTTGGTTTTTATGTGAAAATTGTCTTTTAAAAGTGAACAAGTCCTTAAGGTACTTTGAGTAAGAAGGGATGGTTTGGATTGCATCGATGAGGGAAATGTTCAACTTGACTAGTGAGAAGATTTATCTCAATGTTTCACTCAATTCATGCTTTTTCCCCCTCATGCGTTGAAGAAATGGTGCAGGTTTTGGGGTTGTCTATTGAATAGTTGTTTCCTTGACAATGTTATCGTGTTTTTCAGTTTGATAATTTAGTTCATTTGAATTTTCATCCAAGTTTGATTCTTCAGATGGGTTCTGAATTAGTTGTTTAGGTTTCTCAATTTATTTCCCACTTCTTAAAACAGTCACAGCCTTTAGTTGTTCATGAGTTGTTTGAGTGAAAATTAACTCTCCCCTTACTATTTGTTATGTAATGGCTTGTGTAGGCATGGGTTAATTTCCAATTTTGATGGTTTGAAGTTATTGTTTTTGGTAAGAGACTTCTGAGTTCATCCTTTCCATTTGTTTTCACAGTTTTTCTAGTAGGATTTGTGGAATAGTTTGGTTTGGTTCTTGAGAAGATTAGTTTATCCTAGGGGGATATTTTAGAGGTGGGAATATTTTTTGAAAATTGACAAGGGGATGTTGGTATTGGATAGGTTGGGTTTGGAATTGGTTATGGGTTTGGTAGTTATGATGGGGGTAAGGATTTTTTCCCTATGGTTGGATAGGTTGTTGGTTATCTTTCTAGTGGAATCTTGGGTGGTCATTATACCTTGGGTAGAAGGTGTTTTGGAATTGAGGCTTTTAAAAGTTCAAAGCGTTTAATTCTGCTGGGGGTCCTCCTAAAAGAATATTCTTGATGTATGGAATTGTTGGGAAGTTGTCTATCTTAGGGTAATTTTTTTCACAAATTGGGCAAACAGGTTCTACAGTTTGGATTTCACGGACTTTCCTAAGGTCTGTCTCTTCAACCTTCATAGAGAGTGCTTCGATTTTATCCCTAAGGCATTCCTCTTATCTAAGTGTATTAATTCCAGTAGTTATTTATGGATTTTCATAATAATTTGAAGTTCCCCATGTTTGGTTTTGTTCATCAGGGATTTCCAGATACTCATAAGCATCATTTGGGGCTTTGTTTTTAAAAGTTCCATTACACATCGTGTCAATGAATTGTTTGTTCCCCATACCCAACCCTTTATATAAAATTCTCACTTGTTCAGTAATAGAAAAACCATGGTGTAGAACCATGCTTATAGTGTCTTTGAACCTCTCCCATGTTTCATATAATGACTCTCCCTCTTTTTCAAAAAAGTTTTGGATTCTCTTTTTAAGTGAAATTGTTTTGTGGTGGGGAATGTGTTTCATATAGAATTCTCTTTGTATTTGGTCCCAAAAGTTGATGGATGATGGTATTAAATTTTTTAGCCAATTTTTAGATTGATCCATTAAATAAAAAGTAAATATCCTCATCTTAGCTGATTATAGTTGATGTGGGGGACACATGGTTTCTACAATGTCATTGAACTCCTTAACGTGAAGGTAGGGCATCTCGGACACCATCCCATGAAATGTGGGAATATGGTTTAGGACATGGGGTTTAAATATGTAGTTGGAATATCCTAGGTAATTGTGTCTAATGCATGAGGGGGCATTGGTTCAGACAGGTGTGAGGTATTCATTCATGGTTTGATTAACTGCATTCTCCATGTTTGGGGCTACCTCATTTGGATTTCTATTTTGGTTCCCACCTGGGTTTATAAGTTGATTTATTTGAAGAAATTCCATTGAAATGGGATAAAGTTTTTACTATATATTATTATGAATATTGGATATAATGGAAATATTTCCATTGGTGGACTTGACTCCCTAACCCCAGGATTATCCACCCTAACTAGACGGTTTGATTGGTCACGAGTGTAGGCGGACATGCGCCAAAAGAAAAAAAAATGGGAAAGGGAAAAGATAAGAGAAATTGGACGATAATAGAAGAAATGGGGGAGAATATAATGGGTGTTTAATTTGACTTACTTGGTTCCTTGTAAACGGAGCCAAAATTTGCTCTCACTCAAATTTACCAAAGATTTTAGGGTTAAGCGGTCGCTTGTAGTTTAGCTTGGGTTGTCAAATCCTCATAGACCTAAGAAGAAACCTATAGACACTTACATTATATAAAATATTTTTGGATATGAAGTGACCAACTTTAGGTTGATTTTATATGGTTCTAAGTTAACACTAAGAGTCTTAAGTGAATTCAATTTAAAATAATGAGTTGATCCTAGGTTATCACTTGGGGTGGATTTGATGCAATTCTTTTTTAACGGTTTCAATTTTTTATATTTGAGATGGGTTTATTCAAGATGATCAAAAAACTTCATCACTTACTGGTTTAATACCAAAACAACATAATACTAATCACCTATACACTTTGAGTATCAAATTGATAAGCACTCCAATGTAAAGGTTTCGTACTAGCACTTGAAGTATGTGATTTTAAAATTCAACAAGGACAAATAAGTTTTAAAATCATCAAATAAAAATCTCAATTAAAAGAAGTGATTAGACATTAATGGGTTGCTAAATAACATCCAATAAATCCCCTTTATACTCCCTTGGATCAACCCATAATAGGGTTAGCCCTCTATTGATGCTATTGTTTCAATGGAAGCGGGAAGTAGACTCATGAGGGAGGAATTGAAGAAGTAAAGAAAACAATAAAAAGAAAATGATCACTCCAGCGTTGTGTGAATAATTTCACAAGGTTTCGTGTGAATAAATTCACACCTTTAGGCAATGGTATCAAAGTGAGGTGGAGAAGAATATAATAATAGGAGAAGAAGAACTTTTATTATGAAACTAGTATGAATTAAAACAACTTACAATTGAGGAAGAACATTACAAAGGAAAAGTGGAATCATAACACTTCAATGAAAGGAAGCATCCAAGATACTTATATCCTACAAAACAACTTCCTTAAATAGGAATTTTGGGATCCTTGGGTCGATCCCCCATCTTACCAAGTCTCCTCAATTAATGTTGGTAGGCCTAGGGTGGTGGAAAGTAAGGGAGATGAGACTTTTCCACCCTTGACCCAAAGTTGAAGCCAGCTTGCATCCACTGAATAGAGGTGCCTATGTGACCTTATAGATGGCCGAATTTGAGTGGTCCATATAAGAGAAAAATTAATTTTCATATGTTATCCCAAAATAATTTTTTGTCTCTAAGATATGATTAAATTGGTGGGATGTTTTTTTATACAGAATCTGGTCCGAAATTTCATCTTCCACTTGGACTGCCTATAACTCCATTAAAACAACATAATTAGCTCTTTTCACTGTTTTATGAAATGTTACACATGATTTCATATATCTTCTGTTAACTTTTGAGAATCATTGGGATTGTATCTTGGCCGATATAGTCTCTTTATTGGTCTGATATCCAGTTTACTTTTCCCGGAATGTGTTGGCATGAAAGCCCATTTTGGTGGTATTCCAATGTGAATCTTCAAGTGCTACAAAATAATTAATTGTTCCTTATAGAATTGGATAACTGAAAATAAAACATGAAAATAAAATCAAGACCATTTTGTATTTTAGGAGGTGTTAAAAAATTTACCATGTAATAGTGCATTTTAAGAGGGAATTACACTCATAATGTGAATTAATGTTAAAAGTCTAAAATGCACTAAAATGGTGTTTATGAATAATAAAGCACATGAATATTATATATATTAAAAATAAATATTAGGCTCATTCAATGTATAATCAATCCTATATGAATATTTTTTAGGTTTACTTTTCACCTTCGCTTGCTCACTAAGGTGGTTGAACTGGCATAGGGGACCTCTAAACATAGTGTAAATTTTTATATAGTAGTGTAATGTATAAATGATTGTACTGCTCTAGGAAATTTGTGTTGGTTAGGAAATTATCTAATTTTATAAATTATTTCAATGCTCCCATGGTTTAAATTTCTATTTATTATGTTAATTAAAACAATATTTTAGTACTTTATCTTAATTATAAAGTATGGAATAATTTTATTTTACTAATCTCCTATTATTTTATTAAATCCCAATAACACTCACCATTAGATTTGTAACATCCGTTCACATGGATATTATAGTGTAAATGATCCATATTTCCTTTATCGTAACCCAAATGAGAGACTTGCTCAAATCACTCAATGGTATTTAGGTAGGTTGTCTCACTAACTTCATTAACTCATGGTTCTTTAATTGGTTGAGGGTACTACCCTATACTTAAATCCTACACTTGGTTTTCCTTAACACTTTCCTCCATGTTACACCAAGTCTTGTGAAGTTAATAAACCATTGATGTAATATTTTTTTGTTTAGGCCAAAACATTCTTTACAATTCCTTGATAAATTACTGTTTTTTACAAGGGTTAGACCAATAACTTTGATATATGGTTTCATTCTAACTCATATAGTGGAAGGTGATATAAAACTTAATAATTTCTTGAGGAATTTCTATCTAATTGGTAAATATTATTTATTTTACCCTTTTAAATAATTTTTAATATTATATGAATTTTACATAATTAATTAACCATGTATTTATAAAATAATTTATATATAATCCAATTATTTTATTCTAACTTTTATGCTTTCTATTTTATTTATTTTAAGTGATCGATTTTAAACATCAAATTAATATAAATAAATAACTATGAACCAGTAAGAAATAAAATAAATATATATAATGATAATGATATTTACTACTCATTGGTTTATTGAGTGGATGATAAACCAACCCTTGACCTTAGAGAAAAAACACCTTGAACTAATCTTGGTTCGAGTTGTAGAATTCCACCTATGACTAATTTATCTCCTAGGTTGGTTTCACCTTTATTTTGAGTTGAACCATATTCACTCACCTAGGATATGCTTTCTTTACATATGTTTATACACATTAAATTGAGTAGAACCAAGGGTTAGGGTTAAATAAAACAAATAATGGACACATAATCCCTTCAAAAATAAGGACGGGATGATTCACATATCAAAATTTTAATTTAATAATAAATATCTCAAAAACAAGTGTAATAATAATTAAATTAAAAGAAACCCAACACATACATTGGTCGATCAAGCTCATAATCATTTATTCATGTAATTACTATGAATTTAAATCTACCTAGTGTTTATTTCAATTTATTCCTTGTTAAGATTGAATTTTTAAATTAATAAATTAATTATATAATACATTCATTCATTATTTTATCTTAATTTTATATCCAAGTAGTCCTAATAATTCTAATCCATTTTAATTATAAAAAATTAGGAAAATTAATTTTAATTTAAAATTAATTAAGTAAACAGCATATACTAACATGGAACATGTTGTATACCCATATGGTCAGTTTTAAATTATATTTGGAATTTAATATGGAATGTATTGGAGGAAATATTATGTATACCCTTCTACTTTTACACACAATGTATTTCCATTCACATGGCATGTGACTATGATCTGTATAGTCTATATCATGTACTATGTACTTACATGACATGTTAGCCTACATCACATGTCAGCATATTACACAATATGTTGTTTCATGGATAAAAATATATACTTGTAATGAAATTTATGACCACGTGACATACCAAAATATAAGTGGTGCGTGCCACTAGTAATGCCCATGAAGTACACGATGTGTATTTTTGGTCCCTTTTGAAAGAGATTACTCTAAGAGTGGGTGAATCGGGATATTACTAATTAAAAACTCAACCCCTTGAAAAATGATATTTTTTTATAAATATAAGAAACACATATTTCTCTCCCTTAATTTCTCTCTATGAGAGAGGAAATTAATAAATAGAGCAAGATATTTTTTTCTTATTTCACCTAAAGTGAGATATTATAAGGATTATGAAATGGATATGTTATTATGCACCCTAAAAACTAGAGTGCACTGCTTCTATTTGGTTTACACTATACAATGGTCACCCTAACCTTTCGAACACACTGTTCACATAAATGATAAAATCTCACAACCACTCATAATATGAATAAATCGCTGATTCTTCCATGAAAACCTTCTTATTCATAATATATATATACTTAATTTTGTGTGCCTCTTATGAACAATCTGATAATGTTCTAGTGAGATGAAGTTCTTGGAATATCATGCTTATTTGTCACATTCAATTTTCCAGAAATCCTTGGAATCTTATCTTAAATCCTTCTATGTGAGTCGCTATAGATCTATACTACAACTATGTCTCAGTATACACTTCTCAAACTATTATGTGTAGTTGTACATAGATCAATCTCATTTTTTAATCTAAGGTTTAGAATTAATAAATTATTCCTCTCACTTCTTAGGATCATGTTATGTGTCTTACACACATAAATATAGTGTTTAAGAACCATTTAATTCTCATTAAAAACCTCAACCCCTGATAAAAACTTCTCTAAAAAAGATCCATATTTCACTGTAACCATTAAGCTATAGTGTTATCACACATACAACGATGTAGTAACCTCCTTAAAAAGAATCACCATAGTTTAGTGTTATTTATTATGGTGTTGAATAGGTCTTTAATCAAATTCTATGGTCATGGTATTTTTCTTTGCAACATGGAATCCTGTGACTAGGTCCATTTTTCTTATCCAAAACACTCCTCCGTGAACTACCCATGATCATTCCATGATCACCTAATAGATTATGGTATAATCTCATTTATCTATTACATGGAATCCTCTAGGATTTTATTTCACTAAATCATACATTTATATTAAAACATATCATCTATGATTTAAGGGAAAACTGCGATGTGGGCATATTATTTTAAAAAGTGCTACAACGTAGCTAGTTATTTATAGAATAGACCTCATAAAAACTCTATTAATATTGAGAATTAGGTGGTCATCACTACATAACTCATCATGGAATAGGATTCCCTCATGTCATAGGCACATTTTAAATACCAATGATATAGAAATTCAACTACTCACTTTGTATGGTGTAAGATATTCCCTACAATGTAGAACTATTATGTGACCTTCCATTATGATGTATCCCTTTCTTCTATGATGAAAATTATATCTCTAAACCATGTTTATCCTCCATCTGAAAGACTTATGGATTTAGTGAATCCATAAAAATATTTTCATCATCACCTCGTCACCACAAAATTATTCAAATTCAAACTTAGATGAGATTGTCAATAAAAACAATAATTACCAAACATGAAAGGGATTTTTTACAGTAATATATCCCTTTGGGTGTATTTGAAATTCAATAAGAATCACTTATCTACTCAGCATAGTGCATCGATGATTCATAAATCACAATAAAAACCCTCACATGAGACTATCTTGGTGTGAGAAAAAAGAGTTATATGAGAAAATACTCATGATAACAACTCATTAAACTTCATTCTTGGAATCCATTTCACTTCAAAAACATCTCCCTTAAATATTTAATAAAAAAAATATACCCCTAAGTGGAACTCTCCCCATTTTTTCAATAGGTAAAATATACCAACCAACCATAGTGTTCTCCTCCAATAGGATTAATGTTAGAGTTGGTGGACTAGAACCAAATACTTTTTACTTTATTCATTAATAAATACATTATCACATATTGATTGTTCTTCTGGGTGACAATGAATGTGATAATATCCTAAGGATAGTAGTTTCATTAAATGGTCATAGCGGATCCCTGCAATGATGAGAACCCGGAAGTGCCATAACGCTATTCTTAAATGTGTGTTCTATAGCTGGATGATGTTATTTTAGGGACACAAATAATACAGTCCATTAGTGGAAAGGACTCATAAAACATTGATGCACCTTCTCATGGTGTGCGCCCTTGGTAATATAAATGAGGACATTATGAGAACGAGACCCACCAGTAGGAAATCCACATTTCCTAGTGTCATTGGATATTCCTATCTATGGATGTGTGTATTGGTCCTTAAACTTTAAGATTATTATTAATGGGTATTACAACCCACGCACATCAATTTATTGACGAAATATATGACGACACACTATTCGATGTGAGGTAGGATATGTTGGGTGTGTCACGAGTGATACTACATTAAAAGATAATGCGAGAAAGTATTTTTCCCTTCTATTCCATAACAAAAGTAGATATCTTAGGCCCTTTGGTAAAATTAATATAGCCTTAATAAATCCATGTCCATGGTGAGGAATGGAAAATATCAATTCCAGAAAGTCAAAGAAAGAATAATCAAGCACATGGGTTGATGGCACTAGCATGCAACCCAATTGATCTAAGATGTTGAGACAAAGGGATTACATTACACGGTAAGCATTCATTGGAGTTGACACATCATTGTGGTATTAACTTCTTTATATATGGGTTCCTTGGTGTGTTGCTAGATGCTAACCTTGGAAATTAGGTAGGATTCACCTAATTCCACTAAGAAAGAGGCCTAGAGAGTCACACACTAAGTGTGTCTAAGTATCTCAGTTAAATATTAATTTAACAAGTTGAATAAATATTATTCCCGACTGTGGTTTAATAATTATTCTAGAATTCCTGATCGCATTTATTTCAACACTATTTATTCGAGAGAATATATTTTGGGTGAAATAATATATTTATTAGCGATTAATTCCGTGATATTTATTTTAGAAATAAATAGCCATTATTTAAGGTCTAATAAATGTGGTGGAGGAAATAACGAAAATTGGAAAAACAAAAGTACACACCATGTATATTAAATATACACACTGTGTATTTTTTCTGGGAATTTATGAGAAATAATATTATTTATTTAATTAAATAATATTAGGTGTAATTCATTGGGCACATTCCAGGTAATAATAATAGTCAAATTTTATTATTTGACAATGGGTATTACAAAAAATTAAATGAAATGAATAAATTCTTTTGGGTAATTGATTCATTTTATTATTCTATGTAATTATGAATCCCAATTATATATTTCTCATTAGCCTAGCCATTTTTCTGTGGTTGTATACAATGGATATAGAGAAAGCTCTCAATCCAAGAGAGAATCCTTTTTCTTCCAATAATTATCTCAAGCTATGAGAGAGAGATCCTCCTCCACCAGATCAAGGTGATCGAAGGTGGACATCATAAGCAAAGGCTCTTCCATGCTAGCACCCGTAGATACCTTCGGCGAAGTCTATAGAAACATAGAGAACATGTGAATCACCGCTAGAGGAATCATACACTTGGATTCTACAATGCAATGATGGATGACATCAGATCATGACCGGAATCATAAACAAAGAAATAATTCCTTCAAGGTAATTCTTGTCAATTAATTAAATTAATTATAACCAATATATGATGATCCTATCTAGGGTTTTGATACTCCCCTCTTTTTTTCATTCTTCATTCTATTCTGAAGATCCAGCATTTTATTATCATGACGAATCACAGATTGATCGTTGTTAACGATAAAATTAAAGTTGGGTACACCCACCAACATGCTTTCGTTATGCCTAGAACCTACAAGTGGTATCAAAGAAATCATATCATTGATTATAATTATTTTGTTTTTCGTTGGTGATTTATGAATTTAATAATTTATTTGTCTCAGTTCAAGTTAATCATTCTTTAAATATTAATCTTGAGATCTTTTCCTCCTCTCTCATTTCTTGTTCACCTTACAAAAACAAATTTTCATTTAATTTTGATTAAAATTAAATAGAGGATCTCATTCGGAGGTGCCAAATGTTCATGGCCATAAAACACCAGAATACACAACGTGTATTCGTCAGTACACACCATGTAGTCTAGGTTCAATACATCATAATGGTTTGCAAAATCAGGTCATGTGTTGGAGTATTTATATGTCTTAAATGACACTGTGTGTTGACCAAGAAGAGGTGGCACATAGTTTACGAATTACACACCATGTGGTCCACTGAACACGAAGTATAGTTCCTTTGGGTTAGGTTTGGACCGTGTAACCTATACACAACTTTCCCAGATGAAAACTGTGTAACGTGGATACTACATGGCATGTGTCCCACTGAACACACCATGTACTCTGAAAAAATTCTGAAGTACATCTACACGCCTTGTCCCTGGGCATGTACTTTGGATGGATGGTGAAAAAATTACACACCGTGTAGTCAAATCTACATGCCGTGTACTCATCCAAATTACGAAGATTTATTAAAATTTATTATTATATTATACAAAACCTTGAGATGTGTACCATAGTGCAAGTGTAAATATGAGGCACAACATGTGATAGGTGTTTTATATATATGTGTTTAATTTAACATCTTTGTAATGTTCATTTCTACTCATTGGGTAGTTATGAATATGAATTGACCAGGTTTCCTCCAAGGTACATGTTATGTACAAAGATAATTTTAAATGAATTTATTTGTTTAAAATTATGATGGATGATAATCTCATAGAAATTCAGAAAAAAGGCTTAAGATAAAAGGATTGATTAAGTAAAGATAATTAATTTATTCAAGTGTGATTTATCTTAAACAATAATGATAACAGAATTTAATGCTAGTTTTATTTATGTGTAAATATAGTTTCATGCATGGATGATCATGAGCTAGACCAAGACCTTTGTGTGTGAATGGTTTTTTTAATTAATTTATTTAAATTAAATTTGTTGTCCTGTGAGCCTTCTCCTCATTAATATATAGGGATTGCATTCCCAAGTTTTTTATGTAAAACCTTATTTTACCCCTCAACTGCGTGTCAGATAAAAGCATTTGTAATGGCTATATCTCCCAAGATAGTGGAGGTGGCTCAAGTTAGGATCCAAGGTGAAACCAATCCAAGGAGATACAAAGGTGGACAGGTGTAAAGCTGTAAACATGAACCCAAAAGGTTCAAGGTGTTTCTCCCCTAGGTCTTGGGTTAGTTTATAAACCACTAGATAAACTAACTAATAAAATAAGCTCATGATTATACCATTTATTTTATTTCTGTCAGTTGCATGGTTTATTTATTTTGGTTGTGTTGTCACGATCACACAATTAATGAATTAAACAATCATGCAAGATCGAACTAAAATAATACTGGAATATGCATAAAATATTATCTTAGACATGGTTAATAACTTAAGTATATCCCACTTAATATTAATAATCATGTAATCAAATATAATAAAATGTAAATTTACATATAATGATAAAATCCTTCAAAGAAAATATCAAGTCTGTGTAGCCTTCCATAATCTTGGTTAGAATTGAACCACAGTTCAAACTTATTGACCAACCCTAGTTGGGGTTCTTTCAATTATCAGGGAATTATAATTCAAGGTTTTTGGTTGACTTGACTTGGTTTGAATCAAGGGTTTACTGCCTCAATAGTACTTGGTGTGACCTAGAGGCAATGGTTGAGGAAATCCAAAATAAAAGGATTTTGGTATTGGGGATTCCACTCAGCGGATGAAGGATTTGTGAGTTAATGCAGTTGGAATTTGGAATGCCTACCTAAAACCCTTCATGTTTCTTGAACAACCCTAGTTGGGTTAATGTGAAGAGAAATATCGATCATTACAACTAGAATATTCAGGAAATAGAATATTATGAAGTCAATGGTGAGGGATATTGGATTTCGATAAAATAGTGGGAGACTAATAAGTATTAATTTATTTATTTGTCTTAGTTTTATCATAATAAAGTAATAAAACTTTGCTAATATTAATTTGTAGAAATGACAAGAAAAATGAATTCAACCCTATCATTTTGAACCATACTCAAGAAGTAAAACCTTCTCACAGACACCAATTTCCAAGAGTGGTAGAGGCATTTACACGTCATCTTTCTCCACAAGAGGAAATTGTATATGTTGGAAGATCTTGTTCCAGTTGTGCCTGGTAAAGAGGCCAGTGATGAGGAACTATCTATCTTTATGAAACATATGTATGATTCCACAAATTTCCAATGTTTCATACTATCGGCCATGTCTAATGAGCTCTTGAATCAACATGAAAACATGGATGTGTATTGCATGATGTCTCACCTTAAGGATCTCTACCATGAGAAGGTGAGGCAGGAGAGATATGAGATCTCCAACGCTTTTTTACAAATAAGATTAGAGATTTTGTGTTATCTGGGCCTCATGTAGTCATGTTTATTGGCTACATTTAATGCCTGAACATCTTGGGGATTATGTTCCGGGATGAGTTACATACAGATCTCATCCTATTATCACTACCCAAGACCTTCTTTATATTTGTTGTCAACTATAACATGATCAACAATGGGAAGAATCTATCGGAACTTCTGAACTTATTTCTACAGGTAGATAAGGAAATTGGGCATGACAAACCCATAGTCCTTATGGTGAATAAGAAAAGGAAGGACAAGGAAAAGGGGTACATAACATATAAACAGTCTGAAGCCCCCGAACATATTACCTCCAAGAAGGAGAAGATGCAGATGTAGGGTAAGGAACGAGAGGAAGTATGTTTTTCATGTGGAAAGCCAGTCCACTAGAAGAGAAATTGTGCCCATAAGCATGGGGATGCTAAAGGTGCATTCGTTATCAAGTGTAATCTCTCCATTTCTACACATTGGGTATCAGATACACCTTTTGGGGCTCACATCTGTATTCAAATGCAGGAACCAAGTAGATTTAGAAATATTTCCAGAGGAGAGGTGGATCTTCGAGCTGCCAATGTCATAAGGCTATCTACATTGGCCATTTGCGATTACCACCTCTCATTTCCAATTGGGATGCTTTTGGTTTTACATAACTATTATTATGTGCCTAGTGTTACCAAAAACATAATTTTTGTATCATGTTTGGATATCGAGGTATTTATTTTCAAGTTTCGAAATAAGGGTTTCTTATTTTATAAGAACAACATATGTTATGGTATGGTACATTTAAATAATGGTTTTTATGTATTAAATTACAAAAACCAAGTTTCGGCAATCGATAACGAAACAAACTCACATGAATCATACATCACCCAGATGTGGCATCACTGTCTTGGTCATGTAAATGAGAAGCTATTGATAAAGATCTTCCAAGATGGCTATTTAGACTCTACTGATCTAAAACCACTTGATAGATGTCACACTTGTTTACATGGTAAAATGACCAAGCCGCCTTTCGGTGGACAGGGTGAGAGGGCCACAGAGCTTCTAGGATTGGTGCACACAGATGTGTGTGGACCATTTCTAGTAGAAGATAGAGGTGGTTATTCTTACTTCATTACTTTTACTGATGATTTGAGTAGATATGGATATGTATAAATAATGAGGTATAAGTCATAATCCTTAGAGAAATTTAATTAATTAAAGAATAAAGTATAAAATAATCTTGTTAATAAGATAAAGAAGCTTCGATCGGATTGAGGTGAAGAATATATGAACCAAGAGTTCATTGATCTTCTATGGAAGTCTAGGATTCTATCTCAGCTCACTCCTCCTTATGCACCATAGTGGAATGGTGTTAGTTAAAGGAGTAATTGAACCTTTTTGTAAATGATTAGGTCGATAATGAGTCATGCAGATCTTTTATTATCCTTTTGGGGATATGCATTACAAACTACAGCATACACATTAAACCAAGTACCAACTAAGGTGGAAAATGGAATTCCCTCCAAGTTATGGAATATAATGCAACCCATTTTTTCACACACACATGTATGGGGATGAGAGACATCTGTTAAGGCATTCTCAGGAAAAAAAACTAGAATCTTGGGGCATGAAGTGTATCTTTATAGGATATCCCAAGGAAACGAAAGGATATTACCTATATAACCCTTCAGACAAGAAAGTGATTATCGCTAGACAATTCGCATTTCTTGAGAGGGAGCACATCCACAAAAAGGATAGTGGGATCAAGATTGACTTTGATAAAGTTGATGCTTAAGATAAATAGGAGTTGGTATAGGAATAAGTTCCACTGGTCCCTATGGAAGAGGTTCTAGAAACAAAAGTACTGCATAGGAGCTCAAGAGAGGTGAGAGAACCAGAGAGATTTGTTTTCCTAGTAACCGAGGATGGTGATTAATTATTGTTGGAAAATGATGAACCTCTCTCCTACAAGGAAGTAGTAGAAAGATCAAAAGCTCCAAGATGGCTAGAAGCTATTAATTTTGAGATGGTTTCCATGTATCAGAACCAAGTCTAGGTTCTGGTCAATGGGCCAGTTGATGTAAATCATGTTTGATGAAAATGGATATTCAAGAGAAAACTAGACATAGATGGTCAAGTTTTCACCTATAAATCCAAGCTAGTGGCTAAAGGATTCAGATAACGTCAAGGAATTGACTATGATGAAACCTTCTCGCCAGTTTACATGTTTAAATCCATAAGAATCATACTTTCCATAACAGCTTACCATGACTATGAGATTAGGAAAATGGATGTCAAAATAGAATTCCATAATGGGAAACTTCAAGAAGATGCCTATATGACACAACCAGAAGGGTTTGTGACACCTGGTGAATCCAAATCAGTTTGCCAGTTGCAGAAATCCATTTATGGATTAAAGCAAGCATCCAGGTCATGGAAAATTCGATTTAATGAAGCCATAAAGGAATTTGGTTTCAATAAGAACAAATGTGAGCCATGTGTTTATAAGTGGTTTAATGAGAATGTGGCCGTTATCCTAGTAGTATATGTTGATGAAATATTACTTATTAGAAATGATGTACCAGTCTTAAAATCAGTTAAGCACTAGTTGAACAAGTGTTTCTCCATGAAGGACTTGGGTGAAGCAGCCTACATTCTAGAGACCAAGATCATTCATGATAGATCCAAGAGGCTTCTTGGACTAAGTTAGGGTACATATATTGGTTAGTTACTAAAGAGATTTAGTATGGAACAATCCAAGAGGGGATTGGTTCCAGTGTCACATGGCCTATATCTTTCTAAGAAAATGTGTACTCAAACACAATAAGAGAAAGATAAAATGATTAATATATCATACACTTCAGCTATAGGATCCATCATGTATGTCATGTTATGCAATAGGATTGATGTTGTCTATGCACTGATCATGGTAGGAAGATACCAAGAAGATCCAGGAGAACATCATTGGACTACTGTAAATACTATCCTTAAGTATATGAGAAGAACAAAGCATATATTCCTAGTGTATAGAGGGGATGAGGATCTTGTCATCAGAGGGTATGCTGATACTGGTTTTCAGACAGATCCAAATGATCTGATGTCACAATCTGGATATGTTTTCTTTCTCAATGGAGGAGCTATGAGCTGGAAGAGTTCAAAGAAACTAGTTTTCACTGATTCTACAGCAGATTCCAAATATATAGTGGCTTCTGATGCAGCCAATAAATCCATCTAGATTTGGAACTTTGTCCAGGAGCTTGATGTGGTGCCTAGCAGAAAAGACCCTATCACATTATATTGTGATAATACTATAGCGGTGGATCTTTCAAAAGATCCAAGGTCACATCAACGAACAAATCAAATACTCCAGAAGTATCACCTTTTGAGGGAATTCTATCAAAGGGTTGAAGTTGCATTGAGAAGAGTATCCACAGAAGATAACATGGAAGACCCCATGACTGAAGGATTATCTCATCAGAATCATGAATATCATGTGAGAGCTAGGGGTTAAAAGTTATTAGCAGTTGGCTCTAGTCTAAGTGGGAGTCTGTTGGATTTTCTGTCCTATAACCAACTACTTTTTACTTTATTCATTAAAAAATACCTTATCACATCGTGATAGTTCTTCTATGTGAAAATGAATGTGATAAAGTCCTAAGGATGGTTGTTGTATTAAAGGGTCATAGCAGATCCTTGCTATGATGAGAACTCAGAAGTTCTATAACAATGTTCTTGAATATATGTTCTATGGCTAGATGATGTTATTTGAGGAACACAAATAATATAGGCCATTAGGGGTGAGGAATCATAAAACATTGAGGCACCTTCTCATGGTGTGCACCCTTGGTAATATCTAGGAAGATATTATGATAATGAGACCCACCAGTAAGAAATCCACATTTTATAGTGTCATTGGATGCTCCTATCTACAGACGTGTGTATTGGTCCTTATACTTTAAGATTATTATTAATGGGTATTACAACTCATGCACTTAGATGTATTGATGAAAATTGTGATGAAACACTATTCGTAGTGAGGTAGGATACGTTGGGTGCATCATGAGTGATACTGCATTAATAGAGAATGCAAGAAAGGATTTTTCCCTTCTGTTCCACAAAGGAAGTAGATATCTCAAGCCCTTTGATGGAATTGATATATCCTAAATAAATCCATGGCCATGGTGTGGAATGGGAAAGTTCAATTCCAGAAAGTCAGAGAAAGAATAATCGAGGACATGGGTTGATGGCACTAGCATGCAACATTCTTGATTAGAGATATCGATACAAAGGGATTACATTACACAGTAAGTGTTCATAGGAGGTGACGCGTCATTTTGGAATTAACTTCTTTATTTATGGGTTCCTTGGTATGTTTCTAGACACTAACCTTGTACTTTAGGTAGGCTCCGCCTAATGCCACTGAGAAAGAGGCCTAGAGGGTCACACACTAATTGTGTCTAAGTATCTCAGTTAAATATCAATTTAACAAGTTGAATAAATATTATTCCCGATTTTGGTTTAATAATTATTCAAGAATTTCTGATCTCATTTATTTCGACACCAGTTATTCGTGAGAATATATTTTGGGTGAAATAATATATTTATTAGTGAGTAATGCAGTGATATTTATTTTAGAAATAAATAGCCATTTTTCATGGTCTAATAAATGTGGTGGAGAAAATAAAGAAAAATGGAAAAACAAAAGTACACGTCGTGCATATTAAATATACATGTTGTGTATTTTTTTTGGGAATTTATGAGAAATAATATTATTTATATAATTAAATAATATTATGTGCAAGTCACTGGGTGCATGTCAAGTAATAATAATAGTCAACTGTTATTATTAGACATGGGGTATTACTATGAATTAAATGAAATGAATAAATTATTTCATGTAATTGATTCATTTTATTATTCAATGTAATTAAAAATCCCAATTATATATTTCTCATTAGCCTAGCCATTTTTTATGTGGTTGTGAATAATGGATCTAGAGAGGGCTCTCAAGCTAAGTGAGAATCTTTTTTCTTCCAAGAACACTCAAAAGCTATAAGAGAGAGATCCTCCTCCACCGGATCAAAGCGATCGAAGGCAGACATCGCAAGTGAAGGCTCTTCCATGATAGCACCCAGAGATCCCTTCAGCGACATCCCAAGATACATAGAGCATGTGTGGATCACCACTAAAGGAATCCTACACTTGGATTCTACGACACAATGATAGATCACATTGGATTGTGACAGGAAACATCAGCGAAGAAATAATTCTATCAAGGTAATTCTTGTCAATTAATTAAATTATTTATAACCAACATATGATGATCCTATCTATAGTTCTGAGACTCCACTCTTTTCTTTTTCATTCTTCGTTCTATTCCAAAGATCTGACATTTTATTATCATGGAGGATCTAGGATTGATCGTTGTTATCACGAAAATTAAATTTGGGTACACCCACCAACGTGCTTTCGCTATGCCCAGAACCTAAAATTAATTCTCACCCTTTTTTAATAAACACAAAGAGAAATTACTTGAAGGTACATAAATGACAGTTTTAAATACAAGTAATAAAGTGAGTAAAGAGATCATACCATAATTAATAATATATTTTCATAGGGTGGTAGTGGTATTTTTCTCCAAAACTATCTATAGCGATGGTATATGTTGGAATTATAGATCTAACTGATGTAGTTCAAGATCCACCATAGGTATCACCTTAACTATAATGGAAGCCTCTTGTTTTTAGTCATCATATAGTTTAGTTGGAAACCTGAAACTCAACTTTCTCCTTAAGCAAATTCTATTTGATCTCAATTTTATTTTCCCTTGATTTCTGAATTATATTTTTTATAATATTTATAGCACTTGAGTTGTCATGTAAAATCATAATAGGAAAAACCATATCAATGCAAATGTCTTCAATCTGTTTTCATAACTATATCATTTGAGTATAGGTCCGATTCACTATAATATAATCCACATATATAGTTCTTAATGATATGAAATCATTATTTTTTACATCTCCAATAAATTCAAAAGATTCGAAGATAAAACACAGATCAATAAGTTGATTTAAGATCATCATATTAACTTTCCCAATCAGTATATGTATAGACAATTAGTTCCTAATGTGAATTTAGGTAATAATACAAGCCAAAGTTCACCATTTTGTGGATGTATCAAAGTATTCATCTCACAACCTTATATGAATTTCTTTTGAAAAACTTTGATGCAAGAAGCTTGACACATAGAAATCATAATGTCTATTGTAGTGGATATAGAGTAAATCAAACTATCGATGATCTATTAGTAGAGAGTCACATTAACTTCCTCACCTTCACTATATTTTGAGAATTTCATACGGGTCTAAGAAAGAGTATCCATTATTTTGAAATCATACATCTAAAACCTCTTCATTTCCTCCTTGTAATATTTATTTTGGGATATGATACCCTATACTTCCTTTCAGGATTATGAAGACCAAGGAAGAAGGATAAATCACAAATTAGAGATATCTTAAATTCACACCTCATAAGTTCAAACAAATATTTTCTTTGGGTGCCCTTTGAGCCTCCAAATATAATTTCATCATTATATATAAGCACCACCACAAATCTCCTTTTAACCTTATTAATGTAGAGGTTTTGACCATCCCCTAATTTAAGATAACTAAGCTTCTTTAGGTATTGATTTAGTCGTGAGTACCAGGATCTTAATGTTTAATTTAGCCATTATAAGTCCTTATTCATCTAATAACCTCTTCTTTCATCTTTATAAATAAGGAATCAATTTTTTTGCACAATATAGACTTCATATTCAAGGAATTAATTCATGAATGCTGATTTTATGTCCATTTGACACACTTTAAATTTTTTTGTATAGACATTACCAAGAATAACTGAATAGTCTCTAAATTATATATGGGTGCAAATGTCTCATCTACTTCGATGCCTTCAATATGGGAATAACCTTGTCACATAAGTCAAGCCTTGTTTCATATCAATTCTACATATTCATTATTTTTTTTCAGAAAACTCACTTGGTTTTGATCACATTCTTATTTTTTGGACTCAAGAGAAGTTCCTACGTATTATTTTTCTCAATCTAGTCAAGATCTTGATGCATCACTTTGACCCAACTTACATTTGTGAAGCTTTATCCAAATACTTTGGTTCCACCTAAGACAATAATGAAGTGATGTATTGTGTCTTCATTATTCCAGTCTGAATGGGGGTCATTCAGTCACCAATAATATTTTTATTAGTGATTTTAGCTCTGTTAGATCAATTTATAGCTCTTATTGTCCATGTTGGGTTGTCCTTATCACCAAAGTTATCATCAGAGTTCATTATAACCCTTTGAACTCCCCCTGATCCAGAAACATCTTTGTCACCTTCTTCCATGAAAACTAATTTGTCTCTTTGTGAGTGTTTTTTTTCACAGTTGATGTTCCCTTACCTATATTCATAATCTTCTTACTTTTGTTTATTAAAACATCATTAATTTCAATTATTTTACCTTAACAATTGTTATTTCATCTATATTCCTTGATTTTTAATGAATATCTAATAATAATCCCTTCATCTCTATATTCTTCAAATATTTTATTATTTTATTTGTTTAGAATGAAACACTTTCTTTCAAATTCCAACAAATATTTAAGTGTTGGTTTCATTCCATACTATATTTCATATGGAGTCTTGTCCTAATTTTCAAATAATAATTCATGATTAGTGATACAAACCATTTTTAGAACTGCTTATTTCCAATACTTATCCAATAGATACTTTTAAAAAATCATACTCGTATCCATGTTTTTGAAACTTTGATTTCTCCTCTAAAGAATTTAATTATGTTGAGGAGTTATCATGGATGACAATTGATGTTGAATCCCAGGTGTTTTTTAGATATTCCTCCACTGTGGTATTTTTAAATTTTATACCATTGTTAGTGAAAAACTTATAAAATTGTACACCAAGAATATTTTCATAGTCTCTTTGATATTGATTGATACAATTGAATACATATACTTTATAAGTAATCACCATAAACCAAGCCATTATAAAACTCTAGGATTTTAAAATAACACTAAATTTGACAGTGTATGCAACTCGCAACACCAAGCTTAAACAAACCATGAAATATTATTATAAGTATAATGCTACCATTAAATTGGTGGTAATGAATATGATTAACCACATTATGAAATGTGTGTCTGTGTGTAAATTTATTACTCAATAAAAATTTATTGATAAATTATTAGGATATTATACCTCAATTTTTAGTAAATTCATTTTATTTCTAAAAAATATCTTTTCTTCAAAAATGATTTTTATTCCTTTTTATGAGAGAATATTATAATTAGTTTCGAAAACTTTTAGAAATCATATTTTATAAAAATGAAATAATTTTTTAAATAATCATTTCAAGAATATATTAGAGTGAATTTTTGGGATTTTTTTGGAAATATGGAGTTTATAATGAATAGTAAAAAATACTTTTTTTATTGATTTTTTTTTTGTTTCAAGCATTTAAAAAAGTTAAATTTTGTTTTTAAATAATTTAAAATTATATTTATTTATATTATATAATTAATAATTTAATTAAGTTCAATGGAATCAATTTTATGGTCTAATTTGGTATAAAGACATTTTTATACATAAAAAGGCATTTTTCTGAAATATTCATTTTATATTGTGTCTTGCATTTTAATCTTAAATTAATTTCTCACTTCTAGGAATTTAATATTGAAAATTGGATTCCATATTTTGAATCTGGATGTCAAAATTTGGAAAATAGTACCCTTTTATTTTTGTTCATTATGAATAATAACCATAATAAATAATTATCACCACAGTAAGGGTAAATCAGGTAATTAGGGTTTAAAATATCATGATAATTAGTGAAAAATGACCCTAACACTTTAATTTATTCTATTTTATCAGTTTAGTTCATCAATTTCAATCCATGTTTAGAACATATGGCAACATTGTGCCATATGTCTTAGATTTTGACCATTATAATACTCAAGTAAAAGATAAAGTCAAAAATGTCACTTTCTTATTTTTAATTTCAATAATTTTTTATGATAGGGATAAAGAAATTTTATATTTTATTATAAATTATTATTTAAAATATAAATGATTTTTTAACATTTTAATTTATTTTAAATTTTTATATATTAAATAATTACCTTTAAAATTTATGCAATGTTGACACCGAACTTATTCAATTAATAAAAAAATAAAAAAATGACTTTTAAAATGATAAAAGTAATATAATTTGAATGAAATGTTATGTACCATGAATTTTTAAGATAAAATATCATATTATATATTTCTTAATGGGTTATATTCTAATTCTAATATTTTCATATTGTTTTCAAAATCAAAATAATCGAATTTCTCAAAAATGACATTAATGTTATTTTATAATAATAAATATTTTATTAAAAGATATAAAATTCATAAAAAAACTTATCTTCAGATAAGTGATATTTATATATTATATATATTATATATGGTCTATTTATGAACCAATTTTAATATTATAGAAACTACATTTATCCCTAAATAATAAAAACATTAATATCATGGTAATTGTCAAAAAGCGTTAACATTGGTTAAAACAAAGATATAAGGGTAAAAAATAAATATAAACTTGTAAAAAAATTATTGGATAATACTATTTCAACCCATAATCATACTATATTCTAATTATGTTATTTTCAATACATTTTTAATGAAATTTAGTTTATATTAATTTAATATTTTAGGTAATTCTAATAGTATCCATCCCTTCACTTATAAAAGGGTGCCTTCTATCCTCTTTTCTTCACACATAAAAAGTTTTATATTTCAAAAAATACCTTCCCAAATTACATTATAACATAAATATCCACATTATATAGGTCTTATTTTTTATATAATAACAACCTTATAGGGTTTAAGGTGTAATGAAAATGAAGTTCTCCAAAGAAGAGGTACAGTCTTTGAAGTGCCCAGATCAGTGTGAATCACTGAGAGGGGGAGGGGGTGAATCAGTGATCCCTTAAAACTTTTTACTAATTGATTCTTAATCAATTAAACCTCTATGGCTGGTTAAAGCCTCGATCCACTCTTCTTGTATCTCTCAACCTTTCCCGGATAATGCAGTAATGAAAAGGCACAGGACACAAGGATTTACAAGGTTCGGCACCAAAGGCCTACATCCTTGCCATGCTCTCCCAGCATGGATTCTCCCATTATAACTTGTTAGAATTACAATGGTCGATACAGAGTCCCACTGTATCTCTCCTGAGTCCCACAGGAGGGTCTTTATACTGCGTCCCACAGTGTTACCAGAGTCCCACTGGCCTGCTCCAGAATCCCACTGAAGACTTCTTCTCCCTGAGTCCCACAGGGTCTTCTCCTGGCTCCTCGAGTCGCACGAGTAGCTCTTCTTCACTTTAAGTTCTTCAAGTATCCTCAGCCGCCTGGGATAAAGACTGCTGGCCTTGCTCTGTACCTCTGATCACTTGAGTTGATCAGGTCTTCTCGTCTAGCTCGGGCTTTATCACCATCTTCTAAGGATGACTCGGCTTCTCTCCAACTACTGAATACTCAGACAAATGATGTCTTTAACTTCAGTCTGGTCCAGTCTCAGATGCACACCACTGATTTGGCTTTCTTCACGTGTGCACGTGCATGCATGCATGCATGCACTCTCCTCTTTCTCTTGGTGCAATAAACCCACAAAGGGTGTAATCAAATATAGCACACACACCTTCTTTCTCCTTCACACACTTTAACCAATTTTTTTACACACTTAGAGTGTGTTCTACTTTAGTGTGGGTCACTTCTTATTTTACTTCTAGGTGTTTACACTTTTAGTGCACACACTAGGTTCGGCCTTTTAGTTCTTTTGCACACCCAAATGCCTATGGCCTTCTTCCCTTCTTGTGCACACACCTAGGCTTCGGCCAACTTCTTGCTCGCTTTATACACACACTTAATGAGTGTGGTCTTCTAACCACTTGGCACACACTTGGCCTTTCACTTTATCTTGCACACAAAAAATGCCCGTAGAGTGTATTTGCACTTTGCACACACAATCTTGGCTATGACCTCTTCTTTCTTTGACACACACTAACTTAGGTTTAGTTGTGGTCTTCTTGTTCACTTAGCACACACACAAGGATACTGCCTTTTCTTCAAATGCACACATAGAGTGCAAGTCTCGGCCAAGGTGTGTTCATGTCCACTTTGCACACACACCGCCCATGTGCTTCTCCTCTTCTCCACTGCCGCGCAAGGCTTCGGCCTTCTTTGGCACACACAATGTGTGTAAAACACAACCCGAACTCCTTCACTTCACACACACACAAAATGAGTGTGGTATACTGCCTTGATCTCAAAGGAGGCGCGCAAGGTGTCTTGGTACAAGGGGCAGCCGCGCAAGGTGTGGTGGACTTAAGCCACAAGGCGCACACGTGCAAGGCACAAGCCACGGGTGTGCAAGCCTTCGAGCGTGCAAGGAGCACGGCACAGGGGCGTGCAAGACCTCGGGTGCAAAGCACCTCGGGCTTCAACCGTGGGCGCGCAGAGTGCCGCGGCCCTGGGTTCTTCCTGCCGCGCAAGGATTAGCGCGCAGGGGTCTTCCCCTTTCTTCTTTCACGCAAGGAGTGCGCGAAAGGGACTCAGCCGCGCAAATGGTATTTGCGCGGGGCTTCGGCTTCGCGAGGCACAAGGTGCACGCGGGACTCCTCAAGGTTTCAGCAATCAAAATGAGAGCCTCTGGCTCTTCTTTTATAGGCAGAGAGATGCCCGAATCATCCGCGTGCAATAATTCTCAAACTCCCGAGATCTTCGGATCTTTAAAGATTTTTTCAAATCTCGTTTCTTCATCTGTTTCACGCGGGTTCCTTTATTATTTTCTTCCTCTTCGTGCATGCGATTTATAACGCATGCACGGCCTCTGTTTAAACCCAATCCATGCATGCATAAACACCCCAAAGCCTCGGCAGATTCTCTTGCCTCGGCCTTCTTCGAATTCTTCCAAACATAGCATGCAAGCCAATTTTTAGGCATGGATCTGTTCAGTGTGGCCAGACGAGCCCAATGGTGTCTTCGGATTCGGAAATGGTGGCCGGGAGCTCAAGAATTATGCTCGGGGAGCCACTGGTTCAGCGGAGGACGTCGGGTGGCACGGGGTGTCCTCGGCCGAGCTCAAGGAAGGAGACGAGCTCTCGGTCGTCGGATCAGGCGTTTGAATATCCTCGGACGGCCGCGATCAGGAGATCTCGCGCGGGATGCGATGAGCGGCTATGATCAGCCTCGCGATGAGTCGGACGGCCAGGATGCGCTCCGGGTGAAAAATGCGCGTCCCACATCGAATCCGCGGCCGGTTTTTCCGCGCTTTATAACCCTGGCGCTCCCTCAACCCGCCAGTTGAATCTCCTCCCCTCTCGGTGCCGCCCTGCACCGAGTTCTTTAGCGGGCGCGCTCTTGCGCCCACCCTCTGCTCCTCGCGGGCGCGGTTCTAGCACCCACTATGCTCCCTGCGGGCGCGCCACTGGCGCCCACTATGCACACTGCGCTCCTCCGGGCGTGCCCCTGGCGCCCTTGCGGTGTCCTTGGGTGCGCCCTGCCGCCCTGGCTCGCCCCACGGGGTTCCCCCGGGCGTGGTGCCCTAGTGCCCATGCCTTGGGGTTGAACCCCCCAAGGTGCCTTGGCTGGCCAATTTTTGGCAAAGGGACAGAATAGGACTTTGTCAAATACAAAGTTCTTCTCCATATAAAACATGCCAAATGCCTCCTCCTCTATTCTTCTTATTTCTTCTCTTCTAACACATATTCTCCATATTCTTCATTAGAATCCACAAACCCTCCTTAACATATATTCTAGACTTAGGAGGTGGAATTCCCGAAGGGTCTTCATCTTCAACCGAGCTCCTTAATCACATAAATTCTTCAATAATCTTCATTGATCTAATCAGAGATCAAATTGGATCACTTCCAATTCATATGCACTAAGAGTTAGTACATGGACTTCATTAGTGCACATCATCCACTTAGTAGTTGTGGATGGAACATCTTGCTTCTTCAACTCCTCATGCATTGTGAAGACAATGCATGGTCTTCAATTAATGTTGTGACATTGTATCATCAGGATACAAGTTCTTTGAACTTAAAGATCAGCTCAACAATCGTCTGATTTTCATGGAGAATGTTTCAACCACAATTTCCAATACCACTTAGTGAATATCCTAAGTGACATGCCTCTTAGTACCATGGCCATTCTCCTTCATCACCAACACCATCACAACCTTTGGCATTCACATCTTGTCATTTCTTGACTTCCATTCATTCCAAGACAACTTCATGTCTTATTGACAACAAATGCAACACAATGCACTTCAATCTCCCCCTTTGTATTTGTTGTCAATACACTTCTTCAGCACATATGAATGGGTCAATATGTGTGCCAATATTTTCTCCCCCTTATTGGAAATCAAATGCAAAGGTGTGGTGTGGTATTCTTTCACAAATATCTCTTCCTCCCTTTGAATAGCATCTTCTTGAAAAGCACTAAGAGAGGGATGATGTCACATGTTCACTTGAGCAATGAACCTTTAGTAAATCAGCTCTAAGTCTACTTGGGCTAACCCGGTGTAGAAAACAAGAGTGATGTGACCAAGGAACTCAATGCTGTCCACATTTACTATAACATGTGAGATCATGCTTCAAGGGGCTTGAAATTTTTTTTTTTTTTTCAGATATTCAATGAATTGCTGAATCCTGCACATACTTCACAAAACTCATTAGAAAGTTCAGTGCAATGATAAAACTCCCCCTTTCATCCATTTGTCTTCAATCCATACTCCCCCTTAATTGACAAGATAAACTCAATTAAGAAACAAGGGATGAAAGCATGATTGGAATACCTTCACTTTCTCAAGATGATATTAATTTTAGAACATCATCTTCTCCAGATTGGATCCCCCTCAAGGGGTGCACTCCATTCCTTCCAAAACCATCCTCCAGCTGAGAATGATCATCATCTTCAATTCCCTGCATTGTTAGCACATGTAAATACCAATGTATAAGGGAATAAGATGGAACCTCCTTGGTTCATCAACGTGAACAACAAGGTTGAGAAGATTCTCTCAACCGAGATGTCCCATTTTCACCAGTCTTCACACTTGCACATTTGATCTTCAATGATGTTTGTGCTAGTGTGGATCTCAATACATCTTCATGTGAAATCTTCTTCTTCCTTTTTGCCTTAGCAATTGCCAGAACTTCATCTTCAGCTCTCTGGAGATCTTTGGCAAGTTGCAACTGATTTGTCCATATGACTAAAGAGTCATTTGGAAGTGTGGCCTCAGTTCTGGAAGTTTCACATGGTTCCTTTGATGCTGTCAAGCTACCTCTCTTAGGCAACTTGTTTTCAATCAATCCCTTCTGCTTCTTCTGGATTGATTGTCTGTTTGAGTCCAGTCTGCTTCTATTCAGTTCCATGGCTTGTTCACAAAGATCCATGGTGTGTCCTTTCTTTCCACAGTAGAAGCATTTCTTGGTGGTCCTTCTGGATGCATCACCCTTCTTGGACTTAGACTCCAAGGACTTCTCTTCATTTCTAAAACACTTCTTGGGAGCATTGTCTACTTTCTTATTGCTTCCCAAGGAATCTCTCTGAGCCAGGTTCTGTGATCTTTTCTTCTTTTGAGCTCTGGATACAGTTGGAGATTGACATGTATCTTTTTGACCACTTTTGCAATCATCCCAGATGTTGTCAAGTAATCCAAATCTATTTGCAGTAAACAGATGTCTCTGGACCTGTGGATGTTGCTTCTTTTCCTCTGGCTTGCTCCCCCTTGGCATGGGCTTCCTCTGTGCTTTGGCATTCAGTGGATTGTACCAACAATCCTTTGCACAATGCCCATACTTGTTACAACACCAGCATTGTCCCACGAATCTTGACCTTTTCAGTCCTTCTGAATGTAGGGTACTTGTCTTGAATTGTTGTGCTGCTTCAGGAGAGCTTTGCTTCTTCATTTTCTTCATCCATACTTGTTTGGAATCATTCTTCCATCATGCACTTTTAGTAGAAACACTTTTAGAAGTATGAGTACAAGATGGTATGGATGGTACCTTCTTTTTAGAAGTTGTTGCACTTTCACTAGAGGATGTCTTTCTTTTAGAATCATCCTGCTCAATGCATACTTGAGTAGCAACATTTCTCTTTTCAGTTGTCTGGGAGGCTTTGGCTTTGGGTGATTGCTGATTTTTCAATATCACCTCTAGTTCTAAGCATTTCATGTTAAGGGAGTTCTTCTCATCCTCAACAGTTCTTAGCCTTCCTTCCCAACTTTCTTTCAGCTGATTCATCTGGTCATCATGCACTGTCTTCAATTCAAGCAATGAATTATCAAGCTCCTTCACCCTTTTTGCTTTGTCTTCAAGTTGAGCATCTTTGACAACCATTGAAACTCTGTGCCTCTTTTCCAGTGCATGGAAAACATCTTTGACTATTATCATAAAGAATTCTTTCTCAGAAAGGCTTCTTTGCAATTCTTCAGCGGTGTCTTCATATCTTTCATTGCAAAGAGATACTGTTTCATCTTTAGCATTTACCAGCTTTCTGAGAGTGTTGGTTATGCCAACCCTTTTTGCCAATTGGACTTCTAGAGAATTGGCTTCATCTTCTAGCTGTAATTTTTCTTCTTGAAGATCAAGGAGGCCTGTAGCTATACACATTGAAATTTCCTTGGGGACTCTCTTCTGAAGATATTTGATTGCATTTAGAAGATCATTGTTTCTTCCATCTTCATCACAGCTAGAGCAGGCTTCATCAGAAGAATGATAAAAGGAATTGTCATCTGATGTGACTTTCACACATCTTTCCATAGAAGGAGTTTCTCTGATTGCAGCAACCTTCTTCTTCATCTTCTTTGTCTGTTTCTTCATTCTGTTTTTCAGAGTCTTGGCAGATATCTCCATTTGAGGCTGTTTTTTCATTTCCTCAAATCTGCACTCCATATAGACTCTCTTGGATCTTTTAGAGGTAACCTCCCTCTGATACCAATTGAAGTGCCCAGATCAGTGTGAATCACTGAGAGGGGGAGGGGGTGAATCAGTGATCCCTTAAAACTTTTTACTAATTGATTCTTAATCAATTAAACCTCTATGGCTGGTTAAATCCTCGATCCACTCTTCTTGTATCTCTCAACCTTTCCCGAATAATGCAGTAATGAAAAGGCACAGGACACAAGGATTTACAAGGTTCGGCACCAAAGGCCTACATCCTTGCCATGCTCTCCCAGCATGGATTCTCCCATTATAACTTGTTAGAATTACAATGGTCGATACAGAGTCCCACTGTATCTCTCCTGAGTCCCACATGAGGGTCTTTATACTGCGTCCCACAGTGTTACCAGAGTCCCACTGGCCTGCTCCAGAATCCCACTGAAGACTTCTTCTCCCTGAGTCCCACAGGGTCTTCTCCTGGCTCCTCGAGTCGCACGAGTAGCTCTTCTTCACTTTAAGTTCTTCAAGTATCCTCAGCCGCCTGGGATAAAGACTGTTGGCCTTGCTCTGTACCTCTGATCACTTGAGTTGATCAGGTCTTCTCGTCTAGCTCGGGCTTTATCACCTTCTTCTAAGGATGACCCGGCTTCTCTCCAACTACTGAATACTCAGACAAATGATGTCTTTAACTTCAGTCTGGTCCAGTCTCAGATGCACACCACTGATTTGGCTTTCTTCACGTGTGCACGTGCATGCATGCATGCATGCACTCTCCTCTTTCTCTTGGTGCAATAAACCCACAAAGGGTGTAATCAAATATAGCACACACACCTTCTTTCTCCTTCACACACTTTAACCAATTTTTTTACACACTTAGAGTGTGTTCTACTTTAGTGTGGGTCACTCCTTATTTTACTTCTAGGTGTTTACACTTTTAGTGCACACACTAGGTTCGGCCTTTTAGTTCTTTTGCACACCCAAATGCCTATGGCCTTCTTCCCTTCTTGTGCACACACCTAGGCTTCGGCCAACTTCTTGATCACTTTATACACACACTTAATGAGTGTGGTCTTCTAACCACTTGGCACACACTTGGCCTTTCACTTTATCTTGCACACAAAAATGCCCGTAGAGTGTATTTGCACTTTGCACACACAATCTTGGCTATGACCTCTTCTTTCTTTGACACACACTAACTTAGGTTTAGTTGTGGTCTTCTTGTTCACTTAGCACACACACAAGGCTACTGCCTTTTCTTCAAATGCGCACATAGAGTGCAAGTCTCGGCAAAGGTGTGTTCATGTCCACTTTGCACACACACCGCCCATGTGCTTCTCCTCTTCTCCACTGCCGCGCAAGGCTTCGGCCTTCTTTGGCACACACAATGTGTGTAAAACACAACCCGAACTCCTTCACTTCACACACACACAAAATGAGTGTGGTATACTGCCTTGATCTCAAAGGAGGCGCGCAAGGTGTCTTGGTACAAGGGGCAGCCGCGCAAGGTGTGGTGGGCTTAAGCCACAAGGCGCACACGTGCAAGGCACAAGCCACGGGTGTGCAAGCCTTCGAGCGCGCAAGGAGCACGGCACATGGGCGTGCAAGACCTCGGGTGCAAAGCACCTCGGGCTTCAACCGTGGGCGCACAGAGTGCCGCGGCCCTGGGTTCTTCCTGCCGCGCAAGGATTAGCGCGCAGGGGTCTTCCCCTTTCTTCTTTCACGCAAGGAGTGCGCGAAAGGGACTCAGCCGCGCAAATGGTATTTGCGCGGGGCTTCGGCTTCGCGAGGCACAAGGTGCACGCGGGACTCCTCAAGGTTTCAGCAATCAAAATGAGAGCCTCTGGATCTTCTTTTATAGGCAGAGAGATGCCCGAATCATCCGCGTGCAATAATTCTCAAACTCCCGAGATCTTCGGATCTTTAAAGATTTTTTCAAATCTCGTTTCTTCATCTGTTTCATGCGGGTTCCTTTATTATTTTCTTCCTCTTCGTGCATGCGATTTATAACGCATGCACGGCCTCTGTTTAAACCCAATCCATGCATGCATAAACACCCCAAAGCCTCGGCAGATTCTCTTGCCTCGGCCTTCTTCGAATTCTTCCAAACATAGCATGCAAGCCAATTTTTAGGCATGGATCTGTTCAGTGTGGCCAGACGAGCCCAATGGTGTCTTCGGATTCGGAAATGGTGGCCGGGAGCTCAAGAACTATGCTCGGGGAGCCACTGGTTCAGCGGAGGACGTCGGGTGGCACGGGGTGTCCTCGGCCGAGCTCGAGGAAGGAGACGTGCTCTCGGCCGTCGGATCAGGCGTTTGAATATCCTCGGACGGCCGCGATCAGGAGATCTCGCGCGGGATGCGATGAGCGGCTGTGATCAGCCGCGCGATGAGTCGGACGGCCAGGATGCGCTCCGGGTGAAAAATGCGCGTCCCACATCGAATCCGCGGCCGGTTTTTCCGCGCTTTATAAGCCTGGCGCTCCCTCAACCCGCCAGTTGAATCTCCTCCCCTCTCGGTGCCGCCCCGCACCGAGTTCTTTAGCGGGCGCGCTCTTGCGCCCACCCTCTGCTCCTCGCGGGCGCGGTTCTAGCGCCCACTATGCTCCCTGCGGGCGCGCCACTGGCGCCCACTATGCACATTGCGCTCCTCCGGGCGTGCCCCTGGAGCCCTTGCGGTGTCCTTGGGTGCGCCCTGCCGCCCTGGCTCGCCCCACGGGGTTCCCCCGGGCGTGGTGCCCTAGTGCCCATGCCTTGGGGTTGAACCCCCCAAGGTGCCTTGGCTGGCCAATTTTTGGCAAAGGGACAGAATAGGACTTTGTCAAATACAAAGTTCTTCTCCATATAAAACATGCCAAATGCCTCCTCCTCTATTCTTCTTATTTCTTCTCTTCTAACACATATTCTCCATCTTCTTCATTAGAATCCACAAACCCTCCTTAACATATATTCTAGACTTAGGAGGTGGAATTCCCGAAGGGTCTTCATCTTCAACCGAGCTCCTTAATCACATAAATTCTTCAATAATCTTCATTGATCTAATCAGAGATCAAATTGGATCACTTCCAATTCATATGCACTAAGAGTTAGTACATGGACTTCATTAGTGCACATCATCCACTTAGTAGTTGTGGATGGAACATCTTGCTTCTTCAACTCCTCATGCATTGTGAAGACAATGCATAGTCTTCAATTAATGTTGTGACATTGTATCATCAGGATACAAGTTCTTTGAACTTAAAGATCAGCTCAACAATCGTCTGATTTTCATGGAGAATGTTTCAACCACAATTTCCAATACCACTTAGTGAATCTCCTAAGTGACATGCCTCTTAGTACCATGGCCATTCTCCTTCATCACCAACACCATCACAACCTTTGGCATTCACATCTTGTCATTTCTTGACTTCCATTCATTCCAAGACAACTTCATGTCTTATTGACAACAAATGCAACACAATGCACTTCAGTCTTCAACCGAATGTTTTAGTTTTATTTATTCATCTACCTCCTTCAAATATTCTTCAAAAATTCTGAAATAAAAACACTAGTATATTACATATACTGAGATATTGTTATTTTAAGTTCATCACCTACATCCATATCCTCTTCCATCAAATGGAAATTTAAATTGTCTTTCCTGTGTACGGTGGTCTACCACCTCAAGAACTAATGTAATTCATTTTTCATCATTTCCACTCACATATGGTTATAATTATTTATTTAATATATGTGTGTGTGTGTGTGTTATTTATAATATTATTTTCATTATATAAAGGTACCTTTATTTTAATACATCCATCAAAAATAGAAACAACGTTCATGCATACGTACGACCTACCATCTTGATGAATAGTATAATTCATTTTTTTATCTCTAACTTTTATGGATGACTATAAAGAAATAAATAATGAATATATATTATATTAATATAATGTTTAAAATTATATATATTATGTAACTATGATAAATTTATAAATACTAATATTTTCAAACAAAAACATGCATGAAAAAAATGAAGCAGTTATCCCCAGAATAATGATTTTAATAAATAACCATTAATAAATGGGTGGAAAGATGTTTCAAGAAAATAATATATGGTATGATATATATTATTATGGTTCTATAATATATTTATAATTAATATATATTTATTATATAAGATTTTCCAACACATATGAATAAATACAAGACTTAAGGTAAGGGATCTCTATAAACAACCCTCTTCTTTGGGCTATGGCCATTCTCTATCTAAATCATTTTCTATCTATCTATGATGTTAATAAATGATTATAAATTATATATATATATTTCTATTACATATATACCTAGATTATTATCACTTCCTTTTATGAGTTAATACATGACTTAATTTCTTTTCACAAAATGTATTCTTTAAAATCAAACCTAGTTAAGGAGGGATTTTATATCCCATAATCCTTTTCTAAAATACTCTTTTAAATTATTTTTTCCCAAATGAACAACTTATTTTTAGAACCATTCTTATGTAATCAAATATTAATTCCCAAAATATTTAAATCCTTCTTCTCTTTGTAATATTTATGAAACCTCTTGGGATTATGATATGAGGTAGGATTCTGAAACTCATTTCTTTATATGGGTAACTCTTATGATTATGCCTTATGACTGATTTAATTTTATTAAACACATACGCATGTACATGATATTATGGGTGTGCTTATATAGAACTCTAATTAATTAGGTAATGTTTTTGTCTCATGATATGTTATTTATGGGATTAGTGAGTAAACCTAATCTATGATGGGACTCTGTCCACCATGTCATGTTGTCTTAGTAGTTAGCCTTGATTTATTCTTAGGTCATGTTTTGTTCTACTGAAACATTTCCTATAATTTAATGATATTATAATACCATTTTCTTTATTTTATTCTCCCATGTGATTTCTCATGATCCCCCTCTCTTTTGATATCATGTTATACCTTTGACTCATACGTTATGCTTCCTTATCATTTTTATTTCTTTACTGATATTTTTAGCTCACCCCTTTTGTCTATGTATTACCCATGTTATCCCATGCCGTTTTTTGAGATCAATGGGATTTAGGATCTCATTATGGTGATTAAAATAAAGTCATTTTATTTTCATTCTTTATGTACCAAATCTCCTAAAGATGCTAGGCCTTTTGATCATTGTTTTGTATTTAATGGATAATTATGTTAAAAATCATGTAATAATATGTGTAAAAGGGATTGGGTCGCTATAGTTAGAATCAAAGGAAATGTATAGTTATTTTTGGGGATATAGACTAGAATAATTTAGTGATAACCCTATAAATAAGTCAAAGTATAGGAAAATATCCTGTAATTTTGGTGAAGTATAGAGCGCATGGTTTCGAAGCAATTACATCCATGTTTGAATACTACAAGTGGATATGGATCAAGAAAAATTTTACATAGGGGTAATTACTCTAAAAATGGTAAATTTGGTGTTAAATTGATCATCACCTAGAGAACGACAAATATACCTTGTTTCACACATATTTTGACACTCTTGGGCGATATTCTTTGAAAAATTCACAAACTCATTATGAACCATTATGATGGACTTGAATAGATTATTATGTTAGAAAATTTAATAAGAAAATTTACCATGTATAACATAAAATGAAACCTAGAGACTCATAAGTTAAGATATACTTATCATTTATAAGTTATTCCTTCTATGTTTATAAGTTTCCCTATTGTATGTTTATTACTTGAAGTATTCTTATCTTGTTTTTATTTTTTTAGATAGTGGTGGTAAATATGAGAAATTGTTCCAACAGCCAACATGATAGGAAATTTAATGATTACCCTAATGATATTCCTAACCTTATGGGAGTGGTATTTTGGAACTTCATGTTAGTACTAGACTGGTTTACTTATTCTATGAATATTAACTTGAATTATGTGAAATTCCCTCCTTCTCATAATAAAGATAAAGTTGTAGTAATGTATTTTATGCGATAGAGGCCTCATACCACTAATGGATCCTCTAATCACCTTTTCATAGCATAATGGATTAACTCTCTTTAGAATGTATTATATGTCCTCCAAACATTAGAAAAAGAGAAAGTTTTTCTGGTAGTTTATCGGATAGAGGGGAATGTCAAATAGTGGTGGACACTGATCAAGAACAAAAAGTTTGTATAGGAAATTGATTACATAGAATGTGAAGAATTTAAGAAAATATTTTTCAATAAATATTTTCCTCACACTCTCTATATTATAATCGATAGGGAGTTCCTCTAACTAAAGTAAAAGGAATATGATTCTATTGAGTATTATGAGGAAAATTTCACAGGGATTCCATGGTGCACCTCCATCTTTGACATAAACATTGAAAGTAATGTGTAATACTTATTTAGTGGATTAAATCCAACTCTATAAAAAGATTTGGAAATTTGATACTTTTATAGCTATGAATATATTATTCATTGTTCCCTAAAAACTAATATTGATATCAGATACTTTTTGTGTTCTCATGAGTATGGATATAAATAGTGTAAAATAAAGTTTTCTTTGTGAGAATCAGTAGATAAATCTCATGGAGGAAAGAAAACGAAACATTTCAGGTGTTGAAAGTGTGGGAAGAAGCAACCCAAAAACTATTTTAAGGGGACCAGGAGATGCTTCAAGTGTAGAAAATAAGGGAATCAAGCTAATAAATTCTGAATAGAGATGAATAAACCCACTAATGTAATGGCGGAAAAGAAGGATCAGGTTTCAATCAACATTGTTAAAACTACAATGAACATAGGAAGTATGAATTCCAATTCCCCAAACAAGGGTTTTTTAATATAATCAATTACAACAACCTATCAGGGATAAAGATCGAGGAAATATACTATTACTACTTTTGAGGTGGATCTTGAAAATGATGTGGTGAAAGATATGTTATCTATTTATTCAATAATAGTGAAAATAATTTTATGTTATGGTTCTATGATTTTTTTCATATATTCCATGTTTAGTATAACTATTCAAACACCACCTTAAAACCTGGGGGTTAGTCTATCTATGAGAATAGAAAATTGAGAATTTTTTTCATCCCAAGTATATAAATCCTCCATATTATTTTTTTGTGGACTAAATCACCGATAAAATATAATATCACTTTCTTTAGAGGAGTTTGATGCTATATTGGGCATTGATTGGTTGTCCTTGTATAAATCCAACATTCACTATCAATATTGGGAGATCACTCTTCACATCCCAAGTCATCCTATGATTCTATAAATGTGTAAAGAGTAGGATAAATCCCTCTTCAAATATTCTACTCAAACATGGATATTATTTTCTTGTGACCAAACATATCTAAATAAAATGATTGATACAAAGGACAAAATCATGATTGAATACATGAACATTGTGATGGGTTATACTAATGTATTCTATGAATAGTTTTCTAGTATTAATCTTAACTAAGAGGTTGAGTTATTAATCAAACTTATTCTTGTACCTCTTCCCATATCCAAGAAACGTTACAAAATTACCACTATTGAGTTGGGTGAACTAAAAAAATAGTTATAAGAGAATCAGAAAAAGGGTTTTATATGCCTAAGTGATTCATTATGGGGTGCTCCAGTCCCCTTCATTAAGAAGAATGATGGGTTAATGCACCTATATATTGGTTATCATGAACTCAAAAAAAAATCATGATAAAGAACATGTATCCCCTCCCATAGATAGAAGAATTATTCAATCAACTATGTGGGGCCTATTATTTTTATAAGTTGGACCTTCAGTTATCATATCATCAATTAAAGGTGAAAAAGGAAGATATTTCCAAAGCTACATTTCAAAAAAGTTATGGACACTATGTGTTCATAGTGATTCCCTTAGGACTCACTAATACTCAAATATATTTATAGACCTAATAAATATTGTATTTTAGGATTACCTTGAAAATTTTTGGTAGCCTTTATGTAACAACCCGGACCCAGCCAGCCACCCAAAAAGTGCCAAACGGGTTGGGTGTCAATACCTTAGGCGCACCTCCCCTGAACGCCAAAGGCTGCTGACTGGCAGCGAGGGTATGAATAGGTATAATGGGGAGGCTATACCCTCACAGAGGAAATAAAGGTACTGGTCTAAGTATAATGTTTATAGGAAGCATAAATTTAATGGATCAGCAGACTCAAACCAAACCCGCAGAGCGGAAGCATATCAAATATCAAATAAATAGTATAAGAAATATAGAACAATGGTAGTGGAATTAAACAGAACAACATGCTGAATATCACAAGCAACTACAGCTGTAAACAAACAAACATGCATCCATAGAAATTCATGCATATCAACATAAAATGAATCCAATGGCTAACCAATAGTTACTACATAATAAAGTAAGCATGTTAATACAAAAAGAGAACTAAGAAAAATGACCCCAGAAAGGCATGACCTCAAGGTCCATGCTAGTCTCCATGCCAACAGCACTACGGTCCAGCTCCTGATGTTGAAACTCTACCTGCACGCAATTTTATAATGTCTACACGCGTCCCGAAGGGCCCGTGTAGGGTGTGAGATGAGTCTCAGTAGGATACCACCCAAGGGTACATACCTAATATAAGTGTCTCGGTAGACATGATTATATAAGAAAATAGTAAATAGTACAATTCCAAAAAGTAAACACAAACTTCACTGGTGCTCAACAGCCACCAGGAGGTGTTACCTGCTTTATCCAACATCGGAATCTCTGGTTTTTAACCCAGCACCACGTGCTACCTAACACCATGTGTCACAAGTACCGATGTCCCGAAGGTACGACCAATAATCGTGACCCATCTCGAAAGATCAACCTGTCCATGGAAAAACATCCGTAGAAACAGCGATACATGTCCTTAAATAATAATCAGAGGGACAGTGATGTATGCCCTCAAATAATACCTGGAGGGACAGCGATATCTGCGCTCAAATCACGGTGAGCCTCGGCCCCCAACCTAACAGCCTCAACGCTATCTCATGAATTCTCCTCACCTTACACATGTCTTCTTATGGCAAGCACCCCCAAACCAATAACACCTAACAACATCTATCGGGGGCCTCTACCCAGCGAGTGGTCGTACCACATCATCACGGAGTCTATCTGTGTGCACACTACTCAAAAGTACCCACTGAGTGGTAATCACCTCAATAAGTTCCCAAGACACAACAACTCTTACACTTTGTGTCCCTACGAACCAGTCACTCAAGTCTGATGGCCTCTCCATCCAAGTAACTCAGGCCAAGCCCAATATGATAGTCCAACAGTCTCAACCGACGTCCATGACACCAAATCCCATGGTAGAAACCACCCAAGTAACCCGGGAAAATCCCCAACCTGTGATCAATATCACTCAAAAAAATATTTGGGCCACGCCCAACATAACTAAACAGTTCAACACAGGTAATATCAGACATTTCATATATATATACTAGAAAGATTCACTTTGAACAGGAAATTACTAAACAGTTAAGTTTCACTAACTTGTGTTGTCCCATACCAGCACCTAACTCATTCATAATTTAACAATTAAACTAAAAAGTTTAACTTATGAAATTCAATAAGAAGTCTAAATACAAAAGTTTAACGATGGTCCAATTCATACGCATTTCATCACCCCCAGCTAAATTTCCCCAAACGAGCAACGACCTCTAACCCGTCCTCGCTCAATCACAATAGGGTCAGAGAATACCTAGAGGAATCTCACATTATAGGTAAATAATCCAAAGCAATTAAACAGGGTTTCTCTCAATACCAGACATCACGGCTGAAGGTCGCAACCCCCAAAAGTCTATGAAAACACAAAAGAAGATATGAACAACCCACCTCATACTCGTACGATGACACTCCTTTGATATCAACCTCTAAATCGGTCTAAATTGAGGTAGATCTACATTTCTGTCAAATTTCGACAATTCCTATCAGATGGAACTATAGAGAAATAGGCAAGGAATGAAGGACGAAGAGGGGTGTGTGAGGTTAGCCTTTTTTATGCGGTCCTACAGCCACCGACGGTTCGAATAACGGACAACGTATGACGATTCTATGAGGAGATGTGTTCTTGGTGGTTTTTCAGAAAAAGGGTTCGTCCAACAGAGAAGAAGAAGGCCTTTTAGGAAATAAGACGTGGTGACGTCTCGAATGCCCAAATAAAAATAAAAGTACATGGCGTGTATTTTAAGACTACACGCCGTGTATATGGATTTTATATACCCCAACTTAAGCGAAGTCCAGTGCCCGGCTTGGACCGTGTACATGGTCAAAACACGGCCAGGGACTCGGCCATTTATGCGGAAAGAGGTACACAGTGTGTCATAGAAGACTACATGTCGTGTAGAAGTAAATTTACACACAGGCACCACACGTCATGTAATTGGTCTCACCCTGGTTGTCACATGACTACCTGATACATGATGTGTACTTGGGAGTACACGGTGTGTAGTCTGGAAATTTTCAGAAACTTCCCAGATTTTCCAGACTTCTCAAACATCAGCCAAACAATTTTATAGAAAAGCAGAAAAATTCAAACAGGGTCAGAAAATTTAACCCATTTCAATATCCCGGGTTCTTACAAACTCCCCACCTTGACGTAGATCATCCCCAAGCTACCGAACGAAACCAGAAGATGGGACCGGACACGCCTATCCTTGTTAAACAACCTGGACTACCCCGGTCCCAAGGTTCTGGCTAAATTCCTCAAGGGGCTCCCCACATTAGGAATTACCTATTTGGTATCAACACGAACAAAGATAAAAGAAATAAAAATAAAAAAACAATTCCCAACGACCTATTTCTCGGACCCATGGTTCCTCCCGTGATGCATCGTCAATCCTGCACCTCCTCGGTGCCCACGTGTCACTTCTGAAACCCAACGTAACCCTCACTGCATCGGTGTCTGCCTCCACGAGTTCCTGCATCTCATAGATGATCCAATCAAAACCTGGTGCCTTGCACCTCATGTAACCCGCATCCACAATGCCCTGATGCCCATGGCACCTCACGTAACCTGCATACTTGATGCTTCTGATGCTACGCATCTCAAATATATATAAATAAAATATATAATGCATCTGATATGATGCCGATCCCACTAACTATCATCTAGTCAGTCCCCAAGTATCATGTGCAACTCGTGCACTCAACCAGACATGCCTCAAGAGGCCATGCCAAAAGAAAGAAAAGAAAATCACAGCCACACCCATGGTGTACCTGCCACTGTCGTTGGCTCACCAGCCTGCTCAGTCCCTGGCAGCTCCATAGCATGATCCTGGCCTGAAGTACGGTTTCCAGATGTCTGACCTCCCAATGGTGCTGCTCCAATCATTGGTCACTGACCCCTTTGCTGGGTCCCACCATATCTATCATGTCCTTCGCGCACACCTGAACCTTGACTACCCTCTCCTGGTACCGAACCTGAACCAACACCTGACGCCATAGTCTGTCATGTTCCCTGCCTGTCGGCTGTCTGAGAAGGCTGCCTGCAAAACCTCTCCAGATGCCAGACCTGTCCAAATGCCTGGCACTCCTTCGGAGGCCTATTACACTGAGCCCGAACATGTCCAGGCTACCCACACTGAAAGAAAATCACCGCTAAATTTCCATGAGGTGGCCTAGCTGAGTCCTTGGCCTGCCCGCCCTACTGTAACTCATCTCTACCTCGCTTCTTGTTATCTGAACCATCACCTGAAGTTGTCGCCCTACCAATCTGGGGTCTATACCTCTGGTTTCCCTCTAATATAAGCAGCTAGTTCACCACCTCAGAGAAGGAACCCAGCCTGAAGATGTTCACCTGGACCAGAATGGCATGTCGTAAGCCATCCTCGAAGTGCCTCACCCTAGCTACGTCATCGCTTACCATACCAGGTGCAAAGAGAGATAACTCTATAAAGGTAGATGCGTAGTCCATGACAGACATATCTCTCTACTGAAGACTCAAGAACTATCAAGCTCTCTCTTCCCTCAGTGTCTCTAGATAGAAGTGCTCAAAGAACCTGTCCTCAAAGTCCTTCCGAGCCAGTCCCTCGTGCCTACGAGCTTGTACTTGTACATCCCACCAATGCTTCACCAGTCCTCTCAGCATGTATGTCTCCAGCTTGACCCTTCACCTTGGAGGGGTCTTGAGATGCTTGAAGATCATCTGCATGCTTTCTATCTAGTTCTCGGCCGCTTGTGGACCACCCTCACCCTGAAAAAGTGGCGGTTGTTGCGACTAGAACTCCCGCGTCAGATAGTCCATATAAGGCTCTGTACCTTGCATGCCTCTCTCAATCCCCTGTAAGACACGCACCTGGCTAGCTCGGAGCTACTCATCAAGCCATGGTCTGAATGCTGCCAAACCCGTCTGCTGCCCTGCCTGCACTGGATCCTGAACCTGATCTTGTCCCTAATCCTATACCTGCAGCTCATGCTCTGCCTGCACCAGATTCTGAACCTAATCCTATGGAACTGTATATTCTCCTACCTGACACTCCATCGAGTCGTTAAGGTGTAACCCGCTGAATACCATAAATGATCAGACAACCCATATATATATATATAACAATATATTCTATACAGATAAGGAAAGCAGTAAAGAGGCAGTGTATAACAACTACCCTTACTCTCCCCTATCGCAACTGATTCCCTCAGCATCCCGACCTTACGTCCTCCTTACCTGCCCTCAACAGAGCCAAGTATCAATGGTACCTCGAGCCATACCCGTCCTGACCACCAATTTTGCCTCTAACTCGACGAACAAGTCACCCAATCCTGACAGTTACACTACATCAGTCATAATACCTACCTACTCTCATAATAGTTGGACCCAAATATCCAACAACATGCAATTCTAAAAAAATACACAAAGCATGGCATACATATTGCAATAAACAAGAAATTCTATCAAGAGTTTCACCTATTCACATTTCAAAGCATACATAGCAGGGAAATTGTTTTTTATTCACATGGCATTATCACTTCACAAAGCATACATGCAATTATGAAATTGAAATACCCAAAAATGTGCCTATCAAAATCCAAGCAAGCAAGCCTCACCATACCGGGCCAAGGTCCAATTCTCCCTTACCACATCAGGTCAAGGGTCACATATCACCATCAATAACACCGCACATCAAGTGATACACCGAGGTGGAAATCATATAAATTGTAATCCGAGCAAAAGAAAACAGAAACTCCCACCCATGGAAACTTGGTCCATCCCTCGTACCTGGGGCTGCAGGCACCCAAGCACAAGTTAGAAACCCAGTTTCCAGTAACAACATATCATCATTCTACCATATCAAAAATAGTAAAACCATCATAAATAAAAAGAGAGTCTCAATCTCATTAGTAGCCAGAAAAATACTGCTACTAAATCCTTGTCAAGAACCCCTCTGATACCACTTTTTAACAACCCGGACCCAGCCAGCCACCCGAACAGTGCCAAACGGGTCAGGTGTCACTACCTTAGGCGCACCTCCCCTGAATGCCAAAGCCTACTGACTAGAAGCGAGGGTCTAAATAGATATAGTGGGGAGGCTATATCCTCATGGAGGAAATAAATGTACTGGTCTGAGTATAACATCTATAGGTAGTGGAAATTTAATGACTCGGTAGACTCAAACCAGACCCACAGAGTGGAAGCATATCAAATATCAAATAAACAGTGGAAGCAATATAGAACAACGGTAGTGGAATTAAACATAACAACATGATGAATATCACAATCAACTATGACTGTAAACAAACAAAGATGCATTCATATCAATTCATACATATCAACATAAAATGGAGCCAATGGATAACAAACAGTTACAACATAAACAATTAAGCATGTTAATACAAAAAGGGAACTAAGAAAAATGACCCCAGCAAGGCATGACCTCATGGTCCATGCCAGTCTCCAAGACAATAGCACTAAGGTCTAGCTCCTGAGGCTAACCCTCTACCTGCACGCAATTTCATAAAGTCTACACGCATCCTGAAGGTCCCATGTAGGGTGTGAGATGAGTCTCAGTAGGATACCACCAAAGGGTGCGTACCTAATATAAGTGTTTCGACAGACGTGATTATATAAGAAAACAGTAAACAATACAATGCCCAAAAGTAAACACAAACTTCACTGGTGCTCAGAATCCACCAGGAGGTGTCACCTGCTTCGGCCAACACCAGAATATCTGGTCTGTAACCTAGCACCACATGCCACCTGACACCATGTGTCTCAAGTACTGACATCCCGAAGGTACACCCAATAATCATAACCTAGCTCGAAAACTCAACCTGCCCATGGAACAACATCTGGAGAAACAACAATACCTACCCTAAAATAATAAATAAAGGGACAGCAATGTCTGCCCTCAAATAATACCCAGAGGGATAGCGATATATGCCCTCAAATCACGGTGAGCCTCGGCCCCCAACCTGACAGCCTCAACTCTATCTCCCAAAGGCTCCTCACCTTCCACGTGGATTCCTATGGAAATAACCCCCAAACCAATAACACCTAACCGAATCTATCAGGGGCCTCTACCCAGCGAGTGGTCGTACCACCTCATCACAGAGTCTATCTATGTTCACACTACTCAAAAGTACCCGATGAGCGGTAATCACCTCAATAAATTCCCAAGACACAACACCTCTGACACCTCGTGTCCCTGCAAACCAGTCGCTCAAGTCTGATGGCCTCGCCATCCAAGTAACTCGGTCCAAGCCAAACCTGATAGTCCAACTGTCTCAACCGACGTCCATAATGCCCAATCCCATGGTAGAAACCACCCACGTAACCCAGGAAAAGCCCCAACCTGTGATCAACATCGCTCAACAAAATATTGGGGACACTCCCAACATAACTAAATAGTTAAACACATGCAGTATCACACATTGCACATATATATATATATATATATACTGGAAATCTTCACTTTGAACAGGCAATTACTAAATAGTCAAGTTGCACTAACTTGTGCTTTCTCATACCAGCACCTAACTCATTCATAATTTAACAATTAAACTCAATAGTTTAACTCAATAAATTCAATAAGAAGTCTAAACATGGCAGTTTAACAATGGTCCAATTCATACACATTTCGGAACCCCCAACCGAATTTCCGCAAATGAGCAAGGACCTATAACCTAGCCTCGCTCAATTACAATAGGGTTAGGGAATACCCAGAGGCATCCCATATTACAGGTAAATAATTCAAATCAATTAAATAGGGTTTCGCTCAATACCAGACGTCGCGCCTGAAGGTCGCAACCCACAAAAGTCTACGAAAACACAAAAGAAGATATGAACCACCCACCTCATACTCATATGATGACACTCCTTTGATATCAGCCTCTGAATCAGTCTAAATTGTGGTAGATATGTGTTTCTATAAAATTCCAGCAATTCCGCTCAGATGGAACTACAGAGAAATAGGCAAGGAATCAAGGACGAAGAGGGGTGCGTGGGGTTAGCATTTCCGATGTGGCCCTGTAGCCACCGACGATTCGAATAACGAACAACGTATGACGATTATAAGAGGAGATGTGTTCTTGGTGGTTTTTCGGATGAAGGGTTCGTCCAACGGAGAAGAAAAAGGCCTTTCTGTAAATAAGACGCGATGACATCTAAAATTTCCAAATAAAAATAAAAGTACACGGCGTGTTTTTTAAGACTACACACCATGTATATGGATTTTATATACCCCGACTTAAGCGGAGTCCAGTGCACAGCTTGGACTGTGTACATGGTCAACACACGGCCAAGGACTCAACCATTTACACAGAAAGAGGTACACGGCGTGTCAAGGAAGACTACACGCTATGTAGATGGAAATTTAAACACGGGCACCACCCGACATGTACTTGGTCTCACCTAGGTTGTCACATGCCTAGCTGATACACGGCGTTTACTTGGGAGTACACGACGTGTAGTTTGGAAATTTCCAAAAACTTCCCAGATTTTCCAGACTTCTCAAACATCAGCCAAAAATTTTATCGAAAAGTGGAAAAATTCAAACAGGGTCGGAAAATTTAGCCCGTTTCAAAAACCCAGGTCCTTACACTTTATAGGTGATATTCTGATATAATCCAAAATAAAGGAGGATCATGATAATTATTCAAATAATATGTTAAATACTTTGTGAAAGGATAGTCTATATGCAAAGTATAATAAATTTTATTTCTTGATGAAGGAAGTATCATTATTGGGGAATGTTATCACTATCAAAGGGATATATATGGAACCCTCTAAGAAAATATAAATTGAGGAGTGGACGAGACCAATATTTATAATTGATATCCATAGCTTACTTGGACTAGCTGGGTATTACTGATGATTTATGAGAAACTTATTACGATTTTCAAACATGCTAGCCAAGATGAACTAGAAGGGGGTAATGTTAGTCATAACTAATAATTGAATAGAAGGATTTGATAAATTGAAAAATAAGCTTATCATTGCACCATTCCTCATGCTTCCCTCATGTGGGAAACTTTTCATGGTATATAGTGATGCTTAAAATAATAGGTTGGGTTGTGTGCTGATTAAAAATGAAAAATTGATACCTATGACTCAAGGTAGTTGAATGTTTATAATAAAAAAAATCCAACACGTGATCTACAGTTGGCTGTAGTGATCTTTGTGTTGAAAATCTGGAAAAATTATCTCTATAGGGAGAAGTGTGAAATATATAGGGATCACAAGAACCTAAAATATATATTCACACAGATGGAGATTAATATGAACAAATTAATATAGTTAGAGCTGGTCAAGGAAAATTATTTCACAATCTAGTACTATCTTTGGAAAGCAGATAAAGTGGTGGATTATCTATATAAAAAGAATATGGAAACCTTATCACTACTGAGAATTGAGTAGGTTACAATATTCTTCTAATTTAAAAGGATGTACATGGGAATTATAAATAAAGAAACATAATAATTCTTTTATCATGTGATTTCTCAATTATCTGTTCTAGAGAAGATAAAGGATACTCAAAGAGATGATGTGGAAATTCAGAAGAATATATAATCTATAAGAAAATGTAAATCATCAGAGTTAAAAATTGATGAAGAAGAAGCTGTAATATTTGAGTCACTAGTATATGTACTATAAAATCCTAAAATAAAGAAGGATATGTTTATTGATGCATATAGCTCAACCTTATCTATCAACCCAGGGAGTATAAGATGTATTGAGATCTCTGAAATAACTACTGGTGGGATGATATGAAGAATGATATCATGAAATATACATCAAAGTTTCTAGTATGCATATAAGTATAGTATTAAAGTAAAAAACTAAGGTGATGATGCAACTATTACCCATACCTATATGGAAATAGAAATATATGACAACCCATATTTTAATAAACTTTATTTTTTGATTTATTACATAATGGTACATATATAAAATCCTAAAAGATAATCAATACTAGTATATTTGAGAAATTAGGTACATATCATAACAACATGTAGTAGTAATTAGATTAAATTATTTAAAACTTCCTTAACATGCTCCTAAAATTCCATTTCTATTTTAAAATTTAATGGGATAACTTAGGGACATATATAAGAATGGGGTGTGCTATAAAAATAAATAAGGGAAAAAAGAATAACATGAAGAAAATATTAAATTTTATTCAATAGGAATTTCAATGGGATATGAAAGGGGTGATAATCATAAACACGGTCATTGAAGCACGACATATGATGATAACATAATGGCGTCATGGGAATGTGGAAACAACTTAAAACATAGAATCATAAACATAGTTCAATGCTAACCACCTGGAAAACATAACATAGTATGATTAGGATAATATCTCATACACCTTACATGCTATATCATGAGATTAAAACATTTCCCAATTCATTAGAGGGATATATAGTTCCAGGAGCACCTTTCACTATCATGTACATGCATAAGTGTTCCACATAGATCATTCAGCAAAGGATCATATTTCATCACATTTAATCCAATGACTAAGGAGTGTGTAATACATACATCAAATTCCCTAATAAATTAATGATAGGTACATCTATTTGAAAACCCTTGTGTGAAAATGGAGATGAGTGTTCACAAAATAGAAGTTTAGCATAGAACATCACAGGATAATTTCATCACTATAATGAGAATACTCAAATATTTATGGGAGGTAATAATGAGAGTGAAATTAGTATATAATCACTTAGACATAAAAAGTTTATTAATATATAAATATGAGAAAATATTCCAACATGAACAATTGGGAATAAAAAGGTATAATATAAAGATGGTGATGGAATAAATTGGAGAAGGAGAGGATCCCTTACCTTGATAGGGTGATTGTAAAATCTTGGAGGGTGCTTCTTGAGATCTTTGAAAAACCTTGGGAGGGATATAGATAGGAAAGGTTAGAGTAATTTCATTCTCTAAGTGTTTTGAGTGAATACTAATGTGTGTTTTTGTGGGTTTATTTAGCAAAACGGAAGATAACTCTTTATTAATTTCCAAACTTAGGTTTTGGTCTCTATATGATAAGGTATTCAAAATGAAAAACCATCCCATAGTTCTTTCCCATGGTTTCTACCAAATTTAAGTGTTTTTAAATATTTTAAATTTTTTTAGAACCATTATCATTAAAATATTACCCTTAGTGATGTGGAAGTGAGTCGTGTTCATAATAAATTGATTTTCAAACCTTAATATATAATATAGGTTTATTAGGATTCATAAGGGGTTTATAAAATTAATAAAATAACATAAAAATTCATTAATTTAAAGGGTAAATATATATTTGGTAATATATTCTCTTTATAGAATATATTAAATCACTTATGGGTCATTGTGATGTTATAATACACACCGTATATTTACACTGTATTTAATTTTGACCCCAAGATTTGAGTCTCTCTGAAAATTATGAAAAAATATCATTTGGATAATTTTGATTTGATGATTTCAAAAATAATATTTATTTTATCTAAAAAATCTCTAATTATGATAATTTACACATTTAAATCAAAAATACACATTTATTGAAAAATATTGGGTTTTTTATTACAATAATAGTTTTATAACCCTGATAAAAATTATTTCAGAATTCATAAAGTTATATTATCATTTACATTTAATAAAAGTTATTTAATAATAATATTTTATTAAAATATCATTTATTTCAAAAATTATAGATTTCATTAAAATAGAGTATCTTGATCGAAATTATACATTTCCAAAGAAAAATACAATTTGTGTTTCATCATAACAAAATCTAATATTTATCAAACTCATTACCTAATCTCTAAAAAGTAATAATAATCATAAAATATAAATACAATAATTATTTTATAAAAAAATAATACTTTTAGGGTTGTGATACATTAACCTTTATTATACCAACAATCTAGTGGTCAGGTGTGCATTCATGAGATTTTCATGGGATGGTTCAGCGTACATGGTTTGGGTCATGATCTCTATGAGCTTGAACTTGTCCCATGAACAGTTTTGTTCATGTTTTAGTTGTTGAATCTTGGATTGTTCTTGATCATGGGAGAATACCAATTATTCTATTTCTGTCAAAAAATTTAATAAATGGGATTCATAGGGTACGATCCTACTGGTCTAGGTCATCTCTTCTTTCATCTATATCAATTGGACTTTATCATAAAACTTTATATATACTAGTCATATTATCATTTTTCAATGGATAAATTATAAATGGTTATAATGATTAACAATATTTTAAATATAATAGGATCTAACATTCTGAAATAACTAAACAATTACATGTGTTTTCTATAATTGCATTACTTAATAAAACATTTATTCATTAAAAATGGAATTTCATTTTTAAAAATTTGTATCATTACAGAAAACATCACAATTTACTTTTTCACTAGTGTTTTAATGAAATCAAGAAGAAATACTTCCATATGTTATGTGGTTGATCTTCTTACAAAGACTTCTTACTTCATTGAAATTAGATAAGTCTTCTCACTAGATTAATTTCAAGGATATACATTAAAGTGGGGGTGAGGTTGTATGGAACACCTCTATCAATTATATCTAACTAAGATATGAGAATTACCTCTAAGTTCTGGAAGAGTCACTAACATGATCTAAATATTGAGTTGAACTTTAGTATCGCTTATCACCCCCAAACTGATGGCCAATTTGATCAGGATATCCAAAAACTAGAATATATATTGAGAGAATTCTCTATAGACTTCAAAGGATGATGAGAGCAATATCTTCCTTTGGTCAAATTCTCATACAATACTAGTTTCCAGTCAAGCATCCAAATGGCTCCGTAGGAATCCCTTTATGGGAATAGATTTAGAACACCTAAATGTTAGATAAAGTTGTTGAAAAAAAGTTATTGGGATCTAATATGGTTAATTAAATAGTAAAAAGGTCAATACCATTCAACATCCCATCAGGGCTTCTCAGAGTTGACAGAAGATCTATGTTAAAATTCATCAATGAGACCTAGATTTTGAGTTTGGAGATTAATTATTTATTTATATATCTCAATGGAAGAGATTAATGATATTTTGGAAGAAGGTTAAGCTAATTCCTAAGTATATCAACCCCTTTCAGATTCCCGATAACATTGAAGTTGTTGCTTATGGACTAACCCTCCCACAAACCCTCTCTTAAGAATACAATGTATTCCACCTATCCCTATTTAGAAAGTAAATACTAGATCTCTCACATATATTTAATTCATAGGTGATAGAGCTAGAAATTTTTCTCTCTTATGAGTATCATATGGGGAATATCTTAGATCATAGAGATAAATTTCAATTCAATAAGACAACTCACCTAGTTGAAGTACTATGGTGCAACCATAAATATGAAGAGCTAACATAGGAGCCAGAGGAATCCATGAAGAATAAGTAACCTCACCTATTTTCACCTTAGTGTGTAATATGAAATTTATAGGGTAAAATTTCTTAAGGTGGGAATAATTGAACACTCTAATATTTTAAAATAACACTATGTTTGATAGCATATACAATACACAACACCAAGCTTAAACAAACCAAGAAATATTATTATAGTTATAAACAAGCCATTAAATTAGCCAGTATGAATAGGATCAACCGAATTATTATATATATATTTATATAAAGTTCATACTTAATAAAAATGTATTTATTAATTCTTAGGAACCAATCCCTCCATTTTTAGTAAAGTCATTTTATTCTTCAAAAAAACGCTTTCTCCAAAAAAAATTATTTATTTTTATGAGTGGATATTACAATTAATTTATAGAAATTTAATAAATTATAATTAATAAAAATGATATAATTTTTTTAAATGAAAATTTCAAAATTATATTAGAGTGGATTTTTGGGATTTTTCTAAGAAGGATGATTTTCCAGTGAATAATAACAAATATAGATTTTTATTGAAATGTGTATTTTATTTCAAGAATTTAAAAATTTATATTTTATTTTAAAATGATTTAAAATTATAATTACTTATATTATATTATAAATAATTAAATTAATTTCATTGGAAACAATTTTATTATTCAATTGGGCATAAAAACATTTTTATAATTAAAAAGGCATTTTTTTGAAAAATTATTTTTCATTTAGTCTGGTGTTTTAATCTTAAATTAATTTCTTTCAATTCTATAAATTTAATATTGAAAAATTTATTACTTATTTTAATTCATTAGGTCAAAATTTCCTAAATAGTTCCCTTTTATATTTTTTCATTATGAATAGAAACCATAGTAAATAATTGAAACCATAGTAAGGGTAAATTGGGTAATTGGGGTTAAAAATTATATGATAAAGACTAATAAATGAATATAAAACTTGAATTTATTCTATTGTATGAATTTATTTTAGAAAATTTCATTAAATTTTAGAAATTATGGTACTTGGTTCTATATGTCTTTGATTTTAACCTTTATAATACTTTAGTAAAAGATAGAGTTAAAAATGTCACTTTCTTGCATTTAATTTATATAATATTTTTTGATAGGGATAAATACATCTTATGTTCAATTATAAAAACTTTTTTTCAAGTTAAATGATTTTTTATCAGGGTAATTTATTTTTAATTTTTAGGGATGAAATTATTACCTTAAATGCTTACGTAACTCTGATACAACATATATTCAATTAATAGAAAAATAAAATAAATGATTTGAAAATTTTTAAAAGGAATTTAATTTGAATAAATTATTTTATACCACATATTTTGTATAAAAAAATAAAGAATTATATAGGTTTTAATTCATCATATTTTAATTCCATCATTTTCATGTTTTTTTCAAAGTCCAATTAAATGAATAGTTCCAAAAATGACATTAATGTTATTTTATAATAAATACTATTTTATTAATTGATTTAAAATTATTAAAAATATTATATTAAGCCAAGTGATTTTTACATGTTTAAAAATATAAACTATGGTATTTTCATGAACCAATTATCCTTTTATGGTAACTATATTGACACTTGAAGAGTAAAACATCCATCATCACGGTAATTGTCAAAAAGGGCTAACAGATGTTAAAACAAAGAGACAGGGGTAATAATAATATCGAAACATGTAAAAAAAATATTTAATGATATTAATTAGATCCATAATCCTACTATGTTTTAATTATATCAGTTTTTATACCTTTTTAAATGAAAATTAATTTATATAAATTTAATATTTTAAGTAATTCCAAGATTACCCCTCCCCTCACTTATAAAAGGGCACCTCCTCTCCTCTTTCTTCACACATAATATTCCTTTTATATCATCCAATAATAGCCAAAATCCATTAATAATGTCCCTAAACACGTTTTAGTGGTCCTAATTGGGATATAATACCAAAATTAGAGGGTTTAAGGTTTAAAGTAAAGGAATTTTTTCAAAGAGGATATATAGTCTTTAACCAAATGTTTTAGTTATATTTCTTCTTAGACCTCCTCAAAATCTTATTAAAAATTATAAAATAATAAAATAAGTATCTTACATATACTTAGAATTTATTATATTAATGGAATCACTTACATCCATCTCCTCTTCCATCAAATGAGAAATGAAATCGTCGTTCGTGTGTTTGGTGGACTACGGCATCACGAACTGATATAATTCATTTTCTATCAATGCCTCTCATAGATATTTATAATTATTGATTAAATAGATATATATATATATATAATTATTATTTATGATATTAATTATTCTTGAAATTCTAATTATTATTTACCTTTCCTTCATTCCATCCATCGAAAATGGAAATCATATTCATGTGTACGTACCGCCCACCATCTCCATGAACGGTGTAATTTGTTTTATATATAACCTTTTTATATGAATATAAATATATAAATAATGAATATATATGATATAAATATCATGTTTAATGTTATTTATATGATTTAACCAAGATAAATTTATAAATACCATAACTTTTAAACCAATACATACAAGAAAAAATGAAGTAGTTATCACCTGAAACGATGATTTTAATAAACAATTGTTAATAAATTGGTGAAAATATGTTATAAGAAACTAATATATGGAATTATATATATGAGTATGATTTATTAATACATATATAATAAATCTATATTTCATATACACGAAATTATAATGTGTATGAATAAATACAAGACTTAAGGTAAGGGGTCTCTCTAAACCACCCTTTTCATTAGGTTATGGCCATTCTATCTATAAATAAATTTATATCTATATTTGATGTCATTAAATTATTATAAATTATATATATATTTCTATTTCATATGTACCTATTTTATTATCTATTCATTTAATGGGGTGATACATTCCTTAAGTTCATTTCTCAAAATGCCCTCTCTAAAATCAAACCTGGTTGAAGGGAACTTTTCTACCCCCTAATAATTTTATAAAATGATCATTTAAATTATTTATTCCCAAATTAATGCCTTATTTTGATATATATTCTTATTAAATCATATATTAATGTATAAAATAGTTAATTCCTTATTTTATTTATAATATTTATGAATCATCCTTTGATTGTGATATGAGGAATGATTATGAAATTTGTTTCTTTACATGGTTAACACTTCTGTTTATGCCTTATGATTGATTTCCTTTTGTGGCACACATAATTATGTACATGTTATGATGGGTTAACCAATATACCACTCCAATTCATTGGGTAATGTTTTTATCCCATGAGATGTTATGTATGAGACTAGTGAGTAAAACTAATCCACAATGGGACTCTCTCCACCATGTGATGTTGTCTTGGTAGTTAGTCTTGACTTATATATATGTCAAGTTTTGTATTGCTTCCAAATTTCATATATTTCCAGGATATTATGATACCATATTATTTATGTTATAATACCATGTTATTACTCATGAGAAAACTCTTTCATGGCATCATGTTATACCTTTGAATCCCACGTTATGCTTACTCATATTCTTTATTCCCTTATTGGGATATTTATATCACCCATTTTGTATATGTATTCTCTAGGTTATCCCATATAGTTTTAGGATCTCAAAGGAAGTTAGGATCTTGTTATATAGATTTAATAAATATTCTTTATTTTCATGTATTATATACCTAGTATCCTAAAGACACTAGGCCTTTTAATCTTTTTTTGCATGTAATGGAAAATTATGTTAAAACAAATGTAATAATTTGCGTAAAAACAATTAGGTTACTATATCCATCCTACTGAAATCACCAAAAAACAAAACATAATACTCTTTATATCAAAATTATTATAAGTGATTGGTTTTCAAACATCCACATGAACAATCTCCAATACTCTTAATGATAGTCCCTTATTAGGCATATATGTCTTCTAAATAGTTTTTCCCTTTTGAAACCAATCACGTGTATGAATATTGTCACACGTGAGCTTGTGAAAATCACATGATCCAACATTATTCACAATATTTTCCTAGAATTACTTGGATAAAATTCCTAATTCACTTGTTCATTGTACTATTTTTTATCTTTCTTGGACAAGATGCACCACTTTTAATCACCAGTGAGGTAAATATTTCCCTTGGTCCTTATCCCTTATAGAAAATTTGAATCATATATATCTTTAATAATACACCCCTTCTTTCCAAATTCCATTGTATGTCTAGAATCACATAACTAACTCACACTTATCAGATTATGGTTAAGTACTTCCCCCAATAGTATATACATTTTTTGATATCTGTTCCACCAACCTTGGATTTTTGAAGACAATAATTTTGATTTTTTTTATTATTGTTAAATCGAACCACTCCTCCTTTTTTATATTTTGATATCGGGGAAAATATTTTTACTTATAGTCATATACAAGTTACACTCACTCCCTATAACCCACAAACCATACCAATATGTTTTTCACAAAGTGATATTAGTAAAATTTTCTATCTCATATATTATTTTCTTCATTCATAACCATTTAAGAACTTCTCTTGATGATTGACACATTTACTACTCTCATGGTTTAATAATTTCCTCTACATATTACAATACTGAGAATATATATTCAATTTTCAAAATGTTATTTGAATATCCAAACTATTGATTTCCACCATTATAAATCTCATGATATACTTCATGTTGAAACCTTGAGGTATAATAGGATACTTTTTTCCCAAAGCCTTCACACTAAAAACAATAGTCATTAAAAGCATCCGAAAATAATAGAAATATAATTTCATGTTTTTCATGTTGATACACTCTAAAAAATATTATTAATATACCACACATATTGTATGTGTCCCATTTCCCAATATAAATAACACCTAATTTTCAGTTTAATCCTTCCATCCTTTTCGAACACTTGAGCTTCAATTATAATAAATAAACTTTTCATTCTAAAGAAACTATAGTATAAGGAACATAGCTTTATTTAAGAATATTATAAAAACATAAATTTAAAAATTTTATAATATTAATTTTAAGAAATTAATTTTATATTTGAATTCATATCATCAAAATTAACTTATGGGATATTTTTTAGATTTCGGATGAATAGTGAAAAATATTGATTTCAAAGATATTAATTTTTTTTGACATTGTTAGAATATATGAATGGATTGAAATTTTATGAAACCTTTTTTATAGAAAAAATATATATTTAATAAGTAATAAAATTATTTTAAAAATATAATTTTTAAATTATAAATCTATGTTTAACATTTTTGTAAATATAAGTAATTTTTTTCAAATAAAAACTATTTTCAGTTTTTCACTTTTAATAAAGTATTCAAAAGGTTATTTTAAATTTTTGTTCAGCTTTAAGGAAAAATTATTCCCCTTTAATTTAAGATAATCCAACTAATTCTATGTGAATAAACATTATACATGCTTTTGGTATAAAATCATTTTTATGCTTAAGCGATCATTTTTTCTAAAAAAGATTTTTCATTGCGTTTTAAAAAACATATATTAAAAGTAATTTTTAACACTTCTAGAAATTTAATCTTATAAAATTTATTACATATTTGAAATAATGATAATTAATATTTTTTAATTATTTTAACTTAGTTTTTTTCATTATGAATAGTAATCATAGTAGATATTTATCACATTAGTTAAGGATAAATTTTTTAAAAGAGTTAAAAATAAAGTGGCAGGGTATTAATATATTACAAAACACTTCATTAAAACACATTTATTGGATGTATTTTGACCTTACTATTATCATATTTGAATCTATAATAATTTGGATCCACTGACTAGAGTAGGACATATATTAGATAATAAATTTTCAAGTATTTGCAAGTTTACAACTCACCTAACTTATACAATGGAACCTCATACCCCACATATATTTACTAAGACCTACCCAAATATCTTTATAATATTTTTTTCAACATATTATAGGTTTTGTTCTTATTAAAATAAAACTTCAAGAAGGATTAAGTCATAATCCAAAGGAGGTTACCAAAACAAAGAGGTATATGTTCTTATTGAGCCTCTTCAAGTTTATTTATTCTTAAACCACATACAAATATTCAATAACCATATTAACATAATTACATATGTATATTTACTGTAATAAGATGTTTTTATTTTAATGGTACATATATTTTATATCTCCCTTTCATCCTATATAAAATGAAAGAGTTGCTCATGTGTATGTATGGACTACTGTCTCCACTATTATATATCAAAATGAGTTATATTTCTATTAAGATAAGAAGAATATGTTCTTGATGGATTAGATACAAGAAGGGGTGAATTATAGTTTTAAAAACATTATTTTAAAAGAGTTTAAACTAAACTAATTCACCAACCTCTTTAAGTAAGAAATGTCATATTCGGACTTGACCCTTAGTCCAATTAACAAGTATCATAATCAGGATTGATTTCGATATATCATATTTTACATATTTTAATCAGAATATATATAATATTATATAATATTAAAATAATTGTAATCAGATAAGATTCAATTAAAAAATTAAACAAATTGGATTCACAGAAGATCTGAATAGTAGATTAATGTTTATTGTATTCTGATACATTATGAAAAAACAATCACAGTGGAATAAAAGAATTTTAAGAAACAAGTAAAGAAATAGATATAAAAAAGTAATAATGACTTACTGATATTAAAATGAATAGATATCTTTTAACCTGAAGAGTAAGGTAACCATAAAATTTGGCTAAAGGCATCCCCTGTTTTTTACTTATAAGAAACTCTATCTCTCCTCATCAAGGAAATCCCACAATATGAATATCAGATTCTATGTATACCTATACTCAACATCCCTTAATCTAATGGATCGGTTCTATATTATTTTCCCCATAATACCTTGATTAGAAAATCATATTTTCCATCTGTCTATCCCTGGAAGACCACAATCGTAATCACATATTGGATGCACAATTAAAATGAAAAATTATTCTTAAGGGGAAAAACTAACAAGGTTCCCTTAAGAATATAAAAATATACAATAATTACAAAATAATAAGAACAATCCATTAATACTTTGTAATCTTCATAGCTCTCACACATTTCACTATATAAAATTAAATTGATATGATTTAAACTCTTCGAATGACCAGGTATTTATAGGTGATCTCCCAATTTTCATCTTAATCTCTCAACAGTAATATTATCTCTTATTTTGTCAAAATAACTTGGATACCTGGAACTTCAATGACTCTTTTGCAATTAAATTTATGATGTCGTATTGGTTTACACTATTATAGTGTAAAATATATTCCATTATGGTAGAAAAAAGTTTTTTGTATTCAAAATTTCAAGGTAGTCAGTCCGATGGAATTCCTTACAAATATTATTATGATAATATTTATAAGTGTAGATATTATGTTTATCATTTTCGATATCAGTCTGATTATAAAGACTTTGTCAGTACATAGAAAAGACAGAAAGTATTAAATTTTATATGATAAAGGTGAATCTGATGTTTATTGGATACATACTCATTATGATAATCATAATGAAGAATGTTGGTTTATATTCAATAATACTTTAGAACTATTTCTAAGTATGGTAAAAGTTTATGTTTTCTACAAAAAACATTCTAAAAATACCTTAGAAGTAAAAAGATAGTAATCAATTGTTTAAAAAAGATTTTGTGATTTAAAAAAATAAAGAAATAGAAAATTCATAAGTAAAACTTGTTTCTCAACAATCCCCCCCCCCCCTTTGGAAAGAACAAACTACAAAACTTAAATAGAAAATAACTTTGAAAAACTTATCATACATTATCTTTAAAATACATCGTATTCAGAATTAGATATTAATTTTTATCACCCCTAAGTTTATAAATCATATAAATACATTGGTGAATACAACCTACTCCCCATTTGGATAAAAGTTCCCCCTAAGGATCATATTATACAACTTAATAAAAGCTTCTCCTCTTTTTAAAAGAAATTCTCCCCCTTTCAAAATAATTCTTCCTTATAAATTTTTTTTCTCCCCCTTTGTGATTTAAAAAAAGAATAGGAAAAAGTGTAGAGTTTCCTTATAAGGGTTAGAAAAAAAATAAACAAAACAATATAATTAACTCCCTAATCATCAAAAAATAAGAAATAATATTCAACCAATAATAATTGGAAAACATTCAAACAAATTGTAATGGGATGAAGAAGTCGTTTATTCATAAACATGTTTTAAGAATAAAATTACAACAAGAGTTCAAAGAAAAAAATTAGTCTTTCTCCATAAGGGTTTTGACAAAATATTTTATCTTCTTGAACTTGTATCTATCCAGCTCCATCTTCCCAATCTCTTCATCATGAATCTAAATCATCTCTTCTTGAGGCTAATAATTCACTTCTTGAAAAAAATTATTTTCAGATAATTATTCAATCTAATTTTTAGAGACTATAATTTCATATTTTTAATATTTGAAACTACATAACTCTAACTACAAATATTTTATCTTACTATTTAATTAATTCACCTACTGAGTCCAGTTGTCAGTTGAATCTATGAACGGTTCCATGAAATTTACTCTTGTTTCTATATCTTTGGATAATTGGTTGGATGCTTCTACGAATTCATTCATAAGTTTCTTCATATCTTCAAGAGTCTCTTCATGTAATTTGACATCATCATCGACGTTATGAGACCACTTCACAAATTTTACACATGCATTTTTGTGAGTTATATAAGATTATTGTAAGACATTGAAATCAACTTCTAAATGGATCATCCTATCAGTTAAAACCTTGAGTGATTCCAATTTTTTACTTTGATTTTCATGGATCAATTCCACCCTATCTTCAAGTCTTGGAAAGTACGGAATTCTTCCTTTGATACTCTATAATGATTTTATGATATAATCAACTCCTTATGCAACAGTTGTATTCACTAAATCTAATTATCTTTTTATTTCAGGATGTTGAGGATGACTAGTTATGGTTTTAACTTCTTTTTCTTTCCCTTTATCAATTTTCTTTGAGATTGATTTCTCAACTTTATCTTAAACTTCCTTTCTATCAAATATTTCAATGATTTAATCATAATTATCTTTAGGTTTATTACCTTATATTTTTTAATTATGATCTTTTTCATCTTTATTAGATGAATATTCAGCTTCAATCTTTGATGAAATTTTATTCTTTTCATTAATTTTGGCTTCACTACCCTTATTAGACTTGGAGGGTAAGCACATTGAGGATGAATATGCTAATAAAATCATATCATATTGAACCTTTTATTTATAAATAGTTTTAATTTCTTCTTATTCCTCATCCTATTTATCTCCATCCTCTTTATTCTCATCATATTTATTATTTTCATCATCATATTCTACTTATTCTATTTATTTTTCAACAAATACTTCTTTGTATTCACTTTCTTCTTCTCTTCCTTTGGATAAAACATCAATCCCTACAACACCTTCTTCCATTAATTTAAAAAACTCTTCCTAATGATAGATTTTTATTCTTAAATAAACCGTTCCAACTGGTGCTGATTTCAATGTTTTTTGTTAAAATTCATGTGGTAACAATTCATCAACTACTTTATTCTTTACTTTTTTTGTGATAGAGGGAACTTCAACATTAACTAATGTGGTTTCTTGAAAAGAAATTTCAGATATGGATATAGTGGGTCAGTATAGGGTATCTGAATCACATTTATTTACGCACTTTCTACCCCTTTTAGTAATCTATCACATATATGAACTTTAGAAAGTTTTTCTTCTGCTTCTTCTTATTTTATTATTCTTACAAAACATTGTAACCATGTATCTTTAAAACCATGGCTTCTGCTGGGTCAATGTTGATAACTAGATCCCCTTTTTTCCTTTCAGCCTTATTTCCCATCCACTCATCCATTATCTCATCAGGTAATTTTTATGGATTCTTTAATTTATTAGGTGAGGATTTATATTCTTTTCTTTTCTTTTCATGATTACCCTACTCATATTTTTTTGAGGGTTCTACTTTTGATAAAAACAATTTTGATTCAGCATCAAAAGAAAATCTCATCCTCTTTAAGGTATCATCACTAATGAAAATAATTTTCATCTTATTCAATGTTGAATTATTTTTAGTGTTGAAATGTTACATGCTATCCAGAATTAACTAACATAAAATAGCCTTTAACATGATGAGACTTAATAGATCTGGTCTTGATATTATTTATGGTAAGAAAAATTAATCGAATAAGAACTATTTTTCTCATATTCAAAATAAAATCCAAAATGAAAAAATCAATAACCTTTAGAGTATCATGATCCCATTTACTTGGAATTAAAAATCCTTGCATCAATAAAACAATAACCCTATTGTACAGGGTGAGATAAGTCACTTTCTTTAAATTTTCATAATTATCAAATAAATAATCATCATCTCTTCCTTTGTTAAACCAACCCAGCTCATTAGGTAACTTTTGAGAAGGATAGAAAGTTTATCCATCTGATGGTTTCTAAAGAAAACTTGCAGCTTTCTTATATGAAATATTGTACCCTTTTTCATATATCATGAAAGAAATTTATAATCTTTCATCTTCAATGAAAAACATAACAGTCGTATAGAAAGTTTGAAAAAGATCAAGGTAAACAATATAACAAACCTTATCAGACAAACTTACACATAATGATTCTTATCCTTAGAAACTTATAATATGTCTCAGTAAATATTCATAATTCTCATAAAAATATTTTTCCACTAAACTTTTGTAAAAAACAAACCAGTTATTGAAGCCTTTATCAAAAGACATCATATTTAGAGAAGATACTAGAGATTCTGACATAAATAAATTTATCAGACTAGATCATTTTAAAGGTAGTACCAATTCATCACAATAATTATAATATAACTGATGTGGGAGAGGAGGTTACACCCTTTATATAGGTTATTTAATGTGATGATTCATCTTCTACTTCAGATCTAATAGGAAAGATTAATTCTAATTTGTTCTGATGGTTGGAAACTATCGAAGAAATATTTAAAATATTTTTACTCTGAATGGTTTTTTTTTAAATATCATATTGATACTAAATAATATTTTAAAAAAAAATTGAAAAACAAAACAAGGAAGATTTTTTATAAAAATTAAAAGAGTAATAACAACAATATAGATGAAAAATCATTATAATATAGTGAAAATATTTAAAGAGTAAGAGTAATACCTTTTGGAGTTGGAGAATGTCATTAGTATGAACAACATGTTATTCTTAACTTTTGAAAACTAACTATATTATGATTGTTATTAAAAGTGATAGTTTTATTATAATAAAATATAGTTATAAAAACTAATTAAAAAACTTTTAGAAAAAAATTTGAGTTCATAAAATTTATAATAATTTCTGAGTCTAATGAGAATCTGAAAATTTTAAAAATAAACAAGATTCCAAAAGTATCATTACGATAAAGTTTTTAAGAAAAATAATATTTTGAAAAACTAAAATATTTTATAAAACAACAAACATATGTAATACCCCAATGAAAATTAGTATCTTAATTTAAGGAGATAGATAAACAAAAAGTGGATATAAAAGATCATTTTATATTGATCATTCCTAGCTTCCCCTTAAAATATTCAAATCTATCAGAAGGTAAGGAATTTTTAAAAATATCTTTAAGTTGTTATTTCATTTTGATGAATTGTAAAATGATATCCCCTTTAAGTGTGTGATCCTTAGTAAATCGATTCCTAATATCTATGTTCTTTTCATGGTATTGTTGTGAAAGGTTCATTCTTAAACCAATGGCACTATTAATTTCACATAGTATTTTAGTTTTTTTAAAACTCATTCCATAGTTAGTGTGTATGTGTTTTTCATCCACAACACTTGATAACAACATATAGATACCACATATTCTTATTTAGTAGTGGAAAGTGATACCAAGTATTCTCTCTTACAGACCAAGAAACTAGTGAGTCACCTAAGAAATGACAAGTTATGGATGTACTTTATCCATCCATTCTACAACCACCAAAGTCGTCATCTTGAAAAAAAAAATTAATTCAAAAACATTTCTATAAGAATAAAAAGTCCTAAATCCATAGTTCCCTTTAGATAATGAAAATTTTATTTTACAGCTTTAAGGTGGGATTCCTTTGTATTTCCTTGATATCTTGCACATAATCATATAGAAAACATTAATTCATGACAACTAACGGTTAAGTAAAGTATATTTACTATCATACCTCTAAAAATATTTTGATCAACTGGTTTCCCAGCCTCATCAAGATCAAGTGTATTTTAGGTAAAAATTAGGGTACTTATAACTTTTTTATTATCATATACAAAATTTTTAAAAATATATTTGATATACTTATATTGAGATATATATACATTCTATCTAGTTTATGAGAAATTTGAAAACCAAGAAAATATGTTAACTCACCCATCATAATCATCTCAAAATCATATTTCATGAGATCCACAAAAGAATCTATTAAAGTTTCATGGGTTGATTCAAATATAATTTCATCAACATATATTTTAACAATCATAATATTTTTGTTAACTTCTTTTATAATTTTTTTGGATCCGTAGCTCCCTTAATAAAAATATTTTCTAACAAAAATCATTTTAACCTATCATACCATGATCTAGGGGGTTATTTAAGTCTGTATAAAGATTTTGTAAGTTTATAAACATATTCAGGACGTTTTTTATTTTCAAGAATAGGGGGTTGTTCAACATAAACCTCCTCGGTGACATGTATTTTAAGAAAAGCACACTTCACATCCTTTTGAAAAAGTTTAAAATTAAATAATGTTACAAAAGTTAGTAGAATATAAATAAATTCTAATATTTCTAGTAGTGTATAGGTTTCTTCATAGTCTATACCTTTTTTATAATTTTTAACAAAAAATCTTGCTTTATATATAATTAAAATTCCGTTTTCATCTCATTGGTTTCCAAAAACCCCATTTGACACCAATTATAGATGTTTCTTTAGGTTCTTTAACAATATTCCAGACTGTGTTCCTCTCAAATTCTTTTAACTCATCCTATATAGCCTTAATCTAATCCTCATCACCTAAAGACTCATTAGTATTTTTAGTTTAAAATTGAGAAAGGAAAGATCAATGTTATATTTCATTCCTTAAGGAACTTCTAGTCCTAATTTTTTGATCAATATCACTAATGATATTATCACTAGGATGATTCAAAAGAAACAACTAATTTATTGGGTTTTGAATACTTTGTTCATTGTCATATGGTAGAAAATATTCCTGAGTAAATACTTCAGAAACTATTTCTTGAGTACTTTCTTTAAAAGAATAGGTTTCTAAAAAAGGTTGAGAATAATTGTTTCAAATAACATCCAGGGATAATGTAGGTTGAGGTTGTTTGAAAATAAAAGGGTCAGTTTTATCAAACATAACATGTACAATTTCGTAAAAAATATAATATATTTTTATTAAAAATTATATAAGCCTTAGAAGTAGTAGAATAACCTAAAACTATTCATTCATTAGATTTGGGTGAAAATTTATATAATTTATCTTTCATATTTAGTGTGAATACTTTTCATCCGAAAACTCTAAAGTAAGAAACTTTTGGTTTTTGACTAGTCCATAATTAATAAGGAGTTTAATTAAGAAAGGGTCTAATTAAAACTCGATTTATAGTATATCAGACAGTACTGACCGCTTGATACCAAAAATGTTTAGCAATTGAGTATTCACTCAACCTGGTTCTTATTATTTCTTGAAAAATATGATTTATTCATTCAACAAAACCATTTTTATAAGGATTTCTAGGAGTTGAAAATCTATGTCATATACCTTTCTTACTAAAAAAAAGTTTCAAAATTAGAATTTACAAATTCTCCACCATGATCATCAAAAATAGTTATCAAGGGAAGGTTTTTCTCATTTTTAATTTTGGCTAAAAATGTTTTGAAAAATAAAAAAGATTCTGATTTCTTTTTATAAAAACAAACCCAATTGTATCTATTGTAATCATAAACCAAGACATACACATAATATTTTCCCCCAATACTCTCATTTTTTGTAGGACCAAATAAATTATTGTGCATGAACTATAAAACAAAAATATTTGAGACTTTATTAATAGATTTAAAACTAGATTTATGTTTATTACCATATTGACAAGGGTCAAAGACTTATTAAGAATCAAACCTCATATCTGGTGGATCCTTAACAAGTATTTTCTTAGTCAACTTACAAAAGTTTATAAGGTCATAGTATCCTATATTTATATGTCATAACTAAGATTGATCATCCATTGCACTAAGGAAATTTAATTCATGGATCTTAAGGTCATCTATGTGAGGATTGTAAACATTCTCATGCTGATAAAAAAAGAATAAATTCATCCTTGGATTTGTGTAATGCACATTTATCATTTCTAAAATCCACAAGGTAACCTTCCTCACATAATTTACTTATTATTATAAGCTTGTTCTTAATAATTTTAACAAATAAAACATTAAAAATTAAATCTTTACCAAGAAGAAATGTGTTACCTATACTGATAATCTTTCCTTGAGCATTATCTCTAAAAGTAATCATTCCACCTTTCATCTTGATAATATTTTTAAGGAAATATTTATTACCAATAATATGCCCGGAACAGCCACTGTCCATGTACCATATATTCTTTTTTCTAGTACTTTCTTCCTACAAATAAAAACATTAGACCTTCAATGACTAAACTTTCTTGGGTAGAAAAGAAAATTTTATAAATCTACATTTGTTTTAAAAATTACGCTTTGTGAAAACCTAGGGATTCAACTTTATTAAGAGAATGATTACTTTTCCGAAGACCTATACTTCGACGCTTAATACAAAAGGGTTTATTTATAGAAACAAATTAATTGTTACTAAAAAATATTTTTTTATAAGTATAGCCCATTTCAAAACTAGTTTTATGAGAAAAAAATTTTTTTATACATATTATCGAAGTTTTATTTACCATTTTTAAGGTTTGGTAAGAGTTTCTTCAAAGAAGAAATTTTAGACTTAGTTTTACAACTAAATTATTATACTCTTTAGTAATAATTTTATAATTGAGTTTATAAAAACTAGTTTGCATAGAATTTTTCAAAAAAATAAAATTTTCAAAAAATTTTGAAAATTTATTTTTTTTAAATTATCCTTTTCAAGATCTTTATAAAGATCCTAAATTTCATTTGTTAAAATATTTATCCCTGTATTTTCTTTATCTATTTTTTTATAACTTTATAATTTTCATTCTCAAGTAATTTAGTAAAATGTAAGACTTCATCATAAGAAGGTAATGAATTATATTATGCTGGGGAGGATTATTCATCAGAAGATATTGAACCCTTATCATCAGTATAATTAGCATTAAGAGACATATATTGATTGTTTTTAGTATTTCCTACCTTATCCATTAGACAAATATTTTCCTTGGTTACCCTGGAAATAAGACTAATGTTCCTCTATCCAGAACTATTATTATTAGATGATTTATATGAGTAATATCCTTCACTTTAACTCTAAGAATCATTAGCTTCAAGAAATTTATTGTCCTTAGATTTTTAAAATCTCTTGAAATTCCCTTCTGAAATTCTATCTTTTAAACCTTTTCTTTTCAGCATTGGAAAATCTGGCCTGATATGTCTCGATTTATTGCATTCATAACAAATTATTTCATCCTTCTTTTTACTTATATATTTATCACATTTCTTATATCAGAATTGGAAATCCTTATTACCAATAATCTTATTCATACTTCTATTGAGATTTCCTAATTCATTTTTAGAATGCACAGAAGTACTAGAATCAGATTGTATAATAGATTTCTTATTTATTTAAGATTTCACAACTCTTTCAGAAGTTTGAACATTAGTATGTCATGTAGTTGAAATAAAATAAAATCCACCATTCTTATTTTTATATTTTTCTTCATCTATTTTTAATCTACTCTCATACTACATCAAGGTTCGGATAAGATCATTTAGGGTAATATTACTAACATTTTTAGTTTCATATATAGAAGTTCTCTTAGATTCCCATTCATTTAGAATGATAACTATGATTTTATCAACAATTATTTCATCATGTAATCCTTTCTCACCAACATCTTTTATACTATTAATAATCATCATGAATCTCTTATGCATCTTCACAACAGGTTCACCAGGTAAGAAATCGAATGCTTGATAGTCAGCTCTTAGCATTTCCATTCTAGTTTTAACAACTTTTTATGTACAAAAATGTGTAATTTTATTCATTTATTCATAAATTTTTATATAATACCTTCAGTAAATTTCATGTAAAAGTTCATAATTGGTGTGAGATACTCATGTTTTAATACTAAATATATTTTTTGAGCATTATTTGAAGTAGTCCAATTAATTCAGTTTACTATTTTAATTATAACACTCACCATGATTATCAAAATTTCATGGTTATTGTTTTTTAGTATTATTCAATCAATTTACAACATATCATTACAAGTAATCATTTTCTAATTCTTTAATTTGAAGGGTCATATGGACCACACAAGAAGGCCCACATAATCTATGAAGAAAATGGACTAGCCATGAAGATTGAATTACTGGGAACAATATAGAAGTCCAAAATCTTTGATTCCCCACCAAAAGTTTGGGGAAAGTACCATTCATATTGGATAAAACATTCAATTCCCAAATACACTAAAAATGGGACCAAAAGATTCTATGAAGTCCAACCCACCATTTTATCTGGGAAACGAAATCAGCACCAAAAACTTAACTTTTATCCTAATTTAGAAATCCATTCGAGATGAGCTTTTTTTACTGTGAAATAGGAGATTTAGGAGGATGAATTTTTAGAATAAAGTTTTCGGATTTCAGGTCATATTCCTATTCAAAAACTCATTCACATTTCTTCCATCGAAAAGGCATGGATGGAAATGGACATTTTAATATTGTTTATTAAAACCGCCATAATTTTGACTTTATAATTCCAAATGCCACCAAATTTTGATAATAGACTTTAAAAATTACTATTTAAAACTTTTAAGAAGAATATTTCTCCATATTTGGCTGTATAATTTATCAAAAAGGAGATACATGTGGAGGGAAAATTTTGGAATGCAAACATTCCACCTTATTGGGCTATAAATGCATCCCCATATTCTCCTTGAAAGGGGTTGGAATTTCAGAATAGGATGATACATTAGCATAACCAAAGCCTTTACAAAGGCCTGGGAGGACCTTTTAAACTCAAGTTTTTCCTTGATACACCTTTTCTCCTCTTTTTGTTCATATTCTTTTGTGTTCTTATTTGTAAATGTGTAAGTTTGTTTGATTTAAATATAATTTTAATGAATTTTTTATTATTATTCATATCTTACTAACATAAAACTTCTATTTTTTAATATTAATTTTCTCTAAATAGTTTAAATAATTTTTAAAATCATTCTCTCCTATCTTTCCCATTCAATCTAAATTTCATATTTAACATTAACTTCATTGTTTTTGTGCGTGTTTGGCGCACTACTCTTATCTTGTCCCTTTATTTTTTTTCTCTTTATAATTCATCATCATAAATATTACAAATAGATTATTAAACAAAATAATGCATGAGTAAATCTACGATTGGGTTGAGTTATAATTTGGGGATGTTAAGTGATTGAGATCTTTTCCTCGATGAATATTCTTTAAATTAACATTTTGTATATTAAACTTAAAATGTTGTGGATTAATGAAATGATTTTTTAACATGGAGTTTTTATGGATTATTTTAAGCATAAATACACTACTATAAATAAGATATGATTAATATTAGAACTCTATGTTAAGATAAGGCTTGTATTAAATCCTTAACAATTGATAATTCTGATTAAAGTCATCTTGTGAAGTGGATGTTAATTTAATGCAATATAAAGAAAATATCTAGGATATCCCAAGCTTAAATCCCTAATAATGAACTCACTATAATATTATAAGATTGTTAAATCAAACATAAACCACTGATCACCTCATTTAAGCTCAGAAAACAAACCCTCCAATCAAAATACAATCAACTAAAAACAATCGACTATAAAACATATCATTGTTGAGGATTTGACCCGAGTGATGTTATACACATTAGTAGAGAAGCGGAACCTTGAATAGTCAATAGGTGATATTCATTTGGGTTTCAAATGGCATCCTTTATGGGGATAGTTCCTTAATTAGTTGGTAGTATTTGGTTTTTTGTAAAAAAAACAACAATAAAAAGTAAAAAAATTAACCAAAAAAAATAAAAACAATCCAAAGAAAAACATGCCTTCTCATAGAAATCATAAACATAAAAACACATAAAGTAAAACCCTCTTTCGTAATCTTTTAAAAACTTCTATGAATTCCATGTAGCCTTCCAAACAATCCCTCGGAATTTTTTGACCCTAAAATAGAGTGAAGTCTTCAACAACTTAGGAGGAACATTAGAGATAATCAAATCACTCAAGATCCAATCATTGACTAACCAATTTTTTTAGATATGGAAAATACTAGGGAACAAACTCTCAAAGAACTCACTGCCCCTAATATGAATTACCAACACTTTGGTATTTAATATTTAAACATTGAGGCTGCTTTTGAACTCAAATCGGGTTTGATTCATCTTCTACCTAATTTCCATGGGCTAGCTGGTGAAGATTCACATCATAGTCTCAAAGAGTTATAAGTGGTGTGCTCTACCATTAAGCCTCACATGGTTTATAAAGAACAAATCAAACTTTGATTATTACATTTATCCCTATCTCACTCCTCCAATTCATGGCTCTACTACCTCCCTCCTGGTTCTATAACCACATGGAATGACAAGAAGCATCTCTTTTTAGAAAAAAAAAATTCCTACTTCTTGTGCCGCTTCTATCTAAAAGGAAATAAGTGGTATCCCTAAATTCCCTAATGAATCACTCCATGAGTACTGGGTGAGGTTCAAAAATCTTGTGGAAACCTGACTAACTATTGATCCAATACTTATATGAGGGATTATTGGCTATGGAGAGAACACTTATTGATGCCATAAATGGTGGTGCTCTTGTTGAAAAAAACCCTACAGCTGCATGAGATATCATAAGTAATATGGATAAAAACACACAACAATTCCATACTCGATCGCATGCTCAAGTCAAAGAAGTTCAATAGAATCAATCTATAGGGCCAAACCAGATGACCAAGTGAATGAGAGAACTTACAGGTCTTGTGAGACAACTAGCGGTGGATGCCAAAGCCCCAACCTTATCTTTTTCACGATCTTTGTTCCCTAGACCTATCAAGAATTGTGGAATGTGTAGCTCACCAGCTCATCCAAATAAAACATGTCCAAAACTTTAAGAGGATTCATCAGACTCAACTAGACCAATGGAGCTCAATATAGCATATGCTTAGAGGAAGACCAACCCTCAACAATCAGGTCATCTCATTAGAAACTTCAACCAAACCCACTATGAGCCCTTCTCTTATACCTTTAACCAAGGATTGAGTTATGGTAATCCCATTTCACATACACCTCAATTACCTCCTCAAAACCGAAACCAATTCCAATATAGTCAATGTGGTGGTAACGTCCAACAAACATATCCTTTTGTTCCTCAACCTCAAAGAATCAATCCTCATCTTTCTCCTCCTATATTTCACTATCTTAATGAGCCTTCCCAATTCCCAACCCAATAAAATCACTTTCCCAAGAACCAAAATCAAGGTAAATCCAATGCGGGATATGCCTCTTCTTCCAAGAAACTATAGAAATGTTTTGTGAAAGATCATGCCTCCTTGACCCGTTCTAGCCTCAAAAACATTGAAACCCAAATTGGACAACTTGCATCCTACCTTATCCAGCAGCAACCATCCAATTCTTCCCATCACCCATATCAACCGTTACCCAACCCCAAGGGTAATCTAATTTAAATTGTACTTAGATCGGGAATAAAATTCCAAGCCTCATGATGGATCCTTCAATGAACCTTTGGCTATTCATCTTGGAATTGAAAATAAAAAAAAAATCCATAAAATTAACCTAAAGAAATTACCTAACCTACTTTTATCCCTCTAAGGAACCCAATTCCTTTTCCGGAATCTGATTTTAATCCAAGGAAATCCATTGAACCTGATCCTGAAATGATCTACATGTTTAGACGTGTTGAAGTAAACATTCCCATGTTAGATTTCATCGAACAAATTCTTTTGTATTCCAAGTTTCTTAAGGAATTTTTCACTCATAAGAGACAACTTAGGACGATTTAGAATGTTTCAACACAATATTCCACACCCATGAAGTGTAAATATCCTGGGATCTTTTTGGTTCCCTTCCAAATAGAGAGTTTCAACTTCAATGATGCACTCATAGACCTAATATCCTCGATAAATGTCAGGCCTCAATAAAAGCATAGCCAGTCCTAAGGAAATAATTGAGGATTTCCTTGTCCAAGTAAATGATCTTATCTTCCCAACTGGTTTTTATGTCCTTGACATGGAAGGTGAGACAACTTATTTCCATTTTACTCTGATTCTAGGAATTCCATTCCTCATGACATATAAAACCAAAATTGATATTCATGTTGGCATCTTATCCATGGAATTTTGTGACCAACTAGTCAAGTTCAATATTTTTCAATCCATGAGATACCCATCATATAATCAATATGTATTCTCTATCCATGCTTCTAAAAGTCTCTTTTAGAGTTTTTTTATCCCTAATCCATCATGTTCTAAACATAAAAGAGATTTTGAATTCTGAATCCTCATTAACCAAGTCATAATTGGATAAGTTTATGTTGACATTTTAAATGTAAATTCCATCGATCTAAAGGATCTTGAAAAATATTTAGAATCACATCTCTCCTCTAATCTCCACTGCTCCAAATTGGACGGTAATAAGGAAAACAAACAAGCATGTTCATTTTTTGATTCAAATCATATTATCCAGCATTCATCATTTATGATCCATGATTCTGAAAATTATTTTATATGTGAGTTGAACCATGAACCAATGTGTTTATATTGTCCAGATGGCAGTTATGTTTGTGATATTTTTTCACTAATTAATAAATTGATCATTGGTGTGGTTGAAATTAACCATTATTTAGCGAACAACATTAATATAAAGGATATTGAAAATTTTATTTAGTTTTATGACTCCACTAACCCTCATTACTATACATCAATAAGTGATGAAATAAATTAGTTAAAAACAATTGGGATCTCATACTATGGTTTTGTGTTATCTAAACCTTACACAAATTCACCAATATAATTAAAACATATTCATGAAATTCCGATCATAGAAAAATAGCACTTTGTGGAAAAAATAATTCCCCAATTTAACGACCAATTGGAGGATAGTCATATTCTCCTTCCACCCCCATTGAATTGTAAGAAAAACATCAAGGAACGGGATAAATTATCAAATAAACAATTATACAACTCAAAAAAGAAGTTTTTATTGAAACCACACTAGATTTGAGAAAATATGATGGCCACTATCGAACTATGGGTGGTCTAAAGAAACTATCTAGCTGTAGAAAAAATAAATGCAATGGTTCTTTGGAAAAACCCATATTTTTTTTTACTTTTATGAAATATTAATTTCTTTTTATTTTTTCCTTAGATGAATAATGATTTTTATTTTTTAGGTGACATCCCACATGAGGCACATTGACTTTCACCAACCCACAACTGGATGTAGATGGAAACCCACCAAATCCAAACTAGGGGGCACCTATTTACCTTTAACTCTCTCACACTTTCTTCTTCTTCCTCCACTCTCTTTCATTTTTACCACTTCCTTTATCAAACCCTTTATTTTTCCCTTTCCCTTCTCTGTGGGTGTGTATTTTAAAAACACTAAAAAACTAAAAAAACTAAAAAAATGAAAAAAAACAAAACAAAAAGATTCATACTTACTCACCATCAACTTTTGAAAAAATTTCCAACCATTTTGGGGAGTCAAAAGGGAATGTTTTCATATCAAAAAGTTTTTATTTTTCTCATGAATCTAGATAAATAATCTTGTTTCAAAACCAAAAAAATTATGAATGCTTGGTTTTATATTTGAAAATTTATTATTCCACAACCATGAGGACAACATTAGCCTTCATTCTAAGGTAACATATGTCTATATTTTCAAAATGTGTCTTTTCACTCCTAATTGTGAGTCTTGAGTTTGTGGACCTTCGAGCTGAATTTCCTACATTGGTATGAATTAATATGATAGGGGTATTTTCTTAAACACATGAGAATAACAATATCCAAATATCCTCTCATTTACCTTACATTAATCATCCTTTTTAATTCCCCTTAGAGCCTATAAAAACCTTTTCCTTGATCGACACATTACAAACCCAATACCTTGTCACCCCCAACATCTACATGGATTTACTTTTCATAATTTTTTGAAATTTAAGTGTGGGGGGAATGGTTTTAAGTTTGGGTATCCTTTGCTTAATCTTTCAGCGTGTTATCATATGCTTGAGGGAAATAATCCATTTTAGTGTGGGGGGAGTCCGTCATTCAATGAGTTTTTAGAATGTATATTTGTTTATGACATCTTATAAAAAATATATTGAAAATTTTTCAAAAAAATATAAAAAAACAAAAAAAAGAACACTTATGTCATTGGGATAAGTTTTGTGTTTTGTGAATATTTCATATTCTCATCCCCTTCAAATTTTCATCCCCCTTTGTGTCTTTCTTAATGCAATCATGCCCTTGTAAATATATGTTTCCATTTCCTTGCATGTTTCATTTCACAAAAAATGTGCATTGTTTTACCCATGATGATGTTTTAATATGATAGAGGCATTTTATTAACCACATGAGAATAAAAATATCCAAATAGACTCCATTTTTTCTTACAATAATCCATGAAATTTTAAGTTTAATATACTAAATATTAATTTAAAGAATATTCATCGAGAAAAAGCTCTCAATCACTTAACACCCCCAAATTATAACTCACACCAACTAATTATCCATTGTTTTGGTTAATAATATTTTTGTAATGTTTATGATGATGAATTATAAATAGAAGAAAAATAAAAATATAAGATAAGATTAGTGCGCCGAACACACAAAAATTATGAAGTTAATGTTAAATACAGAATTTAGATTGAATGAGAAAGAGAATGAGAGAATGATTTTCAACTTAATTTAAACTATTTAAATAAAATTAATATTAAAAAATATAAGTTTTATGTGAATAAGAGATGACTAAGAAGAAATATGCAATAAAATTATATTAAAATGAAAACAAACTTACATGATTACAAATAAGAAGAACATAAAAGACCATGAAAACAAAGAGAGGGGGAAGTGTTTCTGAAGTGAAAAATTGATTTTTTATGGTCATACCATGAAATTTTAAAGGTTTTTTTCGTGCCAATGTATCCTCCTTTATTCTAAAATGCCATCCCCTTTCAAGGAGAAGAGGGGGATGTATTTATAGCCCAAGGAGGTGGACTGTTTTTAATCACCAATTTGATAAATTAGGCAGTTGAATCTAGAGAAATATTCTTATTCAAAGTTGAAGATAGTAATGTTTTTAGTCAACTATAAATATTTTGTGGCACTTTTAATTATGTATCCAAAGTTATGGTGGTTTTAATAAACAATGTTAAATTTTCCATTTCCATCCATGCTTTTTCGATGTCCAAAATTTGAAAGAGATTTTTAATAGGAAGATTCCAGAAAATATGAAAAATTTATTCTAAAAATTATGACACCTAAATCTACTCTTTTAAACTAAAAAATATAAGATTGAATGGATTTCTAGATCAGGAGAAAAGTCATGTTTTTTGTGATGATTTCATTTCCCAGACTGAATGGTGGGCCAGAATTCATATAATCATTTGAGCCCCTTTTTTGTGGATTTGGGCCTTGAAATTTTTATCCAATATGAATGGTATTTTTCCCAAACTTTTGGTATAGAATCAGATATTTTGGACTTCCTTATTGAGCCTAGTAATTCAATCTTCTTGGCTAGTCCATTTTCTTCACAGATTCTGTGGGCCTTCTTATGTGGTCCGTATGACCTTTCAAATAGAATAATTGGACAATTATTCATTCTAATGATGTGTTTTAAATTTATTAAGGAATCATAAGAAATAATAAAAATTTAATTTTGATAACCAGGGTGAGAGTTAAAATTAAAATATTAAATTGAATCAATTGTTCTACTTCAAATAATGCTCAAAATTATATTTAGTATTAAAAATCGAGTATCTCACACCAATTATGCACTTTTACAAGAAATTTACTAAAGGTATTATACAAAAAGTTATAAATAAATGAATAACATAAACTCCCCCACACTTATTCTTATCTGTGTCCTCATTTGAAAAAAATATAAAAACCTAACAAAATTATTCTCACTCTCCAACAAAATTTTAATATTTGTTGGCCAGTGAGAATAATTTTTTTATCTTTTTATATTTGTTGCACATGAGGACCATCACAAGACTAAGTATGTATAAATTGATTTTATTCATTTATTCATAACTTTTTTTATACCCCCTTTAATAAATTTCATGTTAAAGTGCATAATTGGTGTGAGATACTCATGTTTTAATACTAAATATAATTTTTGAGAATTATTTTAAGTAGTCTAATTGAGTATATTTAATATTTTAACAATAAATATCACCATGATTATTAAAATTTCTTGTTTATTGTTTTTTAGGATTCCTTAATCAATTTAAAACATATCATTAGAAGGAATCATTGTCCAATTAGGCCATTTGAAGGGTCATATAGACCACACAAGAAGGCCTGTAGAATCTGTGAAGAAAACAGACTAGCCAAAAATATTGAATTACTCTGATCAATCCATAAGTCCAAAATCTTTGATTCCCCAAAAATATTTTGGGGGAAATACCATTCACATTGGATAAAAATTTCAATGCTCAACTCCACTAAAAATGGTCACAAATGATTCTATGAAGTCAAGACCACCATTCTGTCTGGGAAATGAAATCAACACACAACACTTGAATTTTCCCCTGATATAAACATCAATTAGAGATGAGATTTTGTAGTGTGAAAGAAGAGATTTAGGCGGAATAATTTTTCAAATAAATTTTTCATATTTAGGGTCATATTCCTATTCAAAAACTCATTCATATTTCGGCATTGAAAAATCATGGATGGAAATGGAAAGTTTAACATTGTTTATTAAAAATTCCATAACATTGGATCCATAAGTCCAAATGCCACAAAATTTTGAGATTATACTATCAAAATTACTATATAAAACTTTTAATAATAATATTTTTCTATATTTTTCTATCTAATTTATCAAATTAGCGATGTAAGTGGAGGGGCGTATTTGGAATGCAAAGAGTCCACCTCCTTGGGCTATAAATACTTCCCCTTATTCTCCTTACAAGGGGTTGGAATTTTGGAATAGAAGAGGATACATTGGAATGACCCAAGACTTTATAAATTTATTGTAGGACCTTAAAAACTCATGTTTTCACTTGATACACCCCCCCCCCCAATATTTTTTTCTTATTCTTTTGTGTTCTTCTTATTTGTAACCGTGTAATTTTTTTTCATTTCAATATAATTTTAATTCATGTTTCTTCTTATTCATCTCTTATTCTCACCAACCTTATATTTTGTAATATTAATGTTATTTAAATATTTTAAATAAATTTTAAAATCATTTTATCCTTATCTTTCTCATTCAATCTAAATTCCATATTTAATATTAACTTTGTAGTTTTTGTGTGTGTTCGGCACACTACTCTTATCTTGTCCCCTTATTTTTTTATCTTTATCATTCATCATCATAAACATTACAAATATATTATTAACCAAAACAGTGGTTGAGTAAATCTACCATTTGGGTGAGTTATAATTTGGGGATGTTAAGTGATTGGGAGCTTTTTCTCCATGAATATTCTTTAAATTAACATTTTTTATATTAAACTTAAAATATTATGGATTAATGACATGATTTTTTTAACATGTTGTTTACATGGATTATTATAACCATAAATAAACTAATATAAACAATCTATGAATAAAATTATAACTCTAAGTTAAGATAAGGCATGGATTAAAGACTTAACACTTGAGAATTCTGATCAAAGTCATATTGGGAAGTGGGTGTTAATTTAATGAAATATAAATCAATGCTATAGGATATCCCAAGCATAACTTCCTAATAATTAACTCACTATAATATTTATCAAATTTTCAAATAAAGCATCAACCACAAATCACTTCATTTAATATTTTCAAACAAACCCTCCGATCAAAATACACTCAATTAAAAACAATAGACAATAAAACCTATCATCACCGAGGATTCGGCCCGAGTAATACTATACACATTAGAAGAGCACTAGAACCTTCAATGTTTGATAGATGATAATCGGTCATTCTAAAAATGGAATCGTTGCCAGGGATGGTTCCTTAAGTAGTTGGTAGTTTTTCGTTTTTTAAAAAAAACAACAACAAATGTAAAAAAAATTAACCAAAAAAATATAAAAAAATACAAAGAAAAACACACCTTCTCATAAAACTCATAAATGATAAAACAAACAAAGAAAAACCCTTCTTATTTACCCTTTCCAAACTTCTATTAATTCTGTGTAGCCTCCCAAAAAATCCCTCATATTTGTTTGACCCTAAATTAGAGATAAATCTTCGCCAACTTAGGAGGAACATTAGATATAATCAAATCACTCAAGATACAGTCATTAACTAACCAATTGTTCTAGATATGGACAATCCTAGGGAACAAACTCTTAAAGAAATCACTACCCCTAATATGAATTTCCAACCCCTTGGTTTTGAATATCCAAACATTGAGGATAATTTTGAACTCAAATCGGTTTTTATTCATCTTCTACCTCATTTCCATAGGCTATTCGGTGAGGATCCTCCTCTTCGTATCAAAGAGTTCCAAGTGGTGTGCTCTAACATGAATCCTAAAGGGGTTTCTAAAGAACAAATCAAAATTTGAGAATTCCCTTTCTCCCTAACTGACTCCTCCAAGTCATGGCTCTACTACCTCCCCCCTAGTTCTATAACCACATGGAATGACATGAAGCATCTCTTTTTAGAAAAATTATTTCCTACTTCTTGTACAGCTTCTATCTGAAATAAATAAGTGTTATCCATCAATTCCCTAATGAATCACTCCATGATTACTTGGTGAGGTTCAAAAAGATTCTATAAACATTCCCACACCACCAAATCCCTAACTAACTCTTGATCTAATACTTCTATGAGGGGTTTTAGGATATGGAGAGAACACTTATTGAAGCCACATGTAGTGGTTCTCTTGTTGAAAAAAACCCTAAAACTACATGAGATATCATAAGTAATATGGATGCAAACACACAAAAATGACATACTCAAGCACATGCCCAAGTCAAAAAAGTCCAATAGAATCAATCTATAGATCCAAACAAGTTGACCGAGTGGATGAGAGAACTTACAGGTCTTGTGAGACAACCAGAAGTGGCTGCCAAAGCCCCAACCTTATCTTCTTCACAATATCTATTCCCTAGACCTATCATGAATTATGGAATCTGTATCTCACAAACTCATCCAAATGACACATCTCTATAACTTCAAGAGGACCCATATGATTCAACCGAACCAATGGAGCTCAATGCAGCATATAATAAGAGGAACCCCAACCCTTAATAATCACATCAGTTCATTAGAAACATCAACTAAACACACTCTAATCCCTTCTCTTCTACCTTTAACCAAGGATTGAGTTATGGTAATCCCATTTCTCATCCACCTCAATTACCTCCCCAAAACCCACAATAATTCTAATATGGTCAAGGTAGTGGTAACTTCCAACAACCATATCCTTCTGTTCCTCAGACTCAAAGAATCAATCCTCATCTTTCTCCTCCTGGATTGCACTATCCTAATGAGCCTTCCCAATTCCCAACCCAATTCAAGCACTTTCCCAAGAACCAACATCAAGTTAATCCCAATGTGGTACATGCCTCTTCTTACAAGAAACCATGGAGAAGTGTTGTGGAAGATCTTACCTCTTTCACCCATTTTAGCCTCAAAAACATTGAAACCCAAATTGTAAAACTTGAATCCTACCTTATCAAGAAGCAACCATCCAACTCTTACCAACACCCATATCAACAGTTACCCATCCCTAAGGGGAATAAAATTGTAATTTTACTTAGATCAAGAAAAAATTCCAAGCCTCATGATGGATCCACCAATGAACCTTTGGTTGTTCATCTTGGAAATGAAAATAAAAAATTCTAGAAAATGAACCTGAAAGAAACTCCATAACCTCCTTCTATCCCTCTAAGGAACCCAATTCCTTTTCCCCAAGATATTTCTAATCCAAGGAAATCCATTGAACTTGATCCTAAAATGATCGATATGTTTAGACGTGTTGATGAAAACATTCCAATATTAGATTCCATCAAACAAATTCCAAAGTATTCCAACTTTCTTAAGGAATTTGTCACTCATAAAAGAAAACTTAGTACTATTGATAATGTTTCAACACAACAGCCCAGACCCATGAAGTGTAAATATCATGGTACCTTTACGGTTCCATGCCAAATAGGGAGTTCCAACTTCGATGATGCACTCATATCCCTAGGAGCCTCAACAAATGTCATGCCCAAATCTATCTTCTCCAAACATGGTCTAGGTCCCTTGCACCCAACAAGATTTTTCATCTAGTTATCCAATCATAGCACAACCAGTCCTAAGTGAATAATTGAGTATTTCCTTTTCCAAGTTAATGATCTTATCTTCCCACCTGATTTCTATGTCCTTGACATGGAAGGTGAGACAAATTCTTACCAATCTCCTCTGATTCTAGGAAGACCTTTCCTCATGACATAAATTGATGTCCATGTTGGCATCTTATCCATGGAATTTAGTTACCAAATGGTCAAGTTAAATATTTTTCAATCCATGTGATACCCATCATAGAATAAATATGTATTCTCTATCCATTCTTATAAAAGTCTCTTTGAGAGTGTTTTGATCCCTGGTCCATCATTTTCTAAACATAAATGAGATTTTGAATTTTTCATCCTCATTAACCTAGTCATAAATGGATAAGTTTATGTTGACATATCAAATGTAAACTCCATCGATCTAAAGGATCTTGAAAAATATTTAAAATCTCATCTCTCCTATAATCTCCACTACTCCAATTTGGATGGTAATAAGGAAACAAACAAGCATGTTCATTTTTTTATTTAAATCATATTACCCAGCATTCATAATTTCCTATCCATGATTATGAAAATTATGTTATCTATGAGGTGAACCATGAACCAATGTGTTTATAGTCCTGATGCTAGTGATGTTTGTGATATTTTTTCCCTAATTAATAAATTTATCACTGGTGAGGTTAAATTTGACCAATATTAGGAAAAAAACATAGATATAAAGGATATTGAAAAATTTATTCAGTTTTATGACTCCACAGATCCTCATTATTATACATCAGTAAGTGATGAAATAAATGAGTTATAAACAATTGGTATCTCATTATCCGGTTTCGTGTTATCTTAACCTTATATAAATGCACCAATAAAATTTAAACATCTTCATGGATTTCCAATCATATAAAAATAGAACATTGTGGAAAAAATCATTCCTCAAGTTGAAGACCAATGGGAGAATAGTAATATTCTCCTTCCACTCCCATTTAATTCTAAGAAAAACATCACGGAAGGGGAGAAATTATCTAATGAACAATTAGGAAACCCAAAGGAGAAGTTTTTTTTAAAGCGCATTGGATTTGATAAAATATGGTGGCCACCATCGGACTATGGGTAGTCTGAAGAAACTTTCCAGCTATATACAAAATAAATGCAGTGCTTCTTGGAAGGAAACCCATTTTTTCTTTTACTTTAATGAAATTTTGGTTTCTTTTAAATTTTTCATTAGATTAATAATGATTTTTATTTTTTAGGTAACATCCCATATGAGGCACATCGACTTCCACCAACCCACCACTAGATGTAGATAGCGACCCACCAAATCCAAACTAGTGGGAACCCATTTCTCTTTAACTCTCTACCTCTTTATTCTTCTTCCTCTCTATTTCATTTTTACCACTTCCTTTATAAAACTCTTTCTTTTTATATTTATCTTTTGTGTGGGTGTGTATTTTAAAAACACTAAAAATCTAAAAAAATATAAAAAATTGAAAAAAACAATAAGATTCATACTTACTCACCAACCACTTTTGAAATAAATTCCAACCATTTTGGGGAGTCAAAAATACATGTTTTCATCTCACAAATTTTTTATTTCCTTATGAATATAGATAAGGAATAATGTATAAAAACCAACAAATTTTGAATGATCAGTTTTATATTTGAAAAATTATTATTCCACAACTGTGAGGAATGACATTACCTTTCATGCCAAGGTCACCTATGACCATCTTTTCAAAATGTGTGTTTTCACCCCTGATTGTGAGTCTTGAATTTGTGGACCTTAGACCTAATTTTCAAACTTTGGTATGAATTAATATGATAAAGGAATTTTCTTAAACACTTGAGAATAACAATATCCAAATATCCTCTCATTTCCCTTACATTAATACTTATTTTGAAATCCCCTTTGAGCCTATGAAAACCTTTTCTTTGATAGACACATTACAAGCCCAATATCTGGTCCCCCCCCCTCAACATCTACATGGATTTACTTTTCATAATTTATAGAAATTTATGTATGGGGGGAATTGTTTTTAGTTTTGGCATCCTTTGCTTAATCTTTCAGCATGTTGTCATAGTCTTGAGGGAAAGCATCCATTTTAGTGTGTGGGGGGTTTTTCATTCAATGAGTTTTGAGAATATATATATGTTTATGATATATTGTAAAATATTTATTGAAATTTTTTCAAGAAAATTAAAAAAACAACAACAAAAAAGAACACTTATTTTATTGGGATAAGTTTTTTGTTTGGTAAATATTTCATCTTCTCATCCCCTTAAAATTTTCTTCCCCCTTTGTGTCTTTCTTCATGAAATCATGCCCTTGTAAATATGTGTTTCCATTTCCTTCCATGTTTCATTTCACAAAAATTGTGCATTTTTTTACCCATGACGATGTTTTAATATGATAGAGGCATTTTCTTAACCACATGAGAATCACAATATCCAAATAGCCTCCCATTTCTATTACATAAATCCACTACATTTTAAGTTTAACATACACTATGTTAATTTAAAGAATATTCATCAAGAAAAAGCTCTCAATCACTTAACATCCAAAAATTATAAATCACACCAATGGTATATTTACTCGTCCATTGTTTGCGTTAATAATTTGTTTATAATGTTTATGATTATGAATTATAAATATAATAAAAAGAAAAGGACAATATAAGAGTAGTGCGCTGAAAACACACAAAAATAGTGAAGTTAATGTTAAATACAAAATTTAGATTGAATGAGAATGAGAAGGAGAGAATGATTTTCAATTGGATTTAAACTATTTAAATAAAATTAATATTAAAAAATATATGGTTGATGTGAATAAGAGATGAAGAAGAAGAAACATGCATTAAAATTCTATTAAAATGAAAACAAACTTACACGATTACAAATAAGAACATAAAAGAACATGAAAACAAAGAGAGGATGAAGGGTGTCTCAAGTGAAAACATGAGTTTTGAAGGTCCTTAAAGGATTTTTTCATGGATTTGTTCGTTCCAATGTATCCTCCTATATTATGAAATTACAACCCCTTACAAGGAGAAGAGGGGATGTATTTATAACCCAAGGGGGTGGACTGTTTGCATTCCAAATCTTCCCCTCCACTTGAATCACCAATTTGATAAATTAGACAACTAAATATAGAGAAATATTCTTCTTCAATGTTGTATAGAGTAATTATTTAAGTCTACTATAAATATTTTGTGGCATTTGGACTCATGGATCCAAAGTTATGGTGGTTTTAATAAACAATGTTAAACTGTCCATTTCCATCCATTATTTTTAGATGTCTGAAATGTGAATGAGTTTTTTAATAGGAAGATGACCAAAAATCTGAACAATTTATTCTAAAAATTATTCCACCTAAATCTCCTATTTCACACTGCAAAATATAATCTTGAATGGATTTCTAAATTATAAGAAAAATCATGTTTTGTGTTGTGATTTCATTTCCCGTATAGAATGGTGGGTTGGACTTCATAGAATCATTTTGGAACCTTTTTAGTGTATTTGGGACTTGAAATTTTTATCCAATATGAATGGTATTGTCCCCCAATGTTTGGTATAGAATCAATGATTCTGGACTTCCATATTGAGTCCAGAAATTCAATCTTCTTGGATAGTCCATTTTCTTCAGAGATTCTGTGGTCCTTCTTATGTGGTCTGTATGACCCTTCAAATAGAAACATTGGACAATGATTACTTCTAATGATACGTTTTAAATTTACTAATAAATCCTAAAAAATAATAATCATGCAATTTAGATAATTAGGGTGATATTTATAATTAAAATATTAAATTGATTCAATTGGAATACATCAAATAACACTAAAAATTATATTTAGTATTAAAACATCAGTATCTCACATGAATTACGCAATTTTATATGAAATTTACTAAAGGTAGTATACAAATATTTATGAATAAATGAATAAAATAAACTCCCCCAAACTTATTCTTATGAGTGTTTTCATGTGAAACAAATATAAAAACATAACAGAATTATTCTCACTCACCAACAAAATTTTAATATTTTTTGTCTAGTGAGAATAAATTTGTTATCTTTTTATACTTTTTTTACATGAGTACATGCCCAAGAATAAGTTTAGAGGATTTGATTTTACTCATTTATTCATAATTTTTTATATACTCCCTTTAGTAAATTTCATGTAAAAGTGCATAATTGGTGTGAGATACTCTTGTTTTAATACTAAATATAATTTTTGGGAATTATTTGATGTAGTCCAATTGAGTAAATTTACTATTTTAATTATAAATCTCACACCACTTATCAAAATTTACTGTTTATTGTTTTTTAGGATTCCTTAATAAATTTAAAACATAACATTATAAGGAATCATTGTCCAATTCTTCTATTTGAAGGGTCATACGGACCACACAATAAGTCCCACAGAATCTGTGAAGAAAATGGACTAGCCATGAATATTGAATTACATTTCTCAATATAGAATTCCAAAATCATTGATTCTACATAACAATTCAGGGGTAAATACCATTCACATTGGATAAAAATTTTAATTCTCAACTCCGCTAAAAATGGGCACAAAAGATTCTATGAAGTCAAGACCACCATTCTGTCTAGGAAATGAAATCAACACCCAGCACTAGACTTTTCTCCTGATATAAACATCCATTTGAGCTAAGATTTTGTAGTGTGAAAGAATAGATTTAGATAGCCGACTTTTTTTAATAAATTTTTCATATTTGAGTTCATATTCTTATTCAAAAACTCATTCATATATCGGCCATAAAAAAGAATGGAAAGAAATGGAAAGTTTAACATTGTTTATTAAAACTGCCATAATATTGGATCCATAATTCTAAATGCCACAAAATTTTGATATTATACTATCAAAATTACTGTCTAAAACTTTTAAGAATAATATTTATCTAGATTCAACTATCTAAATTATCAAATGGCAATTCAAGTGGAAGGGTGGATTTGGAATGAAAATAGTACACCTCCTTAGGCTATAAATACATCCCCTTATTCTGCTAGAAAGGGGTTGGAATTTTAGAATAGATAAGGACACATTGGCATGACCAAAGACTTTATAAAGTTCTGGTAGGACCTTTCAAACTCAATTTTTCACTTGATACACCCTCCCCCCTCTCCTTTTTTCTTATTATTTTGTGTTCTTCTTATTTGTAATCATGTATTTTTGTTTTCATTTAAATAGAATTTTAATGCATGTTTCTTCTTATTCATATATTATTCTCATAAAACATATATTTTTTAATATTAATTTTATTTATATAGTTTAAATAAAGTTGAAAATCATTCTATCCATCTCTTTATCTTTCAATATAAATTCTATATTTAACTTTAACTTTGTCGTTTTTGTGTGTGTTTGGCACACTACTCTTATCTTGTCCCTTTATTTTTCTTCTCTTTATAATTCATCACCATAAACTTCAAAAATAGATTATTAACCAAAATAGTGGTTGATTAAATCTACCATTGTGGTGAGTTATAATTTTTTGATTTTAAGTGATTGAGAGATTTTTCTCAATGAATATTCTTTAAATTGACATTGGGTATTTTAAACATAAAATGTTGTGGATTAATGACATGCTTTCTTTAAAGTGTGGTTTTAATGGATTATTGGAACCATAAATACACTACCATAAAAAAAATCTTGGATTAAGGTTATAACCCTATGTTAAGATAAGGCTTGAATTAAAGCATTAACACTTGGGAATTCCGATCAAAGTCATATTGTAAAGTGGGTGTTAATTTAATGAAATATAAAGAAAATCTCTAGGATTTCACCAGCTTAACTCCCTAATAATGAACTCACCCCAATATTTATCAAATTTTTAAATCAAACATAAACCATAAATCAATTCATTTAAGCTCTGCAAACAAACCCCCCCAATCAAAATACAATCGACTAAAAACAATCGACTATAAAAAATATCATCACCAAGGATTCGACCAGAGTGATGTTATATACATTAGCAGAGCACCGAAATCTTGAACTATTGATAGGAGACAATCAGATGTGCATCAATGTGTAACCTCAATATTTTTTAGATACTATTTGAGGCTTGACATGATGATATTTAGTTTTTATATGGTTTTTTTTAATGGAACATAATAAAGTGTTACTAACTCTATAATTAAACTAATATTCCTATTTTTCTTGATGTGTGAAAGTTATAACTTCATTTTTAAGAATTTTTTTATCTATAGAGAGTATCACAAAGTTATAAACTTCTATGTTTATAATGAAAATATTTATTCTATCTCTCTAATATTCATAGTCATCACCATAAAAATAGAAGTATTTGTATTGAGATTGTATATGGATCTAACATTAAAATATGCCATATTAATAGAAAAAATTTCTTTAACACAAACAAATTAGTGTAGAAAATATTTATAAGCCAAAATTTTATAACAAAACATAACATACTTTCAATAGTGAAGAAACAAAAGGTCCAGCAAGTATATGTACAGCGAAATCATGCTTTGATACCAATTATTTTATATCAATATGAGTTATATAAATATTAGTATCGAAAGAATGTGTTATTCATGGATTAATTTAAAGAGGGGTGTGAATTGTAGTTTTAAAAACATTAGTTTAAAATAGTTTAAACTTAAGTAATTCAAAAACCTCTTTAAGTAAAAATATCAAATTCGAACTTGGCCCCCAGTCTGATTAACAAAGTATCATAATCAGGATTGATTTCGATATATTAGAGTATAAAAATCATAATTATAATAGATATGATTATATATGAGTAAAATAATTTTAATCACATTAGATTCAATTAAAATGAATTAAACATATCATATTCACTGAAGATCCGATCAAAAAATTAATGTTTATCGTATTTAGATACATTATGATAAAACAATTACAAACAAGAATAGTGGAATAAAATACCTATAAAAAAATTAAATAAATAGATATAACAAAGAAATAATGACTTGAAACTATTAAAATTAATAGATATATTTTAATCTTAAGATTAAGGTAGCCACAAACCTTTTCTAAATGTATCCCTTGTTTTATACTTACCAAAAAGTCTATCTTTCCTCAGCAAGGAAATCCTTCGATGTGAATATCGGATTCTCTGTCTACCTATCTTTGATAGCCCTCGATCTTATGGTCAGATCTATCTTTCTATCCTTATAATCCCTTGATTAGAATATCAAATTTTCTATCTTCATATCCCCACAATCCCTCAATCGTAATCACATACCATACACACAATTACCGCACAAAAGTATTCTTAAGGGGACAACCTAACAAGCCCCCCATAAAAAGAAAAAACTATAAAACAATTAGAAAGGACTAAAAACAATCCATTAACACTTTTTAATCTTTCTAGTTATCACAAAATGCACTATAAAAAATGAAACCGGTCATCTTCAAACTCTTCGAATGAACAAGTATTATTAGGTGAGCTCCCAATGGTCATCTTGATCTCCCAATGGTCATATTATCTTCGAGTTTGTCTCAATAACATAGACACTAGAAAATTAAATGGATATTTTGTAACTAAATGTCTAACACTATATTGTTTTAAACCATTACAATGTAAAATAAGTTCTATTAGGATTGAAATTATTTTTTAGTATTCAAAATTTAAACGTAGTCAGTCTAATGGAATCCCTTACAAATATTATTATGATAATATTTATGAGTGTGAATCTAATGTTTATTGGTTTAGATATTAGTCCAATTATAAAGAATTTTTCAGTACAAATACATGATATATAGTCTTAAATATAATCTGATAAAGGTGAATCTTATATTTTACAAATCCATATTCATTACGACAATCATAATAAAGAATGTTGGTTTATATTCATGAATACTTTAGAACTATTTTTTAAGTATGGTAAAAGTTTATGTTTTCTATAAAAATATTCTAAAAACTCTTTGAACATAAAAATTTAGTAATCGAGTATTTAAGAAAGTTTTTTTGATTTCCAAAACTAAAGGAATGGAAAATTATAAGTAAAACGTTTGACGCAACATCCACATAGCGGTGTAATTTGTTTTTCATTACCACCTCACTTAGCTCGTTATAAAGATGAAAATCATGAAAATGTATTATATTTATGAAATAATTATGATTATAGAAATAAAATATATGATTTTACTTATTACCCTTTCATCAATTAGAAAATGATAATGTCGCTCATGCAAACATGTGGACTACCACCTCTACAAAGTGATGTGATTATTTTTTTATTACCACCTTCCATGGATGATTATAAATTTATATATGATTAATAAAAATTATATTAACTAAATTATTATAATTATGGAGATGATGGAACCATTTCATAACACATTTAACCATGGACAATTTTTGGAAATAATTTTATAGAAATTGACCGAACAACATTAATTGGTTGACATAAAGAAGAACTATACAATGAATGTATGTACAATGAATAAAAAAGTACCATAAAAATGGAATACAGGTAAAAATGGTTCTTAATAAAGTATTTAATAAATTTTAATTTATTATTTAGGATAATATAATGCATCTGACTAATCAGTAATCCAAGGTAATGCTTTTCATCTCAATTCCACTCCATTGATACATATTTTATATCATGCACCTAATTTATTTTATATGGTGTATATACCACCCCTTTGAAATATTATGTCATGGGTTCCTCATTATTCATGGTGTTTTAAAGTTTTAATTTAATTTTTCTCTTTTAAGTTGTTTTTATTTAAAAATAAATAAAATTCGTAAGGGTTTATTTTAAAATATCACTCTTATTCCGGATTCTTCATGTTTAAATTTATGTTATAAGAATCACATGGTCTTTACTTATTAAACCACATATGTTTTATTCTTTTAATATTTTTAATATAATTTACTTTTTTTATTATAAATTTTCCTCTCTTTGGAACTGAATGACTAATATGATTTTTTTACATAAAACTAACCATATTTCTCTTTTTTGGTTGCGAAACTTTCTCTTTTATATCTGTATACTTCAAAAAAATTATAAAAAATTTTGTATACTTTTAAATTATTGGTAAAAGTTTTTTCATTATACATTTTAATTTATTTATAATTTTTTAAATGGAATATTTATAAATTTATTTGAACAAGTTGCATCTATATTTTTAAAAAAGTGTTAAAGGAAGGTTATTTTTTACATATATGGTGCAAATGGATTTTATTGCCTCCATGAAAATTATTCTCTATTTATATTTCTCTAAAAGTTTATATAGTTTTTTAAAGAAAATAATTTTTCAGTTATTATATAAATTTTTATATTAAAATAAAAAGTAATTATTTTCTAAAAGGATGAAAAGAATTTTTGAAATGATTTACAACTTCATTTTTACATCAATGTTATAAAATCTTTAAGGAAATTTATTTTTGAAGTTTTATGTCCATTTTCATATTTATTACTCAAAATACATTCCTTTATTTCAAACCTTTATTTATGATGAATTTATAGTCTTATATCATCCTTTACTAATTTATGGATTATTTATTATTTTAAGATTATTAATTTTCTTATGATTATGTTCACTATCACTCTCCATTATTTATTGGACATTATTTTTCTCCTTCATGTCAAAATTTTCTATACCATGGATATATTCAGTATCATTTATATTATTTTGATATTGTCTTAATCATATATCATTTAAATATATGGTGTTAGTTAAAATAATATTATTAAGAAAGTTATTTAATTTACCCAGGAAATATTGATGTATCATATTATTGATTCAATATGAATATTTACATATTGATAAGGAATATTTATTATGTATTATATTTTTGATTCAACATATGAGGAATTTATTGAATATATTCTAGTGATAAGTTGGGACCAGTTATATATATTCGCTTGATGCATCGACTAGTATCGTGTGAAAAATAGTTTGCCAAATTATGTGGTTATTTGGTGTAGATGTTCCCATTCATTAAAATATCATATAATAAGACTCTGATGATAAGTTTAATGATGTCTTTTCATTATTTCTTTATAGAAAGATCATGAATTTTGGAATTATGCATTTCCTTCATTAATATTTCAATTATTATAATCCATGTAATTATTATATTGATGTTTTTCACAGATATATTTTTATGCTCAAGTTATTAATTGAATGAAATATGTATTGGTTATCCAATCTATCATATTGTTTATGCCTTATCTAATTATGATAGCTTCTATTGTGAACTTTCCATTATTGATCATCTGATATCACCTTTTATTTGTTTTCCTTTCCTCAGGATATAAAGGATAAATATATGAATTATTTTCAAGGATGCAAGAAATTTTTTCATTATATATTTTATTTTTATTATTTATTATGGAAATCATGTTTGTATCTAGTATACCAATACTATTAGAAATATCAATACTTAATATTTTGATCCCTTGTATTTTCTACCCATGTAATAAATTAGACACTACCTCTGTGTTACTATAATCAGGGTCATTGCATTTGGTATCAAGGAAAGTTTAATAGGGCCCTTGGGAAATAGATTTTAGAAGAATGTTGCTAGAATGAGTATTAAGATAAACCCATATAATATTCAATAGATTCTATGTATTTTTATATTATCAATTAATATTCATGATATTATGAGATAATTATGTGTGTTTCATTGCTCTGAGATAGCACCTAGTAAAAGAAATGGAAATCATATTAATAGTCATAGTTAATGTAAGGATTTTATGTATGAGAAATTTGATATAGCTAGTGTTAGGGAAAATAAGATCATGAAAATATTGGTAAAACTGACCCAGATTATGTCAAATAACCTTTCACATATAAAGAAACCTATTATTAAATAGCATGATAAACCTATGTTGGATCTCTTACATAATAAAAGCCTTCATCCTTTAATGGAACTACTAATCAATTAGTATCTGAGAAATAGATCAAGCCCCTTGAAAATATATTCCTAGATTTGGGAAGTAATTAAAGGGAAAAGGTTATTCTAGTATCATATTATTTAATGGTATATGTTGATCAATGTTAGTGATTGATCCAGAATACTAATAAAGATGATAAAATATAATGTATAGAAGGAATAAATTTAAAAGTTATATTCATTGAAAAAAAATTCCTTGAGAGTAACGAGCTAAAATGTAGAAATATTTCCTCAACATAAATCAAAATGAATGTAAAAGTGTTTCGTAATATGATGCTAGTTTCACAATATTAGAAAGTAATGCAATAGACTACATATGTAATTTGGAAAGAAATATATTTTTTTAACAGATTAATCCAAACCTTTAAAGGGAAATGGTCTCCCGAATATTTTAAACATATGTGGATATAGTATCATGTTTTATCAAGACATATAAATAATTATCTAGTTCTTATATGTTCATGGGAAATAAAGAAAAGAAGAGTTTAGATGAAGACAAAGGAAAAAAGAAATACATCAGGGAAGAATAAATGAAAGATGGGAATTCCACAATGTGATAATTATAAAAATAAACATCAAGGTAAATTATTAAAGGGGATAGAATATTGTTATATAGAGAGACCAATAATTTTCATACATAAATATCACATCTTATTATTTGAATATTCCTTAGATTACATGATGATCCATGCCAGAATTTTATAGGACTAGTGCCTTTGGAAACTTGGATGCATAAACAACTGGTTATTAAGTTAACGATATTGTCTCCCAATTAGTTCTCCATAACCAGCACCCTTCTTATACATATCAAACATAATAACTTTCATCATAACTAGGGAAAAGGAAACATAATAAAGGTGAGATCTAATGATAAGTAAATGTAAACGATGGAGACATCTATGATCACATAAGAATAACAAGTTCATAATGGTGTGAGAACATGAGTTTAATCTTTGGAATCAAGGACCTCTATATCATAGATCATAATCTTGAGTCATGTAATAAATATTGGTAGTTCATAAGACATTAATAAAAAAGTAATCAAAGTACATGATCCATAAGAGTATAACATTGTCATAATACATGTAATTGTGACAAATAGATAAGTTTAGAAAACCTTTTTTCCAAAATACCCACCAAGATATTCATAACATATTAGTCTTGTTCTAACCGGTCTAGTACCTGATTTGGGCTTAGGATAACCTCCTGTGTACCCTATTTTGGGCTTGCAATAACCTCTAGTGAACCATTTAATCTCATAGAACATTAATAATTTTCCAATTAATTAGAGAGAGATATAGGTCCCACACATCATGTAATAAAAATACTACATATTCATGCCATAGTATCATAAAACATTCTTCATATCATAACCCACGAAAAAAATGGGTTTCATAAAAATTTCAATAGAGCATAACTCGTTGAAAAGAAACGAGTTTATTAAACATATCATCATCATAAATATAAACCATCTAGATAAAGATAAGGATGGTATCCTTAGATCATATCCCTAGTAAATCATAATTTAAATCAAGGTTTTTTGTCTTTTATGAATAGAAATATGATTAAAATATCATTAAGAAATTCTTGAGGAAAATAACCTTTCCATTTGGAAATCACATCTTTAAAATCTTAAAATTTCCACAAATATTATGGAAAATATTTTCTTTTAAAATAACCATGGATATTTTTAAAGTAATATTCAAATAAATTAATGGTCATGAAATCTACGAATTCTATTCATGTTGTATGAGTTGAAATAAAACATTCCTTTTATAATTTTGTAAAAAAAAGTCAAAAAGTACCCCATTCAGAAAACGTGAGGAATATTAATTTTCAATAATTCTATAAAAATTATAAAATAGGTAAAAATGAATTTAAAAAATCATATTATAATAGTAAAAATATTCTTTAAAACATTTTTATAAAACATGTATATGGAAGAAAATGTTTTTTCAATCATATAGATAAATAAATTCGATTTTCCTTAAAACCATATTTTTAGTTTCTTGAGAACTTACAGTGAGAAAAATGAAAATAAAAAATTATTTTAAATAAATAACCATAGGATAATAAAATTAATGATTTTATTAATATTTAGATCAAAATATTTCATCATTGGAAACAAAATCATAAATAATCCTGATAAACAATGATATTGTAACATAAAACACTTACCACTTTGGTAACTTTTGAATCATAAACACCATGAAATAAAGAACATTATATAGATATTTATATACCATAACTTTCATGAAAATAATCATAAAACAAATTCATGGGAAGTATATACACCTCACAAAAGAAACAAGTGGTGTATAAGGCTTGTGTTCCATAGGAATATAAGTGAGATGAAAATCCATTACCTTGAGTTCCACTTCCTTTGAAAGTGTTCTAACCTATGGTATAATAAATTTAAATTTATTATAATTATATAAAATAATTACATACATGATTATTATATAATATATTTTAATTTTATAAATAAATTTAGATTCGTACATAATGGTAGAGATGGAAAATGAATTACACCATTCGTGGAGACGGTAGACCGTATGTATGAAAGAATATTGATTTAATTTTTCAATGGATGGAAAGAAAGAAAGGTAAATAAAAATTCACCTTTAAATAGTAATTATTATATAATATAAATCATATATATTCATTATATCTATCATCCTTATCATCCAAGTAAAGTATAAATGAAAAATTAGTCACATCACTTTGTGAAGGTGGTAGTACACACGTACGCATGAGAGACGTTATTGTTTCCCATCGATTTTGAAGGTAAGAAATTAGATAAGATATTATAATTATATAAGAATAATTATTTCGTAAATATCATATATAAAATTTAAAATCATTATAATAACCATCCATGAAATATGGTGATGGAAAATTAATTGTACTACTATGTGGAGATGGCATGTCGTACCGACGCACGAGCAATACTTTACCTTATCATTTGATAGAAAGAGGGTGGATGATGGTATTTTATAGTCATAATAACATTTAATAATATTTTTGATACTTAATTTATTATTTTATTATAAATACCATAAATTTAGAGTAATTATAAGAAAAAATAAATTGAAAGAGGTTAGGTTAGACAACTACCACACTTTTGGGAGACCTCCTTTAGATCATTTCTTAAGGAACTTAGGGTTGGTATTTTAGGGATATAATAGCATAAAAAACTTTGACAAGGATGATAGAAAATAATTTATTAGTATATGTACAAGCTAGATGTCTCAAATTGGTTTGAATAATAGAAAGAACGGGTGCCCATTTATAAGGGGGGAGAGGACATACTTGGAATTTCTTAAGAGATTAAATTATACTAAAGTTATTCTCAATACAAATGGTTCCAAGTGGACTATAAATGGATAAGGGGTATACTTTTACACCATATATTATCATATTCATCCTATTTTAATATTTTTATTATTTTTAAATAATTTTAAAAAAATATTATTTTGATAAAATATCATTAATGTCAATTTTGACACTATTCATTTAATTTTACTTCAAAGCCATAAATAAAAAGTTTAAATTAAAATATAATTTTTTATCATAAAACTAATATATATAATTAATATGAAACAAATATTGTAACACATTAACTCACTCAAATCATATTACTTTTTTTAATATTTTTATAATCATTTATTATATTTTTTATTAATTGGAGAAACAATTCATCGATGTTGCATAAGATTTTATGGTCATTGTATAATTACTAAAAATTTGAAATAAATTTATATCCTGAAAATAATTTCATTAATATAAAAATTAAAATCAATATTCATTAATAAATGGTTTTTCCCTAATGTGGATAGATAAAATATATTTAAAACTAAGAGAGTGACACTTTGTTACTTCATTTATTTTAAATATTATACATGTTAATTTCATAGAAAAGTGTACATTAGAAAAATAAATTTGTAAAATAAGGTGAAAATGTTCAAGTTACAATAATCTAATAATAATTATAATGAAAAATTATAGCCTTATCACTTAGTTTTAAGCTATATTAACTCGATTTACCATTTCACGAGATAATAAATTTCACCACTATTATTATTCATGTTTACCAAAACTAAAAGGGTCCTATTTACAAAATTTGAGAGTCCTAATTCCAATTATAGAATTAATTTTATTTAATTCAATACCTATAATTGGAAAAAAAATTAATTTTAATGTGAGGGTGAAAAACGTGACAAAAACCCACTTTTTAGAAAAATATAGTTTTAAGCATAAAACGAGATTTATTTTTATCCCACACCTATAAAATATTAGATGAATGATTAAAATATTTGATTAAATATAATATTTATAAAACTAATTCAAAAATAGTGATAATTTTAATTTATTAGGTTAAAAATACAATTTATGCATAAATATAGTTTTTCCGGAAAAAACAACTACTTTATTTTAACATGTTTTTTATTTTCATTTTTAATTAAATGATAACAAATGAATTAATTTTATAAATGTGTAAGCCATGAATTTTTATAATTTAGTTATTCCTATTCATACCAACCAATCTAATAGTAAGGCGATGACATATAATAATATTATTATAATAGAATATTATGGTTTGTTTAGACTTTCTATTGTGTGTAACACAATATATAATAGAAATAAATTTATTTAAAGAAATTTATAAAATATCTGTGTGTTACATTATACCACCCTTATAATTAATTTCACCCTTGAAATCCATCACTTTGATACAAACAAATGAGGATATATCTGTTTCATTATACCCTCGGGTTCACATATAGCTTCTTAAAATTGGTGGTTTCACCACAAAACAATGACCAAGTTATCTTGTTTCATAGAACTCTATCTCTATGCAATCTAGAATATGCCTAAAATGTTCATTATAAGAGATATGTTGATCAAGCGGTATGCCATATGATCTTATTACATGTTAAGGATATGTTATGTACTTCCTTGGGAGAGATATATGGAACACACCATGAACTTGAGAGATATTCAGTGGAAGTTCCAATCAATAATCAACCATCCCAAAATGATCAAGAATTGGGAAGGGACTGATATACCTAAAGCTCATCTTTCCTTTATTTCCAAATATCCTCACCCTATTCAAGGGAAATATTTATAGGAACACCTTTTCACCTACTTCAATCTCCAAATAATTCCAACAATTATCATCATAACACTTTTTCGACTTTGATCTTCCTTTATATACTACTAAATGGATCTAATATTCATTTCCATTTCCTTAACTAGGTTAGGTCACATTAGCTTCCTTTCTCTAACTTTATTCCAACACATTGGAGTTGTTCACTTTATACCATATAGGGATTCATAAAGAGTCATCTGAATTCTAGAGTGATATCTATTATTATATGATAATTTTACCAAAGGAAGGTTTTAATCCCAAATACCTTTGAACTCCATAAAGAAATCTCTCAACATGTCTTATAGAGTTTGAATAGTTCTCTCGGACCGACCATCTATCTGGGGATGATACATCATACTAAAACTCAATTATATATTGAGATCCTACTGAATACTTTTCCAGAACATTGAGGTAAACCTTAGATCCTGATCAAATATAATAGAATGTGGTAATCCATGCATCCTTAAAATTTCCTTAATATATATCGAGGTAAGATGATCAAGAGATAAATCTTCTTTAATGGTAATAAAGTATGCTAACTTTATAAGTTGATCAATTACAACCCATATGGAATTATTCCCTTTGATCATTTTTGGGAGTCCAATGAAAAAATACACAGTGATGTTTTTCCATTTCCACTCTGGTATGGGTAATGGTAGTAACATACCCTTATACTTTTATATCCTAGCCTCAAATCTCTAATATACTAATAACTAATATAAAAACTCTGTAATATATCTCTTCTTATAGTCCCACCACAAATACTCTTTCAAATCTCTATAAATATTTTTACTTCCATAATGAATATATAATGAAGAACTATGAGCTTCGTCCAAAAAATCCTTCTTCAAAATTGGTATTTATGGGACACAAACATGGTTCATAAACTTTATCACTCCATCATAATCAATTTTGAACTCAAAAACATTTCTCACCATCTTCTATAGATCTAGATCTACATTTTGTGTCTCTTTAGACCTTACATGGATAGATTATTGAACACTAATTTAAGCTAAATAATATTTTCCCCCTCCTTTTAAAATTTATAGCTCCATTCTTTGTAAATATAATAATATTGGATCTTTTGTTATCCTAATCATAGATAATATAACATGATCCTTTCAACTCAAATCATTATCTACCTTGTTTTCTTTCCCAGGGTGGTAATGTATTGAGAATTCATAATCTTTAATCATCTTTAACCATCTTATCTGGTAAATATTCAGCTCTTTTTAGTGAATATATACTTTTAAATTTTGTGATTATTATATATATCACACCTTTAACTATACCTATAATGAATCCATAAATTTAATGAAAAATTTACCGTAGCTAAATCCAAATAAAAAGTTGGGTAATTTTTTCATAAACCTTCAATTTTCATGAAGAATAATCTATAACCATACCATTTTGCATGAGTGAACATCCCAATCCCTTCTTCAACACATCACTATTTCTGATGAAGGGTGTAATGATGACATGGTTTAAGGTAAATCTCATGTGATCACATACCCTTAGACTCTTAGTGATCACATGAGATTTCCTTTGGTCTCTAGGATTCAGAGGTTGTAGGTGGTGATCATAATCATCAACCATTGGATTTGGGTACCGGTTAGCATAATTCTCGTAATCCTAGAATTTGGAACACTAAATTATGGGTGGTGCATTATGTAGAAATTTATCTTTATTCACATCATTAGATAAATTATTCCCCTTACTTGGACATTAAATCACCCAATGTCCTTCCTTTCTACACTTAAACCATTTATCATTCCCCTTAAGATAATTTCATCAATGTTTCCTTCCACACTTTGATCAAAAAGTAAGTCTTTTATTCTTCTCTCTATGGTTTTTATAATTTTATTTGAATTCCATCTTTATTTTCTTATCAAAACCATGAGATTTATGGGTAAATCCAATCTCCATTTCCACCTTGAGAGCACATAGAATGATTTCCTTATAGATACTAAAGTCCCTTATGGCTAACTCTCTTTGGAGACTTGGTTTTAATACACTAAAATATCAATCAACCTTACCTTCAAGTTGGATGATAATGCGAGAAGTATACCTTGAAATTCTTGAAAATTTTTCTTCATAGGTGGCAACATACTCATCATCCTCCTACTTTAACTAAACGAATTCCTTCTCTATTTTTTTCAATGAATACAAGGAAATTACTTATTGTAAAATAATCTATTAAAATCATCCCATTACATGGATTCAATATCATATTTTTCCCTTATTTTCTTGATAATATTATACCATTTATTTGTTTCACTTTACAAATTATAAATGGCACAAATAACTTTTTCATGATCCAAACACTAGAAAATAGAAAATAAATTTTCAATGGTACCATTCCATTTCTCAAAAATTAGTGGATCAGTGGACCCACTAAAAGAATGTGTACAATTCATAATGAAAGAATCAACATAATGTTATTACCTCCATTTCTCATTTGGAAGCTTATCATGATTCATATCTTGAGAAAGTTTTGTGGGCATAGAAATGAGATTTTTCATTCCATCTCACATAACGTTTCATTTATTAGGAGGAAAATCATTACATTTTCCATTGCATTCATCATTAACATGATTACTTTGTTTTATATACATTGACTAAAACCAAAAAACATAGTGTGAGGAACATTAATCATAGAGGGAACCCACATAATCATGAAAATTCATTTATAGGATGTTTAAATTGTGACACCTTCTTTTCAGTCTACGATTCCTAGGTTTAACCTAGGTCATTCATTATCATCACTAAAACTTTAGGATTATATTCTATACTTAGACATATCCCTTGGGTTCTCACTACATTTTTTTCATCCTATATTCTAGATTTTAACTAAACCTTATTCTAATACCAACTATAGAGACCCATAATTTTCATACATAAATATCAAATCCTATTAGATAAATATTGTTTACATAACATGATGATCCATTATAGAATCATATGGGTCTATTTCCTTTGGAAACTTGGATACATGAAAAACTGGGTTATAAGTGAACTAAATTATCTCCCACTTAGTTCTTCATAACTAACACACTTCTTAGACATATTATACATAATACTTTTCTTTATAACCTGGGGAAAGTAAGCATAATAAAGGGTGAGCTCTAATGCCAAGTAAAGGTAAACAAGGGAGATATATATGATCATATAATCAAAACATGATCATAAGGGTATAATAATATGAGTTTAACATTTGAAACCCATTCCCCATATACCATAGATCATAATCTTGAGTCATGGAATAAATCTTGGTAGTTTATGACACATGAATCATAAAGGAATTAATGAACATAATCCATGATTGCATAAAATTAGAATAAGACATGGAATTATAGAATACACATGATCATGGAAAGCCTTATTTCAAGGATTCCCACAAAGAAATTCATTACATGTTAGGTCTATACTAACCACCCATGTACCTTCTTCATGATTGGGATAATCTCTCAAGTACCATTTTTGGTATTGGGATAACCTTCAGTGTACCCTTTGAGCTAATAGAACATTAATCATTTCCTAATGCATTAGAGGGAGATATAGGTCCCACCTATAAAATAATGAAAATAATATATATGTATTAATTAATATCATAAAACATTCTTCATATCAGAACCTATGAAAAAAATGGTTTTCAAAAACATTTCATCATTGCATAGCCCATGGAAAAGAAATATGCTTCTTAAACATATTTTCATTGTAAACATAAACCATCCAGATAAATAATAAGGATGGTATAATTTGATCATATACTTAGTAAATAATAAGTTAAATCCATGGTTATTGTAACTGATGAATATAAATACCAATAAAATATCATTAATAATTTCTTGAGTAAAATAACCTTTCTATTTTGAAATCTCTTCTTTAAAATCTAAAAAATAGAAAAATATTGTGGGAAAAATCTTTTAAAATAAACATAGATACCTATAAAGGAATATTTAAAACATTTAACATCATTATGGTGGTAAATTCTATTTATTTTTTATAAGTTAAAAAAACATTCCTTTTACACTTTTTTGTAATAAAATCAAAAAATACCACATTCAGAAAACAATAAGAAGATTCATTTTGAACCATTTTATTAAAAGTCCAACATGGTTAAAAATGAATTTAAAAAGTCATATGATAATATTAAAAAAACATATTTAAAACAATTTTAGAAAACATGGATATGGAATAAAAAAATCTTCAATCAAAGAGATAAATAAATTTGATTTTCCTTAAAAACATATTTTTGATCTCTTCAACACTATGGTGATGAAAATTAAAGGAAGACATGTATTTTTAAGAAATAACAAAGGGATAATAAAATAAATGAGTTTATTTATATGAATATTATAACACTATGAAATTATAAAATAATAATATTATATTCTATATCATATGTGACATGCAACACTAAGTTTAAACAACCTACAAAAATACATTTATTTAAATTTTATATCTTCGATAGCTTGGGAAATATGCAACCCCGAGTCTAAATGAACCATAATATAATGTACCATTATAACCTAACTATTAAATTGTTTGTTATAAATGGTACTAAATAAATTTTCAAAATTACGGTTATATATTTATTAGAAATAAAATAAGAATCATTTAAAGGAAAAAATAAATATTTTCTAAAAAAATGAATTTTTTTTCTAAAAGACGATTTGGTCACTCTTTGTGCACATAATTAAAAATTAATTTTACCACTTTTTTATAATTTATTTGATAAAATTAACTTCATTTATTAAATAATAATATCAAAATTATCTTAGGGTAAATTATTTGTATTTTTCTAAAATGTTTCATTTTTTCATGAATAATGAAAAATACTAAATTTTAATTGAAAACTGTCTTTCTGTTTAAATTTTTAATGAAGTTAAATTATATTTTAATTTTTTTTAAAGTAATATTAGATAAATTATAAATCTATTATTCCAATTTTGGTCATTTTAATCATTTTCACATTGAATTTTGAAATAAAAACATTGTAAACTTTTTAACATTTTCTCTTTGAAAACCCGCTTTCTTATCACGTATGTGGGGTTAATTTAAATTTAAATTTATATAATTATGTGAGTTTAATTTTAAAAAATGGATTCCATATTTGGAATAACAACAATTTATATTATCTAATAAATTAAATTTTTTCTTATAAAATGAATAGTGAAAACAGTAAAAATTATTTACCATGGTTAAAGTAAAAATTGATTTACTGGGGGATAAACTAAAAAATATAAGGGTTCAAATGGAATAAAAACTTTTATACAATATATTTTATGACAACATTTCGACCCTATAATGTCTCTATCTTTATAATACCCTATTAAGGATCCTTTTGGAATGTGAAAAACAAGGGTACACCTTTTTCTTTCCAAAAATTACAAGTATGTCACTCAGGTCACTTAAAAAATGTCACCCCTATCCTCACCTATTCAAACATTAAAAACCTCTTTATTAGTCTAATAAATACCAAAATAAATTACCAAATTCCCTCATATTTATCTATAATTCTTATTTTTTTGTATAAATCCAAGCTAGTAATGCTTTTGGTGCAATCCTAAGGAGGTTTCCCGAAGAAGAGGTAACGTTCTTCAACAAATTTTTTTACTTTATTTATTCATCCACCTACTAAAATTATAATTAAAAATTAGTTATATAATAACCTAAATATATTTAATATACTAATATGTTTTTATTTTTATTTAATGACCAAAAACCATCCCAACCTTCATCAAATTGGTTGCAGATTCATCATTCATGTGTATGGCAAACTACCTTCTCACAAACTGATGTCATTTTTTTCAATATCACCTCTCATGGTTGTGTATGATGATGGATCTAAAGTATATATATATATGTGATATTTATAAAATAATTATACCTCTAAAGTCATTATATCATTTATAACTTTTTAACTTTACATTATATAGGGGATACGATAACGTCGATCGTGTGTACGATATACTACCGCATCACGAAGCGATGTGATTCATTTTTCACTAATATTTTACATGTAAAGTAATGAGGAAATATTTAATGAATATATGTGTAACATCCCTGACTCAGTGCTCCACCAAGTGACCAATCTAGTTGGCTACGTGACCCATTCACACCTCCTCATACACCAAAGGGCGTCGAATAACAACGCGGGTCGAAATAATATAATGGGGAGACCATACCCTATGGAAAAGAGTTGAAATGAAGGAGGAAGATAAGAGTATAGTATCATAAATAGTATAAAAAATATGAATAAATAATTGGTCAGCCAAGTTGATAATGGACCAACTGAATAAATACAAATAATAAAAGAATAATTAAATGATAAGTTTAATATATCTAAATCACAAGATGAAAGTCATATATATAAAAGACTAAGAATAATTAAATAAAAACTCTAAAAACCATGGTCTTAAACCCCATGTTGGCCTCATATAGAAAGCTATAGATCAAAAATAGGGTCCATTTTCTTTTTCCAAACCTAATTCTATGAAATATACCCAGGTAAAAAATAGTTTCCCATCCATGGTGTGAGTAAAACTCAGTAGGTCGACACCACTATGTCAAAGAAAATCTAATTTAAGGAAAGTAGTGCATGGAATAAATCAAATAATATGGTATTAATTTAAAAAATTAATACTATACATGAAATAAACTTGTTAACCCTCAAGTTATAGGTTAACACCCAAGGCCATCCAAACCTGTGTCAGCACCCTGGCGTATGGTCAGCCAGAGTACACACCGTGTAGCCCACGCACATGGCATGTAGTTCTTTATTCAATACTGGTTGTGTATCTTATTACATGGACTTCATGAATAGTGACTATTTAACTCAGAGACCACCCACCATGTATCCCATTCACACACTATGTAATATAATTTTTTCATGGATTGGTTTACACACCAATTCCCTAGGTGTGTGCCTTGTATAGACGATGAGAAAAATACACATCGTGAAGATGGCTTGTACAAACCATATAATTATACGAAATTGTGAAAAATTAAAAACTAATTTATTGTACCGTGTAAATATTATCAATATGTACTTATGTGTGGTCATTAAGTTGATAGGACACACTATGTGATGTGTTTTAATATATATAAATACTTAATTAATTTCTACGTAATGTTCAGATCTGCATGTCATGTATAAGTCATATTATAGTTATTACTCTACATGCAGTGAAGCATAAAACATGACAAAAAAATCATGTAATCCATGTAAACATTAAGTTATAATAGTAAAATATAGGGTCCAGGCATACCAGCCTTATAAATTATAAATGAAGACGTAAATATAAAGTTAAGTAGTACAAGGGGGTTTACATAAATAGGAATGAAACACTCCAATCATGTCTTCCTCTATGAGAGATACACAGTACTCAAGAGCCTGGAAGGGCCACGTTGTATTCATTTCATTATTTCTCTCTTTGGCAGTGAATCCTATACTTGATTAGCCTTCCTATAAACATGTGTGAGAATTAAGTTGAGATAATTTGTTTGGTTGAGACATCCAATCAATGAGGTAGAAGTTTCCATCGTATTTTCTTAGTCCTTGATCTAAGAGCATAAACAGAAAACTCATAGCCTAATTCAACCCATAATATTTTCGAATTATGATGCAAAACATTCTTGATAGAATATATAATGGTCTATAATTAAGCTTCATATGTAATAAATATCCTAATAAAATGATGGAAGCAACCCTTGATGAAGCCATGATGCATGCAGAAAATACATCCACAACCTAAACATCCTATAATTCCAAATGTAGCTCCACACAAATTATCTCTGATACATGTAAAGATAATAGTAATCTAGTATATACTCTTTATCATAAAATTATTATTTTCTCTACCTTAAATGCCCAGCAACCGAAGAGTGTTGAGATCTAGGAAGGTGTTGGCCATGGAACCAATATGAATTGTTACAAAAACATGGATGTCTTTATGGATCTAAAATGAACCTATATGAAATGAAAGAGTCTAGCTGTCAAACAAGGAAGTATTACAGGCTATCCAAATGGAATTATAGGTGGCTACAACAAAAAAAATAGTAAGTTCGAGATTTTTTTAATATACCACATTTACTTATGTGGGTCATCAAATAATCAAGATTCCTGTGAACACTCAATTCAATATTAAACAAACCCCCAATGTATCTCCAGAAATTCTAGGCAAAATAACATCACAAAAATAAGTGTTTCAAAGATTCATCATCCTTCAAAAATAGATAACAAGATGATACAAAGCAATGTCCAACCTTTCTCAATTAATAATGTGTGGGAAAAATATTATTCGAGATTCTACAAAGAATAATGATACTTGAAGGTTGGAAAAAAGGTATCTTGAAGCTAAGAAACTAGGTGGTTATGTAAGGCCCCAGCCTTAAACCTTACTTAATCTTGAGTTATTACAAGATTACACATTGAGGATATTTTCAGGTTTAGAGTTTTAGAGAATTAGATCATGAAACTTGCAATACATTCCACATTTAAACAAAGTGGTTACATAAAAGACAGTATTAATTATTCCCATCAACGGTAACATATTGAAAAAAAACATGGATTCTTTCTTAACACATCCTTGACACTATCATCACATCATGTACCTTTCCCTTGGCCTGTGAAAAACATTTCAAAAACTTGGGATGAGCATAAAAATCTCAGTAAGGGTTATAAAAATATGGAAAGGAAACATGAGTTCATATATACATAAGAATGAAATTATACTTTACCCATAAAACATAGGCACTTTAACATACCTCATCAAACCATGAATAAATCATAGAAATCTTAATACATAAAGGTAACTTGAGGCATTCATAACATTCTTATGCAGGGAGTAACCCTCTTGGTTACGTTTAGAATACCCATCACAGTATATTCCCTAAATCTCTTCGGAGAAACCTTAACGTTTCACTCCTTCACATTACCCAATGCATTGGAGAGCTATATCGGGCTCACCCGCCCTTAGTCTATCATGGAACCACCCGTCTTCATAATAATTCCCAAGAACCTCAACATAATTGTATCACATAAAACATGCATAAAGGAAATATAACATTTCCACCTTTCAATCACAAGATATCAATAAAACACATTGATATAAAAACATTATGAAAACCATTTTCAATACCAAAATAAAAGAAAAGTAAAACATGGTATTTTTCTTTTAAAAAAGAGGAAGCCGAAACTCAAATAATGGTCACGGCGGTGGAGAAGTCGTTGTCGCCGCATACGTACGACAAAAACATTCCCTTTTGTCATTTAGTAAAACGTTTCATATAAAAAAGATTCCTTTTGGATAAACGTAAAAGTCAAAGGGGTTTATACACTGTATAAAAGAATGTTGTGTATAAAACAAAATATGCCTCAATGAAAGGAGATTGAGACGAAGTCCCATACAAAGACGGTATCCTTGGTTTAAGGATAAATCAATTACATAATTATGTGTGAAAAACGAATACACCAAATATAAGTGGATATTAAGTGTAAAATAATCAAAGGTAATTCACACATATTCAAAGGATGACATATTCAATAACTACATGTTGAACACAAAGAAATCGAAATTGGGTTAAGAAGTTCCCTTGACAGCCTAATGGCGTCACATCAAAATGAGTTGATGATAGATAAAAAGTGTATCTCATCACTTGGAAATAAAATTTACATCAATAAGGATATATGAGAATATGTCCCAACATAAAAATATGTAAATTAAAAGACCCAACAAAAGAAGTCTTTTAAAAAAGAGGAGGGTGAAAGGTTCCCTTACCGACTTGGGTATCTTTCAAAACATACACCCCATGAAAGAAGGACAATAAATCATTGATGTAAATACTCATAAAAGAAAGTATATTACAGAAAGAGTATAATATTGGGCAGTACATACACCACTCAAAGGAAATTGTGGAAAATGTAGCATAAATCTCACGGGAATAAAAGTGAGATGAAAAATCCCTTACGAAAACTCGGCAGCCTAACGGCGCCACATAAAACTTACAAAAATGGATTAATAAGATCAAATAGGGTATCTCATCATATTAACTTAAAGTTTATAGAAAGGGGAATATAAAATAACATCCCCTAACATAACAAAGAGGAGCTTAAAAGAAGTGACATAAAGGGGAGTACTTAAAGAGAAAGAGAGAGGTTAGATCTCTTATGAAAATTCGGCAACCTAACGGCGCCACTCGAAACTTCCAAAATGGATTGATGAGAGAGAATAGGGTCTCTCATCATATGAACATAAAAATTACAGTAAGATTAATATAAAATAACATCCCAATAACAAGAAATATGAGCTTATAAGGAATGACATAAAAGAGTGTACTTAAAAAGAAAGAGAGGAGTTGGATCCCTTACCTTGGGTCTGACTTGACTCGATCGTTCTTTAACGTCCTGAATAATAAACTTGAGTTAATTTATACTTGATTAAGAACCTTTTTAAAGTTCATTATTCCTTTTATATCACTTATTGCCATGTTATAAACATTATGTAACCATTTAAGTTAATAATGTTTGTTTTGTCGATATTTGGTTCTTAAGTCGAAAGTGGACTTCTTACAATTACATGTTGTTTGTGTGGTCAAAGGTTCTTTATATCCAGAATGACATTCCTGATTTTGATATCATATATATCATATATATCCAGAATATACATTTATTTATAATATTACATAATCATTTAGAGGTAAGAAATGAAATGCGTCGTTCATGGAGACGGTAAGCCGTACGTACGCATGAACGCTACTTTCATTTCATTGTCATATTAATGGAATTAAAACTAAATGAGAGGTATGTATATTATAATTACAGAATTATATTCATCATTTAGATATATCATTCATTATATATATCCATTATATAAATGTACTTTTAATAGTACATTAAATTTGGGGGTAAGAAATGAAATGCACCGTTCATGGAGACGGTAAGCCGTACATACGCATTAACGCTACTTTCATTTTTATCTCATACTTTAATGGAAATAAATAATAATGATATAGAGGTATATTATAATTCCAGTATAACATCTTATATAATAACTTTAAATCCATCCTTTACACGTCCCACATATGGCATTAACGAATCACATCACTTTGAGGGGGCGGTAGTCCGCACTTCCTTAAATGAAGATATCGTGTTTACCCATAATGGAAACCATAAAGGTATGCCCAAAATGAAAAATACAGAATCTTAAGAAAAACATAAACATATTATATATCATATATAAATATAGTTTCATCTTAATGGCCACCTTTGAAGGTGTTAAAAGAATGTTGAACAATCATCGTTTCGGGAGGCAGAAATTCGCCATCCACGGAAACAGTATGTTCTTTAACCATTATATGTATTTGTGTGTAATTGTAGCTCAAATACTTCTTATAAAAACATCCTAGTATATTTAGGATACTGTATTTGTTACAAAAGAAAATAATAAAAAGAGTTTAGGGGGTTGGAGAAGCAAAATAAAACAAAAGGACTCAAAAGAAGACATTACCTTAAAATCGGGTAACTCCCCTTGGTTTGAGCTCAAAGGATTCCTTGGGAAGACTTCTGCCCAATGTGAGGCTTCAAGGAGTAATAGAGGGATGTGGAGAGCCAATATGGGCAGGGGTTGGCCGAGCCAAAGGCTTTGGGAGTGTGGGTAAGGAGGTAGAGGTGGGGGCCTTTTATAAGAGGAGAGGAGGGGCACTCTTGGAAAGTAAAGAAAAGTCACTTTTTTTTAAAATGGTATTCGGATTTAAGAGGTCCCAAATTGATTTATTTAGATTCTAAGGTGATAAGGGTTCGAAATACACTCATCCAATAGGTTTTTGACATTTTTAGGTCTTAAATATTACATTATCATTCCATTTTATTCAAATCGTTAAATAATGAGGTCATCGCTACATCATCATGATGTCATAAATAATTTAATTTATTTAATGCCTAAAAATTATAAAAAAAATACTATGATGTATGAAATAGTTTTATATTTCCAATGAATATTTATAGTCAAAAATATGATTTGTATAACCCCATGTAACAATTGTTTTAGTAAAACATTTCATGTTTGTCTCATTTTAACTTTAATTTTAAATAAAAAGATATTAATGTCATTTTCCAACCAAAGTGGCTTCATGCGGTCCCCAAGTTGACCCATGGGTTTTCTTGGTCGTCCATGACACATCCAATGAGGTTAGGACATGTGTCAAGTTCATTTCATATTATTAAAACATTATTTTTACCTTAAACTACACTAATTACCTCTAATCGCGATTAAAAAGTTAATAAGTTACTATTCACCCAAAAATTATTTTTATCCCATTGAACCACATTTTACTTCTTAATAACAACCATGTATGTTGAATTTTTTTAATTCCAAACACAAAGATGGCAAATTTTCATTTAAACGGAAAAATCAGTTTTTATAAGTACCACTTAGTGGTTTCACTATTCATCAAAAATTGAAGTTTTTCAGAAAAATCCCAAAAATTTACCCTAAGATATATTTGATATTATGAATTCAAAAATGAAGTCTATTTTAAAAAATTCAAATCATATAAGTCACATTAATTAATTTAATAATTAATTCCTGCTTTCAGAGCAAATAGCGTGGTTTTATGAATCAATATGTATCAAAAGATTGACACTAGTTTAATTCTGATTTCAAAGTGAAATTAATTCCAAAGACCACTATTGGATTTAAAGGTAAAAATATATTATAATTTAACATTAAAACCAATTCAAAATATAATCTAATCATATAAATAAATTAGATTAAAAAGATGTTTTGAATTAAAATACAACATTTTACACTATTCATTAAAAAAAGAACTTTATCAGAAAGATACCAAAAATTTACATAAAGTAAATTTTGATATCCCAATTATTAAGAAGAGTTTTATTTGGTCCAAAAGGATGTATAAGAGTGAACAAAACTATATTTAATGACGGTTCTCCATCAAAAGGTGATAAGTGAACCTTTAGTGAAAACTAGGGCATATACGCCTAAAATTGAATTCTTTTCGTATTTTATGTCTTTATCTTTTATTGGATAAATGTAAAAACATTTAAAAACATATATAATCATATTTTAGTTATTTCTATCCATTCCCGCCAATACAACGGCTACATGTTAACTACCATTTAAAATAATATTATTTTATTATTAGAGTGAAACGTAAGATTCCCAAGAAACTCGTTGTTGCGTGTTGGGTACGCCATCGAGCATAGCATCCTATTTAAAGTCATGTTAATATTTTATTCAAAAATATGGATAAATATGAAAATTTCATACTATTTATTTACCTGGGGTGTTACAGGTTATTTGAGTGTAACCATCTTATTGTAGATTATAAAACTCCTTGATATTGAAATGACCAATTCTATTTGGATTCTAGATCAGAAGGTCATTCTCCATGAAAGTGTAATTCTGAATTTACAGGTTGTCTTAAGGAGTAACCATATCATCGATTCTATCTCTTTGAATAAAAAATTCTTCAATATTCTTGTTAAGTAGGCTACAGGGGATATTCCCAGTATGAATAGTATTGTCTAGCCAAGGGGTGTCCCAATAGTTGAGGCCATATTTTTAACTGACCATCCATTTTAAATTATACAATATATCATGGATGTAATATCTAAGATAAGTCCAAATAGATAAAGATAAATAGTGTGGATACCCATTAAGAATATTTTACTTGAACTAGCGTGATAGAAAATTCATAGAAGATTCATTTAAATTTAAGATATTCCATGTGAACTTGTGAATAATTCTATCATTACAAATCATGAGATCTTTGATTCCAGGGCCTCCCATCACAATGGTCTTAATACAATCCTTCTAGAAACCATGATCAAATCTCATTCATTAATAGATCTTTTCAAATGAAATTCATCATCATTCATTAAAGTTTAATAAGGAAATTTCTTGTCCATTTATAAAGTGAGAAGGAATGAACCAATTTTTATGTGATCACCGAGTTCATGAGGTACACCCTCCTAGCTTGGGACATAGCTTCACCTAAGGAATATGAGCTTGGGTAAATAATTACCTTAATTCATTAACCATTTCATCCTAAATTATATCCCAATAGAATAAAAAAAAATATGTTAGTGAATCCATCCGGACCAAACACACTCTCTATGTTTAAAGAGAAGAGAGTATCCTTGACTTCCTCCTTGAAAGGGGATATTGTGAGAGTAAGGTTTTGATAGTCCTCAATATAGGGGGAAATATTATCAATCATCTCCTGGGTGTTGTAAATTTTTTCATCAGATTAAAGACTAGTGAAGTAGTCTACCAATACATCAGAAATCTCACTCTCATAGTTGCAAAGACATCCATAAATATTAATGGGCTTTAATCCTACCATAATCTTTTTTCCTTATGCATTCTGTTAAATAATTTAAAGTTTCTATCACCATAATTCATCCATTTTACATGTAATTTATTATATTCCAACCTTTATTTAACATTTAGAAGATCATACATCATTGAAATTGATTTAATTTTTTCAATTGAGGTGTAATTTAGGTGATGATTTCAGAGTTGATAGATTTATAGATTATCTTCAGCAACTTCAATTTCAAGATCAAGTTTAGAAATAGATTTCTTGATCCATTATATTGAGATAAGTTTAACCTTATTAACATTTTCAATAATAATATATAAAGGAATACCATGTTAGTTAATGTTCCAAGCCTCAAAAATGATTTCCCTGCATCCAAGAGTCACAAGGCACACATTGTTGAGATGAAAATGTATGGGAATAGACATGAAAATATGAGTGGAAATTTCCATCAAAATTGGATTATATTTTAGTGATTCTTTGGTAGAGTGTGCCCAGATATGCCCCAATCACCACTCACATCATCCATATAAAAAACATATATCAAGTTTTCTTGAATTCCTACCATTCAAGGTATACCTTCTCCAAGTGAAATCATCACCTATAATTGGTACTTCAGTAAGATGACAGTCATTAATGAAAGAGGATAAATCCATTGAAGTTGCTATGTTGAAGTTCATACTAGTTTTTTATTCAGGTCTAAGGATAGTGTTAAAGTCACCCATTATCAACCATTTATTAATATAATTCCTAGAAAAGACCTCAAACTCACTCTAATTCTCCCTTATTCTAATGTAGGATAAGAAAGAATATACAAAATAAATCTCAAGATTTCATCCTTGATTGTTGCAAGATAATGAGATCCAATGTGATTTATTTACATAGGAGGTCATATAAATTCTCTCATGAATAAAAACCCAAAAATAGTCTATATTTACGTCATGCATATTTTGAGAAAACTATTATGGATAAGAATCTCAAAGATATTTGGATGATATATAAGATAAAAGAATTGATTAATTAATGACAATAATTAATTAATTTAAGAGTGATTTATCTTAAATAATAATGATTATAATTGAAAGATAATTTTATTAACTGTGTAATGAGTTTTATAAATTTGTATGATCATGAGCATAGATTATACCTTTGTATGTGATTGGTTTCATTTAATTTGTTATTAAATTAAATTATTGGTATGTGTGCCTTCTCTCCTCTTATTACGTAAGGCCCTGGGTGTCCATGGTTTCTTTTATGTAAACCCCTTCCCCTCACCTGCATGTGAGTAAAATCATATGTAATAGATGGAGCTCCTAAGAAAGTGAATGTGGTTCAATTTTGGATTTGAGGTCAAACCAATCCAAGAGAGATACATAGGTGGACAGGTGTAAAGTTGTAACATGAGACTTAATTGGTTCAAGGTGTTTTTCACCCAGTTCAACAGTTAGTTTATCTACCACCATATAAACTGACCATAAGTAATAACTCATGATCATACCAATTTATTATTTTATATCTTTCAATTTTCATGGTTATTTCATTATGGTTTTTTTTGTCATAATCATATGAAATAATGAATTAAGAAGCATGAAATATAGAACTAAAATAAATTGTCTTATGCATAAATATTATCTAATACATGGTTAATCACTAAATTAAATCCACTTAATATTAACAAGCATGTAAAAAAGATATTAATTTTAAATTTACACATAAAGATAAAATCCATAAATTATAAATATTAAATCATTATATCCTTCTACTACTTCAGTTAAAATCGAACCATAGTTTAAATTTCCTGACTGGCCAAAGATGGGATGCTTTCAATTATCAGGTAATTCTAACTTGAAGTTTTATGTTTATTTAACTTAATTCATGACAAGGGTTGAATTTCAAATTATTACTTAGTGTAACTGATAAGCAATGGTTGAGGGAATCCAGCATTGGAATTTCAATATTGGGGAGTTCACTCAACAGATCAAGGAATTATGAGCTAATATAGTTGGCATTTGGAATGCCTGCCTAGAAATCTTCAAATTACTTGACCAACCAAATTTGGGGTAATTATAAGGGGAATATGGATCATTTACACTAGAATTTCCAAGAAATATGATATTTTGAATCCAATGGTAAGGGATATAATATTTTAATAAAATAGTGGGAGATTAATAAATATAATATTTATTTATTTTTCTAAATTTTATCAAATAAAGTACTAAATCTCTATTCATATTACTTTTAGAAATAGTAATAAAAATGAAATCAAACAAATCATTATGATCCATACTTGAGAAGGATAACCTTCTCAGCAGCAAAAATTTCTTGGAATGGAAAATGTGCTTACATGTTATCTTATGCCATGAAACGAAATGGTATGTGTTGGAAGAACCTAGTCCTGATTCACCTGGTAATGAGGAAAGTGAGGATGAGTTATCTCTATATGAGAAACATTTGAATGATGATATATATGTTCAATGTTTCATGCTATCATCCATGACTAATGATATTTTAATGAAACATGGGGACATGGATATATATAGCATGATGACTCACCTTTGGGATCTCTATAAAGAGAAGAGATAAGAGAGATATGAGACCTTCAATGCTTTTTTACAACTAATCATGGAGATTATATTCGAGAAGGGCCTCATGTATTCATGATTATTATCTATCTTTAATTCTTATACATATTTGGGATTAAAATCCCATATGATTTGCGCATAGATCTCATACTTTTCTCACTACCAAATTCTTTCTCTAGTTTTATTGTTAATTATAATATAAGAAATAATGAGAAGAGCCTTTCAAAACATATTACTATAATTTTCTAAGTGGATAAGGACATGGGTCATGACAAACCACCAATACTTATGGTGAATAAGAAAATGAATAACAAGAAGAAGGGATCCAAGACTCATAACAATTCTAAATCTCTCGTTCACTGTCCTTCTAAGAATAATAATATCCAGAGGCAGGTAAAGGAAAAGGAGTTAGTGTGTTTTGCATGTGGCAAGCAAGACCACTGGTAGAAGAACTACACCTAGAAGTAATGGGAAGCTAAAGGTGTGTTCATTATTTAATGTAATATTTAAATATATACACATTGGTTATTAGATATATATTGTGGTGCTCACATCTATATCCAAATGCAGAAACCATGTAGATTCTGAAATATTTCTAGAGGAGAAATGAATATATAAGTTTCCAATGGTGTAAGGCAAGCTGTTCTAGCCATTGGTGACCACCACCTTTCATTTCCAATAGGAATGATGTTGGTTTTAAGGTATTTTTGTTTTGTACCTAATGTTTCCAAGAGAATAATTTTTATATCATTCCTAGATGTATATGATTTTATTTTCATGTTTGGAAATAAAAGTTTTTTATTTTATAAAGACAACATATGTTATGGTATAGTGAATTTATATAATAGACTTTATGTATTAAATTATGAAAACCAATTATTTTCAATAGATAACGAATCATGTATATAGGACTCATATAACACCCATCTATGGATTCCTCATCTTTTTCAGGTAAACGAGAAGCGTTTGAAAAATCTCTATCAAGATTTTTATTTAGACTCTTCTGAGTTAAAACTGCTTGAAATATGTCATGATTGTTTATAATAAAAAATGAACAAACTAAAATTCATTGGATAGGTTAAAATGGCCACATAGTGTTTAGGATTATTACACACTGATGTGTGTGTACAATTTCTAGTATAACCTAGAGGTGTGTATTCTTACTTCATAAAATTTACTAATGAATTGAGTAGATATGGATATGCCTACTTGATGAGGTATAAGTTTGAGTCCTTTGAGAAATTAAATGAATTCAAGAATGAATCAAAAAATCAACTTGGAATTTAGATAAAGAATCTTTGATTGTATTGAGGTGGTGAATATCATAACTAAGAGGTTATCAACTTCCTACGAGAGTTTGAGATACTATCTCAACTCACTCCACCTTACACACAATAGTGGAATGGTGTTACTGAAAAGAGGAACCATACCTTGTTATACATGGTAAGGTTGATGAGGAGTCATGAAAATATTTCATTATACTTTTTGGTCTATAAATTACAAACTATGATATAAACACTAAAATGAGTACCAAATAAAGAAGAAAATAGAATTCCCTTCAAATTATGGAGTGGAAAGAAACACGTTTTGTCGCATACACATGTATAGGGTTGTAAGGAGTTTGTTAAGGCCTTATCAAGCAACAAAATAGCACCTCAGTGCACAAATAGTATCTTTATAGGGTATCCTAAGGAAATAAAGGGATATTACCTATACAATTCCTCAGACAAGAAAGTGTTTGTTGCTGGACAAGCTATCTTTTTTAATAGGTATAACTTCCTCAAAAAGGATAATAAGAGAAATATTGACTTCAATGAAGTTGGTGCACAAAGACACATAAGATTTGGTAGAGGAATAGATTCCATAGGTCTATATAGAATAATTAGTTCCTAAAACACAAGTACTATGTATGACTGAACAATATTTAAGAGAACCAGATAGATATGTTTTTCTAGTCACTAAAGATGGTGACTCATTATTGGGTGAAAATGATGAATCTATCTCCTAAAAATAGGAATTATAGTGCTCAGAAGTTATAAGATGGAAAGAATCCATGAATTCTAAAATGGATTCCATATATCATAACCAAGTTTGAGTTTTGGTCGATGTTCCGGTTGATGTAAATACCATAGGGTGAAAATGGGTATTCAAGACAAAACTGTACATGAAAGGTAATGTAAGTACCTATAAAGAAAGGATAATGGGTTAAGGTTTAAACAACATTATGTAATTGAATAAAATGAAAACTTTTCACTAGTTTCCATGTTTAAATCCATTAGAATTATACTTTCTATATAAGATTACCATGACTATGAAATTTTGAAGATGGATTCCAAAAATGATTTCATTAATGGGAACCTTCGAGAAGATGTTTATATGGCACAGCCAGAAGGGTTTGTGACTCCAGGTGTTGAAGTTGCAGAGATGCATTTATGGATTTAATAAAATATCCAGTATAAAGACTTATACTTAAAAATTACTCAACCTTGAGTTTTAGTTCAGAAATATCTTTCTTTAACAATGAGGATCTTTTCAGGTTTAGAGTTTTAGATAATTAGTCCATAAATCATACACAACAAAACCATAAAATACAAAGTGAACACTTCGAACAGTATCCATTTTTTCATAATCTATAACTTTTAAAATAAATCATGATCACTTTTAAGAAAACTCTTCATGAATTTCAACATGAATTCTTCCAATCCCTTACTCATAATTAAAACCTATGATAAACATTAAAAAATGTGGGATGAGCATAAAAAAGATCAGTAGAGGGTATAAAAATAAAGAAACCATTTGTCCATTGATAAATATTAAAATCCATGAAAAATTTTTCATAAAGTAATGCTTTTCACCCTTAAGAAGTATTAAATAATTTAATTTGAAAATAATAACATTTATTTCCCTCTTTTAATCCCAAGATTATCATAAAACCCATAAAAAACATAGAAAACACATAAAGGTATCTTGGGACATCATTATACTTGTCGCTCTTATAAATGGAATTACCAGGAGGATGAATTCCATAAATTAAACTCTTAAAAATGGAATATTTATATGGCTGACTTCCATTCCCAATTCATTGGAGGGATATCATAGACCCACATGTTGTTGGTTTATCACGTAACCACTCATCATTGGTTTATCACAGAATTTCCCATCATTGGTTTATCCTAGAACCACCCGTCAAATTTCTAATTACAATTACATAATTATAACACAAAAAAGAATCCAATTTTCTCCATGTCAAATATAATATTGAATTTTCATTCGTAATAAAACATTTCAAGTTATTTAAATAATCAATCCATGTTCAAAACCCATTTTCAATAACCAAATATCCAGAAAAGGAAAAGAGGGATTTCTTTTTATTTTAAAAATAAGAAGGCTTATATAGGAATCCAAATATAAAAATAGACATAAAATTTCCTTTATAATCCTTTTATATTCAAATAAATAAATATGTAAAATAATAACAAGAATATATACATGGATATTTTTTTTTTGAAATTAAATCTTTAAACTTTCAAAGTCTCCCAAACCACTTTGAACATTTAAATCATAAGACCCATGAAAGAATAAAATTTCACCAAAACACTAAATAACATGATAATAAGTAAATTCATGATATTATATATCAAATTTTTTTATATACACCTCGTAAAATAGTGTGTGTGTGTGTGTATAACATCAAAATATGTCTTAATGAAAGAAGATTGAGATGAAATCCATTATCATGAGTCTAACATGTCACGTGTGTATTTATCTTCTAGAATAATACAATTATGTTAATTATTTATTTAATTCAAAAAAATTTTCAAATTTATCATTACTTTTATTTCACTTATTATATTGTTTTATACAACTACTTAAAAAATTAAGTTTATGTTGGGTGTTTTGACCATATTTGGTTTATATGTCAAAAATGTCTTTGGTAGGTAAACTATGGTCAAAGGGGTCTCTATTAAAACATATCCAGAATAATAATAATGAAATAATTATCATATTTATACATTAATTATACATTTAAAACTAATCATGAAATATGGTTATGAAAAATGAACCAATGTTACAGTCATGGAGATGGTAAGTTGTAAGTACGCATGATTAACGTTCCCATTTCTCAGTGATCATTATAAAAAGAAGTTAAGTAAAATTTATCTTTAAATAATTATAATTATATCATAAATACCATTTTATTTAATCATATATACTTATATACATGATTATTTTATTGTAAAAGTAATCACATCACATCAAGGAAGCGGTAGTCCACACGTCCACAAATGATGTTATCAATTTTTTAGTGTGTGAAAAGGGTTATAAACAAAATGATATATTATATTTTAAAAAATGTAATTATATAATTAATATAATATAGATTTTATTTATGTCAAATATTTTTATTAAACTCATCCTTAATACATTCCATGTAAAGTGTGAACGTATCACATCGCTTTGAGGAAGCGGTAGCCCACACATCCATAAAAGATGTTATCATATTCCCACAAAATAGAAAGCATAAAGGTATGTGTATATAAAAAATACATAAGTATTAATAAATCATAAATATCATATATATAATATATAAAAACATTAATTCCATCATTATTACCTACCTTAATAAGTGGTAATGGAAGAAGAAATGACATTGGTTTGCGACATGGTAGTTTTTCGTACACACGAATGATGATTGTGTATCCCATTTGATGAAAGTGTGTAAAGGTGTAGGTCTAAAACTTAACATAAAAGAATCTCAGTATATATATGATAAAAAATTTATTATATAATCATGGAACAATAATAATTGAATTGTTTTTAGAAAGAAATAAAACAAAAGTGATCGTTGAATAATGTTACCTCTTTTTCATGTAACTCCTTTTGGTTTACCCAAAAAGACTTCCTTGGACTGCTTTATTCTCAAAGTGAGTCTTCTAGGATTATAGGAGGTATTTTAGAAGATTATTTTGGTATGTTTTTGATGAGCCAAATGTATTATAGGTTTGAAAAATGGGGGATGGTGAGTGCCGTTTTATAGCGGGGGGAGGGGACACACTTGTAAATTTTGAAAATAATTTTGTGATCCCCATGTTTTTACCTACCATGAGGCTTAAAAGTGTAGGGCCATTTTTATACCTAAAGTTCAATTTTTAACCACTAAGTATTCTTATTTTTACCTCAATCATTGTAATTACATTTAGTTATTTTCACTAATATTTTTGATAAAAAGATAATTTTAAATTATTAGACATTATAAATTATTTTTATTCCGTAATTAATTTTTAAAAATTTAAATAACTAAACTAGAATAAATTAATTTAAAATTAATCCCATGGACAGGATGACAAAGTGAGTTTTTAAAGTGAATATGTTTAAAAGTTCATTAAGTTTTTATATATAATTTCAATGTGAAATTTATTGAAATGGCCTAAATTGATTTAAATGATATAAAATTTATATAATTATACTTTAAAAACAATTAAAAAAATAATTTAACTATATAAATAAATTAGACGAAAATGTAGTTTTCAATTAAAAATCATTGTTTTTCACTATTCATCAAAATATGAAACTTCTCAGAAAATACCAAAAATTTACCAAAAGTTCATTTTGATATTATTATTTCAAAAATAAATTTTTTCATATAAAAATTATAAAATTTTCAAAATTTAGTTTTAAAAATATGTGTTCCATTAAAATACGATAAAACTGTTTTTTAGAAAAATAGAGCTTTTAAGCGTAAAACTGGATTTATTCTTATCTTATGGCTATAAAATTATTTGGATGAATGTAAAAACATTGTATAAATATATTTAAACATAATATATTTATTATTATTTATTCCCTACAATACAATGGCTAGTTGATAACTTCCATATTAAAAAAAAATATTACTAGTATATTATTGTTTGGTATAACTCAGTCTGGTGTGCAAAGCAATATTTTGAAGAAACTCATTGTTGCGTGTTGTGTAGACTATTGTAAATATAATACCATTTATTTTAAAATTATAATATAATTTTTAAATATTAATAAATATGAAAAGACATATTTTATCATTTCTTGTAATGATAAATCCTTTCCCCTTATGGAAATAACATCCTCGCAATTTTATTCACTTATCAAATAAGTGGAGGTATTTTTACCTCATAGAAATTTTAGATTCCCATGTTTCCTATTAAACCATGTGGTTTTCTATAAAACCTTAACCAAGTTAATTACCTTATTTTAAAACAATTTATCGCTATAGCAAAGAACCAAAACTGGTTGTTCCTCATAAGAAAGATTCTCTTCTAGGTGAACTACTCGAGGACTCAAAACATGAGATGAATCTGGTACATACTTCATTAAAATTGAAACATGAAATAATTTGTGTACCTATGATAAAATTGTAAGTAAATCCACTCTGTAGGTAACTGATCCAACTTTATTCTAGATTTCTTGCGGCCCAATGAACTGTGGACTCAACTTCCTCTTCTTACCAAAACACATCACACTTCTCCATGGAGAAAATTTGAGAAATACATGATCACCTACCTCAAAAGAAATATCTTTCATACTATTATCCACATTAATTTTATACCTACTCTAAGTTATCCTCATATATAATTAAATCAACTAAAATTTATATGTTTTTCCCTCTACTAACTCCAGTCTCATTAACTTCTTTGCTCCTATATCATCCCAAAACACTGGTGTCTGAAGCCTCTTTCCATATAATGACTCAAATGGTGACATCTATATACTAGAATGAAAACTATTATTATAGGAAAACTCAACCAAATAAATATATTAATACCAACTTCTCTAGTAATCCATTAAGCAATAACCACTCATATCTTCTATATTCTGAATAGTCCACCTAGAGTTTCCATCATATTGAGGATGAAAAGTTATACTAAAATTTAATTCAGTACCCAATTAATTAAGAATTTATTTCCAAAAATTAGATGTGAAACTAGGATCATGGTATAATAAAATATAGAGATTCAATCAATGTAACCTGAAAATATCTTTTAGATATAGTCAAGAAATATCTTCTAAATACATTATATTTTGGATGGGAATGAAATGTGAAAATTTAGTTAATTGATTAATAATAATTAAAATCTCATTATTACCTTGATAAGTCCTTGGAATTCTTACCAAAAAATCCATTGATATGTTCTCCCATTTCCAATTTGGTACCAGGAAAGGTTGAACCATCCCCCTTGGTAACTGACTCTCTTATTTAACATGTAGACAAGTCAAACACTTTATTTTAAAGTCAACAATATCTCTTTTCATTCCATCCGAACAGTAATACTCCTCAAAGTATATTTACATCTTAGTGCTACACAGATGAATGGAAAATGTAGAAATATGAACTTCTGTCAACACATCTTTCCTAAAATTTGAATCACAAGGCACACATTATCTTTTTACAAAATTTATAACACCTTCTTCATCAATATTAAAATCAAGCAACATACCATTCTTAACAGATTTTACCTTTTCTTATATATATTGATCTACTCTCTGAGATATATTAATTATTTCCAACAAATTAAACTGTATTAAAAGCTAAAAAAACATAGTATGTCCCTACATTCATAACTTCTAGTCCAAAATTAATCAAATAATTAACCCAAGTGTCACACTTAAAACTTAACATGGTTAATGTAGCATTAATTTTTTGACTCAAAACATTCACTGCTTTATTTTATTTTCTGAGATGATAATGAATCATGCAATCATAATCCTTTAATAGTTCTTATTATATTATTTGTCTCATATTCTACTATTTTTTAGGGAATATATACTTTTAAATTTTATAATCAGAATATATTTTACACATTACTCCATACAAATGATGCCTCCAAATTTTTAATGAAAAAACAATAGAAACTAATTCTAAATAATATTTAGGTTAATTTAACTCATGATTTTTAAACTAAAGATAATCATAAGAAATTACCATGTCATTATGAATCAGGACACATCCAATTACTTTTAATGAATCATTACTTTAGATGAAAAAATCACCATTTCTGGAAGGAAAGACCAAAACTGGGGCACAGAACAATCTTCTTTTCAGTTTCTGAAAACAAAAATCACATTCTCTTATCTAGATAAACATAACTCCCTTTAAAGATAACATAGTTAGTGGGATATATAACCAAGAAAATGTTTCAAAAACCATTGATAATAAACCACTAATCCAATAGAACAATTAATCATTGTGACATTGGTAGGTCTTGGCCACTCTTCAATAACTTTTGTTTTAGTATGCTTAATAGTTATTCCATCATTAGAAACAATGTGTCTAAGGAAAAAATTTATTGAAACCAAAATTTTATCTTAATAAAATTTTTATATAGTTTCTTTTCTATTATGGTTTTTAAAATGATCCTTAAGTTACTTTCATGTTCCTCATGGATTTTAGAATATACCAAAATATCATTTATAAACACAACCACAAACTGATCAAAAAAATGTAAGACTCTATTCAAAATATTAATAAATACATCAAGTGAATTAGATAACCCAAATGGAATAACTAAAAACTCATACTGCCCATATTTCATATGAAATGATGCCTTTATAATGTAATCCTCCTTCACCTTCAGTTGATGTTACACAAACCTCAAATCAATCTTCAAAAGTCACTGAGCTCTATGGAGATGATCAAAAAAATCATCAATATGAGGAAAATGATACTTTTTCTTAATATTGATGTTATTCAAGGATCTATAATCAATTAAAAGTCTTATGAAACCATCATTATTTTTCAAAAATAAAATAATATCACCCCATGGTGAAGTGAAAGTTCGAATGAAACCTTTATCAAGCAATTATTGCAATTGGTTTTTCAATTATAAAAGTTATACTTGATCCATTCGATAAAGGTGTTTAGAAATAGGCTTAGCATCAGGAACTAAATCAATAGTAAATTCAACTTCCCAATCATGAACAACACTAGGAAAATCATTAGTAAAAACATCTATAAATTCATTTACTACTAAGATGTCACTAATGAAAACTATTTCTTTATTTTCAACAACATGAGATATATAACATTCACTACAATATTTAGTCAATTTAGAAGATTATTGGTATGTTATCAATGCTATGAAATCATTTAATAAAACTCTATTAGCTTTATAATACATTTTAGTATGATAAACTGAAATCCAATCCACGCCCAAAATGATATCAAAATCCACTATGGGAAGTTAAACATATTTTTAGAAAATAACATCCCAGTATTGAAAATAGGAAGATTTTAATAAATATGGGTCACTCTAATAATACCACCTTAAGTTTTTACCAAAAGATATATCTTACTTTCATGAGGTGATATTCCCAATTTTCTAGAAAATTTCTCAAAAATGAAATAATTTGAAGGTCCAAAGTCAAATAGAGTATTTTCATAATTCAAATAAACCAGAAACATACCTATCACCACTTCATTTAATGTCCAAACATCAACTATAGTTGTAGAAAAATATTTTTCTAAACCCTTTTGCTTGTGATCTTGATGGTTTCTACCTAGGGTAATCAACTTTGGACACACATTGTCATAATTTCCTAACTCATTACAACTAAAAAATATTTCCGCTATCTTTTCATTACTTTCTAATCATCTTCCTTATAGTAATGATCTATATGACCAAACTTACCACATCAAAATAAATTAATTGACTTTGAAAAAAATTCTATAGGATTATTTTTAACACACTTATCACAAGATGTGAATTTGGTTTTCTTACCTCTAAACTTATTTAATGAATGCTTTCCCATTACCTTCCAACTGGACCTCTTCTTTTTCTTGTTTTCATGGGACACATGATCATCAGAAAACTCCATTTCTACCATCACATGACATCTAAAAATATTCTCATATCTCTTAAAATCATGAGAATCCAATTCCCTTCAATATCTTGGATTTAATTATGAGTAAAACCAATTTATATGGCTATCAATATCTTGGATAAAATTTGGTACTTACCTTTCCAGTCGAGTTAAGTTTTATTCATATGAATCCATTGAATATTCCTCATTTTGTCTCAATTCCATGAATTTATTTTCCATACTTATTCAAATAGTATTAGGAAAATATTTCTCAAGGAAAAGATTCTTAAATTCATCCCATTCTAAGGAATAAATCTCTTCACTATCCCTGATATTCTTAACCATTTACCACTACTGGTCGGCTTCACCTTCAAAATAAGAAATCGAAAGAGTTACCTTTTTCAATCTAAGAAACCCATGACATCGAATATATTTTCTATAGATTTAACTTGTCCTTTAGCTAGCACAAGTTCATACGATCCTGAGAATGATGTGGGATCTTATCTTATAAAATTATCCACTATCATCATGTTTCTATATGGTAGATTTGGTTTCTCTCTTTCTCAGAAACCACCACCATTTATAGCCTATTTCAACTGATCCATCACTGTAGAAAACTACTCAGTTCTGATTCTAACCATCTTAGGGTGTTGATTCAGAAGGATAATTTTTTCTTGATGCCTTCCCACTACTAATTTCATGTTTCCTCTATGTAAAAACATTCTAAAGAAACATAATTTAGATGAAGTGACATGGAAATATCAAAATTATATGTCATTTCAACTTAACCATAAAGTAAAATTTTCTAAATACATGTTATTAACATTATCCTAACCTCTAAAGTTATCTAAACATTTCCTCGGATACCAACTATATGGCCTCGACCTTAAACATTACATAATATCAATTTTTTGTAATGAAATTTCTTTATTTCACATTGAGGATCTATTAAGGTATATATTTTTGAATAATTAGGCCATAACCCACATATAAAAAACCATAAAATACAAAGTAGACACTTCTAAATAGTATCCATTTTTTTCAATAATATAAACTTTTAAAATAAATCGTGATCTATTTTATGAAAACTCTTCATGAATTTAAACATGAATTATTACAATCCCTTTCTCATTTTTAATTCTTGTGAAAAATATTAAAATAATGTGGTATGAGCATAAAAATCTCAATAAGGGATATAAGAAGAACGAAATTGTTATTCCATTGATAAACTTTAAAACCCTTGAAAATTTTATCATAAATTAATAATTTTTACCCTTAAGAAGTAGTAAATACTTTCCTTTTAAAATAATATCATTTCTTAACCTTATTTTAATCACAATATTACCATAAAACCTATAGCAGTCATAGAAAACACATAAAGGTATCTTGGGACATCATTATACTTCTCACTCTTATAAATGGAATAACCATGTAGTCAGCTTCCATAAATTTCACTCTTAAAACAGAATATCCATATGGCTAAATTATATAAAAAATCATTAGAGGGATATCATGGACCCACCCATCATTAGATTATCACAAAACTACCCATCATTGGTTTATCACGAAACCACACATCATTGGTTTATCATGGAACCACTCGTCAAATATCCTAGTACCATTATATAATCATAACACATAAAAGAATAAAATTTTAAACATGTCACTCATAATATTTAATTTTAACTCATATGAAAACAACTCAAGTTTTCAAAATAATCAATCCATTTTCAAAACCCATTTTCAATAACAAAATACCCATAGAAGGAAACGAGGGGTTTCTTTTTATTTTAAAAACATGAAGGATTATATAGGATTCAAAATATCAAAATATACATAAAATATCCTTTATAATCTTTTCATATCCATATAAATGAATATGTAAAATAATAACAATAATATTGACATGGATAAAAAGATTTTTAAATTAAATCATTAAATATCCAAAGTGTATCATACCACTTTGATCATTTAAATCATAATCCCTGTGAAAGAATAGAATTTAAAAAACATTAAATAACACAATAATAAGTAAATTCATGATATTATATTTCAAATGGGTTTTATATACACCTCATAAAAGAATGTGGGTGTATAAGTTCAAAATATCACTCAATGAAAGGATATTGAGATGAAATCCCTTACCATGAGTCTAACTTGTCATGTGTGTATTTATATTCCTATATAATAAACTTATGTTAATTAGTTAATTTATTTAGAAAAAATTTCAATATTATCATTGATTTTATTTCAATTATTACATTATTGTATACAACTACTTAAAAAATTAAGTTTATATTGGGTGTTTTGACCATATTCATTTTATGTGTCAAAAACAACTTTGGTAGGTAAACTATGGTCAAAGGGGTTATCATTAAAACATATAACAAATAATAATCATGAAATAATTATCATATTTATAGATAAATTATACATTTAAAATCAATCATGAAATATGGTTATGAAAAATGAATTGATGTTATAGTCATGGAGACGGTAGTCCGTACATACGTATGAGTAATGTTACCATTTATCAATGATCATTATGAAAAGAGGTTAAGTAAAATTTATCTATAAAAAATTATAATTATATCATAAACACCATTTTATTTAATTATATATACTTATATATATAATTCTTGTGATGTAAAAGGAGTCACATGGCGTCAAGGAGGCGGTTGTCCACATGTTCACAAACGACGTTATCACTTTTTTAATATGTGAAAAGGATAATAAAGAAAATGATATTTTATATTTACAGGAAGATAATTATATCATTAATATAATATATATTTTATGTATGTCACATATTTTTATTAAACACATCCTTAATACATTTCATGTAAATTTTGAGCGTATAACATCGCTTTGAGGCGGCGGTAGTCCACACATCTACAAACAATATTATCATATTCCCACAAAATGGAAAGCATGAAGGTATGTGTATATAACAATTAAAGATGTATTAAGACATAAAAAATAGCATATATATCATATAAAAATAGTAATTCCATCACTATTCTCAACCTTTATAGGTGGTAATGGAAGAATCAATGACATCGGTCCATGAGGCGGTAGTCCTTCGTACACATGAAGGATGATTGTGCATCCCATTTGATGGAAGTGTGTGAAAGTGTAGGTAAAACCCATAACATAAAAACATATAATTATATTTAGTATATTGAGTTTATTATATAATCATGTAACAATACTAACTTAATTGGTTTGAGAAATGAATAAAACAAAAGTGATCATTAAAGAATATTACCTTTTTTGGGGCAACTCCTTTTGGTTTACAGTAAAGAAATTCCTTGGACTGTTTTCTTTCCAAAGTGAGGATTCTAGTATGAGAGGAGGTATTTTGGGAGGTTATTTTTTTAGATTTTTTATGATTAAAATTTCTTTATAGTTCGTAATAAATGGGTGAGTGTGAGTACCTTTTATAGTGGAGGGAAAGGACATGTTTGGAATTTTTTAAAATAATTGTGGGTTCCCCACATTTTTACCTACAAAGATGATTCCATAAAACAAAAAATTATATAAATGAAGGTATTAGGTAAAAACATGGACATATAATGGGTTTTGTAAAGGTTTAAGGCCATTTTTATACCTCAAGTTTAAATATTAATCACTAAGTAATCTTTTTTTACCTTAATCATTGTAATTATTTTTAATTTCTTTCACTACTATTTTTGGTCAAAAACTAAGTTGATGTTATTAGACATTACAAATTATTCTGATTTAAAATATGGAATCTATTTTTCTAAATTCCAATAATATAATTAGAATAAATTAATTTAAATTTAATCATGAAAATGGGATAACAAACTAGGTTTTTAAAGTGAATATGTTCAAAAGTATGCTAAGTATTTATAAAAACATTTAAATGTGAAATTGATTCCAATGACCTACATTGGTTTAACTGATATAAAATTGATCTAATTATACTTTATAACGAAGTCAAAACATAATTTAACAATACAAATAAATTATATGAAAATTAAGTTTTCAATTAAAAATCATTGTTTTTCACGATGCATCAAAATATAGAACTTCTCAGAAAAATAAAAAAAATCACCCAAAGTTAATTTTGATATTAAAATTTAAAAAATTAAGTTTATTGTTTCATATAAAATTTATAAATGTTTCAAATTTTAATTTTAAAATAGGTGTGCCATTAAAAGGTGATAAAACTACTTTTTAGAAAAATAGAGCTTTTAAGAATAAAACTGGATTTATTCTTATCTTATGCCAATACAATATACTAGATAAAAATAAAAAAAATTATAAACATTTTTAAACATAATATAGTTATTACTATTCATTACTTCTAATACAATGGTTATGTGATAACTACTATATTATACAATATTATTAATATTATATTGTTTTTTGGTATAAATCAATCTTGCGTGAAATGAAACATTTTGAAGAAACTCGTTATTTCATGTCATCTACACTGTTGTAAATAGCATCCCTTTTATTGTAAAATTACTATCTAATTCATAAATATTAATAAATATGAAAAATAATTATTCTATCATTACCTATGATGTTTCATCCAATTCATGCAACATTTGATTCAATGAAGCTATAAAGGAATTTGATTTTATTAAGAATGAATGTGAGACATGTGTTTACAAGAGGTTTTGTTGAAATATGGCCATTATCCTAGTAGTATATATTGATGAAATATTACTTATTATAATGTAAAAATTAGTCTTAAAGTCTATTAAGGACTGGTTAAACAAGTTTTTCTCCATAAAAGACTTAGGTGAAGTAGCATTTATGCTTGGGATCAAAATCATTCATGATATATCCAAGAGGCTGTTTAGAAAAATTCAAATTACATACATTGATCGAATACTAAAGATATATTGTATGGAACAATCCATGATGGGATTGGTTCTAATGTCATGTGGTATACATCTTTCTAAGAAAATGTATCTTCATATACAACAAAAGAAATAGAAAATGAGTAAGATATCATACGCTTCTATGATATGATCAATCATGTATGTCATGTTATGTACTAGAATTTATGTTTCTTATGCAATTATAATAGTAGTAAGATGTCAAGTTGATCCATGAGAATATTATTGGTCTGCTGTTAAGGTTATCCTTAATTATTTGAGAAGAACTAAGGATATTTTCCTAGTATATAGATAAAATAAAGAGATGGTCATCAGGGGTTATACTAATGATAGTTTTAAAATAGATTAGAATGATATGAATTCATATTTAGGATATGTTTTTTGTCTCAACAAAGGATCTTTGAGAAGTAAGAGTTCAAAGAATCCAATTTTCATTGATTCTATAGTAGAGTTCGAGTATTTAGATGATTCTGATGTAGCCAAAGAAGGTGTTCGGATATGAAACTATGTTCAAGAGCTTGATTTGGTACCACGAATTAATAACCCTATCACATTTTAATGGGATAATACTGTATTAGTGACCCTTGTAAAAGAGATAAGGTCAAACCAAAGTAAAAAATAACATACTCCAAAGTTATCACCTCTGGAGGGATTTTAATCAAAGGAGTGAAGTTGTAGCTAGAAGCGTTTCAACATAAGAAAATTTGGTGGACCCCTTGACTAAATTCCTATCTCAATAAAAGCATGAGTATCATATGAGAACTAACAGATTAAAGGTTGTTACCAGTAGGATCTAGTTTAAGTGGAACTATGTTAGAGTTGGTACCCTAGAACAAACTTCTTTGTACTTTATTATAACATATATTAATAGTTTTGAATACTAATAAAATTCTTATCACATCATGATTTTTCTTCTATGTTACATGTTATGTGATAATGTTCTAACAGAAGTTGTCGCATTGAAAGGTCATAGTAGTTCCTCGCTACGATGAGAACCCAGAAGTTCTATGACAATATTCTTAAATATATGTTCTATAACCAGATGAAATAGTTTGAGGTGTGAAAATGATACATGCTATTAGGGGTGGATACTCATAGGAATTTTATGACCTTATCACGAAGTACTTCCTTGGTAATATCCAATATAGGATATTATGAGAATGGTAACAACCAATAGGAAATCCACATTTATATATTTCATTGTATTTTCTTATCCATGTATATGTGTATTGACCCTTATACTTTAATATTATTATTAATGAGTATTATAAGTCGCATACTTTGATATAATGATGAAAACCATGCTGACATGTGTTCGCGGAGGTAGGATACGTTGGGTGCATGATGAGTAATATTGCATTAATGAATATTGTGAGAAATGGTTTTTCACTTCAATTATTTAACATAAGTTGGTATCTTAGGCCCTTTGATGTAAATTATATTACTTAAATAAATCCATGGCCATGGTGTTCAATAGGAAAGTTTAATTTTTTAAAAGTCAAAGAAAGAGACATCGAGCACAAAGGTTGATTTCACCAGTGTGCAACCTTCTTGATTAGAGATATCATGATAAATGGATTATATTACATAGTAAGCATTTGTATGAGTTATTATGTCATACGAAATTAAATTATTTATCTATAGGTTACTTTGAATGTTTCTTGATTTTAACCTTGTACTTTAGTTTGCTTCATATAATTCCACTCAGAAAGAGACCTAGAGGGTTACACACTAAGTGTATCCATAATATCAGTTAAATAATATATTATTATTTATTATTTAACAATTTGAATAAAAAATATTCCCGCACATGGTTTAATAACTATTGATTTTTTATTTATTGTAAATATTATGTCACTAGTTATTTGAGAGAATATTATGTGAGAAGAATTTTTAATAAATATTTATTTTCAATTTAGTGAATATAATATTTATTTATTTACTCGTGAATAAGGAAATGATTTTTATTTATAAAATAAATAAAAATTATTCTAGGATCGATAAATATTGTGGAGGAATGGTGGATCTAGTTTTTAGGTCCAATGAGAAATAATATATATTGAATATTATTTGATTAAATAATATTTAATTTAATTTTCATGTTAAGCGCATGTCAAGAAAATATTATTATTATTATTATTATTTTGAATATGTGCTTCCTCAAGGGATTAAATAAGTAATAAAGGGAACTTTTGCAATTATTTATTTGTAAACTTAGCAGTATATAAACCCAATTATAATATTTTTGAAGATATCCAATTAAATTTTTTTTCTGTAAAATGAATCTAAAGAATCCTCTCAAATCCATAGAGATATCCCTTATCCAAGAAATCTCTAAAGAAAGAAGAGCAATCTTCCTCTACCTCCCGCTCTCAAGTCAAGAGAGATCAAATAGAGTCTTTTGGAAGTAATTATCATAGTGATCAAAGATGAACGATGCAAGAAATAGGATCTATCATGCTAGCACATAGAGATTCCTACGATGATGTTTGGGGATTTGTGGAAGGCTTTTTTATCACCGTTAGGGGGAATATTCCCTTGATTCCTACACTGAAATTATGGTATACTGTAGATTTATTGTCCAAACCATCAAAGAAGAAATAATTTCATTCAAGGTAATTCTTTAATTGATTGAATTAATTATAGATAATATGTGATGACCCTACACTTGTTTATGGTGTTCTATTCCTTACCTTTTTCTTTGATTAAATTATGTTGATCACAGAATTCATCATCATGTAAATCTCTAATTGATCATTGATCAAGACAAAAAAACAAAGTTGGGAACACCCCACTACACACTTTCACTATGCCTAGAACCTCCAGAATCTCACCCTCATGCATCCAGTGACTATCCATCTTGTCCTTATACATCCAATATAATCGCATACATTTCTCTAAGTCATTAAGTACCTAAGATTCTATCCTCCAAGTGGTATGAAAATCATGCACCAGGCCCTTAGCAATTAACATAAATCATGTGTCATATCAGGAAAACCTCAATGTGCCTCAAAGAATCCCACCCTTAGGAGTCAATCATGTCAATATCACATAATCTTAAAATCTAATCAAAAAATTAGAAAGGATAAAACCAAACAAAAAATATATACCGCCATAAGGAAAAATTATCAATTAATCACATTAAAAATTTTATTTCTAGTTATGTTTCATAAAACTAGGTTTCCAATTATCCTCATAAATATATAAAACTTGTTTTATTTATCATTTAACCCTAAGGTCATTAACATATCAGTTAGCCCAATTAATCTGAGGTGATTCTACCTTAAGCAATCACAATTTACATGTCATTCCATTTAAAAATACTAATCCAACAATCAATAAAAAAATATAATTTATCATAGGGCTCTAATGTCAAGCTAACTAATTATTAACATGGTTTAAGGTTGGAACAACAATCCAGTGGTCATAGGTCTCAATATCCATGCCTATGAAGCCAATGTTATCCAATGGATGGTTTAATAAAAATTATTATTATTTAACTTGGATTATCCAATTAATTAGGTCATGCGTGGTGTGCTGGAACAATATCAAATATCACACATGTTGTGTTTAATTAAATTAGAAAAATGAGATAATAGTTATACCACCCACCTTTATCTGGAAACCAAGACAACTCTTCCAAAAGGTAATGCCAAAAAAGAATGAAGGCGGTGATGATCACGAAGAAAACCTAGACCACACAAGATCAAGATAAACACCCAAAACAACCATGGTAATGAGATTCCACCAATACAATAGAGATAAATGGAAGATAATGGACACTATATAAAAACAACTAACTTGGGATAAATTCTTGATCAGAATATCTGGAAGGGAAGAATGAACTCCAAAATCACTTGGAGTTTCTCTACGGTTTGAGTGGGAGGGTTGCATGGTGAATGATGAAAGAATAAAATGCACATCATGGATTTAAAATTGTTGATCCTGAGAAATTCACAGCATGTAATCCTTTCACTTCACGTATTTCTGAATTTATGATTTATGCTAAAAAATGCATCACCTCATGTTAAAATAACCCTAATTGACTATTTCATGTCCTGAACCTCTTTCATATAATGTAACCATTTTATTCTATGAACTAGTTCATGAATTATTTATCAAAAAAAATATATGTCATGTAATAGGTTCATGGTGTGTTATTCTTTAGCAAACATCTATCAGCCCAACTTTTGCTGAAAATCCTGAACCACCTCTGAAGCCTTCCAAACTCACAAAGAACCCTTTGAATCCATTTATACACTTACTCATACTCAATTAATTCAAAAAAAAATACATCCCGGAACTTTAGGCCATTTTAACAAGAAAATGACCTCCCTCTCCAAAAAGGGACTCGATCACCATGGTTTAAACAAGAAGGAAAATACAAACGAAAGAGGTTCAATGAAAAACTCAAAGAGGGATGTACCTAGAAAAAGACGAGATCTTACAACCTCCCCACTATATAATAGCTCATCCCAGAGATACTCCAAGTATCATTATGGGGTATTAGTGAACAAGTTTGGCTATTGTACTCACATATTAGATTCCATCTCATGGGTCTCCTCTTGAACACCCCCATGTTACCACTACACTCTAATTAGAGGTATAGTCTTTCCCCGAAGATACTTCTGACAATAATCCACAATATGTATCAGATTATCCTCAATGGATACAACTACATCAAGCTTGAAATCCTAAATATATGCCACATGATAAGGGTATGTATGATATCTCTAAATATGTGACATGTTAAATACACCATACATGGAACTGTAGCACTTTGGAAGGGAAAATAGGTATGCCACTAGACCAACCCTTTCCACTATCTAAAATATCCTAACAAACCTGGGGGCTAACTTCCCTTATTTTTTAATACAGAATTTACCCAACCTAGGTAATGTCCAAAGAAAAACTTTATGACTGACCACAAACTTAAAAGGTCATATCTGATGGGTAGCATGGTATTTATATCGAATTTTTATGGTCCCCAACTTCTTTCTAATTAACTGAACCTACTTAGTCATCTCTTGTATGAGACTAGGCCCAACAAGCACTAAATCACATATATTTAACAAGAAAATATTTGAATTAAATAATTTTCCATATAACTCCTAAAAAGGATCCATTTGGATTGATTCTTGGAAGTTTATATTATAGGATAACTCCTCAAGTTCCAAATGATGCTCCCATGAACCACCAAAATCCAAAACATAAGCTTGTAACATATTTTAAAAAATATTTATAGTCTGATCAGATTATCCATCATTCTAAAGATGGTTGGATGTACTCAAAAAAACCTAGGATCCTAAGGCCTTCTATAGTCCTTTCCAAAACTGATAAGTGAAATAAGGATCACGATCAAAAACAATGCCCCTCGGGACACCGTACAATTGAACTATCCCATACACAAAAAGACATACCAAAATATCAATGGTAAAGGTCTCCCAAATAGTCAATAAGTGGGATAACATCATTATTTTATCCACAATAACCTATAAATAATCATTCTTGCTAGGTTTTTTGGGTAATCCTATCACAAAATCCATGGTGAAATCTTCCCACTTCCACTCTATAATGGGAAGAGGATGCAACATCCCAGTATGCCTTTGATGCTCATCCTTCAACTAATAATAGGTAAAACATTTTTCCATGAAGCCTGATATATCATTATTCATTCTTGTCAACCATTACTATCAATAGAGATCATTATACATATTTTTCAAACTAGGATGTACCACCCATATAGAAGCATAAAACTCTTTCATAAACTCGTTGTGCAAACCCATACTCTGTCAAAAAAGATAAGAATGTCACTACTACCAAGAGATTATCCTATTGGTATCTCCCCACCAAATATGATGACCCATAGAGCTAATCCCTTCGAACCAGATAACTGCTCTGTCTCATTCCAGTCTAGAAGAACTGGCATAACAAATGTCGAAGTCAGATCCACTCATCCCTAGGACTCATGAACATCAAGATGCATATCTATAAAATTTTCCATTAGATGGAACTCATCACAAGATTCCCACACTGCATTTGTCATTATCTTTTTTCTCAAGGCACTGGCAATGACGTATCCCTTTCCTGTTGTGTAATCCAACTCAAAGTAAAAAATACTGATGTTACTCAACCCACCTCATCTACCAAAGGTTCAAGTCTCACTAAGAAAATACATACTTTACACTATTTTGGTACATATAGATCACAAATATATCACCCAAAAGATAGTGTCTCCAATATATCACGGTGTTCACCATTGTGGATAACTCTTGATCATGAGTAGGATAATTCCTCTCATGCGGTCTCAACTGTCTAAAGCCATAAGTGACCACATGGTCCTCCTACCTCAGAACTGCTATGAGTCCGTCTCCATATTCATTACATTATATAGTATACTCCTCACTGATTTTGATGTCCATAGCCTAATTTTCTTTCAATTGATTGATTCAGTTGGCAATATGACCTCAGGTGTGCCTCCCTATATGCCAGAGGATGCCGACTAGAAATAAGGGTCTAAAGAATATAGTTTGGAGACTATACCATCAGATAAATAGTTATAGTGAAAGTATAAAATAATAGTAAAGTAGCAGAAATAGAAGAAACAATATGAAAAAATAATTAGGCAACCAAAGCTGACAAAAGACCAACTGAATGAATCCAAATAATAAAAGAATAACTTAATTACAAGCTGAATGTATCTAAATGGTAAGTTTAAATTCATACATATAAAAGACTACATAAAATAAAATAAAAACTCCAAAAACCATAGTCTCAAACCCCATGTCAGATCCTTCTCCAAGCTACAATCCATCTATAAATATATAGATCAACAATAGGGTTCCTTTACCTTATCTAAACCTGCATCCATGATATCTTTCCGGGAACCAAACAGCGGCCTGTATAGGGTGTGAGTATAACTCAGTAGGTTGAAACCACTATGTCTAAAAAAATATACTCTAAGAAAAATAGTGTATGTAATAAATCTAAAATAGGTTATTAATTTAATAAATTAATATTTCATATTAAATAAACCTATTGACACTCAAGTTATGGGTTAGTACCTGAGGCTAGCCAAACTTACTTCAGTTCCCTATCAGGTATCTTTGTCTAATGGAGGACCCTCTTGCATCAGGAAGGATCAACCAATTGGTGGAAGATTCTCCTTCCAAGTATGAATCTCACAAACATAAAGTTTACAAATGTCCTCTTCCTACAGGCTATCCATAATCTCACCCTCAGATATCCAGAGATTGTGAATCTAGTCCTTATATGTCTAATATAATCATATAAACTTCACTTGGTCATTATTTACCTGTGATCCTAGAACTCAAGTGGTACTAAAATTGTAACATCCCAAGTATATAAAGAATAATACATTTGAATGTTTATTAATATTTGTGAATTAAATATTAATACTTTAAAGGGGATGCTATGTTTGATAGCATACCCAATACGCAACAACGGGTTTCTTTGAAATCTTACATTGCACACTAATAATATAATATTATTATTTCAAATGGTGGTTAATGCCTAGACATTTTATTGGCGGGAATAAATATAACTAACTACAATATGATTATACATGTTTGTTAAATGTTTTTACATTTATTAAATAAATGCTAGAGGCTTAAAATGTGAATGAATCTAAGAATAAATACTCTAATATTCTTTAAAAGGTCGATTTACCGCCTTTAGATGGAGAACCCTCTTTAAATGTAGTTTTGATAATTTTTATATGTTCTATTTGACAAAATAAAATTATTCTTTAGATTTGGGACATTAAAATTTACTTTGGGTAATTTTTTGGTATTTTTCTGATAAAGTTCATTTTTTAATGAATTGTAGAAAATATTGTATTTTAATTCAAAAGTGCCTTTTAATATAATTTATTTATATGTATATATTATCTTTTAAATTTGTTCTAAACTGTAATTATAATATATTTTTACAAGTTAATCCAATGTTGGACATTGGAATTAATTTTATTTTTAAATTGTATATAAACAAGTTTCAATCTTTTGATAGTTATTATTTCTTAAAACATGCTTTTTGTTTTGACAGCGGGAATTAATTTTAAATTAATTTTTTCCACTTCTGTGTTTTGAATTTAGAAAAATGGATTCCATATTTGGAATAATTAGGTCCAAATTTTGTAAATAGGTAACTTTTATTTTTATACATTTTAAATATTTACTTTAGTAAATATTTTATTTACCATGATTAAAGGGTAAATATAGTAAATAAGGGTAAAATATAATAATATAATAATATTAAATTACATTAACATGTGTCCTAATCCTATTGGATGATACATATCCGACCATGGTTATCCTTGGGTCGAATTTTGGACCCCGTGGAGCCTCATGGGAGTAATAATGACATTTTATACTAATTAATTTAAAGTAAAGACAAAAATTACACAAACAAATATCTTTTAGTAAATAAATTTTTACATGAGGTTATATAAGTTATATTTTAGAATATAAATATTATTTGTAAATATAAAAATATTTACTACATCATGGTATTTTTTTATAATTTTTGGACATAAAATAAATTAAATTATTTATGACACAATACTGATGCAATATTTACCTCATTAATAAATGATTTAAATAAATAAGATTATAAATATTAAAATAATATTTAAAACCTATCCAATTCTTATTGGATTATTTTATTTTGACCATGATTCATCTTAACTTTGATATTAACGAATATTTGACCTTTTAGAACTGAATAAGAGGTTATAATAAAATAATTGTTTCAAACTTTCCTAAAGATCCCCTCCTCTCCCTTATGAAAATCCCTCACTTATAACCCATTTATCACAATTGTAAAGCATTTGGATCTTGAAAACTCTACTCCAATAATCTCCCAAGATCTATCTCTTCATACTAGAAGCCTTACCTTAGGCAGAAAACACTTCAAGAAACCATTTTGGTTCAAACCAAAGGGAGTTACCAGATTTAAAGGTAACATCTTCTCTTAAGTTCTTTTGTTTTATTTTACTTCTCAAACCCCCTAAACTCTTTTTATTACTTTATTTTATAACAACACCAGTATAATAAATATAATAGGATGTTGTTATGATAATTATTTGAACTAAACTTACACACACCTCCATTTAATGGGTAAAGAACATTATGTTTCTATGGATGGAAAACTAACGCCTCACGAAACGATGATTGTTCAATTAGCTCCTACCGCCTCTCATGGTGGCCATTATGATGGAACTGTATTTATATATGATATATATTATTTTTATGTTTTCTTTATGCTTATTTATTTTTCATTTATATCATACCTTTATGGTTTCCATAATGGGTAAACAAGATAATTTCATTTTAGGAAGTGCGGACTACCGCCCCCTCAAAGTGATATGACTCGTTAATGCATTATGTGGGATGTATAAAGGATAGATTTAATGATATTATTTAATATATTATACTTTATTTATAATATACATATGTATCATTATGTTTTCATTCAAGTAAAATATGAAATTGAAATGAAAGTAGCGTTCATGCGTACGTACGGCTTACTGTCTCCATGAACGGTGCATTTCATTTCTTACCTTAAAATGTTATGTACTAATATAAATACATGTATATACTATATATATGTGATATATATGATATCTACATCATTAATATAATTCTAAAGATAATGGATATTTTACCACATAGACAACTTGTAATTATAAGGTGTTCATTTTTACTCAAGTACCAAATATCGACGAAACAACCGTTAATAACTTAAATGATTAGTTAATGTTCATAACATGGTAATAAGTTATATAAAAGGAATAATAAACTTAAAAAAAGGTTATTAAGAAAGTATAACTTAACTTCAGTTTATTATTTACGAGATTAAAGAACGATCGGGTCAAGTCATCCACGAGGTAAGGGACTTCGTCTCAATCTCCTTTCATTGAGGCATATTTTTTTTTATTCTCAACATTCTTTTATATGGTGTATAAATTTCTTTGAATTTTCATTTCATTCAAAGGGAAAATTTTCCTATGAGTCGTTTTACTGAATGAAAGAAAAATAATGTTTCTTTTTAACGTAAGCGGTGACCATGACCTTTTCCACTGCCGCGAGTATTATTTGATCTTTGGCTTCCTTAACAATCCATAATGTTTTTAAAAGGAAAATAAATACCATATAATCTTTTTAAATATTTTGGTATTGAAAATGGTTTTGATAATAGATTTTTTATGTCAATATATTTAAATGATATATTGTGATTAAAATGTGGAAATGTTATCTTTCCTTTATTTTTTTTATATGTTATGAAAATGTTATGGTTCTTGGGCATTGTTTACGCATACGGGTAGTTCCATGATAAACCTAGGGTGGGTTAGCCCAAGATAGATCTCCAATGCATTGGGTAATGTGACGTAGGTAAACATGAATATTTCTCCAAATAGATTTAGAGAATATACGGTTATGGGTATTCCAAAATGTAACTCCCTACGTAGTTGTGATAGTTACGATGTAAGTATGATATGGATGCCACAAGTTAACTTTATGATTTATGTTTTCTATGTGTTATTCATAAATCTTATGATTTTATGAGGTATGTTAAAGATCTTATGTTATTTATGTAATGATGAACTAATGTTTTCATTATTTGTTTTATAACCCTTACTAATCTTTTTATGCTCATCCCATGTTTTGAAATGTTTTTCACAGGACTTAAAGATGAATAGAGTCAAGGATGGGATCAAGGAAAATTCATGTTGTCTAAAATATGGAACTAGACATGAATCTTTTTTTCAAGATTTTTTATTTTGTGAAGAAAATGGAAACTCGGTAGAAGTGATTACTTTGTAATCTTTTAAGATGTAATAGTTATGTCCTAATTCTCTAAAACTCTAAACCTAAAAATATCATCAATGTGAATTATTCATTTAATTCAATATTATGTAATTTTTTAAGGCCGAGTCCTTATAAAAATCATGTACCAAGCCCCCAGTTGTTAACATAAATCTTGTGTTGTGTCAATACATCCTCGAAAAGCCTCAAAGTATCCCACCCTCAGGCATTAATCATGTTAACGTGACATAATCTCAAAAGATAAGAAAATAATTATCAAGGAAAAAAACATACAAGATATATCACCACATGGAAAAATGATCAATTCATCACATTAACATTTGTATTACTAATTATGTTTCATAAAACCAGGTTTCCAATTATCCTCATAAATACATCAAACCTATTTTATTTATCATTTAACTCTTAGTTCATTAACATATATGTTAACCCAATTTAACCAAGTTTATTCTACCTTAAGAAATTTTAATTTACATTTCATTCTAATTTAAAATAATAATCTAACAATCAATCAATTTTTTTATAATTTATTAGATGGCTCTAATGTTAAGCAAACCAAGTCTCGATTAGTTCCAAGGCTATCACATTAATCGGGTGGTCTTAGGTCTTACCCTCCACACCTATGGACCCAACAGGGTCCAATAGATTGTCTAATAAAAATTATTATTATTTAATAAGTATTATACAATCAATTATGTCATATGCGATGTGTCTGTGTGGTCAAAAATATCACACATACTGTGGATAATTAAATAAACAAAGGGGATAATATTTTAGACCAACCACCTTTATCTGGTGACTAAGGAAACTCTTCTAATTGGTTATGCCAATAAAGAATTAAGGAAATGGTGATAATGAAGAAAAAATAAATCAAAAAACAACAACATCAACACCCAAAATATCCATAGTCAATATATTCCACAACTATAACAAATATCAATGGAAGAGAGGGTAAAACAATAGAAAAATAACTCATTAGGTATTAAACACTTTATTGGGGAATTTAGAAGGGAAGAAAGCACTCGAAAAACACCTGGAGTTTCTCTAGGGGTTGAGGGGGAGGGATACATAGTAGATGAATAAATAATCAAACACACAGAATGGATTCAAAACTATTGAGCCTGTGAAATTCACACTATGTAATCCTTTCACATCATGTATTTCTCAATTTATAAGTAATTCCAAAAAAAATACATCGCTTAAAGTTATAATAAAATTGATGGACCATTTCACATCATGAACCTATTTCATGACATATAACCATTTCATGCCCTAAACTAGTTCAATATTTATATCTAATAATATTCACATGTCGTATAATAGGTTCATGGCATGTAATTTTCCAGTAGAAAGCTCTCATCCCAACTTTTGCGGAAAAACTCGAACCACCTCTGAAGCCTTTTAAACACATAGACAACCCCCATAATCCCTTGAAACACGTAATTTAAATACATTAATTAAAAAAAACAAACATACCTAAAGTTTTGGATATTTTCCTTAGAAGATACTCTTAATCCCCAAAAAAGTGACCCAATTACCAAGGTTTAAACAAGAAGGAAAACCCAAATGAAAGAGTTTCAATGCAAAAATTAAAGAGGTACATACCAGGAAAAACATGAGATTCTACAATATGTTATATAAATGACATAATTATGATATTAATGACATATTTATCATTTTTAAAAGATAATATATCATTTTATTTCTTACCTTTTTGCTCACTTAAAGATGATTGCATCATTCGTGTACGTGTGGACTACCACCTTCACGAAGTGATGTGACTCTATTTTCATCACCACATCACAGGGATGATATATATAACTATATTTAAGGTAATTATATGATATTATTATCATTATATAAAGATAAAATATCACTTAAAATCTTTCCATAATGATCATTTAAAAAGGAAAATGTTACTCATGTGTACATATGACCTACCACCTCCATGATTGTAACGTGTTTCATTTCTCAAAACCATATTTCATGAATAGTATTAAAAGTATAATTGATATATAAATATGATTATTATTTCATGATTATTATTATATATATGATGTAACTAAATAATATATGCAATATCTATATTTTTCATGAGGAAACACGCACAAGAAAATAAGGCAATTAACACCCGAAATAATGGAAATAATGAAATATATTTTATGAACTAGTGATAAGATGTTATAAAAGGATCATATATGATATTATAAATATTAATATGGTTCGTAAATAAATTAAAAACATGATTAAAACTATTAAACAGGAAGTTAAATTATGTTCAAACAAAAGGAAGAATGTGGTAAGGGGATTTCCTAACTCAATTTCCATTCATTGGGTAAAACTTCTACTTTATTGATTATGTCATGATAAGATTATGTGTGTAATAACCTTTGATTATTTTATGTTTATTTTAAAATTATTTTATTTGGATTTAAATTTTATACACATAATCAATTCATTGATTAATCCCCACTTTAATTGTATGATCTTTGTTAGAGACTTCATCTCAATTTCCATTCATTGAGGAATATTATAATTTTATGCACAAAAATTTATTTTATATGATGTATATACTTACCATTTAACATGTAATATCATAATTCCATAATAATTCATGGTATTTTAATTTTCTATTTTAATTATTTCGTCTAAAGGTATTTAAAAAAAAAGTTACCAAGTGGTAAATAATTTTATAACTCAATTTCTTTTCATTGGGTTATATTACTTCTTTATTATATTTGACATTATAAGATTATTTGTATAAATATATTTTTTACTATATTATGTTTTATTACAACTTTTTTATTTTTATTTACATTTTATACATAATTTATTCATTTATTAATCACCACTTCAACGTTATGATCTTTTTAAGGGTTTCTTTCACGATCTCATTTTAATTGGGATGGTTTATACTTGAATTTCCATTGAAGGAAAATATTTGATCATTGTATAGTAAACCCATTTAATTTTATTATCCTCTATTTACTCATGATATTTTCAAGTAATAGTACCATTTTTTCACTCTTTCGTAATTAAAATAATTAAGAAATAGTTTTTAATAAAATTCGACTTCATTTATCTATGCAGTTGAAAATCTATTTTCTTCTAAAACCATATTTTCTAAAAATGTTTTTAACATTTTAAAAATTATTTAATAAAGAAATTTTTACCCATTTTTACATTTTAAAATATATTTTGATAGGAATATTCATATCGTTTTTAAAACAATGCATGTTTGTATTTTATTGAAAAAATTAATGGACTATTTGTTTTAACATGTATGGCATGAACGAAATTTCCAACCACCATGACCAATAAAATATTTTAAATATTATTTTACAAGTTTCAAATTTTTTCTTCAAATAAATAATTTAAAAAAAATTGTAAACTTTTATTTTTAAAATTTATTTTCAAAGTAAAAAAATTATTTTCCTCTAGAATGTTTTTAATGGAATTTTTATGATGTTTTTATTCATCAATGACATAAATCCTTTATTTTTATTCTGATATATTGGGTATATATTGTATTTATATTATTATTATTATTTATTTGGATGGTTTATGATCATTTTGACCAAATAAAGTATTCAAATTCACTTCCTTGATTCATTTGTTTGTAGTCATTAACAATACTTTGAAATATTCACTCTCTTATGATCATTGTACAATTAATTTCTCTTAAATATCCATACTCTTTGTATCATGGATATGATTATTTTCTAAACCATATATCATTTTTATATATGGTGTTTCTCTGAAATATCCATATTATTTGTATCATGGATATGATTATTTTCTAAATTATATACCATTTTTACATATGGTGTTTAATTTGAAAATTATTTGATTAACTAAGAAATATTGATAAATCCATATTCTTTAATAAATATGAATATTTGTCAATAAGGAATATTGATTCATAAATTAGACCAATCATTCAATATATGAGGAATTCTTTGGTCCTACAGTGACAGGTGGGGCCCAGAATTATATAGCTCCTCGATGTAGTGGTAGTCTCATGAGGCGAATCAGTAAGCTAGAATTAAATGGGTTTCCACTGATAGTTTTAAACCATATTATGAAATTTATTGACTATAGAGGTATCAAGATTCCTAAGATCATGACATGTGAAAATTAAGAATTTCCTTCATTCAGAATTCAGTTATTATTGTCTATGATATGTTCATAATGATATTATCTCTAGATGCATTTCATTATCAGTTTATATATTAAATGGCATGTGATTTTAGTTATTTACCTTTCCATATTGATTATGCCTTATATAATTATGATATAAAAGTTATTGATTAAATGGGATTTTTGTTCAAATACTTACCTTTCCATATTGATTATTCTTTATTGATTCATGATAGCTTTTGATGTACTTAACCCTTATTGATCATTTGAGTTCATCATTATTTTGTTTCATTTCCTTAGGATTCCATGAAGTGTACTATGATTTATGTGTAATAATATTATAGAGTTAATAAATTTATTCTAAAAAATTATGTTTTAATGTTTTTTTAAATTTAATATTGGAATCATGTATGTATCTAGTTTACCAAGACTACTAAACTATTCATCCCTTTGGGATGCGATTCCTTGTATCTTATGCCAATGTAATAAAATACAAACTGGATCCAAGATACTAAGGTCAAGGTTTCTATAGTTTTTATCAGATGAAGTTGAGTAGAAACCTTGGAAACTAGATTTAGGAAAACATAGATTAGGGAACTTAACCCTATGATAGAATCTGAGGATAAGTATAGAAGAACATTATAATGTTTTGGTAAGGTAAAGATTATGTGGTTTTTCCTAGAAATAAATCCATATATAGATACTAAATGTGGATGTGGTTTTGTAATAGATGTACCTTGGGGTAATAAATCTTAAAATAGTGCCTTGGACTTGACATGATCATCACCTGGTATATGATAATGAGCCTTACTGCAGACCTGTTTTGACACTCCTAAGGTATATGCTTAGGATAATTTACATTTTATTTACAAATAATTATAAATTATTTGAGTAGATAATGAAAATTAATTAATTAGTTTAAACCTAAGGTGACATATATTTAAAATAATGTTTCTCAAAGGAATGGGAAAATTTTTATGTGTGGAAAAAATAGCATAAAGTTATGAGTTGTTAAGGAAAATGAATAGTACAATGGAAGGAAATAAATTTCATCTAAGGGATCCATTTATAGTTTGTTATCCTAAATATGTTGAACCTAGGAATCATCTCAGCCAATTCCATATTCTAAAGGTTAAACACTAGGCCAAGGAAGGAATTATGTTGAAATAAAATGTTTGAAGAATTTATGTATCAAGAATCAATAATTAAATTGTATAAGTATTTTTATCAATGGTTTTTTGGTTATAAAAATCATGAAACATATGAGAATTTTGTTAAATTTTAGAATCATATATTTCTTCATTAAATTAATATTTATGGATACTGTTATGGGTTTATGAGTTTAATGATGATCATAAGTTAAAATTATTAAGTGCCCCATTTGAAAATTCGTGTGGTAGGAATATAACTTGATTATGGATATTTTTGGAAAACATTTATGGTAATACAACCCATTGGTTTAGTATATAAAAAATTTATTTAAGGAATAATTCCTTTACATTTTTGAGTTAATATTCAAGGTATTGGTAACCATTATGGTTTACCATATCTTTTAGTTTGTATTAATTAAGGGACATCACAATTTGGGAACATTATAGAAGTTATATTAATATAGTTTTGGAAAAGGAAATATCACTGCATTCAGTGAAGCCCACAGATCTTGAAACCATAGTCGAAGGACGATAAGGGTTTAGCACCTACCACTTTCATACAAAATTTCCTGGTTAATATGTTATTTTTTTTAGTTAAATAACTTGAAAATAAATATTTATGATGAACCAATGGTGTTATTGTTGAGGTTTAGAGATTAATGCATTATATTGATAACTTGTGCTAACTATATTGATCTTGGAAAATATTTAGAGATAGGAATAAAGACTCATCACTATTTTATGGATCTTATGATCCATTAAAATTGAATTTTAGTGCTTCAGGTATGAAATATTCATTTTTGGATATTCATTTTTTGGAGTAAGCGATGAATTGAAAATTGATCAAAGTATAACCAATATATGAAATTGTGATTATAAAATAAAAACATATCAAGTATATATCCTTATATCCTAATACATTAAAATAATTCCAAATATTTAGTGAATGGATATTAAAACAAATAATTTATCTTTTTACTTTTATATCCAATGAATAAAATGGTCTTTTAAATCATCATATATTTTTGGTTTTTAGGTCCTTAACATTCTATTGATCATTCACTTTTTTATGATCAATGACCTCTATCATTATCTATAATTATTTATGATTTTCTTCCATGTCTATATATTCACTTTCCACCAATTTTATTTTACTTATAAACCTATTTGTGTGACCTATTTACTTCTCATTATCTCATATTAATCGGATATTTTGTTAACTCTTTTTAGGATGTGAATTTTTGGAAAAATAATTTTCAAATATCAAACCCTTGATTATTGATATCAAGTTTAAATTATGAGGATGAAATTTATTTAAGGATGGGAGAATGTAACACCCCAAAATTATAAAATAATAACATTATATTTGATGGTGTATGATACATTCAACACTGAGATTAAACAACCCATGAAATACATTTTATTAAATTTAATCTCTATGATAGCTTATGGAATACACAACCCCGAGTGTAAATGAATCATACTATAATATATCATTATAACCTAAACATTAAATTGTAAGGTATGAATAATACTAAATAAATTATAAAAATTATGTTTATTTATTGATTATAAATAAAATAATAATCCTTCAAAATAAAAATAAATGTTTTCTGGAAAAATATATTTTTTTCTAAAAGTGGGTTTAATCACCCTTTACTATAATAATTTAAAGTTAATTTTTACCACCTTTAAAAAATTTATTTGATAAAATTAACTTCATTTTTAAAATAATAAGATCAATTTTTTCTTAGGGTTAATTTTTTGTATTTTTCTAAAATGTTTCATTTTTTGATGAATAGTGAAAAATACTAAATTTAAATTGGAAACTGCCTCTTCATTTAAATTTTTTATTAATTTAAATTATATTTTTAATTGGTTTTAAAGTAAAATTAGCTCAATTATATTACTATTAATCCAATTTAGGTCATTTTAATCATTTTATTATTAAATTTTGATATAAAATCTTTGTAAACTTTTGAATATTTTCTCTTTGAAAACCCTATTTATTGTCGCGTATACGAGATTACTTTTAAATTAAATTTTTCACTTATGTGATTGGAATTTTTGAAAAATGGATTAAATATTTAAAATAATAATGATTTATATTATTTAATAATTTCAAATTAATATTTGACTAAAATAAATAGTGAAAATAGTAAAATTTATTTACCGTGGTTAAGGTAAAAATGGATTTACTGGGGGTTAAACTAAAATGATATGGGTTAAAATGACCTAATTTTTTTTCTAAATTATATTTTATAGACATATTTATACCATATAATTTATAATTCCCTATAATACTCCATTTTTGGGACCCTTTTGGAATGTGAAAAATGTGGTTACACCTTTTTTCTTTTCAAAAATTACAAGTGTGCCACTCACCTCACTTATAAAATTTCACCCACACTCCTCTTCTATTTTCACCTTCAAACCCTTTTTCAGTCAATAAATACTCAAATAACTTCCAAAATTCCTTAATATCATCTTATAAGTATTAATTTGGTCATAAATCTAACCTATTAAGCCTTTTAGTGAAATCCTATGGAGGTTACCTGAAGAAGATGTAACGTTCTTTAATGAGCATTTTTATTTTATGTCTTCCTCCTAATACATCAATTATTATTAAAATATGATGAATAATAACCTCATTATATTACATATAATAATATTTTTTTATTTTAATGGATTTACTAAAAATAATACCCACTTCCAACAAATGGGTTATGAATTCATCATTCATGTGTGTGGTGGACTACCTCATCGAGAACCGATATCATTCGTTTTTCAATTACCACCCCTCATAGTTGGGATGATGATGGATATAAAGTATATATATTATATTTATAACATAATTATACATATTTTGTCATTATATCATATATAACATTTTACTTTCCATTCCTTAGGGGATATGATAATGTCTCTCGTGTGTACGATAGATTACCGCCTCGTGAAGCGATGTGATTCTTTTTTCTCTAACGCTTTATATGGAAGGTAATAATGATAAATTTAATGAATATATGAAATATAAATGAAATAATTATAATATTAATGAAATATTTATAATTATTTAAATATAATATATCATTTTATTTATTACCCTTTCACTCACATAAAGATGATAACATCGTTCATGTACGTGCGGACAACCACATTCACGAAGGGATGTGACTCTCTTTTAATCATAACACCGCATGGATAATTTATATAATTATATTTAAGTAAATAATATTATATTATTATAATTATTTAAATATAAAATATTATTTACCAGTTTTCCAAAAAAATCTTTTAAAAATGGAAATGTTACTCATGTGTACGGGTGGCCTACCGTCTCTGTGATCATAATGTACTTAATTTCTCAAAAACATATTTCATGATTGGTATTAAAAGCATAATTGATATATAAATATGATAATTATTTCATTTTTATTATTATACATGTGGTATAACTATATAATATTCTCAATAACCTGATCTTTCATGATGAAACATGCATGATAAAATAAGGGAATTAACACCCAAAACAATGAAAATAATGAAAGATAATTAATAAATGGGTGATAAGATGTTATAAAAGAATAAAATATGATATTATAAATATGAATATTATTTTGTTATAAAATAATAAAATTCTTAAAACTATTATACATTAGCTTAAAATAATAACATTCTTAAAAACATTATACATGAGGTGAAATCACGTTCAACCAGAATGAAACATGAGGTAAGGGGATTTCTTAACTCAGTTTCCATTCATTGGGTTAAACATATAATTTATTGTTTATGTAATTATAATATTATATGTTTAATTACATCTGATTATTTAATGTTTTATTTTAACTTATTTTATTTAGATTTACAATTGATAAACATAATCAACTCATTGATTAATTCCCACTTCAATGATATGATCTTTGTAAGGGACTTAGTCTCAATTTCCCTTCACTGAGGAATATTGTAATTTTATGCACCTTATGTATTTTTTATTATGTGTATACTTCCACTTTTTCATGTAATATCATGATTCCTCAATAATTCATGGTTTTTTAAGTTTCAATTTGAATTATTTCATCTAAATGGATTTTGACTTAAAAGTTACCAAGTGGTAAATAATTTCATAAAATAACTTATTTTCATTGAGATATATTAATTCTTTATTTTCTTTGGTATTCTAAGATTTTGTGAGAAAAGTATTTATACTATATTATGTTCTATTTCCACTTTTTTATGTGTATTTACGTTCGATACACATAAATTATTCATTTATTAATCCTCTCACCAACGTTATGATCTTTGTAAGGGTTTATTTCACAATCTCATTTTAATCGAGATTGTTTATACATGAATTTACATTGAAGGAAATTATTTGATATTTGTCTAATAAACCCATTCAAATTTATACTACTCCAGTTATTAATGATATTTTCAAGTAATAGAACCATTTTTTCACTCTTTTCTACTTAAAATAATTTAGAAAATGTTTTTAACAAAATATGACTTCAAATATCTCTTTGGTCAGAAATCAGTTTTCTTCCAAAACCATGTTTTCTAAAAATGTTTTCAAAAATGTTTTTAACCTTTTCAAAATGATTTATCAAATAAATGTTTACCCTTTAGTACATTTTACAAAATGTTTTTAAAGGAATCTTCATATCATTTTCAAAACAATGCCCATTTGGATTTTACCAAAAAAGTGAAAGGAATCTTTGTTTTCATGTGTATGGTATGAACAGAATTTCCAATCATTATTATCGCTAAAATGTTTATAAACTTCTTTTATAAATTTCAAAGGTTATTTTTAAATAAATTTTTTTTCAAATTTTTTTGTGAACTTTTAGTTTTAAAATGATTTTCAAAGTAAAAAACATTATTTTCCTCAATAATATTTTCAAATGAAATTTTTAGGGTATTTATATTAATAAATGACATCAAAAATTTATTTTACATAGGATAAACTATAGATATTTTGTATTGATATCATCCTTGTTATTTATTTGTATGGTTTATTCTCATTTTTATTAAATAAATTATTCAAAATAACTTTCTTGATTCATTTTTTTGTAGTCATTAACTTTCCTTTAAAATATTCACTCTATTGTGATCATTGTAAAATTAATTGGTATTAAATATATATATTATTTGTATCATGGATATGATTATTTCCTAAATTTTATATCATTTTTATTCATATTGTTTCTCTTAAATGTCCATATTCTTTTTATCATTGATATAATTATTTCCTAAACTCTATACCATTTTTACATGCAGTGTTTACTTTGAAAGTTATTTGATTAACTGAGAAATATTGATAAATCTGTATTCTTTAATCAATACATATATTTCTTGATAAGTTATATTAATTCATGAATTAAATAAATCATTCGATATATAAGGAATACTTTGATCCTACAGTGATGGGTGGGTCCTAGATTTATATAGCCCCTCGATCCATCGATAGTCTCATGAGGTGAATCAGTAAGCTAGTAATAAACGGGTTTCTATCTATAGTTTTAAACCATATTATGAAAGGTCTTGATGATAGGGGTATCATGATTTTTGAGATCATGAAATCCAATAATTAATAATTTCCTTCATTAAGAATTCAGTTATTATTATCCATGATATTTTAATAATGATATTATCTCTAGATGCATTTTATTCTCAGTTTATTGATTAAATAGAATGTGTTTTCATCTATTTACCTTTCCATATAGATTATTCCTTACCTAATTATTATATATAAGTTTTTTATTAAATTTAATGTGTTTTAAGTTATTTACCTTTACATATTTATTATTATTTATTGATTCATGATAGTTTCCACTGTACTTAACCCTTATCAAGCATTTGAGCTCACCCTTATTTTGTTTCCTTTTACTAGTATTCCATGAAGGTACTATGATTGATGTTTAAGTATATTATAGAGGGAATAATTTTATTCTTAAAAAAATTTAATTTTTGTTTCCAAATGTAATATTTGAATCATGTATATATCTATTTTACCAAGACTATTAAAATATTCATTATTTTGAGATTTGATTCCTGATATCTTATGACAATGTAATAAATCAGACATTGGATTCAGGATACTAGTGTTGGGTTTACTAGGTATATAATGTAATCTAATTATATAAATATATTTAGTGTGATCCATAATGTTTGAGATAGAAAATTATGTTCACTATTCTTGGAGATGGTAGGTCATATGTATGCATGAATGTTGTTTTAATTTTTTTGGTGAATGGAACGAAAGAAGGGTAAAAGAAATTAAACTTTATAGAATCATTATTATATCATATAAATCATTTATATTCCTTATATTTATCCTAATTACCATTAAATTAAACTATAAATAAAAAATGAATCACATCACTTCATGGAAGTGGTGTTCCAAACATACGCACAAGCAACATTATCATTTTCCATCGGTTTGGAAGGTAAGAAATTGATATTATATTATTAATACAAAAAGAATAATTATGTCATAAATATCATATAAAAACTTTTAAAACATTATATTAACCATCAATTAGATATAATTATGGAAAATTAATTATATCACTATGTGAAGATGATAAGTCATACATACACATGAACAATACATTCACTTCCCATTTGATGAAAATGTAGTGGATAATGGTAGTTTTGTAATAATAATAACATTAAAGAATATTAAATATATTGAATTTATTATTTTATGATAAATAAAACATATTTATATTAATTATAAGAAGAACTGAATTGAAAGAGGTTGGATAAGCCAACTACCTCTCTTTCAGGAAACCTCCTTTAGATCCTTTCTTAAAGAACTTAGGGTTGGTATTTTGGAGAGATCAATACCTCAAAAACCTAGATCAATATTTTTAGAATAAAATTTGGTAGGTTATGGTTGGGATAGATGGTTCAAAGTGTTGTGAGGAATAAAAATAAGGGGTGTACTTTTATTAGGGAGAGAGAGGACACACTTGGAATTTCGTTTTTTTTTTGTATAATGAGGACACGACCAAAGGAAGATCCTACTTTATTGAAATAAAACAAGGATAAAAAAGTTTGAAATGTGGATTTTTACAATAATCATTTTTTCAAAAACGAAAAATATCTTCAGAAACATCTGTGTTCCAGGTTAATCCATCGATTTTCAACCCTTTGTTTGCTAAAACAACCACAAAAAAATTGCCTTTCGAAATGAATGTGTGATAATATAGTACATGGTCGAGAGAGATTCCAAGAAACTAATAGACCTGGAAGTGATTTTATAATACAAATGAACTGTACCATTTCTACTCACTTGAACCACCATGGAAGAGTCACATTCAATCCATAAGTTGGACCATCCTTACTATCGTGCTACCTCAACCACATTAATGAACCCTATCATTTCGAAATCCAAAGATGTGGTGAAACCATAGGGACCATAGAGATAAACTATTAAAATTCCTATGTGATCTTTGAATATAAAACGATATCCTGAAGGACCAGGGCTACCTCTTGAAGAACCATCCATATTACATTTGATCCATCCAAGAAATGGAGGAATCCATAATACTTCCAAGGTATCTTGAGGAGGATGATAATTTTATGTAACACCAAAACTTTTAAGGATAGATAAATCATGTATATAATTGTTACAATAACCATTTTTGATGTAATTTTTCCCTTTAACAACTTCAAAAATTCAAGCAAAGGAAAGTTGTAGGCAGAATGGTCTACCTTTATGGATGATATGATTTCTTCTAGTCTAGATTATATAAAGGATTTCCAATACGCTGCATTCAGTAGGTTCTATAACTAAATAAAAGATTGCACATAAAGGAAGGATATTAGATTCTATTTGATCGAGCTATAATGTGGGAACTGAATCTGGAATAGATTTTCTATTAGGGTCTACCAATCTGAAGCTGTAACATAACTAAGAAACAGATGATTGATTATTTACCTTTATTTATTGCATAAAACACATTTTTAACAAATATTAATTCCAAAAATTTGAATAAATTAAATATTATTAAGGTTATAATAAAAAAACTCTTTGGGAAAAGAAAATTCTAGATGGAATAATCCAAGGATTTTTAATCCTTTTGGTCCAGTTGTTAATTTGATTGAGGGTTATAATTCGATAGTTGTCCTTTTAGGAAGGAATTCCATTAACATCATGCTCATAAATAAGTATGTGATCACCAGTGGTGAAGTTTTAATCCAAAATATTCTCTTTAATCTCCTTAGGAAGTATGTCAAGGTAATTCTCCAATTGATCATTAATTATAATACTGAAATCAAAAGACACATCATGTATAACAAGATAATTTATGAGAGTATTGCTAGTCTAGTTATCCAACAAGAATTTGATAGATGAGTTAGTGCTAACAATCCATCAAGATTATTTAATTATTTTGGAATATGACTTCATTAAAGAAAAACATGTAGAGTATTCAACATAATTAACATATCATGACTTATGTTTACCAAGAAATATTGATCTAAGAAAGGTAAGAGCATAAAATTTATCATTAATCATTCTCCACATAAAACTAGTTTCTAAATAATGATTGAAATTTCTGAGATTATTTATTCTCATACCACCATAGTCAATTGGTTGATAGCATTGTTTCTAGGGAATAATGGAATTTTTTCTCTGAAGAATTATTCCACTCCAAATAAAAATTTTTATAGATATGTTAATACTTTTTATGAGGGAAGATTTCTATTTATGAAAGAATAAATGAATTTTAAAATGATTCTAGATTTAATAAGGATAGTTCATCTAGACATTAAAATAATTTCCCTTTTTCCATGAATAAATCTAGTTCCTGATTTGACTCAAAATATGATAGAAATGGCAGGCTTTAGGTTTTCCCCAAAACATAGGTACACCAAGATAAATTAAGGGAATACTACCTTATTTAATTACCAACTCCATACTTACCCTTCTAGCAATAGTAATTATTATACCAAAATAAAGAAAATATTTTCCCCAAATTATTTCTAGACTCGATACATTTACATAGTGAAAGAACACATTTTTTAAGTTTTTGATTTTTCTTTTGTACCCCTGAATAAGAAGAATTATGTCATCAATATACAAAAGATGAGTGAGGGGAAGTGATTAGTCTACCTGTACTAATGGTCTTTATCTTGTTCTCCTAAACTAGTATTATTAGGAACCAACTCAAATAGTCTTCAGTAATAGTGAATAGAATGGTTAAAATGGGATCAACTTGTTTGAAACCTCTTAAGCAAGATAAATATCCCTCATGAGATCCATTTATCAGCACTGAGATATGAGCTCTGCTAATAATTTTTTGGACCCAATTAACAAAAATGTCATTGAATCCAAATCTAGTTAAAACATCACATATCAAACCCTGATCAGGGGTTTGAAAGGTTTTTTTATATCTAGTTTAATTTCAATATTCCCTCTTCTATTAGGTCTCTTGAGATTATTAACACATTCAGAGGCCATAATAAGGTAGTCATGTATGGTCCTACATTTGATGAAGCCAATTTTATTTAAAGACACAATTCTATTGGAAAATCCAACCAATCTATTTTCTAAAATTTTCCCAATAATTTTTTAGATGGTATTGACAAGAATAACAGGACTGAAAAGATGTATCTCACTTTCTTTTTCAACTTTGTGGATAAGGGAAAGAAATTGAGCATTTATTCAATGAGTAAGCTTACCACCCTTGAAAAAATTATTAACCAGTAAACAAACATAATTGTGTATAATATCCCAATAAGTTTGAAAGAAATAATTGGTAAAGTTGTCTGGTGTAAGATAACTACTAGAGTTGAGAACAAAGACTACTTCTTTGACTTCAAATATAAAAAATAATGTAAGAGAGGTTATAATTTTACTCTTGGGTGAAAAAATTTGGAATAATTTATTTCAAGGGTTTATAATGGTAACTAGGATCATCAAAGAGTCTTTTTTAACAGGAAACCATATACATATCCATATCTCATATCCTTTCAAAAAAGTTTCCATTATCATAAATAATATTCAAGGGTGTATTAATTTTCATTAACTTTTGGATAGAGTTAAATAACATAGTATTTCTATCACCACCCTTAAGCCACTTTATTTTTAAATTTTACCTTTGCATACTTTCCTTAAAATTAATAAGAACATTTAGATCATGTGTGACATTATTTTCCTACTCAAGGATAGTTGAAAAATCATTCCCAATATCTATTTATTGAATAAAAAGAAGTGATGATTCAAGGTATGAAATATTATCATCAAGATTACTGAAATAATTTTTACTCCAAGTTTTTAAATTTTTATTGAGGATTTTTAGCTGTAAAACATAGGCAAGAGAATCATCCCTGAAGTTAAAGGAACTCCAAGATTATTGAAAAAAGAGGTCTATATCCAGAGTGTAAATTCCAAGAGTTATTAAATTTAAAGGGAAAGCTAGGATTATCCACTTTATGAATGAGATTTTCCAAGATGGTATGGTGATCAGAATTGAATTTAACAATGGTGAAACATGAGATAGAGGACCAGATGTTGAGGGATGAATCATTGAAAAAAGAACTATCTAATTTGATGGAAACTAAAGAATGAAGATGTTGGTAGTTGGGGTTTGGATTAGTGGTAAGCACCCCTTAATTATATATGAAAAATGGGGGTTCAAAACTCATTGGGCACAGGTACTATAGCAGTACTGCAGCATGTTGTAGAAGTGATGGCACTATAGCAACGGCGGGCATTGTAGTAGTGGAAGGTCATTGTAGCGGTGGCAGGGTATTGTAGCAGTGTGGGTACTGTAGAAGTAATATTCACAGAATGGGCCTTGGGCCAAAAAAATGGGCCCACGGGCCATGTAATGGGCTAAATGCCCACTGGGCCTTCGGGCTATGTAATGGGTCTCCCTCTACCTAGTTAAAGATGTCTTTTCTTTGCTTTGATAATAAATGAGGCTTCGGCCCCAACCTTTTAATAAAAAAATAATGAAGATGTTTTCTATACCAAGTATACTTTAATCCTCCAAGATTGATTTCATAAAGAAGACCATCTTCAATACAAGATTTGAAATATCTGGTGGAGGTGGAGGAGTTACTAATTCTAATTCTTTCATCATGATTAGGAATAGAATTAAATTCACCCATGAGAGTCCAAGGACAATTAATAATTATACTGTTGTCCAATATATTCTTCCAAATGCCTATACTTTTTTATATCAATTATAGGCATCAATGATGGAGCAATAATGTTTCATTACCTCATAATGATAATTGAAAGTGACCATCTGCTCATGGGAAACAATAGAAGAAATACTAACTAGACTATAGTGAGTGAGGACCCAAAGTATTTTAGTGAAATTTTTAGACAAATTAGATCTAATTAGATGAAAATATTCTCTAAGAAGGTCCTTTTAGGTTCATTAAGGCCTAAAATGTAAGGATTATTCTTTCTTAAAAAAGATGAAGAGCTCTAATAGTCTCAGGATCGGAGATCCCAGGACAATTTTAAAATAGGATCTTCATTTAAAGCTTTGGTTAGAGAAAGATCACCCTTTACTAGTAGAAAAATAATTTTTAACGTCACCAGTTTGACATCAGTTTCTCATAAACCGACGTAAATAATTTTTGGGGTGAATTTTTGGCGTCGGTTGTTTTAAAAACCGACTCCAAAGAGAAAAAAATTGTTTTGGCGTCGGTTCTTAAAAAAACAACACAAAAAAATAAAAAAATAATATATTCTGGCGTTGGTTTTTATGAAAACTGACACCATAAAATTTAAAACAAAATATACTATATTTTAGATAATTCACTGAGCTTTGATTTTATTGGTCATGGAGCAAAAATAGAGTTACGGATTAAAAGTTATGGAAGTCGGAAGTTGAACTTCTATAAGATAAGTCTTAAAGAAGTTCAACTTTAAAAGGGCATAACTTTAAATCCGTAACTCCGTTTTAGCTCCACGACTAGTCAAATCAAAGATTAAAGAATTATGTAAAACCCTGTAAATTTTTTTTAATTTTTTGGCATCAGTTTTCACAAAAACGGATTCCAAAAATATTGTTTTACTTTTTCAGGTGGGTGTTTTTAAAAACTGACGCGAAAACTTTTTTTTAAAAAAAAATTAGCGTCGTTCTGTTAAAAAACTGATTCCAAATATAATTTTTTTTTAACTTTTTGGTGTCGGTTTTTAAAAAATCCGACGCAAAAAATGTATTTTTTTAACTTTTTCACGTCGGTTTCTTTGAAAATCGACGCCAAAAAGGATATCGATTGGAATTTTTGGCATAGGTTGTCTAAAAACTCGATGCCAAAAGACCAATGTAAATCCTATTTTGCGTCGGTTTCAAACAAAATTGACGCCAAAGAGTAACGCGGGATCAGAATTTCAATTTTTTTCACAACGCGCGTTTAAATTTTTAAAATCCCACCTACATTTTCATACAATGAAATTGAAAATATTTTCGTTTACTATATATATATCTGGTTTCTCCTTCGTTCATCATTTTCAACATATTCGATTTGATCAAGTTTTCAATGCGACTTCAATCAATAATTTGAACACGACACATATTCTCTTCATTAGTTTTCTTTATTATTATTATCCTTCATTTCTAGACAACTCGATTAGCTTTCATATAATGATGATTCATTCTCATTTATAAATATAAGTTATATGATGATAAAAACATATCATTTTAATGGAATCCCCTAAAACCATTGAAATGTGTTTGAATTATTATTCTTATTTTATTTCATTTGGCGTATATGATTTTTTTATGTTTATCATGTTTTCTTTGAAACGAGTTGTATCAATCGAAACATTGATAGTTTCAACTTCTGACGGCGATAAATTTTGATCTGTAACTCCGTTTTAGGTCCACAACCTATCAAATCAAAGATTAGGAAACGATCTAAAACATATAAAAATACCTTTTGGCGTCGGTTTTTTTTAAAACGGACGCAAAAAAATATTTTTTTCATTTATGGAATCGGTTTTTTAAATAACCTACGCCAAAACTATTTTTTTTAATTTTTGGCATTGGTTTTTATAAAAACCAACGCCAAAATGATATGAATTAGTTTTTTTGGCATCATATTTTTACAAAACCGATTCCAAAAAAACAAATTTAATTCATTTTTCATGTCGGTTTACAAAAACCGAAGTAAAAAGTCATATTTTTTACGTCGGTGACATTGACGTCGGTTAAAAACCGACGTTAAAGACCATTTTTCTACTAGTGCTTTATTCTTCCCACTGTAATTTTTAATTCTTGTTGATTAACTAATTGTAGGATATATTTTGTTATCTTTTCTAGAGACATATTTATCTATTGAGACATGAGTATCTGAAATAGAGAAGTCTAATGTAGTACCTATCTTAGAGGATTTATCAACACTAATGATAGATGTTATTGTACCTAATTGAGAGCTTTACAAAATCTTTTTACTAATACTAGTAGAATATTCCTCTTAAGAAATCCATATGTCAACATTTTTAGTGCCTATCTTAGAGGGATTATTATCATAAAATTCAGGTGCTATTATACCTGACTAAGAGCTCTACAACATCTTCTCACTTAAAGTAATAGGAACTGTCTCTTGAATGATACCAATGTTTGAATTTTTAATGACCTCTCAAACTTTGGAACAACTATTTCCTTCAGTGGTTTTCCAGCACTTAAAGAACTTTCATTCATAGATGAAATTCCTAAGATGGAATATTTAGGGAATTCATTATCATTCAACATAGATGAAAATCCTAAGTTGACAGTTTTAGTGAGAGAATTGATGACATCGGTTTTTTTATCATGAGGTAATAATTGAATAAAATTTTTGACATTTTCTAAGACATGAAAACTATGCTAAACACATGAATGATTTTCTAGATTATTGAAAAAAAAATTAACATTACCAGAGTAACCTCCATTGGATGTGATGGAAGTATTTCCTTTAACCATGGAAGCCTGAGGAGCAGCCTATAGAATAATTTCATCAAAATGAGTGAGAGATCCCCCATTCTAGACACAAGAAGAAATAGTTAATTTATCTTGCATAGTGTTGATAAAATTCAAAATATCAAAGAATATCTCTAGAGATATTTCATCATCTTCATCTGATGTTTTATTTACTGGTTCTAAACTAGTGCTTGGAGTTTTAGTTATGGTAAGTGATATAGTTACATCATCCTCATTTTCTTCTTCATCAACAAGAGAAGCTTATTGTTTTCCTTTTATCTCTATCACATCAAAGGTGTTAATTTTTTTAACCCAATTCCCTAGTTCAATAATCTTGGAAGGCTGAGACCTATTTGGGATAATTCATTTTCCCTTATTTCTTTTAAAAACTTCTTTCCAGTCATCAGGTTCTGTTATAGGTTTCATTTGATTTTGAATAATCCTACATTTAGAGATGTTGTACCCAATAATTCAATAATAATTACATAAAGGGGGGAATTAAATTTCAATTTTCACCTCAATCTTGATATCATTATAAATGAAATAGATCATATTTTTAGGCTTTATGTCAAGATCAGATTCAACAAGAACTCTGGTGTACATCCCTATTTCTCCATTAAAAGTATGAGGTTCAATATTCAGGGGGATTCCAATGTAGGAAGCAAGATCATTCAAGATCTTGGGATGCCAATAAACCTAGTTTAAATCATGAAATCTTACCCATATTTGAGCCATTGAATTGTTTTGATTGAAATGATTAAAGTTGATATTCCACTATGAAATCCTCAAGGTATCAGGCTTTAGTTGAACATTCCCGATCTTCTAGATAGCATCAAGGTCATAAAAACAAATTTTTAATTAGAATATAATTATTTAAACAAAACTAATATGTAAAATTAATATAAAAAATTCTTGGAACACATTAAATCACTCAAATTATATTACTTTTAACATTTTTAAATTTATTTTTTATATTTTTCTATCAATTGGAGAAATATTTCATCAGTGTTTCATGAGAATTTATGGTCATTATATAATTAATAAAAATTATAAATAAATTTATATCATGAAAATAATTTAATTAATATTAAAAAGAATATCAATATTCGTCTATTACTAGTTTTTGTCCCTGTGTGAATACATAAATGATATTGAAAGCTAAGACACTTTGTAAATTTCATTATTTTAAATATTATAAATGTATTTTTCATAGAAAAGTGTTAATTAAAAAAATAAATCTCCAACATAATGTGATAAGGGTCAAATTAAATTCATCCAATAATAATAAAGATAAAAAAAATTATTGGCTTGTCACTTATTTTTAAGCTAGATTAACCCAATTTACCCTTTACTTGGGTGATAAATTTTTCTGCAATTACTATTCATATTGACCAAAAATAAATGGGAACTATTTACCAAATTTGAACCTCCTGATTATAAGTATGGAATTAATTTTACCAAATTCAACACCTATAATTAGAGGAAATTAATTTTAATTTGAGTGCACAAAACACAACAAAAACTACTTTTTTGATAAATACATTTTTAATCATAAAATCGGATTTATTATTCTCCCAAGCCTATAAAATATTATATGAATGTTTAAAACATTTGATTTAATATATTATACATATAAATCATTCAAAAATAGTAATCAATTTAATTTATTAGGAAAAAAATACATTGCACTCATAAAAACAGTTTTTCAGAAAAACATCTCCATTATTTTCAAGTGGTTTTTATTTTAATTTATAATTAATTAATAACGAATGAAATAATTTTATAAATGTATAATTCATATATTTTCATAATTTAGTTATTCTTATTCATACCCACCAATCCAATGACTAGTTTATAAAATATAATAATAATATTTTAATAGTATATCACAATTTATTTAGACTTGTTATTGCATGTAACATAAGCTATCGAAGAAATGAATTTATTTGAAAAAATATATTTCATAAAATATCATGGTTTGTCTTTAAAAGTGTTTAAATAAGGGTTATCTGACTCATGAATTCATGGGAATGAAATAAATCCTTGTTATTTAGTGCTTCAGTTAAAATGAGATGGTGAATTATTCAAACCAATGCTCGACACGTCAAGGGAACCTACCATAAAAGAGGCCAAGGGGGAAGTCCAAGCTTATGAGATTACTACAGTTGTAGTTGAAGTCCCTAAATATTTGTTGGTATATAATTTTATCATAAAATTAAAATTATATGATTCTTTTTTCGATTTTTTATATTCCCACTCTTTTATATCTTCTATGTTTTCCAAGAATCATAAATCATTCCCAACCACTTGAAGAAGTGAGTTGTCAAAAAAGACACCTAGTGGAAATATTGTTGCAATAAGGATATGTTAGTCAGTCCCCATTATGATTCATATACATATCCTATTTTCAAACTTGGTTATTATAGTTATGTTTAACTTTAATATAATCCTCAATGTAGATTAGATTTTAAATTATAATGAAAAAAACTATTTCTAAGATAATGAGATTATGATTCATAGAGGAGTTGTAGAATCCCTTATCATTAGACTGCATACCTCATCATATGAATCATATCTATATACACCTATGGTAACTCACCTTAATTAAATTCAAGGAGAAGAAGATAATATGAAAACTATTAATGGGAATGGTAACCTTAGTATAGAATATGTACCTATTGTATAGGAATATATTGATGTGTTTCCTAAATAGTTACCTACAAATCCACCTGAGTGTGAAGTTGAGTTTTTTATTAAACTAATCCATGAAGACAAACCTATTTTTAGGGATCCATATAAAATGGACATAGTAAAATTAGTGTAACTAAACAAATAATTGCATTATTTTTTTAATAAGGGATTCATTCACCCTAGTGTTTCACCTTTAGGATCTCGTATACTTTTTATTAAGAAGAAGGATGGTTCAATGAGGTTGTGAATTGATTACATGGAGATAAATTCTATTACTATAAATAAAAAGTATCATATTCCTTGAATTGATGACTTGTTTGATAAAATTTAAAGAGGCTAATATTTTTCAAAGATTTATCTTCATTATAGGTATCATTAATTGTGATTAAGGAAGATATTACAAATACATAATTTTTCAGAATGTATTGAAATTATGAGTTTACAATAATTCTCTTTAGATTGACTAAAGACACTATAATTGTATAGAATTGATGTATATAATATTTAAAGTTTTTCTTGAGAATTTCATTGTGGTATTTATTGATGATATCATAGAATACTCAAAAATAAATAAAGAGAATAAAATCTATTTGATAATTATTCTTACAAATATTAGATGAAATGAGTTATATAGAAATTTTAGTAAGTGTAATTTATGGTTTTATAAAGTTTATTTTCTTGGACATATTGTCACCAAGTTTTAAATATTATTTGATCCTTCAAAGATAAAGGAATTTGAAGAATATCCTACACCAACAAACATAACTGAGATATGTAGTTTCCTTAGATTAATAGGTTTTTATTGGTATTTATTCAAATAATTTCTCGATTAGCAAACCCATTAACTATGTTTACACACAAAAGGTTTAATTTCATAATTTCATATAGTCAAAATCATGTAAAAAATTATATAACTGAAGAATATATTGTTCAATACATAAATATTGACATTACCATCAGGAAGGGATGGTTTTTTTATATATATTGATGCATCAAAGAAAGTACTCAGATGCATCCTTGTGAATAATGATAGAGTTGTTTCGTATGAATCAACACAGTTAAAGATGTATGAAAATATTTATCCAACCCATGGATCTTGAGTTAGAATTCATAATATTTTCCTTGAATATGTGGAGGCATTATCTATTTGGTGAAATATGTGAGATATATATGGATAAAAAAATTATAAAATACATTTTTTCACAAAATTACTCAACAAGAGACAAAGGGGTAGCTTAATCTACTCAAGTATTATGATTTCTCAATACACTACCACCCTAATGTGGAAAATATAGTGGTCAATATACTATGTAGGAAAGATAATGGGGTTTTGACTAAAATGAGGATTCAAAAAGATCATATATTCATGGATTTAGTAAATTTGTATATCGGGATCATTAAGAAAGGGGAAACATCACTAGTTTTCCAAATAATTTCCAAACTATATTTATTGGAGAAGATAGAAAAATATTAGATTGATGAGAAGAATTTAAAAAATAAAATTAAAGTCATGAATGATGGGAAATTAATAGATTTTATTTATGAAGATGGTGCACTGAAATTAGAAATGAGGTTATGTGTTCCATCAATACCTCAACTGAAGATAGAATGACTTGATAAACATCATAGATAAAATTTCTATATACACCATGGTAGCATGAATCAGTATAGGGATTTAATATAAAAATTTTGGTGAGATAATATGAAGTAGAAAATTTCTAACTATGTATCAAGAGGCTTGGTTTTTCGATAGGAAAAGGTTGAGATAAAATATCATAAAGTTTTCATGAAACCTCTCGCTAATCTTATGTGGAAGTGGGATGATATTAATATGGAATTTTTCACTAGATTTCCATAGTCTAATAAATTAAATGATTCCATATGGGTTATTATTGATCACCTTATCAAGTATGAACATTTCATCACTATAAAATAGGATCTACCTCTTGAGTGTGTCTCATGAATCTATATAAATAAACTTTTAGATTTCATGGTGCACCTATTTCGATTGTATCTGATAATGAACCATGATTTATATTGAAATTATGGAAAATTATTCAGAAGGATCTCAACACTAATCTACATTTGAGAACTGCTTATCATCCTCAGATAGATGTTTATTCCAAAATAACTTATCAAACATTATAATATATGTTAAGTTCATTATCACTTTTATTTAAAGGTATATGGGGTCATAATTTAACTTTGGTGTAATTTTTATATAATAATATGTTTCATTAAAGTATTTAAATTGCACTGTATGAAGCATTGTATGGGAAAAGATATTGCACACCAACTTATTGGGATAAATTTACTAAATAAAAGCTTTTAAGCATGAAACATGTTGAGGAGACAATGGAGAAAGTAAGAACTATTCAAAGTCATATCAAGGTAGTTAAAATTAAGAAAAATAGTTATATTGATAACGGAAAGAATGATCTAAAATTTCAAGTAGGGGTTCATGATTTTTTTTTGAGTTGGTGTCCTAGAAATAATTTTTTGTACTTTATATTGTATGTATATTCAAAGAGGTGAATATCAATTAAATATATTATTATATATTATTCATTCCTTTATGTGACATTAATTTTAATAATGTCATATAGTATCTATAACATTGAGAAAGGGAATTATAGTTCCTCATTATGATAAGAACCTTGAAATATGATTATAATATTATTAAACAATGTTTTATTGTCTGATAACATTATATGATGGAACACATAGTATGTTGAATATTAGGTGAGAGTGCTCATAGGAAGATGATACTTCATATCATGAATTTTGCACTTGGTAATCTCTAAGATAAGACATTATGAGAATAAAACTGCCAGTATAAGATCCATAAGTTTATGTTATATTGTATATTCCTGTTTGTGAGCATGTGTAATGATCCTTATATTTTAAGATTATTATTAATTCATGTTATGACTCATATAATTTGATTTATTTCCATAAATCATAATAATATATGATCATGGTGAATTTAGTCAGGTTGGGTGCATCATGAATGTATATTATTAATAAATAAGTTGAGGAATGATTTGTCCCTTCCATATTTATAGAAGATAATATCTTATCACTTTGATTGAAATGGAACTGTCACAATAAATTCCATTTCCATGGTGTATTTATGAGTTCATTTTTGGTAATCAAAGAAATATGTATCAACCACACTGGTAGATGACACGGGTGTGCAGCCTTCTTGATGAGATGTTATGAAAAAGGTATTATATTAAACAGTGAACATTCATATGTGGTTTTTTCATTGTGACATATCTTCTTCATTTATGGGTTACTTAACTTATTTTTATATGGTAATCTTGGACTTTAGGCAAGCCTATATAATTCTATTAACAAAAAGGTCTAGAGGGTCACACACAGAGTGTTTTCCTTGACCTCAGTTAAATGATATTTATATTTATCAATTGGAATAAATATTATTCTCTATACTAAGAAGTAATATTTATTCAATATTTTTTAAATGAATATAAATATTAAATAAAAAATTATTTATAAGGTAATTGTTTAAATATGAAAATAAATAATATTTATTTATCTCTTTTTATTTTCACCATAATAAATAATTATTTAATTATTAAATAAATAATTTATTAAGTTAGGTAAATATTAAATAAATATTAATTCAGCATACTATGAATAGATTATATATTTATTGAATGAATGAATGATATTTATTTAAATGTTTATCTATGAATTCAATATCTATTGAGGAGGATGAGTAGACCATATTTTTTTTGGTGATGAAAATTTATTTAATAGATTTTAAAATAAATATTTTTCATTGTGTGGGTTAGCAGACACCATAAAATAAAATATTATTATTATTTTAATACATGTAATGGGGATCCTTTTGGGTTTAATGTATTATTAAGGTGATTTCTTCAATTAATTAAATATTAAAACTTAACCATAAGTCTATAAATATATCATTATGTCAATCATAAAAAGTGTAATCATCATACATAATAATTTTCTCTCAACATCTCCCTCCTCCTCTCTTCCTATAAAGATTGAGAAGAACAAGATAAAGCCATTTCAGCCTAAAGAAAGATGAAGTTATCAAAGCGAATAATGGAAGACAATCAATAGGGTGTTCTAAAACCCAATGTTTCATCAATGTTATTTGAAGATCGAAGAAGCACATGTGTATCAACATTGGAGGGGCTCTACTTTGGGACCATGCTACACAATTATGATACATTGATTGGGTTTCAATGATCAACATCATCAATGAAGAAAGATCACAATGCCAAGGTAATAAATATTCTTATGTTCTAAATTAATTATAAATTAACATACAAATATCCTCTCTCCTAGTCCTGAAAAAATAATTTTTCTATGTTCTTTGGAAAATTTTTAATTGGTCATGGAATTCTTGTCATGTACATTGTGAATAATCCATTGAATTCGAGAAAAGATGAGTTATCCATAGGCCCACTAGGAATTTTCACGACATCTAGAATGATCAAGTGGTATCAGAGTAGTAACTTTAAATGTATAATTATTTAGATATTATTTATCATTGTACACATTTAATGTTACTTTTAATTTAATGCAAATCATTCTTCAATCTGATGGTTGATATCTCCCTTTCCTCCAAATATTTATCAATTATTTAATATAGATCTAATTAAATTTTAATGAAAAACATTTTAAGAACTTATCTGAATGTGATGAAAATTATAGTTGGACAACACAAGATTACATGGTGTGTGGATGGTGTACACAATTTGTAAGTTCTGGGCACAGGGGAAGCGCGTTGGTGGGTTTTTCCAACTTTAATTTAATGTTTAAACAACGTTCAATCCGAGATCTGTCACGATGTAAAATGTCAAATCTTTAGAATGAAATGAAGAACAAAAAACATAAGAGGTAATCCCAGAACCACGGAGATAGGATCATCATATGTTGGTTATAATTAATTTAATTAATTCACAAGAATTACCTTGGTGGAATTATTTCTTCGTTGATGTCTCCGGTCACGATCATGTGATCCATCGTTGTGTCATAGAATCCAAGTGTAGGATTCCTCTAGTGGTGATCCACATGTGTGCCACGTATCTCCAGACTTCGCCGAAGGGATCTCTGGGTGCTACCATGGAAGAACCTTTGGTTGCGATGTCCGCCTTCGATCTCCTTGGTCTCTCGATCTTGAGAGCGTTCTTGGAGGAAGTAGTTCTTTTGTCCTTGAAAGAATTATCCAGAATTGTTGTTCACAACGATTGATTGGAAAATTGTTGGGTTGTGAGGATATTTATAATCAGGTTTGAGGTTATAGAGTTATGACAATAAATAAATGTGTTACGCGTTTTATTTATTTCATTAACTCTTATTTAAACCCCATGTCGAATTATTAATTCCATGACATGTGCCCATGCTGATTATAATTAATATCATTTAATAAAACAATATTATATCCTCAAAATCCTGACTGGAAAACTACATGGAGTGTAATCATTAGTACACGGCATGTACTCCTTTTCCATAAAACTACACGGCGTGTATATTTAATATACACGGCGTGTACTTTTATTTTCCATTTTTCTTTATCTCCTCCTCCACATTTATTAGACCTTGAGTAATGGCTATTTATTTCTTAAATAAATGTAACTACATTACTCGCTAATAAATATATTATTTCGCCCAAAATATATTCTCTCGAATAACTAGTGTCAAAATAAATGTGATTAGGAATCCTTAAATAATTATTAAACCACAGTCGAGAATAATATTTATTTAACTTGTTAAATTAATATTTAACTGAGATACATGGACACACTTAGTGTGTGACCCTCTAGGTCTCTTTCTTAGTGGCATTAGGAGGAGCCTGCCTAAAGTCCAAGTTTAGCGTCTAGCAACATGCCAAGGCACCCATAGAGAAATAAATTAACGGCACAATGATGTGTCACCTCATATGAATGCTTAACGTTTAATATAATTCCTTTATCTCGATATCTCTGATCAAGCGGGTTGCATCCTAGTGCCATCAACCCATGTGCTCGATTATTCTTTCTTTGAATTTATGATATTGAACTCACCCATACTTTACCATGGCCACGGATTTATTTAGGCTATATAAATTCCATCAAAGGGCCTGAGATATCTACTTTAGTTATGGAACAGAAGGGACAAACCCTTTCTCGCATTATCTATTAATGTAGTATTACTCGTGACGTGCCCAACGTATCCTAACTCGCTGCGAACAGTGTGTCTTCACAGTTTTAGTCAATACATCTAAGTGTGTGAGTTGTAATAGCCATTAATAATAATATTAAAGTCTAAGGACCAATACACATGTCTGTAGATAGGAACATCCAATGACACTATGAAATGTGGATTTCCTACTGGCGGGTCTCGTTCTCATAATATCCTCCTGGATATTACCAAGGGCGCACACCATGAGAAGGTGCCTCAAAGTTTTATGAGTCTTCATCCCTAATGTCCTATATTATTTGTGTCCCTCAAATAACATCATCTGGCCATAGAACATATATTCTAGAACAGTGTTATGGCACTTTAGATTTCTCATCATAGTAGGAATTCGCTATGACCCTTTAATGTGATAGCTATCCTTAGGAAATTATCACATGCATTGTCACGCAGAAGAACAATCAAGATGTGATAAGGATTTTATTAATGAATAAAGTACAAGGTAGTTAGTTCTAGGCCACCAACTCCAATAGACTCCCAGTTGGACTAGAGCCAACTGCTAACAACCTTTAACCCGCTAGCTCTCACATGATATTCATGCTTCTGCTAAGATAGGCCTTTAGTCATGGGGTCCACCACGTTCTATTCCGTAGACACTCTGCTCACTGCAACTTCACCCCTTTGATAGAAATCCCTCAAGAGATGATACTTCCGGAGTATGTGTTTTGTCCGTTGATGTGACCTTGGTTCTTTTGCAAGAGCCACCGCTACAATATTATCCCAATACAATGTAATGGGATCTTTATTGCTATGAACCACATCAATATCCTGGACAAAGTTCTGAATCCAGACGGCTTCCTTGGATACATCAGAAGCATCTATATATTCGGACTCCTCTATAGAATCGGCGACAACTGGCTGCTTTGAACTCTTCCAGCTCACAGCTCCTCCATTGATATAGAAAACATATCCAGATTGCGACTTTAGATCATTAGGATCTGTCTGAAAACTAGCATCCGCATACCCTCTGATGAAAAGCTCCTCGTCTCCTCCATACACCAGGAACATATCCTTAGTTCTTATTAGATACTTAAGGATAGTATTAATAGCAGTCCAATGTTGTTCTCCTGGATCTGCTTGATATTTTCCTACCATGCTCAGTGCATAGGAAACATCAAGCCTAGTACATAACATGGCATACATGATGGATCCTATAGCTGAAGAGTATGGGATCTTACTCATTCTATCTTTCTCTTATTGTGTCTAAGGACACATTTTCTTAGAAATATGTAGGCCATGTGACACTATAACTAATCCCCTCTTGGATTGTTCAATACTAAATATCTTTAGTATCTGGTCAATGTATGTACCCTGACTTAGTCCAAGTACCATCTTGGATCTATCACAAATGATCTTGATCCCTAGAATTTAGGCTGATTCACGCAAGTCCTTCATGAAGAAACTCTTGTTCAACCAGTCCTTAACTGACTATAAGACTGGTACATTGTTTCCAATAAGCAATATTTCGTCAATATATACTACTAGGATAACGATTTCATTCCCATTAAACCGCTTATAAACACATGGCTCACATTCGTTCTTAATGAACCCGAATTCTTTTATGGATTCATCAAATTTAATGTTCCATGAACTGGATTCTTTTTTAAATCCATAAATGGATTTCTATAACTTGCAAACCCTTTTGGCTTTACCTGGTGTCACAAACCCTTCTGGTTGTGTCATATAGACATCTTCCCGAAGGTTTCTGTTAAGGAATGTTGTTTTGACATCCATCTTCCAAACCTCGTAGTCATGGTAAGATGCTATGGAAAGTATGATTCTTATGGATTTAAACATGGAAACTGGCGAGAAGGTTTCATCATAGTCAATTCCTTGACATTGTCTGAACCCTTTAGCCACTAGCCTTGCTTTATAAGTGCTAACTTGACCTTCCATGTCCATATTTCTCTTGAATACCCATTTGCATCCAAAAGGCTTTACATCAATTGGCTCATCGACCAGAATCCAGACTTGGTTCTGATACATCGAATCCATCTCAGAATTCATAGCTTCTATACATCTTGAATATTTTGAGCTTTCTACTGCTTCCTTGTAGGAGAGAGGTTAATCATTTTCCAACAATAATTATTCACCATCCTCGGTGACTAGGAAACCAAATCTCTCTGGTTCCCTTAACTCTCTTGAGCTTCTATGCAGTACTTGTGTTTCTGGAACCTCTTCCATGGGGACCTGTAGAACTTGTTCATGTACCAACTCTTGTGTATCTTGAGCATTAACTTCATTGAATTCAATATTTCTCCCACTATCCTTTTTGAGGATGTGATCCCTCTCAAGAAAGATGGCATGTCTAGCGATAGTCACTTTCTTGTATTGATGTTTATATAGGTAATATCGTTTCATTTCCTTAGGATATCCTATAAAGATACACCTCGTGCCCCGTGGTGCTAGTTTGTTGCCTGAGAATGCCTTAACAAACGCCTCACAACCCCATACATGTGTGTGCGAAAAAATGGGTTTCTTTCCATTCCATAGCTCGGAGGGAATTCCATTTTCTGCCTTAGTTGGTACTTGGTTTAATGTGTATGCTTTAGTTTATAATTAATATCCACAAAAGGATAATGGAATATCTGCATGACTCATCATTGACCTCACCATGTCCAACAAGGTGTGGTTCCTCCTTTCACTAACACCGTTCCACTGTGGTGTATAAGGATGAGTGAGCTAAGATAGAATCCCAAACTCCTGTAGAAGATCGATGAACTCTTGGTTCTGATATTCTTCACCTCGATCCAATCGAAGTTTCTTTATCTTCTTACCAAGATGATTCTCTAATTCATTCTTGAATTCCTTAAATTTCTCTAAGGACTCTGACTTATACCTCATTAAGTATACATAGCCATATCTACTCAAATAATCATTAAAAGTAATGAAGTAAGAATATCCACCTCTATATTCTACTGGAAACGGTCCACACACATCCATGTGTACCAATCCTAGAAGCTCTATGGCCCTTTCACCCTGTCCACCAAAAGGCGGCTTGGTCATTTTTCCTTCTAAACAAGTGTGACATCTATCAAGTGGTTTTATCTTAGTAGAGTCTAAATAGCCATCTTGGCAGAGCTTTGTCAAGCGCTTCTCGTTCACATAACTGAGATAGTGATGCCACAACTGGGTGATGTGTGAGTCATGTGAGTCTGTTTCGTTATCGATTGACAACACTTGGTTTTCATAATTTAATAAATACAAACCATTATTTAAATGTTCCATAACATAACAAATGTTGTTCTTATAAAAGAGACAAACCTTATTTCCAAATTTGAAAGAAAATCCATCCATATCCAAACAAGATACAAAAATTATGTTCTTGGTAACACTAGGCACATAATAATAGTTATGTAAAACCAAAATCATCCCATTCAGAAGTGAGAGGTGGTAATTGCCAAGAGGCAACGCTGCGAGCCTTGCGCCATTGGCAGCTCAAAGATCCACCTCTCCTCTGTCAATCTTTCTAAATCTACTTGGTTCTTGAATTTGAATATAGATTTGATCCCCACAAGCTATATCTAATACCCAATGTGTAGAAATAGAAAGATTACACTCGATAATGAACACACCTTTAGCATCCCCGCGCTTCTGGGTGTAGTTCCTCTTCCAGTGGCCTTACTTGCCACATGAAAAACACACTGCCTCTCATTCCTTTCCCTATCTCTAGATCTTCCCCTTCTTGGAAGGACGGTGCTCAAGGGATTCAGACCATTTATAATTCTTTGGCCCCTTTGCCTTGTCCTTCCTTTTCCTATTCACCATAAGGACTGCAGGTTTTTCACGCCCCATGTCCTTATCTACCTGGAGAATAAAGGACAGAAGTTTTGATAGACTCTTCTCATTATTTCTCATGATTTGGTTGACAATAAATCTAGAGAAGGTCTTGGGAAGTGATGATAGGATGAGATATGTATGCAAATCATCCAGGAATTTAATCCCTAAGATGACCAGGCGTTCAATGTAGCCAATAAGCTTGAATACATGATGCCCAGCTGACACAGACTCTCCAAGATTAGTTGTAAACAAAGCATTGGAGATCTCATACCTCTCCTGTCTCACCTTATCTTGGTAGAGATTCTTAAGGTGAGACATCATGCTATACGTGTCCATGATTTAATGTTTCTTCAAGAGATCATTAGACATGACCGATAGCATGAAACACTAGACATCTGTGGAATGATCCATGTGTTTCATATAGAGAGATAATTCTCCATCATTGGCCTCTTTCCTAGATGCAACTGTAATAGGCTCTTCCAGCACATAAAATTTCCTTTCGTGGTGAAGGATGACGTGTAAACGCCTCTGTCACTCTTGGAAATTGGTTCCAGTGAGAAGGTTTTCCTTCTAGAGTATGGTTCACAATGATATGTTTGAAGTCATTTTATTTCTGTTTCTACAAATTAAGATGAGCAAATGTTTAGTACTTTTTTACAAAAATGAGACAAATAAATAAATTAATACTTATTAGTCTCCCACTATTTTATCAAAATCTAATATCCATCACCACTGACTTCAGAATATTCTGTTGCCTGAATATTCTAGTGGAAAGGATCCATATTGCCCTTCACATTACCCCAACTAGGGTTGGTCAAGAAACTTTAAGGGTTTTAGGTAGGCATTCCAAATTCCAACTGCATTAACTCACAGCTCCTTGATCCGCTAAGTGGACTCCCCAATCCTGAAATCCTTTTATTTTGGATTTCCTCAACCTTTGCCTCTTGGTCACACCAAGTCCTATTGTGGCAGTCAACCCTTGATGTGAACCAAGTCAAGTCAACCCAAAACCTTGAATTATTATTCTCCGATAATTGAAAGCACCCCAACTAGGGTTGGTCAAGCACTTTGAACTATGGTTCAATTCTAACCAAGATTATGGAAGGCTATACCGAATTAATATTTCTTTAGAGGGATTTTATCCTTATACGTAAATTTTTATTTTATTATCTTTGATTACATGCTTGTTAATATTAATTGGGATATACTTAAGTGATTAACCATGTTTAAGATAATATTTATGTATAAGCCTGTTTTTATTTTAGTTCCATCTTGCATGCTTGTTTAATTCATTAATTGTGTGATCGTGACAACACACCCACAATAAATAAACCATGCAACTGACAGAAATAAAATAAATGGTATGATCATGAGATTTTTCTATTGGTTAGTTTATCTAGCGGTTGATAAACTAACCCAAGACCTAGGGGAGAAACACCTTGAACCTTTCGGGTTCGTGTTTATAGATTTCCACCTGTCCACCTTTGTATCTCCTTGGATTGGTTTTACCTTTTCTCCTGACTTGAGCCACCTCCACGGGCTTGGGAGCTCCATCCATTACATATGCATTTATCTCACACACAGGTGAGGGGTAAAAATGGGTTTTTACATAAAAGAATTCTTGGTCACGCAAGCCCTACATATTAATGATGAGAAGGCCCGCAGGCCAATAAATTTAAATAAATAAATTAAAAGAAAACATTCACATACAAAGGTCTTGGTCTAGCTCATGATCATCTATAAATGAAACGATATTTACACATAAATAAAACTAGCATTCAATTATTTAATCATTCTTGTTTAAGGTAAATCATGCTCGAATTAATTAATTATTTTTAATTATTCAATCCTTTAATCTTAAACCTTTTTTCTGAACTTCCTTGAGATTCTCATCCATCATAATTTTAAATAAATAAATTCATTTAAAATTATCCTTGTACGTAACATGTACCTTGGAGGAAACCCGGTGAATTCTCATTCATTGCGTAATTTGAACGAGTACACAACGTATAGTTTAGACTACATGACATGTACTTTTGTTCACCATCCATCCAAAGTACATGTCTGGGGACATGGCATGTTAATATACTTCGGAAATTTTTGGAGTACATGGTGTGTTCAGTGGGACACACGCCGTGTAGTTTCTGCATTACACGGTTTCCATCCGGGAAATCCATGTACAGGGTACACGGTCCAACCCTAACCTGAAGGGACTACACGCCGTGTTCATTGGACCACATAGCGTGTAATCCGGAAACTGTGTGCCACCTGTTCTTGGTCAACACACGGTGTCATTAATGACTTATATAGGATCCAATACACGGCCTGATTTGGCAGATCAGTCTGATGCATGAATCTATACTACACGGCATGTACTTCCGAATACACACTATGTATTCTAGTGTTGTACGGCCAGAAATGTTTGGCTCCTCCAGATGAGTTCCTCTATTTTATTTTAATCAAAATTAAAAGAAAAATTCATTTCTGTGAGGTGAATGAGAAACAATGGAGGAGGAACAGATCTCAAGATTCATATTTCTAGAACGATTAAACTTAAACTGAAACAACTAAATTATTAAATGCCTAAAACATCAACAAAAAACTAAATAATTATAATCAACGATATGACTGCTCTGATACCACTTGTAGGTTTTAGGTGCAGCAGAAGCGCTTTGGTGGGTTTTCCTAACTTTAATTTAACGTTTAAACAACGTTCAATCTGAGATCCATCACGATGTAAAACGCTGAATCTTCAGAATGGAACGAAGAACGAAAAACTTAAGAGGGAATCCCAGAACCACAGATATAGGATCATCATATGTTGTTTATAATTAATTTAATTAATTCCCAAGAATTACCTTGGTGGAATTATTTCTTCATTGATGTCTCTGGTCACGATCATGTGATCCGTTGTTGCATCGTAGAATCCAAGTGTAGGATTCCTCTAGTGTTGATCCACATGTGTGCCACGTTTCTCTAGATGTCACCAAAGGGATCTCTGGGTGCTAGCGCGGAAGAACCTTTTCTGGCAATTTCCACCTTCGATCTCCTTGGTCTCTCGGTCTTGATTTCATTCTTGTAGGAAGGAGTTATTTTGGCCTTGAAATAATTCTCTAGAATTGTTGTGCACAATGATTGATTGGAAAAGTGTTGGGGTTGTGAGGATATTTATAATCAGGTTTGTGGTTATAGAGTTATGACAATAAATAAACACATTACGCATTTTATTTATTTCATTAACTCTTATTGAAACCCCATGTCGAATTATTAATTCCTTGACATGCACCCACACTGATTATAATTAATATCATTTAATAAAACAATATTATATCCTCAAAATCTTGACTGGAAAACTACAAAGCGTGTAATCATTAGTACATGGCATGTACTCGTTTTCCATAAAACTATATGGCGTGTATATTTAATATACACGGCGTGTACTTTTTTTCCATTTTTCTTTATCTCCTCCTCCACAATTATTAGACCTTGAGTAATGGCTATTTATTTCTTAAATAACTAATAAATATATTATTTCTCCCACAATATATTCTCTGGAATAACTAGTGTCGAAATAAATGTGATCAGTCATCCTTAAATAATTATTAAACCACAGTCAGTAATAATATTTATTTAACTTGTTAAATTAATATTTAACTGAGATACATGGACACACTTAGTGTGTGACCCTCTAGGCCTCTTTCTCAATGGAATTAGGTAGAGCCTACCTAAATTCCAAGGTTAGCATCTAGAAACACACCAAGGAACCCATAGAGAAATAAGTTAACGCCGCAATGACATGTCACCTCATACGAACGCTTACTGTGTAATATAATCCCTTTGTCTCGATATCTCTAATCAAGTGGGTTGAATGCTAGTTCCATCAACCCATGTGCTCGATTATTTTTTCTTTGACTTTCCAAAATTGAACTCGCCCATACTTTACCATGGCCATGGATATATTTAGGCTATATCAATTCCATAAAAGGGCCTGAGATATCTACTTCTATTATGGAACAGAAGGGACAAATCCTTTCTCGCATTATCTATTAATGTAGTATTACTCGTGACGCACCCAACGTATCCTACCTCACTAAGAATAGTGTTTCATCACAGTTTTCATCAATACATATAAGTGCGCGAGTTGTAATACCCATTAATAATAATCTTAAAGTCTACAGACCAATACACACATCCGTAGATAGGAACATCCAATGACACTATGAAATGTGGATTTCCTACTGGCGGGTCTTGTTCTCATAATATCCTCCGGGATATTACCAAGGGTGCACACCATGAGAAGGTGACTCAAAGTTTTATGAGTCCTTACCCCTAATGGAAGGTATTATTTGTGTCCCTCAAATAAGATCATCCAGAAATAGAACATATATTCAAGAATAGTGTTATGGCACTTTCGAGTTCTCATCATAACAGGGATCCACTATGAACCTTTAATGCAACATCTATCCTTAAGACATTATCACATAAATTGTCACGCAGAAGAACAATCAAGATGTGATTAGGATTTTATTAATGAATAAAGTACAAAGTAGTTGGTTCTAGGCCCCCAACTCCAACACAATGTGTGTCCAAGTTCGTTACACCAGGACATGGCATGAATTAATTCAATACATCATGTAATGAATAACATGATGTTATATGCTGGAATATTTCATGTGGGACTAAATTTAATGTAACTAGGTTGCACATTGTGTAGTCCACGTTTTTTCATGGTAGAAAATGTGTAGTCAAATATGCATTGAGTAAAAATTACACTGCGCATAGGGAATGGAATCCATGTAATAAAGAGGTTATATGGAATATACCATATGTACATGTCTTGTACTCTATACATATCCATGTAGTAATACACATAGAGTCCCTAATCATGTATCATAGACATACGATGAGAAAGATACAGGGAATGTAGCTGAAAGTACACACTATGTACCCAACATGTTTATGTAGCAATTTAAATTTTAATTAATTAATCCTTTAAAACTCAACAGTATGTATTTCATGTGTCTTTTATTGAATAGTACATGTTGTGTGAGAAGTTATATATATATATATATATATATATATTAAATGTTTAATTAATTTCTATATAACATTATGAACTATGTACCATTTATAGTATTAATACATCGAATACTCTACATGCATTAAAACCATTACACATAATGCCAACTAACATGGGTTCCATGTGGAATTTATTGACTCATATACACCATATACTTACATAACAAAATTCTTATGCTATATTCCACATTAGTAGACTGAATATGATCTCAATACATGCTATGATTTTTAGATAAGTACTTGTTGAGTTGCTTCCAAGTACAAGTTGTTTACTAATTTTATTACATTTTTAAAGAAAATTAATTTATTTAATTTATTTAAAATCAGAATGGATGAGTATCTCTAGGAAATATTGAATGAAAATTGAGATAAATTTAATTAATTGATTAATAAAAAAATCAAATTAATTCATGTGATTTTATCTTAATAAAATAAAGAATCAAAATAAATGCTATTCGGTTATTTTAATGTATATTTTTACACTTGTGGATGATCATTATATTAGAAATACATATTCATGTTCATGGTTTCTTTTAATTTAATTATTACATGGGTCTTTAGAATTATTTTATTAAATTAAATTGATGGTCTATGTGTCATCCCTACCTATTTATTATGTATAGTCATGTGTGTTCATAGTTTCTTTTATGTAAACCATATTTATATTTCACTTCACCTATGATTTAAATAAAATCATTTCAAGGATGGAGCTCCTGGATGTATGGAGTTGGTTCAATATAGAGCCAAAGAAAAATAAAACCAAGTAGATACATACAACAAAGGTAGAATGCTGCAAACTCAAGACCAAATAGAATCAAGGTGTTTTTTCCCCTATGGTCAATGGTTTTTCTAATTTTTTATTAATAAACAAACCACTAGTTAAATCTTAGGATAATTCCAAATTTTATTTATTTTATTTCTTTCTATTTTATGATTTATTTTATAAAATAAATACCATGAACACATAAATAAATGGACTAAAATACAAATATGGAATAAAAATAAAATGTTTATGTGTAAATATTTTATCAAGACATGGTTAATACCTTCAGTAAAAATACACATGCTATTATCAATACATGTAAAAGATAAAATAAGAAACTTTATTCATAATAAATAAAATCCCACAAGTTAATATTAAGTAATTATGTATTCCATTATCTAAATTAACAAAATACATAGTTAAATTATCAGTTCTCGCTATAGACATGGGAACTTTTAATTATCAGGGAGTCATAAATATGGTGATGGATTGAATTCATCAAAGAGGTATTGAATTTAATGTCCATCATCAGTTCAATAAAAAAATTGGTAAGTGCTAAGGAAATTTGAGTTAGAATTTTAGAATTTTGGAGTGACTCAACAAAAAAAGGAACTAAAATCCCATTTTTTGGAAAGATCTCTTACCTAAACACATTCTTATAGTCTTCATGGCCATATTCTGGATCATGAGAATGTAAATATATATGATTTCTACTAGAATTCCAAGATTTATGGGAAATATGGTGAGCATCATTAAGACGTGATAAAATAGTGGGAGACATAATAAAATTAAAATTATTATGTCTCATAAAATTTGTAATCAAATGAAGCATAGATAATTTCCTCTCTTATTATTTCTAAATAATGAAAATTCCATCAAACACATTATCTCTATGATTAATTCTATATAAATACTATCTTTTAACTGGAAGTAACTTTCAAGAATGGTTCAAATTTCTGTGGATAGTGTTGTTCCTTGAATGAAAGCCTTACATGTTAGAATCCTCAATCCTTGATTGACTTGGATGAGTGATGAGAAGTTTTTATTCTATTAAAAGCACTAAAATGTTTCCTTATATGTTCAGAGTTTTGTTTTTTCATCCATTTCTAGTAAACTCGTGAAGTCACATATGAACATGGATGCCTGTAACATGCTCTCGCATCTCCATAGTCTTTATTAGGAGAGAGAAAGATAGAAATAGTTTGAGATATCCATGGAATTATTCATGATAAGAATTGGATAATGTAAACCAATAAGGCTATAACACCCTAATATTTTTTGATATATTTCCCTTTAAATAAATCAAATTTCTTTGATAACTTTCTTCACACGCAACACCGAGTTTAAACAAACCGCGACACACTATTGAAATATTATCATCTGGTAGTTGAAAGGGTGGTTATGAATAAGACTAATGATATTATAAAAAATATGAAAAGATATTTTATTTTTATTTATTAATTATTAGTAAATAAGCACTTAATTTTGAGTAAAGTCATTTTATGCTTCAATAATATATTTTCTTTAAAAAGATTTTTATTTCATTTTGTGTGTGGATATTATAATTAATTAATTACACTTTTTGAAATTAAATTTTATAAAAAGGATATTATTTTTTAAATCTTAATTTTAATATTATCTTAATTCAAATTTTTGAGATTTTTCTAAAAAAAAGTTTCATTGAATAGTGAAAAATACTAATTTTTTTAAAACTATCTTTTCTTTCCATTAAATCAATTAATTTAAGATTTATATTATATTTTGGATTTGGTATTAAAATGATATATGATCTATTTTATAATATAATTAATTCTATTTTGATTATAAATTTACATGATTTTTATATAAGTAAATTTTCAAGCTTAAAACACATTTTTTTTTGAAAACCGTTTTTCATCAAAATTTATAGATTTATTTTAAAATTAATTTATAAAACTTATAGAAGTTGAATTTGATAAAATATATTCTATATTAAGAATAATTAAATTTAAATTTTTTAAATATTTTCCTTTAATTTTTTGTCATTATGAATAGAAACCTTGGTAAATATTCATCGCCTCGAAAAGGGTAAAACGGGTAAAAAAGGGTTAATACTTTGAGATAATGCTTTAAAATTTCTCTAAAAGTTTCCTATATATTATTGTGTGAGTAAATTTCAGATATTATCATCCAATTTTTTAATATATTATATATTTCTTTCATTTTTATTTTATTCTAACCTTAATATTATTTTAAGTAAAGAAAAATACAAAAATTCCACTCTCTTGCCTTCAAATTTATCTTAAATGTTAATATAAGGATAAAAATAAGTTTTGAATGAATATTAAAGTTTATTTTGAAATTAATGAAATTATTCTTATTATGGTAAATTATTTATAATTTTTATTGATTATATAATTACCTTAAACTCTTATACAACGCTCACACAGTGCTTGTGCAAGTAGTGAAAAAATCAAAGTAAATAATTTTAAAAACATTAAAACTAATTTTTTGGGGATTAATACTGATTAAATGAGATTTTAATGGTTAATAAAAATGTATAATTTATAATTAAAAGGATTATATTCTAATTTCATCTTTTCCTTGATGTCCTTCGAGTAAAATTAAATGAATAGTATCAAAAATGACTGACTGAAAATTAATTTTTTATTATCAAGACACTTTAAGGTAAAAGTGAGAACCAAAAATTACAACATACAATAAAGGCCAAAATAGAAAAAATCCAAACAAAGAGAGGTCCTACCTCACCCCAGCATCAACCTCATGACAAAAAACCTTACTAATGCATGACCACATGGCTAGCTATCCCGCGCCAAGGTGGACCTGGTACTGATAGCGTTGCCATACCATCTCAACATCCAAGTCCATATGGTATGCATCGGTAAAGGTTTTGTTCTCTAAACCTCATCTGAAGCAGATCTGATAAATTCTATACTTGTCACCCCAAACAAACAAAATCACACAAAAAACAACACCAGAAGTTGATGAATCAAAAGCTATCCTAACCCAAAAACAACTTTCACCACTTTAACTAGAGTAATTGAAAAGTAATTTGGTATTACTAGAATCCTTTTCCTTGAAAATTTCCATACAATAGAGGTTACCTGGGTGTTTGGAGCCTCCACCACCAGATTTTCAAATGTCGAGGCAAGCTAGTCCCATGACTGTATATACTCCTCGATCCTAATCTTCCCTTTGTTGAAACCACCGACAAGAATGAGGTCATGCTTGTCCACCCAAGCGTATTTCTCCTCATTAAGGGTCACCCTTAAAGACCTCCCCATAATTTTAGAATCCTCCTTATCAGAAGTGTTAAGAAGTATAACTTTCTCTAACAATTCATCCTTCGATCTTAACATTAAATACGATGTTTGATCGCCCTGGACCATAAGACCCTGATGGTTCACATCCTCATTGTGGAACTTTTCGAAGTCAGCTTTCCTTACTGATGAGGTGTAAAGGAGGAGTAATCTATCTGGATCTTCCTCTTTTTATTACCTTGGATCCTCTTTGATCTTGTCTCTTCACCTGCAGAATGGTTGTGCACGTCCCCATTTCCCTCATGCACTTATCCCCGATCAATATTTGAAATATTATCAAGGACGGAACTCAATACTATCACTAAAAGCGCTTCAAAATGGTTACTCAACTAGATTTAAGACTGGTTTATTGAAACCAAACCCTTTTCCTTCCCACCACTGGTTTTTTTAGCCACCTCCAATGCAGATCCCTGAGTCCCCTTCCGCATCACACCCCTGCCCGACCGAATAAACTCGCCAACTCCATTATCCTCTATGTCCTCCACCTGCACCACCACAGTCTTGCACCCAACCTCCTGATCTCTCATTCGAGCAACCTCCTGCTGAATCCCTACCTTAAGTACCACATCACTAGACACTATCCTGACAAGGTTGTTCTCCTCCACTCGCATACTACCATAGGGATCCTCTCTTGCCCCCAGATCAAACACAACAGCTTGTCTCTGCACCAATTCCTCTTCCCCACTATGCATCATAGACTTCTCCCTTCTTCCATTTCCCCTCCTCTCAGTAAATCGGGGGGCCCTACGGCAAGAATCAATCAAATGACCCAGGCACCTGCTAACGGAAAAAAAATCGGTCCAATCTTCGTACAACACCCGCTGCTTACATCAGTACTCTTCTCCCATAGTGATCTACACATACTCAAACATGATCTTGGACATATCCAGTTCAACACAGACATGAGGGTTAATAGGGTGACAAAAAGCTTCCATCCAAATATCCGAACACATATACCTTCCAATCAAGTTCCCTAGAATATGCATAACCAATGGATTCTGAAACGGAAGGGGGAGATTGGGAAAGCTTAACCATATTTCCATAGTTTGAGGTTCTCACTTCATATTCCACTCAAATGACCATCGGAAAAGGAATAATCTGAATCCATTGAAGCGACGATGGGCCCTTGATCAGGCCTTGATGATATCGTCCTCCGATGAGAAGCATATCATGATATAGTGATTATCCAACAGCCCCACAGTCACACTATCTTGTAGATCCCAAGAGTTGAAGATGTTTCAATCGAACGAATCTACATAAGGTTGACGCTGATAAAACCTAGCCACCAAGGTGTGCCTCATAGGATTCAAGGATTTTGGGAATTCTGCCGAAGATAGTTGGAGGTTTGGACACCCATCAAGCAACCCCACAGCTTTTAGGCCAAGCGCAATTTGGGGAAAAGGCGGGAGAAGATCTGGGTTTGAGAAGGGAATATTCTATATTATCTTAGAAATTATTTCTATATGGTTCCACTTTCACTTGAAAATGAATTTATTATATTTAAATATTTTTATTAATTCCATGAGTGTCCTTTTATTTATTATAAAAAGGAACCACCTCCACCGTATTATATACACCACCTAGATCCACCTATTTAAACAAAACCTTACAGAAAACTCTTATAAAAATTATTAGGTAAGTTTTTTATGTTATTGTATTCCCAAAATAATAAACCTATGTCCCTTAATAGAAGATCCCAAGGAGCTATTTCAAAGAAGAGGTAATCATCTTCACCGAACACTTTCATTTTTCTAATTCTTTTACCACATTAAATTATTTACTAACCATTAAAATATAATAACACCATAATATTACACATAATGAGATTATATTATATTTATTTAATAATATTTATCTATCTTCTTCTCCATCAAATGGGAAATAAAACCATCGCTCATGTGTACGGCGGACTACCGTCTCACAAACCAGTGTAATTTTTTTCCAATACCCCCTCTCATGGATTTTCATAATTATTAAACTGATGAATATGTACAATAATTATTAAATAATTACAATTATGTAATTATAATATATCATATAATTTATTACCCTTCCACTTGTTAAAAATGATAATGTCACTCGTGCGTACTACGACCTTCCATCTCCCTGAAGAGAGGTGATTCATTTTTCATGTTTATTTCTCATAGATGATTTTAAATATGTATATAATTAATATGTATAAGTATTATATCATGATTAAAATTATTTATATGATATAACTTTGATCAGGATACAAGGACCATAACTAATAAATAAAAACATATATGTGAAATAAATCAGTTAACATCCAAAAAAATGATAATAATAAAGTATTATTAACAAATGGGTGAAAATATGTTATAAATGGATAATATATGATTTTATAAATGTTTATATGGTTCTTTTATACATTTATAATAAATATAAATTTATTATATAAGAGTCTAAAAAATTACAAGGAAATTAAAACTTTAGGTAATGGATTTTGTCTCAATTTCTACTCCATTGAGACATATTTGATATTATACACCTAATTATTTTTATGTGGTTTATACACTACCCCTTTTATGTATTTAAAATGAATATATATTTATTCATTATGATTAAAATTTAAATTTAAATTTAATCTTCCAAATGGTTGCATCTTAAATGTTAGGTTAACTAGGTCGAATACCCAGAGAGGGGGGTGAATCAGGGTATGACATATTAAAACTTATGCCACTTCGGATCTTATTTAATTGTTAAAAAAATAAATTCTCTCTTCCCCTCATAGAAATATATTAATAGATATAAAATCATGCATAGGAAATAACAAATTTTACTTGGTTCACCCTCACTAGGCTACGTCCAAGGAGTAGACAATGGAAACGTGCCGATGTACCAAATTCACTAAGGCTCACTGCCAATAATGAGTAAAATTTTAGGTCTAGATCCTCTATGCCCAGGCTCACTACCTTTACAAAGTTTAGAGTCTGCTCACTGCATTCTCAAGGGCCAGCCCCTATACCTATTTCTTTGGATCACTTCCAATGGAAAGGGTCATTGTCTTCTTCTTCTCTCACTACTCTGGAAATAAATCCACACCTAGTTTATAGACATGTAGGTCAAACAAATTTTATATACATGTAGGTCCCTTCATTTTCATGAATCATTTCATCCTCAACTATAGGTAGATGCTCTGTTGAAGTCCTTATTTCACTAGAAGATGAATTCCACCTTCCCGAGTACTACTAGGTACCAGAAAATCCTTTCACAAACTGATTTGAAGCTCTCACAAGATTCCTTGTTCAAATCATGAACCACCTTCCTATCCCACATATTGAGTATTAGATTTGGAACACAGAACACCTTCTCTACGTACTACTTCCACTGCTACAAACCGCTACCGCCTCCACGCACCACTTCCTTTGCTCCGCCTCTTCGAACTTCCCTCAGTTCGCAAATTGTTCTCTGTTCATACACAGCCTTCACTTCTGTGTACCAGAGATTCCTCCTCCATGTAATGAGTCTTCCTTTGTGGGTTAAGAATCCCCGCAAACACCATTGATGGTATTTATTCCACGTGAACCACTTCAGCTTTTGAAAACCTCCCTTTGTGGACTTCCTTTGGTATTTGCTAAAATCCCAGATCAAAAAGATGTTCTTTAATGATATTAAATCTCAACGGTAATCAGTATGATTAGCGATTCTTAGATAGAAAAAGATATCTGCAAAAACTGCTAATCCAAGATTTACCAAATCTTAGATTCATCCTCCACCGCATACCGATCCTTATTTCATTGTGAACCGCAAGTCACCCATGAACCATTTCTCCCAACCAGTCTGCGTACTGTCTTTTTTTCTACGTGATCGATCTCCTCCGCCAACATCAACCCATCTGCATACCGCACTGCCTTCCGTCATGAACCGCTTTCAGTTTTGTGAACCGTTACAACATACCATTTTCAAAGATCATCATACTTTTCCCGAAACATGGTACGTGGTCCATGAATTATGGTATGTGGTTCTCATCCTTTTCTGATTTTCTTCAACATTATTCATATAGTTCACCCCTATGAAGAAATCCTTTGAAAACATTAAACTCTTGATTTTGAAGCCCAAAAATTTGGAAAATGTTGGGAAACTACGCCACCTTAAAAACCTATCTTCGAAAAACATCATCCATACTCATTTGTGGTCATATGGCTTTGTAAAAAAACACAACCACACCCAAAACATACCAAGAGGAAAACTTGAGGGATTTTTTACCAACAATCCCCCCCTTTGGGTTTGTTAAAAAATATTCTCATAAAAATGTTGCAAATTTTGATACCTCATTAATACTCCTTCCTATTTCAACCATCATTTGCTTCACGTGATAATGATAGTGATAAAGGATTTACTCAACACATACTCTAAGCCCACATGAGCCATGCTCGGTGTGAGAAAAAATAGTATAATGAAAATTTCATCAATGAACCACTTCATTGTTAATCACCAATTACTGATACCATACTGATACTAATGAACTTCTTTCATCACGAACCTCAACTATTGTGATATCTAATCATTTATTGATCACTTATAGCATCATTATATTTAATTCTCCCCCTATGTTATTGCTCCTCTAACCAACTTCATCTCAACTTCAAATCCCTCTATCTCGCTGCTCCACTTAACAGTTTCTCCCCACATCTTTTCTCCCCCTTTAATAGTCACACTTTCTCCCTTTTTGTCAACGAACCCGAAGGACACTCCAAGGTTGTCTGTAATAGGGTAAAGAACACATATTAGTACATTAGGTAAAAAATACAACATACCTTGGGGAGAGGGGGATCCCACATCCATAATTTTTCAAGTGTGGGGATTCAAATGGACTCCTAGAGCAAGTTTATTCCTTTCAAATTCTTCTTTGGTTAAGACCTTCATAATAATATCTACAAATTTTTGTTCTGTAGGCACATACTCTAACTTCATAATCCCTTACTCCACCTTATCCTTGATAAAACAATATTTGATTTCAATGTGCTTTGTCCTTGAGTGATGGATTGGATTTTTGCTAATATTTATGGAACATGAATTATCACAAAAAATTTCGATCAAAGATTTCAATTCAATTCTCATATCTTCAACCTGCTACTTCATCCACAATAGTTTCATGTAGGCTTGAGTAGCTACAATATATTCAGATTTTGTGGTGCTCAATAAAATGAAATCTTGTTTCTTGATCAACTAAGAAATACACAATCCTACAAGATAAAAGGCACCTCCTGATGTTGATTTCCTATCATCTTATTATCCAGCCCAATTTGCATCTGTATATCCCCATAATTGTGGCTGAGTTTGTCAATTATACATTAAACCAAAGTCTATTGTTCCCTTTGTATACCAAAGTATTCTTTTTTACTTCAATCGTGTGGATATATTTTGGATTTCTTTGATACCTTACTTCTTGGAATGTGGCAAATAAAATATCAGGACTTGTCGCTGTCAAGTACAATAGAATTCCAATGATTTTCTTGTATTCTGTGATATTAACTATCTTGACTTCAATATCCCGTGACAGCATCAATCGGGTAGCAATTGGAGTCTTCATTTCTTTGGAATTATTAATTACAAACTTTCTCAAAACCTCCTTGGAATATTTATATTGATAAATAAAAGTGTCATTTCTTCCTTACATCACTTGTAAGGCAAGGAAAAATGTTAACTCACCAATCATCGATATTTCAAACTTGATTTTCATGAATTCAGAAAACTGTATTCATTGTGCTTCATCTGATCGGCCAAATATTATATCATCGAGATAAACCAACACCATAATCCTTTGATTGTTTTCATTATTTAAATAAAAATTGTAATCAAATCAACCACACTGAAAACCATTCTTCTTTATAAAGTGATCAAGCCTTGAATACCATTCTCTTGGTGTCTGCATTAAACCATGTAAAGCCTTCTTCAGTCGACAGACTATGTTCTCATCTTCATGGATGATAAAACCATTTGGTTTCTCAATATAAACTTCTTCTTATAGAACTCCATTCGAAAAATATGACTTAACATGCATCTAGAAAATTTTAAACTTTCTTTGCACTGCTATGGCTAGGAAAGATCTTATTGTCTCCATCCTTGAAAAAGGTGAAAACGTGTCATCAACGTCAATACCCTCTATTTGAGAGTACCCTATATACACCAAGTGTGCTTTTTTTTGAATCATGACACTATCTCCATTCATTTAATTGTGAAAGACCCATTTCATCCCTATGAAATTCTTGTCTTCTAGTCTTGAAACAATATCCCATGTCTGATTCTTCTCAATTTGGTCAAGATCTTCATTCATGGATTGAACCTAGTTCTCATCTTCAGCTGCTTAATCAAAACTTTAAGGTTCCACCTGTGATAAGTATGATACTTGTTGTATAGTCTTCATCCTCCTTGTCTGCACTGGTGTTGTCTGATCACCAATTATGTTCTATTTGTCAATTTCATCTCTTCTTACTGGTCTCTGGATAGACACTAATTTATTCTCATCATATGAGTCTTCTTCTGAATCATCCTCTACAGTGCTCATCTCATCATAACTATCCTCCGGAGTTTGATCATGTATTTTCTAAATATTTTGTTCATTTTCTACAATAGTAACATCATGACTTTAAACTATCTTTTCCAGCCTCTTATTTAATCATTTATATGCTTTTATTTTCTTTGAGTAGCCAATAAATATCCCTTCATCGCCATGAGATTCAAATTTCCTATGTTTCTCCTTATTGAGAATGAAACATTTACTTCCAAATATTTAAAGGTAATTTAATGATGACTTCTTTTCGTACCATAACTCGTATGGATTATTCTCATCTTTTGGAAAAACTAAATCTCTATTTGAGGTATATACTGCTCTCATCACTATTTCTTTCCAAAATTTCTCTCGAAGGACTTTCTCAATGAGCATTGTTATGTCCATGTTGTTGACAATCCGACTTATTCTATCAACTACTCCATTATATTATAGAGTTTTTACTGATGAAACTTGATACCTTATCCCATGTTTTCTCAAGATAATCATTCAAATAGATATTTGTTATCTTTGTTTCATTATTTGTTCGAATCGTATGGATTTTTTGACCAAGCATCTTTTCACATTCCTGTCAATATCTTATAATGCAACTAAACACTTTAGATTTTTGGGTGATTATTGAAACCCATACCATTCTCCTATAGTCATAAATAAAGAGAACATAATATATCCTCCCATTATTATCCCTTGGTGAAATTGTCCCACACACATCAATATAAACCAATTCAAGCAATCTTTTTGACTTTTGATCCTTTTTTTATATGTCTTTCAAATGATCTTCCCCTGTTAGAAGGCATAGCACGTATGAGTACAATCACGTGATAATCTAGGGAGATTTTGATATGCATCATATTTCACCAGATATTCCAAGGAACCTTGGCTTATGTGTCCAAGATGCTTATGCCATAATTTTTTCCTTCATCCTTGGACTGAAAGCACATATCTTCTTCTCCACTCGTGAGGTAGATATTCCCTTTTGTATGCTTTCCTTGCAACACAACAGCACCATCCTTTTATTTTATGATACATAATTTCTTGAAAAAACTTATGGCATTCCATGAGTCACACAATTTACTAACACTAAGAAATTTGTGACTAAGCCCCTCAACAACCAATACATCTGCTCGTCTCATGTCTTTTCCTCTAAAACTGGCTTTTCCTAAACCAGTAATTTTTAATCCTTCATCATTACCAAATATTATGATACCTTCTTTTTCATACATAATTCTGGTAACTAGATCCTTATTTCCCATCATATGGGAAGTTCATCCACTATTAATTATCCATATCCCATTGCGATTTGATGCCTTGAATGCAATTTCTGCAACCACTGTTTTGTTGGCCCTTTTCTTTTTGAAAAAAGTATTTGACTTAATACCCGTCAAGGAATTATAATCTTGATCTTCCTTAGCATATGATGGACCATCTTCAACTTGCAGAGTTGAAAATCGATTTTGAATTTCCAACTCTCTTGATGATACATTTGGATGCTTCTTATGAACAAATTTGGTCTGCCTTAGCACATTACTCTCCATTGTTGATGCACAATATCTTGGCATATGTCTGAATCCTTTACACCTGAAACAAATACCATCAGATGATAACCTATAATTTTGAGCTCTATACAACCACATTTGTTGTCCTTTTTCCCATTGGTACCTCTTTTCTATGGAAAATACATTTTGAGAGTGTCCCATCTTACCACAACAATAACATCTTATGTGAGGTACATTCCTGTATGGAAATGATGCACCACTAGTTGTGCCTTGGGTTCTCTGAATCTTTTGATTTTGCTTCATACCCAAATTGATCTTTAATATTGGAGTGGGTTCTTGTTGTATGACTTGAACCATGACTGCTCTCTATTTTAGATCAATCCCCATACATTCCTTATCATTCAAAACTGATTGTTTCTTCTGTTCTAATAGACCACTCTACTCAAATATCATCTTCTCTGTTAACTGTATGATTTTATTTCCTAGAAATTTCTCATGATCTTCAATTTTTCATCTCATATTTACAACTTCTTATTCTAGTTGAACGATATTCTTGATTTGATATTTTCTAGTTTCAGTCAAAATATCAATTTCTATTTTTTGTTCTTCAATTTCAAGTTTGTACTCAACCACCTTTTTGGAGTTTTCTATCATTAAAGATCTCAAATTTCTAATTTATCTATTAAAATTATAATTCTCTTCTTCCTTCTTCTGCATAAAGAGTTTTCCATCATGAAAATTTTTTTAGAATTATTTGTTTTAGTTATAAAAATATCCACCTCTTCAAAGACAACTTCTAATTCATCCTAAAGATCAACTCTTCCTTCAATTTATCCTTCTTCATTGTTACTTTATTTTTTTGTTAATGAATTTCTGACAACTGCCACCAAAGCATCTATTTTATGATCCTTATAGTCCTCCAACTCTTCTACCTCAAATTCTTCTGAACTTTCATCCTATTTTGAAAGCAGATTATTCTTTTGGAAGGACTTTATCCTAGTAATTATCCTCCCTTTCTCATTTGATAAATACTTATTTTGGGGAATTTGACCATTTTATTCATTTTCATCATCAAGCTTCTTAGGAAACTTTGCTAAAAAATTCCCAATCTTTTCACATCGAATGCATGCAAACGGAAGTTTACCTTTGAACTTCCCTTTTCCCCTTTGCATATTGGATGAGAGAAATGACATGACATCATCCATATTGTCCTACTCAAGACTATCTTCAATAGAGATAGTATTCATGGCCTTTAATGATACTTCCTTATACTTGCCCTTTTCCACTGTGTCATTATCATTGTTTCTCATTTAATATTCTACAAGAGTACTATTTGGGTTATCTAGTGTCAGCACTTTTGAGTCTTTGTCTTCAAATACTGAAACTTTCATATTGAACCATGGTGGAAGTTTCCTCTAGATATATTTCACAATATTTATATCTTCAATGGCTTCTCCAAGACCCCACATGTCTTCCACAATAATATTTATCTTATTGAATAATGCATCAACAATCTCATTTTGATTCATTTTGAGATCCTCATAATTGTTCCATAGAACCTAAATCTTTACTTCTTGGACTTTTGAGTCTCCCTCATAAACATTCAATAATTTTTCCCAAATTTCATCTAATGTTTTACAAGACATAACCTTCATATAAATTTCATTTGATAGGGATCTCCCTAAAGCATTGATCCCTTTAGAATCAGCATCTAATTCTATTCTTTCAGCTTCTAATAAGGCACCATTATTAATGTCAGCTGATATTCCATGCATAGTTGTTCTGAATACATCCATCCCTACTGATCGGAAGTAGTGTTGCATTTTATTTTTCCATAGTTGAAAATTATTTCTATCAAAGATCGGAATTCATTTATGATTTACCACCTCCATTTCTTCTTCTTGAGATAGAACCACTGACTTTCAAATTTTTCCCTTTGATACCAATTGTTATATCCACTAGGTCGAATACCCTAAGAGGGTGGGTGAATCGAGGTATGATAGATTAAAACTTCTGTTGCTTTGGATCTTGTTGATTTGTTAAAAAAAACTCAATTCTCTCTACCTACCATAGCAATATATGAATAGATATAAAATCATGCACATGACATAGAAATTTTTACTTGGTTCACCTTTATTGGGCTACATCCAAGGAGCATACAATTGTGACGTTCCGATGTACCAAATTCACTAAGGTACACTGCTAATAATGAGTACAATGTTCGTGATAGATCTTATATGCTCAGGCTTACAACCTTTACAAATTTTAGAGTCTGCTGACTACATTCCCAAGGGTCACTCCCTATTACTCTTTCTCTGGATCACTGCCGGTGGAAAGGGTCACTATCTTTCTCTTCCTTCGCTCACTACTCTATAAAGGAATCCACATATAGTTTATAGACGTGTCGGTAAAACACATTTTATGGACATATAGATCCCTTCATTTTCATGAATCTCAGCATCCTCAACTATAGGTAGATTCTCTATTGAAGTCCCTCTTTCACACGCAAATGAAGTCCACCTTCTTGGGTACTACTATGTATCAGAAAATCCTTTCACAAACTAATTTGAAGCTTTCACAAGCTTCCTTGTGAAAATTGTGAACCACCTTCCTCTCCCATGTACTGAGTACCAGGTTTGGTACATGAAAAATTTCCTTTATGTACTGTTGCCGCTGTTGCGAACCGCTACTGCCTCTACGTACTGCTGCCTTTACTCTGCTTCTTCAAACTACCCTCTATCCATGAAATATTCTCTTTTTGTGGACTGTCTTCGCTTCCACGTATCGGATCTCCCCCTTCACGTATCGCTTGCATAATTCTCTCTTTCACGTACTTGAGATTCCTCCTCCGCGTACCGAGTCTTCCTTTGTGGGTTAGAAATCCCCACAAACACCTTCGACAGAATTTCTTCTACACGAACCACTTCAGCTTTTGTGAACCCCCTTTACAAACTTTCTTCGGTATTTGTTGAAAGCTAGGATCAAAAATATTTTCTCTAATGATATTCAATCTCAAAATTAATTGGTGGGATTATCAATTATTATATAGGCAAAGATATCCGCAAAACCTGCTAATCTAAGATTTACCAAATCTTTAATTCAGCCTCCACTACATACCAATCCTTCTGTTGCCACGAACCGCAAGTCACCCGTGAACCGTTTCTCCCAACCAGTCTACATACTATCGTTTTTCCTATGCAGTAGATCTCTTCCACCAACATCAACCCATCTGCGTACCACACTACATTCTGCCACAAACCACTTTCGGTTTCGCGAACCGCTATAGCGTACCATTCTCGTAGCTCCGCATACCGTTCCTGGAACATGGTACACGGTTCTCATCCTTTTCCAATTTTCTTCAACATTCTTCATACAGTTCACTCATATGAATAAATCATTCATTTCCCAACATAAAACTCCTGATTTTGAGGCCCAAAAATTTGGCAAACACTAGGAAATTGTACCACCTTAATAACTTGTCTTCGGAAAACACCAGGCATACTCATTTTTGGTCATTTGTCTCTATCAACAAACACAACCACACCTAAAACATACCAATAGGACAACTTGAGGGATTTTTTCCCAACATTAAAAGATACCAAAGAGGTAAAAATTTATTTTATAGTCACTTTTTGGGGGGGGGTTTATCTTATTTTAATTAAAATAATCTTATAATCTATACTTTATAAAATCCATATATTTTATTATCCTATAGATATTTAATAAGTTTATATGTTTTCTTCTAAATTTTCCTCTCTTTATAACTTGAATCGAAAAAATTAATATTTAAATAAAATTCAATATTATTTCTCTTTTGATTATATTTATTTTTATTCCATGTCCACATTTTTTAAAAATTATTTTCAAAAAGTTCTATTTATTCAATAAAAATGTTTATTAAGGAAATTTTATGTTATCCTTTACTTTTTACAGTGTTTGAAAGTAATATTTATAATTTTTTCTGAAAGGTTCATTTTCAAATTTTTTTACAAAAAAAAACAAAAGTAATGTTTCTTTTTAATTTATAGGGTGTAAACAGATTTTAGAACCACTATAACCATTTTATAATATTTATCTTCTTCTCTAAATTTTCAATGGTCTTAAAAATAAAACTATTTAATGAAATAAAAATTTAAATGTTTCACATTCATTTTCTTTTATTATCTAAAAGACTTAATTTTACTATAAAATCTACTTTTCTAATGAATTAGTGGTAAAATTTTATTTATTATTCATTTTTTGGTCATTAACTGTCACTTGAAACATTCAATTTTCTATGATAATTTTTCATTGGACATTACATTTCTATTAAATATCCATTTTATTTTTATCATGGATGTGATTATTTCCTAAATTGTATATCATTTAAATAAATGTTGTTTTACTATGAAAGTTATTTGATTGATAGAGTAAATATTAATATTTGGTATTCTTTACTCAAAATTGATATTTTTCAATAAGGCATATTGTTTATAACTTAAATTGATAATTCAATTAGGAATGTATTGGACATTCAATGATTGGTGGGGCTTAGTTTTAGATAGATCCACGATGCATTGACATGTCTCATGAAACAAATCAGTTGTCCAAACATATTAAATAGGTTTTTGGTGTATACTAACCCATTTCTTAAACTGTATTGGACTAAGGATGTGATGGTAATGATATCATGATGTCGGGGATCATAACATCTAACATTAATCATTTCATTCATTGAGAATTCAGTTATAATTACCCATGATAATACAAAATTGATATTATCCATTGGCACATTTTGTTCTCAAGTTATTGACTAAATTGAATGTATTTAGAATTATTTAAATTTCTATATGGATTATTCCTTAATTACTCATGATATATTTTGATGCACATAACACTTACTGAGCATCTGAGATCATCGTTTATTTTTTTTCCTTTCCCCAGGATATGAATAAGGATATTATGAATAATATAAAGGATGTAAGAATGTTTCTTATGCTATATTTTTTTATATTTAAAATTTAATATGTAAATCATGTATGTATTTGGTTCTTTGATACTACTAAACTGATCGATCCTTGGTGATTTGATCCCTTATATCTTATGCCAATGTAATAAGGTAGACATCATTACTAGGTTATAGGATTTGGGGTTGATATAATTAGTATCAGAGTAAGTCTAGAAGAAACCTTGGAAATAAGATTTTAAATAAACATAGCTAACAATAGAATTATGATACACCATTATAGTATTTGAGAAATTTTACTATTAGAGGGTTTTCTTTTTTGTAGCTCAATATTTGGGATGATTATGATCTAACTCGGTTTGTGAATTATTTAGTAATAGTTTATAAATTAAGAAATTGAATCAAAACCCATAGTTAATGTAGGTGTTTTCCTACTAAGTAAGATAATACCATTATTTTTGGAACTGATAAAATCATGGACATGTTATGGAAGTTGGCTCCAGTTATAATGAATAACATTGCTCATAGGAGAAACCAATTATTAAATAATTTGATTCACTTATATTTCATCGTATCATGAAATATAATCCACTATATTTCAACATAACTACTAATACATTCATATATTAACAATGTATTAAGTCCCTCGAAAAGATATCTGTAGTTTTGGGATGTAATGAAAGTGAAATGGATATTCTATCAGTGTATTGTTTGAGAGGATATGTTGATCATTAGTGGTCATTAATCTAGAACACTAAAGAGGTTAAAGAAATATAAATCTTTCAATGTAAAACTTTTAAAGTGATATTCTTCTAGAAATACTTTCCTTTAAAACAACAATCTAAAATAGAGAAGAAGTTCCTCACTTTAAAGAAGGAAGAAGAAAGTGTGGTAGGGTATGATGTCAACTTTAAAAGATTATCCATACATTCTTCATGTAACAACCTGGAGTTTATAAATGATATTTTTATCTTGAAATAAATGTGTGTTATATTATATTATATATTATTATACACTAACATCACATAAAGAAACAGACAATAATTTATTTCATTAATAAATACGGTTATATTAATCAGGAACTAAACTAATAAAAATGGAAAACATAACAATGGGAAAAAATATAAATCAATAAAAGTAGAATGGGAAAACATAGATCTCCCCAGTCTACAATAATCATCTCTCCTATAGCCAAAACTATAGAAAAGAAACGAAATATTAGTAAACCATTAAAAATTATAGAAAATTGAAATATAAAACCTTTGTGGGAATTGAGGTTAATAATTAATGAAAGAATTAATTAGTATTTATATGAGTAAATGTGACCATTTTAATAGTAATGTGACCATTGGAATAGTAATCTGACTGTTGTGAATAGTAACCTGACTGTTCAGAATAGTAACTTGATTGTTAAGAATAATAACATAGTTGTTGGAATAGTAATTTGACTTCAAAATAGTAAAATGTAATACAAATTATATTTATAATGTGTAATTTAGGTAAATATAAATATTATAATACCAAAAAACAAATATCATGATTAAAAAACTCTAATAAAATATAACCACACTTTTTATAAATTGTATTTTAAAGGATTTTATAAAAATCATGATTTTTATATTAAAAATTAAAATTACCTATCTTATAAATTTATTTTTATAAAATTAATATAATTTTTTAAATCATCACATTTAAAATTTCTAAGGGTGATTTTTTATTAATTTTTTGAAATACTTAAAGTTTTAAGATAATAGTAAAAATACAATTTTTTTCATAACCAGTGTATCTTAAATTACATCATTCATGATGTAATAATAACCCAATAATTTATAAAACATGATATTCATGAAAAAAATATTTTAATTTTATAAATGAATCATTAAAATAAAATAAACATAATTTCTAAACCTAAAAAGAATTTTCCAAAGTCTAAAGTAAAAAATGTTCCCTTAAAATAACAATTTTTCTTTTTTCCACTTTTATTTTTAATAAACTAATGAATTAGAATTATAAATGGTATTAAATTATTAGAAACATTATATTATATTTATATATGATTTATATTGTAAAAATCACTATTACAATGTTTACCTTGGATATAGTATTTTATTCAATAATTTGTTCTAAACATACCCCTCTCCTCATGTATAAATAACCTCTCTCCCTCCCCTTGGAAAAACACTCCTCCCACCCTTTATAAAGCCAAATATCTACAGAAATCCTCTATCATAATCCTATTTTAATCCATATGGAAATTTTTTAGTAATCCAACTGTGATAATCAAGGGATTCTAGTGTTGTACAAGGGAAGAAACACCAAGAATATGGTATGTTTGCATCAACTCTTCTTTGCATTTTCCTCTTCTATTCCTCTCTTTATATATCCCTTTAAAAACAATATCTTATATGATTAATTAGTAATTATGTTAAAATTATATTAATTATGTTAAAATATGATAAAAATTACATTTTTTCTGTGTTTATGTTTTATAACTCTCTATCTCCACCTTTGGACAAAGTTCCTGTTAACGGCCGATTAACCACCAACTAGGAAGTTTCCAACTTATTTATTTATCACCAACTATATGGATGGTGAAAATAAATTATTTAATATATATAAACGTATAAATATATTTAATTTAATATTCTATAATTTATTCTAATTATGTATTAATTACCTTGAACAAAATATAGAAATCTAAGCAAAATGGGAAATTTTAAAGGAAAACGTGATATCAAAATGCTTCAACTTCAATAATAGAAATTAATAAATATAATCCAATGATTATAATTGATAAATAGTGACATAAGTTAACATAATTAAATTCATGTACAATGTTTTAATAAATTTAATGTTATTATTCTTGAGGCATAAAAGAGACCGAATAAAGGGGGATTTAAGGTAAGGGGATTCTCAAACCCAGCTCCCTTTCTTTGGGTTATCTATCTTTCATATCATTTTTGGTATTGATATTACTATAATGTTAATTAAAAATACTTTTACTATTCTTCCATTTTATTTCAAGGATATACATGTTTCCACCCTAATTTATAATCCAAATACAAGGATTTTCCAAAATGACTTTTCTTTCCAAAACACATATTTTACTCCTCTTAATTTGTTTCTTCTTTACTCAAGAATGATAATTTTTATGATAAATATGTTTTCCCTTTTTCATTTGGTAACCCCAAGTTTATTCATGATATCATGATTTATTAAATCCTTATGAAACTCATTCCTTTCTATGGGTTATTTCATGACTATGATTTTTATATGTTCTACAGGGCATTCATGATTATCTAAATATTATGTTATGATGGGTGGGTCTAGAATTATATAGCCCTACAATGCATTGTGTTTTGTGATATATCTCATAAGATAATTTGTATTATGTATGAACATGATTCTAGATTTTTTTCACAATGATGATGTTATGATTATGCACACATGTTATGTGTGAACATAATGTTACATTTTTTCGCAACTATGTGTGGTATTTGACCACTATGACATGATATTTCATTTTTTATACATCTCTGCATTCCATGACTTCGTCAAATTTTTCCCTCAGAATGTTTTTTATAATCTTATGTTTATGATATAATGATTTTGATTATGATCACCCGTGTATTATTTATTTGTGTCCCTTATTCCTCCCCTTTCTGGGCTTGTAGCTCACCCATTTCTTTGATGTATATCCTCAAGTGACTACATATACTAAAAAGAATGTGAAATTTTTTAAGTGGACAAATAAGAAGGATTTTAATAATATTTATGATTTATTATGTATAAGTGATGTATGATCTTAATTTTCCAAGATACTAAACCTTTTAATCCTTGAATGTATAACTATTATGTTATTGATCTTTAAAATAACATAATAGTCTTATAAAAAAATTAGGTCCGCTATAGTTGGTATTAAGGGTATAGTTTAGAAAATTTGAGAATTAGGATTAAAAAACTTTATTGAAATCATTTAGTATAAGTCCAAGTATAGGTAAGCATCCTAGAATGTTTTTTTATAAGGATTTTAAAAAAATGGATCCCAAAACATAGAATTTTAGACTTTATTTTAACATAGAAATAAATTATTTATTCATGATTTATTTACTTATGTTTTGTTCAAAATTTTAATACTTTAGAAAATTGTGGGACCCAAGAGAAACTAGGCCAATAACTCATGTGAGGGACAATGTAATGATTGTCCAAATGACATTCCCAATGCCATGGGAGGTGGAGTTAAAAACTTTATGGTGATTCTTACCTAGTTGTTTCAAGAAATGAACAATAGCCAAAACCATGTGAAACATATAACTTAACCCAATAATGAGCAACTAGCTATCGAGACTTTTATATAGAAATGACCACCAACATTCAGTGGGTCTTCCTATCCATTTGTCACTGAATAGTTAGTTAACTCAATATAGAGGATATTTTCTAAGCTCCACTATTCTAAGAATAAGAAGGTGACTATGGTCATCTATCATTTAGATATATAGGCCAATCAGTGGTAAGAATTGATAAATAACACCAATTCATAGAATTAAATGGAGGAGATAGAGTGGGAATACTTTGATAAAATATTTCTTGACAAGTATTTACCACGAACTCTTCAAACAAAGGTGGGGAGAGATTTCTTAGAGATGAATCAAAAGGAAGGTGAATTTTTCATGAATTATGAGTAAAAATACACAAGGATTACAAGATATGTCTTGTTTTTTATTATCAATGATTATAAAAAAAGTTATATTATTTAGTGGATTAAAACCATACCTTCAAAAGGATCTATCAATCTGAGACTTAGGTAGTTAAAACTAAGTAGTTTAATATTCCCTCAAATTAGAGATAGAGTTTGGTTAGTGGTCCCATGGTTATGAAGATAAGAATAGAATAATGGAGTTTCAAGCTATTGGGTCAAATGAAAAATGAGGGAAGAGGATCCAACCACTCACATATTAAAAATATGGGAATAAAAGTCATGGGAATTACCTCAAATATATGGGGAAATGCTTCAAGTATGGGATAGAAGGACACCAAGCTCATGAATATCTAAGAGACTTGAATAAACCAGACAATATAATGGAAGAAAATAAGAAACATCCTAATGCACCACCTATAGTTCAATGCTTCAACTATAGGTATCAAGGGAACTATGCAAGCTAGTGCACTAAACCATGGGTCCTTTAGTGAAATCAGTGCCAACAACATCCAAATCCAAAGGAACAAGGGAAAGCTTATTCCGTCACTGCTATTGAAGTAGAGCATGAAAATAAAGTCATACAAGGTACACTTCATATTCACTCAATAATGGAAAAAAAATATTTGATTCTAGTTTAACACATTCCTTTATATCCTACAATTTTTCTAAAATTTTTGAATCAAATCCCTAAAATCTTGAAGTATAAATATCTGTAAAAAACTTAGTGGTGTGATCATTGGAACCCATGTGTTGTATTCTTCTCCTATTAGCATATGTCGAAAGATTATTCTATAGAATATAATAATACTTCCCTTGGTGGAATTTGACGTTATACTTGGCATGGATTGGATCTTCTTATATTGATCATGCATAAACTGTTAGGAAAATGAAATCTCTTTTTGTATTCTGAACCATCCCATTATCTTGTAAAAATATAAGGAAGATCATTAATCTCCTTTAGAAAATCTCGGAATGGTGTGTGTTTTGATACCCTGTGAATAAGAATACATTTCCTAAATGTTTGAGTCAAATAAATGTATCAACCTAGAGGAAATTCCCATTATGAGGGAATAAACTAATGTATTTCCTAAATATTTTACCATACTTCCCCCAGATCATGAGGTAGATTTCTCAATAGATATTATATTCAGATCCACTCCTATCTCAAAATTCCCCTATATGATGGCCCCTATTGAATTGGAGGAGATAAAGAAGTAGCTACAAGATCATTTGTAAAATGGGTTCAAACACTCTAGCGCATCGCCTTAGGGTGTGCCAGTGCTCTTTATAAAGAAAAAGGATTGATCAATGTGGTTTTGTATAGATTACCAAGATCTCAATAAGATCAAAATAAAGAAAAAGTATCCCCTAACAAGGATTGATGACTTGTTCGATAAATTATGAGGATATCAGTACTTATCAAAGGTGGATCTTCATTATGGATATCATCAACTAAATGTGAAGGAATATATTCAAAATATGGACTTCTATACAAGGTATGGACACTATGAGTTCATAGTGATACCCTTCATACTTACTAATTCCCCTGTAATCTTCATGGATTTGATGAATATAATCTTTTGAGACTACCTTGAAAAAAAGTTGGTATTATTTATGGATGATATTCTCATTTACTCTAAGTCCAAGGAGGAACATGTAGAGAATTTAAGGATTTTACTGGAAGCATCAAGTAAGTGGAAATGTAATATAAGTTCAGTAAGTGTGACATTTGGATGAAAAATAAATATTCTTAGGGCACTTGATCATAATTGAGGGAATTTTTATGGAGACTTCAATGAAAAGGTCAATTGAGGAATGGCCCAGACCCTCAAGTCTCATTGAAATTCATAGTTTTCTTAGCTTAGTAGGGTACTATAGAAGTTTTGTGAAAAAATTATCATGATTTTCTATCCCTCTAACTAATCTAATATGGAAATGGGTAAAGTATGTATGGATGGAATAATGTGAGGGAATATTTAAGGAACTCAAGAAAAGACTAGTCACTAAGCCTATACTCACACTACCAATAAGTGCATAAGGTTTTATGATATACTACAATGCTTAAAATAATTTATTGGGTTGAGTACTCATAATAATGATGAATTTATAGCCTATGGCTCATGATAGGTGAAGATCCATGAGCTAACTACTCAACGCATGATCTGAATCTAGTAGTTGTGGTCTTCACCTCGAAGATTTGGCAGCACTACATCTATAGTGAGAAGTGTGATATATATAACGATCATAATAGTGTAAAGTATAAATTCACATAGAATCAACTCAAAATTAATTAACGAATATGGTTAGAGCTAATCAAGTACTACAATTCCTCTACTCACTACCATCTAGGAAAAGTGAACAAGGTAATTGATAATCTTAGAAAAAAAACCTGCTACTTTATCCATGATGTGGATTTAGAAAGATAATATCTTCATGGATATAAAAAGGATGGATCTAGAAATCATAATAGTAGGTAATACATCCTACCTTGACTAAATTATTTCTCAACCATCTATCCAAGATAAGGGAGACACAAATGGATGATCTAAAGATTCAATAGAAGGTGAAAACAATAAAGGAAGGGAAGCTATATGAATTCTACATAAATGAGGATGGTGTCATTTGATTTGGAACTAGAATTTGTGTGTTTGTATATCCTGAGATAAATAAATAGATATTGGATAATGTGAATAGCTCATCTTTCTTCATCCAACCTGGAATTAATATGATGTATCACGATCTTCGAGAGAACTTCTAGAAGGGAAAATGAAGAAGGAGATCAATGAGTACACCTCAAAGTGCTTTGTATGCCATCAAGTTAAAGTAGAGTAACAGAAGCCTAAATGGATGATGTAACCATTGTTTATACCCATGTGGAGATAGGATAATTTCACTATGTACTTTTTTACTGGTATCTCGAATACATCTAAAGGAAATAATGTGATACGTGTTTTGGTGGAATTACTCACCAATATTGTCCACTTTATCACAATTTGGGAGGATTTATCACTAGAAAGACTTTCCAAGATATACATACAAGAAGTGGTGAGGCTGTATGGGGTTCCACTTTCGATTATCTATGATCATAATCTAAGGATCAATTCTAAATTCTAGAGAGGTCTTCAACATTATCTACATGTTGAATTGAATTTAAATACAACCTATCACCCCCAAATGATATCCAATATGAAAGGACTATTTGGAAGCTCAAGCACATGCTAAGAGCATGCTCAATGGAATTTAAAGGAGGATGGGATGATCAAGTCCCATTTTTTTAGTACTTGTATAAAAATATATTATGCTAAGTTATTCAGATGGATCTACATAAAGATATGTATGGGAAGTGATGAAGAACTTCTACTTTTTGGAATGAAGTTGGGGAACAAAATCTGCTTGGACCTGATCTTGTGCAATAGATTATAAGGAAGGTTCAATTCATCCAATAGTATATAAAGGCTACTCAAAGTCGGCATAAGAGCTATCCTGAAAACTGATGAAGGGAATTGAGTTTAACATTGAAGATAAAGGTTTCCTTCGAATGTCACTATGGAAGAGATTCATGTGGTGTGGGAAGAAAGGTAAGCTTATCCCTAAGTACATTGGACCCTTTGAGATCCTTGATCGTATAGGATTAGTGGCCTATCGACTTGTAACTCCACCAAATATGGATCCAGTTCATGATGTGTTCCACGTATCTCTTCTGAGGAAGTACATACTTGATCCCTCACATGTACTGAATCTAGAGGTGGTACAACTGGAGAATGACATCTCATATGAAGAGAAGCTAGTGAATATCTTGGACCATAGAGACAAATTTATATGCAACAAAACAACTCACCTTGTAAAAGTTTTGTGGAGGAACTATAATTATGAAGAGGTGGCATGGGAACTAGAGGAAACAATGAAATAGAAGTATCATCACCTATTGTCAACCAATAATATGAGTTGAAATTTTAGGGATGAAATTTCTAAATAGGGGAATAATGTAACAACCTAGAGTTTATAAATGATATTTAAATCTTGAAATAAATGTGTTTTATATTATACTATATAGTATGATAAACATACATCACATAAATAAATTGACAACAATTTATTTCATTAATAAATACAATTAAATTAATTAGAAACTAAAATAATGAAAATTTCAAACCTTATAATGGGACAAGGAATATAAATTAATAAAAATATGATGGGAAAATATAGATCATCCCAATCTACTAAAAGCATCACCCCATGGCCAAAACTATACAAAAGAAAAAAAAATATTAGTAAACCAATCGACATTATAAAAATGGAAATATGGGATCTTTAGAGTAATTGAGGTGAATAATGAATGAAGTAATTAATTCAAATTTATAGGAGGAAATGTGACCATTAGAAGAGTAAGGTGATCATTTGAATAGTAACATGGTCATTGGGAATAGTAACCTAACAGTCGAAATAGTAATTTGACCTCAAAATAATAAAATGTAATATAAATAATATATATCATTGGTAATTTAAGTAAATATGAATATTATAAGGCCAAAAAATAAATATCTTGATCAAAAAACTCAAAGAAAATATAAGCACATTTTCTATAAACTATATTTTAAAGGATTTCAAAAAAAATATAATTTTTATATTAAAAATTAAAATTACATATGTATTAAGTTTATTTCAATAAAATGAATATCATTTTTGAAATCATCACATTGAAATTTTCTAAGGGTGACTTTATGGTAATTTTCTAAAATACTTCAATTTTTAGGTGAATAGTAAAAATACAGTTTTTCTCGTAGTCGGTGTATCTTAAATTATATAATCCATAATGTAATAATGACATAATAATTTATAGCTCTTTATATTTGTCCAAAATATATTTAATTTCATAAATGAGTCATTAAAATAAAATAAAATTAATTTCTAAAACTAAAAAAACATTTTCCAATGTCTAAAGTCAAAAATGTTCCTTTAAAATAACATTTTTTCTTTTTTCCACTATCTTTTTTAATAAAATAATGAATTAGAATTATAAAGGTTTTAAAGTATTGAAAAATAAATACTTAAAAAATATAATACTTAAAAAATATAATTATCTTGAACAAAATAGAGAAATTGAAGCGAAATGAGAAATTTTTTAGGAAAACATGATATCTAAACACATCAACTTCAACAATAGAAATTAAGAAATATAATCCAATTATTATAATTGGTAAATAGAGACATAAATTAATATAATTCACTTATATTTAAATTTTTTAATAAGTCTAATTTTATTATTTAATAGGTGTAAAAGTGATTAAATAAAGCGGGATTTAACGTAAGGGGATTCTCAAACTCAAATCCCTTTCTTTGGGTTATCTCTCTTTCATGTCATTTCTGGCATGGATATTCCTCTAATATTCTTTAAAAATAATTTCACTATTCTTAACTTTTCTTTCGGATATATAAATCTTTTCACCTTGATTTATAATCTAAATACAAAGATTTTCCGAAAAGAATTTTCTTTTCAAAACACATCTTTTACTCCTCTTGAATTATTTCTTCTTCACTCAAGAACAAAGGTTTTTATGACAAATACGTTTTACATTTTTAATTTGGGAACCCCAATTTTATTCATGAAATCATTCTTTATGAAATTCTTATGAAACTCATTCTTTTCCATAAGTTATTTCATGACTACGATCACTACAAAAAAAATGACTTATTGCGATGGGTCATTTGCGACCGGCCTAGGGCTAGTCACAAATAGTTCTATGAAAGAGACTATTTGGGATGAGAATTTTGACCCGTCGCAAATAATCCATAAAAAAAGAGGTATTTTCGACGATACGTCACAAATACTTTTCCCGGGTTTTCGTTATTTGCGATGGGGGAGGATTCGCATCGCAAATAATATGTCGACAGGATATTATTTGTGACGGTCCGTCACAAATAATTCTTCTCCAGGATTTTATTTACGACGGGTCTGATCGCAAAAAATAATATTTGCGATGCTCCGTCGCAAATACTATGTCGGCATGATAGTATTTACGATGGGACTCATCACAAATACTTTTTTAAATGCCACCCCTAATTAATAGGGGCTCAGCATTTGCGACGGGCAACCCCTCGAAAATACCTATGTCGCACCAATTCAATTCCACTCTTTCGTTCCTATTGAAAATATCAAGATGTTCATTCCATTCCAATAGGTCGGTCTCATGTTGCTTTTAATTTATAATTAATTCATTTTAATTTAAATTAATAATTATTATTATTATTTAGTGTTTGTTAAATTAAATTAGAATTAGATAGTTTTATTTTTCATTATTTATTTGTACAAATATGTTGTTTCATTAAGATTTCGGGTTTTTATTTAAAAGTAAATAGTATTGATTTGTAATAATTTGGTTCAATTATCAATAATTAATAATAATTATGTGTAATTAGTATTAATTAGTAGTTATTAGTTTAAATTAGTATTATTTAGTAACAAATAGTAATAATTAGTAATAATTAGCAGTAATTTGTCATAATTAGGAAGAATTGGTAATAAATAACGGTGATTAGTAATAATTAGTAATAAATTGTAATAAATAGCAATAAATAGTGGTAAATAATAATAATTAGTAATAATTAGTGGTGATTGCTAAAAATTAGTAATAATTAGCGGTAATTAGTAATAATTAGCGGTAATTAGTAATAATTAGCGGTAAATAGTAATAATTAATAATAATTAATAATAATTAGCGGTAATTAGTAATAATTAGGAATAATTAGTAATAATTAACGGTAATTATTAATATTTATGAATAATTAGTAATAATTACTAATAAATAGTAATAAATAGTGGTAAATAGTAATAATTAGCAATAATTAATAATAATTAGTAATAAATAATAATAAATAGTGATCATCAGTAATAAATAATTGTAAATAGTAATAAATAGTGGTAAATGGTAATAATTAGTAATAATTAATAATAATTAGTAATAATTAATAATAATTAGTAATAATTAATAATAATTAGTAATAATTAGTAATAAATTGTAATAAATAGCGGTAATTACTAATAATTAGTAATAATTAGTAAAAGTTTGTAACAATTAGTAATAATTAGTAATAAATAGTGGTAAATGGTAATAATTAGTAATAAATAGCTGTAAATAGTAATAAATAGCGATAAATAGAAATAATTAGCGGTAATTAGTAATAATTAGGAATAATTGGTAATAAATAGTTGTAATTAGTAATATTTAGTAATATAAAGAAATAATTAGCAATAACTAGTAATAATTTGTAATAATTAGTAATAATTAGTGATAATTATTAATAATTTGCAATAATTAGCAATAATTAGGAATAATTAGCAATAATTAGCAATAATTGGCAATAACTAGCAACAATTAGCAATAATTAGCAATAATTAGAAATAAATAGGAATAATTGGTAACAATTAGTAATAATAAGTGGTAATTAGTAATAATTAGCAGTAATTAGTAATAATTAGGAGTAATTTGTAATAAATAGTGGTAATTAGTAATAATTCGGAGTAAATAGTAATAAATTGTAACAAATAATGGTAAATAGTAATAATTAGTAATAATTAGTAATAATTAGTAATAATTAGTAATAATTAGTAATAATTAGTAATAATTAGTAATAATTATCAATAAATACTAATAAATAGCGGTAATTAGTAATAATTAGTAATAAATCATGGTAAATAGTAATAAATAATGGTAAATAGTAATAATTAGCAATAATTAGTAATAATTAGTAATAATTAGTAATAACTAGCAATAATTAGTAATAATTAGTAATAAATTATAATAAATAGTAATAAATTGTGGTAATCAATATTAATTAGTAATAATTATTAAAAGTTTGTAATAATCAGTAATAATTAGGGATAATTAGTAATAATTTGTAATAATTAGTAATAATTACTAATAAATAGTGGTAAATAGTAAAAATTAGCAATAAATAACGGTAAATAGTAATAAATAATGGTAATTAGTAATAAATAGTGGTAATTAGTAATGATTAGTAAAATAATTTGTAATGATTAGTAATAATTTGTAATAATTAGTAATGATTGTTAATAATTAGTAATAATTAGTAACAAATAGTAATAATTAGTAATAATTAGTAATAAATAGTAATAAATAGTAATAGTAGTAACAATTAGTAATAAATACTAATAAATAGCGGTAATTTGTAACAAATAGTAGTAAATAGTAATAAATAGTGGTAAATAGTAATAATTATTAATAATTAGAAATAACTAATAATAATTAGTAATAAATAATATTAAGTAAAGGTCAGGGACTTTGTCCCTGGCTGAGCTTTCCTGGTAATATTAAGTAAAGGTAATTAGTAATAATTAGTAATAAATTGTAATAAATAGTAATAAACAGTGGTAATTAGTAATAATAAGCAATAATTAGTAATAATTAGTAACAAATAGCGGTAATTAGTAATAATTAGTAATAAATAGCGGTAATTAGTAATAATTAGTAATAAATAGTTTTAATTAGTTATATATGTCAGTAAATATTAATAAACAATGATAATTAGTAATAATTAGTGGTGATTAGTAATAATTAAGAATAATTGGTAATAAATAGCGGTAATTAGTAATGATTAGTAACAATTGGTAATAACTAATAATAATTAGTAATAATTAGTAATAAGTAGGAATAATTAAAAATAATTAGCAATAATTAGCAATAATTTGCAATAATTAGCAATAATTAGCAATAATTTGCAATAATTAACAATAATTAGGAATAAATAGGAATAATTAGTAATAATTAGTCATAATTAGAGGTAATTAATAATAATTAAGAATAATTAGTAATGAATTGTCATAATTAGTAATAATTGGGAATAATTGGTAATCATTTGATGTAATTAGTAATAATTAGGAATAATTAATAATAAATCGGGGTAATTAGAAATAATTAGTAATAAATAGTAACAAATAGTAATAAATAGTTATAAATAGTAATAATAAGTAATAATTAGTAATAATTAGTAATAATTAGTAATAAATACTAATAAATAGCTGTAATTAGTAATAATTAGTAAAAATGTTAAATAGTAATAAATAGTGGTAAATTGTAAGAATTTGTTATAATTAGTAATAATTAGTTATAATTAGTAATAATTAGTAATAATTATTAATAATTAGTAATAATTAGTAATAAATTGTAATTAATAGTAATAAATAGCTGTAATTAATATTAATTGGTAATAATTAGTAAAAGTTTGTAATAATTCGTAATAATTAGTAATAATTAGTAATAAATAGTGGTAAATAGTAATAATTATTAATAAATAACGATAAATAGTAATAAATTGTGGTAATTAGTAATAAATAGGAGTAATTAGTAATAATTCATAATAATTGGTAATAATTCATAATAATTAGTAATAATTTGTTATAATTATTAATAATTAGTAACAAATAGCAATAATTAGTAATAAATACTAATAAATACTAATAAATAGTGGTAAATAGTAATAAATAGTTGTAAATAGTAATAATTAGTAATAACTAGTAATAAATAATAATAAATAGTGGTAATTAGTTATAATTAGTAAAAAAATTAATAAATAGTAATTAATAGTGGTAATTAGTAATAATTAGTAATAAATAGCGGTAATGAGTAATAATTAGTAATAAATAACGGTAATTTGTAATAATTATCAATAATTTGTAATAATTAGTAATAATTTGTAATAAATAGTGATAATTAGTAATAATTAGAAATGATTAGTAATAAATAGAGATAATTAATAATAATTAGTAATAATTAGTAATAAATAGTAATAATCCATAATAAATTTTGATAATTAGTAATAAATAGTAATAATTAATAATAAATAGTAATAATTAGTGGTAATTAGTAATAAATAGCGGTAATTAATAATAAATATTAATAATTAGGAATAATTAGGATTAATTAGGAATAATTGGTAATAATTAGTAATAATTAGTAATAATTAGAAAAATTAGTAATAATTAGTAAGAATTAGTATTAATTAGTAATAATTAGTGATAATTAGTAATAAATAGTAATAATTAGTAATAATTAGAAGTAATTAGTAATAATTAGCAGTAATTAGTAATAATTAGCGATGATTAATAATAATTATGAATAATTAGTAACAAATAATAATAATATGTGGTAATTAGAAGTAATTAGCAGTAATTAGCGGTAATTAGTAATAAATAGTGGTAATTGGTAATAATTAGTAATAAATATAGGTAATTAATAATAATTAGTAATGAATACTGGTAATTAGTAATAATTAGTAATAAATAGAAATAATTAAAAATAATTCAGAATAATTAGAAATAATTAGGAATAATTGGTAGTAATTAAGAATAATTAGGAATAATTTTAAAAAAAATGTAATAATTAGTAATAATTTGTAATAATTATTAATAATTAGTAATAATTAGTAATAATTAGAAATAATTAGAAATAAATAGTAATAATTAGTAATAATTAGCGATAATTAGTGGTAATTAGTAATAATTAGCTTTAATTAGTGATAATTAGCAATAATTACCAATAATTACCAATAATTAGAAATAATTACTAAAATTTGAAATATTTAGAAATAATTACTTATAATTAGAAATAATTAGAAATAATTTACAAGTTTTTTCTTTTTTCAGATCGTGTTTTTTTATATCAAATTTATCATTAAAAACTAATTATTTTTTATTTTTTAGAGAAATATAGAATAAAGAAGTTGAAAAAATTCATTATTAGATGATCGTGCTTGGATAAATCAGTGCAGAAATCCAAACAATTCTGGTATAAATCCTATATATATTGATGGTGTTAAAATTTTCTTATCATTTGCATCATCAAAACCAAATTTTGTTTTATAATCTAAAGTTATGTTTCCATGTAAGAAATGTGGTTTAAGGATGTTTGAAACATTTGACAATGTTGGGGTTCATCTATTGTGTTTTGATTTTCAAACAAATTATGTTTTTTGGTATCAATATAGTGAACACAGTTCCAGAGAATATACTAATAATTTGGTTCTAGATCCATTACAATTTCAAATTTTAGTACATGATGTGGTAAGTATATCTTTTCAAAAAACTAAATCTCGGGATGATATTGATTTAACACCTAAGTTAGAACCATCTCAATTTTATGAGTTGTTGAGGTTCGTTGAGTATTCCTTATATCCTGGTTTTAAGATAAGAAAATTTGTGGCGGTTTCAAAATTTATGGCTATTAAATTAGATAATGGAATGTCAAATGGTTGTTTTGATCATATATTCTCTTTGGTTAAAACATTATTACATGAATAAAATGTGTTTCCTATAAATTATTATGAGATAAAGAGGTTGGTTCATAATCTAGGTCTTGGTTATCAGAAGATTTATCCATGTTCAAATGATTGCATCTATATTATATTAAAAATTAGTCATTGGATAGTTTTCCTACATGTGGATAATCGAGGTATAAAGAGGCTCAACTATGGAAGTCTGGATTGATTCCTGTAAAACAGTTGAGGTATTTCCTACTTATACTCATATTACCATGTTTATTTATGTCTTAAAACACAACATCATTGATGTCATGGAACAAGACTAATATTTCAAATGGTAAAAGCTTAAATCATCCCTCTGATGGTGATTCATAGAATCATTTTGACCAAGTATATCTTTTTTTCTTCAGAATCCAAAAACATATTATTGGGTCTTTATACGGATGATTTATGTCCATTTGATTCTTACAATAGTCAATATTCTTATTAAACCATCTTTATAACTCCATACAATTTACCTCCTTGGATGTTGATGAAGGATCCATATATCTTTTTGACCATATTAATTTCAAGACATCCAAAAAAGAATATTTATGTTTATTTGAATCCATTTATTGATGAGTTAAATTTATTATGGAGTAATAGTGTCGGTACATATGATGTTGCTGTGAAAAAAATCATATTAGAAGCTTCATTGATGTGGACAATTAGGGACTTCCTAGCATATAGAATGTTATTTCGTTATAGTACGCATGGTCCAAAATCATGTATGTGTTGTATGAGAGATAACAAAGAATTTATGCTCGTAAATGGAAGAAAAACTTGTTTTTTTATTTTCATCGCAGATTCCTTCCAGCCGATCATACTTTTCATAGGAATATATATCATTTTAGAAAAGGAAAAATTAAAAGAGATGGACATCCAACAATGATCTCAGGTATGGAGTTAAAATAATTTGTCTCTTCATTACCTCCCATTATATTTGGACTAACTATAAACCAAAAGAAAATTGATGGCTTTGAGAAAGAACACAATTGGATAAAACAGATCATTTTTTTGGATCTACCGTATTGGTCTATTTTGTTGGCTCGTCACATGTTGGATGTCACGCATATTGAGAAGAACTATTTTGATAATATATTTTATACCGTTATGGATACACCAGGGAAGACCAAATATAATTTAAAAGAACGATTAGATCTTTCCAAAATTTGCAGGTGAACAAAACTTGAACTATTTGAAAATGTCAGATCACAGAAGTTAATGAATCCAAAAGAATCTTATAAAATTTCCAAAGAAAATTATTTATTATTTTTTCGGTGGATTGTATATTTGAGACTTCCAGGTGGTTATGTTTCTAATTTTCCTAGATGTGTTAGAAATGATCATATTACCGAATTAAAAAGTCATGACTTCTATGTTATAATTGAAATAATTCCACCAATTATATTAAGAGGTTTTTTGAATTATATGATTTGGGATGCGCTAACAGACATATCATATTTTTTCTAAGATATTTTTGCGACAAAAACATACTATGGTGCACTAAGTAGACCGTAATAAGATTTTGTTTTAATTTTATGTAAAATGGATAAAATCTTCTCATCGATTTTCTTTGACTCAATAGAATATTTGATATTACATTTTATGCATGAAACAAAATGTGGAGGTCCAATAAAATTCTGATGGATGTACCCATTCAAGATATGCATAGATAAATTGAAGAAAAAAGTATGTAATAAAGAATCGGTTGAAAGATAAATTTTAGAAACTTATTTGGAGGAGGAAATTTCTTTTTTATGCTCTCATTATTCTCAATATAAATATCCATCAAAACATAACTGCATGGGCTGTAATGAGGGAAATTATAATGATGAAATGAACAATAAATTATTAGTTTTTAATCATCTCGAACGTGTCTTCGGTGGAGTTAACTATTGATGTCTTTCAGATTATGAACATCATAGGGATCATACATATATTATGTTCAACTGTGAATAAATAACCCCATTTTTACTGTGAGTTCTCCTATTACTTATTCTATAATCTTTGTTGCAGTAAATTAATATTATTTTATTTGTAGGTTATATGATAATCATATCAAGAAACACTTTCCACAAATTATAGTAGTTTCTCTTGAAGAACGTTGCTAAAATAATTTTTTCTACTAGTTTTAAAAATTTGTAAAATAAATTATTTATGGTTTAACATATAAAATCAATTTATTACTTGTTATATTGACAATTATTTGACACATTTTCAAGTATCTCAACATGTTGATAAAATTTATAATCGATTGTGTGTATTGACTAACCCACCGCCCAAAATGGTTAAATCTTATAATGCATATGTGGTGAATGGTTTTCTATTTCATACATGTGCATATGGGGAATCAAAAAAACAATGAATAGTGGTATTTTCTTGAGAGGGTCTCATCATAAATAAATTGAATTTGACTTTTACAGCATGCTAGAAAAAATAATTGAATTTTGTTATATGGGACATAATTAAATAACGATGTTTAAATTTCAGTGGTTGGATACAGAGAGAGGATTTCATATTCATCAAATCCATGGAATCATAGATATTAAATATAAAATACTTATTGAAATATATGAACCATTTTTATTGGGACATTAGGAACATAAATTTTATTATGAAAAATATTGTGTTACTTAAAGAGAGTTGAGTGATTGGTGGAGCATAATAAAAATTAAATCTCGGAAAAAACAGTTTATTCAAAGTGAATGTGGTTTCGCTGAAGTACAATAAATAGAAATTTTTCAAGAGACTACTCCAAACCTATCTTTTTAATTAAGAGGCATGAATATCAATGATGTTAAGGGTCAATGGTGACAATGATTTTTTTTATGTAACAAATGAATTTGAAATGAAAAGAGATGATGAAACTGAAACTACTATGGAAATTGATGATAGTATGGAGGAATAAGAAATTGACACCGTCAGATACGAAGATAAGGATGAAGATGAAGATTTACATAGTTAAATGTTGGTTATAATCATATAATATATATATATATATAATAGTTGTTTTCAACTATTTTCTAACAACATTAATTTTGTGTTTCAGATGGACTTGAATTTGTTTCATGAGTTGGAGGGGGTTGATCTACAAGGTAACAAGCAGGATGTTGGATCATCTGAACCTCAAATTATTGGTAGTTCAGTGACAACTCTGAGGGTTCATGGTCTTGTGATATTGATTATTCCTGACCCTATCCCTGAGAAACTTCCACGCCTTGGCTTCCATCCACGCATGCAGAGGTATATTTACCTTTGTATTTTCATTAGTTTTAATTAATTACCATTAATTTATTTATATACAAGTGTTTTTATTATTTTTTCTCTTTTTTCAAATGTTTTTTCATATAGATTTTGGAAAGAGGAGTTCTATATTGTGGAATTATTTTTCTGAAGTATGGGTTACATGTGATTAGATTCCCATTGATGTTCAGCACCACATGTTCGATCATTGGCTGGTATGTAAATAAATAATATTTATTTTGAAATTTATTTAATTAATAACTGAATATTATTAATTATTTGTAGGGTTTATGGTATCTCATCAATGAGATCATATGTTAATCTATCTGGCAGGCATGGTAGGTTTGTATGCATGATCATTGCCATCTGTTTTTGCACAATTTGATGAGAAAATCAATGAGGAAAGTGAGAGTCATAAAGTTTGATAAATCTTGTTGTTCTCACCAACCTGATAACATTTCATCTTAGGTTTGGGATGGATTATGTTCACACTGTATGGGTGGTCATTTTCAGAGGAGATCATTAGTAGGTCGAAATAACTGAGGGATACAGTAGGTGACACATCGATCTAGTAGTTGTACATTCAGTATGAATAAGGAACATATGGTAAATACCTCTTTTTAATTAATTCGTATAACTTTAAATGTAAATTTTTTATTTTTTATTCCTATAAGAAGTGAAACAAAAAGATATTATGGAGTTCGATGTTTATAGGATGATGTGCAGTGATCCTGTCACTAGAGATATTAGTGGTGATTTTCAACATCACATTTTGGTCAGTATAATTTCTTTTTGAGTTTTAAAATTAACTATAAATAATATTTTAACTATTTTAATTTTAAATTTCAATTCAAGGAGCCATATGAGTTCACGACGTCTCAAACACAGACTGAGATTCAGGCCGAGATCGATGATCAGACTAGTACAGTAAGATTTGATGAGGTAGTATGGATGCAGGTGACCTAGTATGCCTTTGAAAAAGGTTGAGTTGTTGGTATCGGCTCTCAATTGAGATCTAGTAGTTATTATGGTACTGTTGTGATGCCATCATGAAGCTTGAGAGGTGCTCATGGAGAGTCATCATCATTTATTGTATAGTATCAAGAGTAGTTGTGATCTCATGGTGAGCTTATAGAGAGTATGCATAGGGAGCAGGACGATCTCCATCAACAACAGCAAAAACAGTAGGAAGACGTGTGTTGATGGAAGCAGTAGTAGCGTGAGAAGACGATGGATTATATGCGATGTTTTGATCATGGTTTCAGGATGGAGTTCCCTCCTCCAGCTCCTTCATCTCTTCTAGATGACCCTCCATCTCAGCGGTGTATTTACTTTTATTGATAAACATTTGAATGTAAAACATTTTTGTAATATTTTTATAATTCCATATGTTTATATTTCTATATAGTGAACTTTTTATATTGTTGTGAATATTGTGTTTTTTATTATTTTATTATTTTTATTATTATATTTTATTATTTATTATTTTATTTTTATATTATTTATTTATTATTTTTATTATTATATTATTTATTTATTATTTATTTATTATTTTTGTTATTATATTATATTATTTATTATTTTATTATTATTTTATATATTCTTGCAAATTGTGTGTTTTCTATAATATTATTATTTTCACTATATTTTTACTAATTTTATTAGTTTTTGTTCTTATTATTATTATTATTTATTGTTTTATTATTTTATTAAATTTTATTAATATTAATTGTTTTATTATGTTTTTTAGTTTTTTATGATGGGCCCATCATGAAATGAGTTTTTAAAAACCCTGGATAAGATATTTGCGACGGTCCGTCGCAAAGAACAAAATTTGTAATGTTGTTTTCAATGACGGGGTCCTATTGCAATTTCACCATTGCAAATGGTTCAATTTCTAGTTGTGGATTGTTATATATTCTATGTGGAATGCATGATTATGTAAATATTATGATGTGATGGGTGGTCCTTGAATTATATTTCCCTCCAATGAATTGAGTAATGTGATGTATCTCATGATATAATATGTCTTATGCACGATCATGATGATTGATTTGTATACATTGATGATGTTATGATTGTGTACATATGTTATGCATGAACATGATTTTATCTTTTTCACAAGTATGTGTGATATTTGACCACTATGGTATGATGTTTCATTTTTATGCATTGCCACATTCCATGCCCTTATAAAATTTTCTCCTCATGATGTTGATGCTGATCTTATTCTTATTATATGATGATATTGATTATGCTCACCTATTTATTATTGATTATGTCTTTTATTCCTCCCCTTACTAGGATTGTAGCTCACCCATTTATTTGATGTATATCCCTAGGTGACTACATGTACTAAGGAGAAAATTAAATCTTTTAAGTGGATAAAGAATAAGGATTTTAATAATTTTCATGATTTATTATGTATAAGTGATGTATGATCCAAATTTCCTCGTGATACTAAACCTTTCGATCCTTGAATGTATAACTATTATGTTATTGATATTTAAAATAATTTAATAGTCATGTGAAAAAGTAGGGTCAAAATAATTCAGGCTATATATGTACTATGAAAAGAAAGTTTGATATTTTGTTTGATGGGCTTAGGCCGAGTCTCTTAAGGGAACTAGTTTCTCAAACATTTTCATCATATGATGATATTGTATCAAGTTCTATTAAGATAGGAAAATAATTTTATGAATCTTATATATTTCAAGGAAATGAAAAGAATAAGATGTTAGATTAGCACCAAGAAAAAGGGAACACATCGAAGAATAATAAGGGAATAAATTAATTTCCATCATGTAAAAATTATGGAAAGAAATGCCTTGGAAAATGCTTGAAGGGAATGAGAGTTTATTACAAGTTTTAAGATAAGGTTAATATAGATAATGAATGTAAGGAAAAGAAATAAACCACTATTATCCAATGGTTAAACTATAAATATATGGTTCATTATTCAAACCAGTGCCCTAAGAATCAAGGGTACTTGCCACAAAAGAAGCCAAGGGGAAAATTCCAAGTATATGTGATTACTACAGCTGAAGTGGAAGTTCCAAGAGATGTGGTGGAAGTTAAACTTATAATCCCCTACATAAGTCAAAAGAAATTATTTATTTGGGTTATACCCACACTTTTATATTTTAATAAATTTATTATTGTATCACAACACCACCTCAATGGTTGGATGTTCAGTTGATAGTGAAAACTATTTATGGTAGGATGATCTCGTCTCAAGTCTATAGCTCCTCATCGATGGAAGTTTGTGGGAATATGATTCCTTAAAATATTGTTATTATTCCTCTAGTTGAATTTGATGTAATTTTGGACATTTATTAGCTCTCTCAATATAGATCCCATTTCAATTATTGAGGAAGGGAAGTTACATTTGATATTCTGAATCAACATGTGATAGTCTATTGGTGCGAGGATGAACCTAAACTCTCAATGGAAATTAATTCCATCATATGGTTTTTACTACCTATTCATGAGGGATATTTATATCATATGGTTGGGTAGAAACAAAAAATTAACGATATGACTATTTTATGGGATTTTATTCATGCCTTTATAGAAGAGTTTCCTAGTCTTCCCTAGAATCATGAAGTTGAGTTTTCAATAGAACTCATACTTGGTGTTGAACCAATTTCAAAGAATATATATAGAATGGCCCCAATTGAGTTATTTGGATTAAAACATAACTCAATTAGAATATATATAATGGATTTATTCATCCTAGTGCTTCCCCATTGGGTGTACTTGTTCTTTTCTTTAAGAAGAAATATGGTTCAATGCGTCTTTGCATTGATTATTGAGAAATTAAAAAAATCAATATTAAGCACAAGTATCCTCTACCCTATATTTATGATCTATTTGATCAATTATGAGGAGGTCAATATTTTTCCAAGATTTATCTTCAATCTTTAAATAACTAGATAAGGTTTAAGAATTAGGATATACCCAAGATATCCTTTTGTATAAGGTATTGTCATTATGAATTTATAGTAATTCCATTTAGAATTTTCGATTATACTGTTGTATTCAGGGACTTAATGAATAAAATATTTAAATATTACCTTCATCATATTGTGGTAGTCTTTATAGATTATGTTCTTATATATTCAAATATCAAGGAAGATAATGAAGAAAATTTGAGGATTGTGGTAATGACTTTGAGGGAGGAGAAGTTATATCCCAAATTTACCAAGTATGAATTTTGGATACAAAAAATCTCAATATTGGATCATATAATTTCAAGAGAGGGTATATAGGTTGACCCTTAAAAGATGTAAGTTTTTTATCAATGTTGTTTCGCCACCGATGTGGTGCGTTTCGGGTGGTGCGTAAATGGTCCGAAAAGGATCATCACCCGTCTCTTTTTCCGGAGACTGTTTTATATCATCCCGCCTTTTTATCACATAAACATTCATTACATTTTACAAAACTGAGGATCTTTAAGGTTTAGTGTCTTGGAAACCAGAAACTTGAAACATGAAAACAACATAAAATATTCTTCTTAAACACTTGAAAGGATTCTTCTTAAGTTCATCCTAGTTTCATTACTACATCTCATAACCTGGGGACAAACATCAAAATAAAGGGTGAGCAGAAGGCCCAGTAAGGGAAACAAGAGAAACATTTAACATGTGAACTTGAGATGCATCAACTATGTCATAAAAAAGAACTTTAAGGCATGAGAAAGAAATCATGTGGCATATCATAATAAAAATAACATTTTTCATAACTTTAAGATGTGGCTACATCATTTAACATAGACAATAATGAACATATCACCAGGGTCCATCCCCAAGGTGTCATTTGAAAATTACCAAGGTTATTCACCAAGATATCGTGAAAATTGTAATCTCTAGTGGTTACATCATTACCCAATGCATTGGATTGCTATCAGGGTGCACCCTTAAATTTTCCTTTATTATCATGTGAGCCACATATATCATCATCAAACATTTTATAAATAACCCATATAGCATAAAATAAATGGGTTTCATTTCATAAACATAACATTTTAAAAACTGTTTTAAAGACATGATCTTTATGTCACTTTAAACCCACGGAAGGGGAGAGCGGGTCTCATGTATGTAAATACCAGAATTTAAAATAGAAAATTTTGATGTATATGTGAATACCCCTGTAGAAATAAGATCTTTGAGTATTCACTTTATAACATAAAATAATTTTGAGAAAAGAGAGAGGCATTTTGAGACGAAAAGTTTGCAGCATAACGGCTATGTTTCGGGGTTTTAGAAAACATTGAAAAGAGAGGGGACATGGGTCAAACATTCATAAATGACCCCTAAAATAGTAGAGGGGCAGAAAGAAGGATATATGAACATGGTAATGAAATTTTAAGGACATACCATTTGAAATGAAAAACATGGAAGGAAGACAAAAAATAGATTTCTCTTATGAAAATTCGGCAGCCTAACGGCGTCACTTAAACTTCAACAAAAATGATTTGAAAAGATCAAATAGGGTCTCTCATCATGTGAACATAAGATTTCAGTATTATAGATATAGATATCATACCCCAACATAATAAAAAATGAACTTGAAAGACTTTACATTAAAGTATAACTTTGAAATGAATGAGAAGGGTGAAAGAATCCCCCTAAAAAATTCGGCAGCCTAACGGTGTCACATAAAACTTCAAAATACTGAATTGAAGAGATAAAATGGGGTCTATCATCATATGATCATAAAATATCAGTATGATAGATATAGAGATCATACCCCCAACATAATAAAAAGAAACTTGAAAGACTTGACATGAAATTAGAACTTTGAAAAATGAGAAGGGAGAAAGAATCTGTTACAAAAATTTTGGCAGCCTAACGGCGCCACTTAAAACTTCATAAAACGAAATAATGAATGTAAAAGGGGATCTCTCATTATATGAAAATTAAAAGGGAAGTAAAAGGAGTATAAAATAACATCCTTTAACATAATAACATGGAGCATAAAAGAAATGACATAAAAGAGATTACTTGAAAAGAAAGAGAGGTCGGATCCCTTACCTTAAAACGTAACTCTTAAAACTCAAAGGTTGGGACCTTGAGGGCTTGGGGGCACATTGGGAGGACTCATTGGGAGGTAATGAGACCAGAACTTCGTTGAAGGAGAGTGGGGAGTCGAAATGGATGAGAGGATGGCTTTGTATTTATAGGGAAAGTGAGGGGACAAGGCATTAATGGCCAAGGGACACCTCACAAGTGGTTTTCTCAAAAGCATGGGCTCTCCCATGGTATTTCCCATGAAGCTAGGCCACATGGGGCCCCCCATACAATAATTCATCACCTTTGGTCTACCATCCCTTAAAATATCTCATGGAATCATCATGACACAGTTATGATGTCATTAAACATAACGAAACCCTAAAACTGTATTTTTACTATTCACTGAAAATTCAACTTTCTCAGAAAAATCCCAAAATTTCACATTAACCAAATATCAATGCTATGATTTCAAAAATGAACTCCATTTTATAAAAAAAATCTAAATATTTTTAATTTATTTTTTAAATAAATACACTATTCACCGAAAATTCATTTTTTCAGAAAAATCCCCAAAAATTACCATAACATAATATCAATGCTCTGAGTTCAAAAATAAATTCCATTTTATAAAAATAATTTTCTAATTATTTTTAATTTAATTTTTAATTAAAAACCACTATTCACCCGAAAAAACTAATACTTGAATAATAATTTATGAAACCGTTATTTAACCATTTTATTGAATCACATTACTTAATCAAGGTGCCTAGATTATATTAATACTTTCCTTAAGTGAGATTACTAATCCATTTGGTCACATTACTAATCCAAAGCATAAAATCACTATTCATAATTTACTATTCCTCAAAAAACAAGTTGATCTTATTAGACTCTAAATTTTGTACTGAACATAATTTTAGAAGACCATTTTTTGAAAATCATTACACATTTTTAATTATTTAAGGTTTACATAAACATTTTTAAAATATCCTTTTTCTAAAATTCATCAAAAATATGCATACTATATTTATTCGGTCATTTGAAAAGTCATAAACATCATCATAAGAATAAATCCCAATTTTTATTTAAAACAAAGGATTACACAAGGCAGTTATGGTCTCCTTACATAGCCCCTTATCACACCAGCATAGGACCTAAGTGTAAGGTGTGCTAAGGTGATAGAATCTGAGGGAGGCTCGGCCAACATCGCACGAGTAGTAATTTCTATCAGTTTGAACTTCTCGCAAAGGCGATTCTGTTCTATCTTCACACGATGAAGTTCGGCGTGGGTTTGTTCCAGAGCAAAGCCCAGTGGTGCTACCTCCTTCCCAAGTTCTTTTAGATGGGCTTCGATCAGTCCAAGACTACTGGGTGAGGCCATCGAATCTTCTTTCTATAATAATTAACCAAGATTACTTATATTTAGAGACAATAATCAAAACGTTTAGTTTCCAGCGGTCATATTGACCAATGGTCATATAATAGTCAAAACCCAACAGTCTCATTTTATTTATACTCATGTTATCAAATGAAACATTTTTGTTGAGTATAAAAATAAAATAAAATAACACATAAAATTAGGAAACAAGATTTATTCAAAATTTTGGGTCGTTACAGTTTCCTATTAAATTAACGATTTCTTTTGTTTTGAATTGTTCTATGTCATTATACTTTAAATAAGGTTGTATTAAACCCATGGTGACTGGGTAATTCACCCCTTTCGCGTTTCGAAAGAGATTCCATATTCATTCGATCCTAGTGGGTGATTGTGTGGGGTCAAATACTCATGAAATTGGCCTTACTTGGATATAACTTCCTCATATGGTCTCCAAAGGGTTTATTCATGGATCTAAAAACACCCAATAACCCTGGTACCATGATTCATGGACCTTATTTCCAAAGGCAGGTGCTTGTTGATTGATGATTCAACCAACGACACTTGAGGAATACATTGGTCGAGGGGATGGGAAGTCAGGATCGCCACACCCTTCTAGGGGAGTATTATTGCCTATTCCAGGACCTCTTGTAGATTTAATTCATGTTCATATGTTCGTGAATCCTTGGTTCATTCTCTAAGAGTGTGTCCATGGGTTACCCTTGGTTTTCAAGATCGTCGTAGGCATTCATATATTTGATGATACTAAGGTGATGCTGACTTGAGCCATATAATAAGGTGCTCTAGAGTTTATCATCATCCAGGGGGACGGAAGGTGATTTGATGTTGGGATCAAACCCATAAGATGGGTTTCTTACGTATCCTCGGTAGAGTAATCAAAACCCACATAGTTCGTAATGGCTAGGGCTTATGCATAGAAGCTTCCCATTTGAGGGGGCTTGGTTGGGTGGAACCTTTATGGGAGGGCATATTTTAAAGATCTAGCCTTCTGGTAGGCATCCTACATATCCTAGTTTGATCAGGAATCAGAGTTATCATAGTTTCAAATGTGTGGGGATTACGCATGGAAGTTGCCCATTTGAGGATACATGATTGGGTGGACCCTTTTGGATGGGAACCCTATTGAGCTTGGGTCTTCTGGTAGGCATCCTACATATCCTGGTTTGACCAGGAATCAGAGTTCTCGTAGTTCTGAATGTGTGGGTATTATGCATGGAAGCTACCCATTTCAGGAGACATGATTGGGTAGACCCTTTTGGATGGGCACCCTGTTGAGCTCGGACCTTCTATTAGGCGTCCTATGTATCCTGGTTTTATCAGGAATCAGAGTTCTCATAGTTCCTAATGTGTAGATGTTGTAATCGTCACAAACCTCTAATCCCACATGAGTCATGCTCGGTATGAGAAACAATAGGACGTGAAATATTAAACAAATTACATGCTTCCTCTCTTTTTGGTGGGAGAGGGAGTGCCTACGGCAGATGAGGTCGGGGAAACCGTGGGCGAGGGCGTGGAGCGATAAACCTTTCCATGTTAAATGACATTAAAGTTCATGCAGTCTGGCCTCAGGAGATTAGGGAATTACCTTAGTGGGAGGGCCCTGGGATATCATATGAGGTATACTATAGTTTAAATTCAAATATCTTGGACGATGTCATCACAGTTTAACATCATGTGGATAGAACTATTTTAGGTCTTGCAGTTTAGGGTCATGCGATGAAGATCACTTGCTATAGAAACCATGTTTATCTGGAGGAAAATCCTGTTTGGATATTCTGATGTGCCTCGAACATGAGAGGGATGAAATGTGTAAACTGTAATTATAGAGGATATCGAATCAAATGAAATGATATGAGTCATGAAAGCCATTGAGGCATACAGAGGTAGGAAATGACTCTCCTGAGGATGAATTTGGCTTTTTTTATGGTTGTTTTGTAGGCATCATATGAAGAGCCACCAGGGCATCATGTGCATATTCAAAAAAAGGTGTCTGAAGGACATTGTCCTTCCATTTATGATGGCTGGGGAGGTTTATGAAGATCAAAAATCACCTGGTATACTACAGATTAAAGTCATATAGCTTGGATGATGACATCACTATTTAATGTCATGTTTCTGGGACTAGTACCATACAGTTTAATGTCATGTGGTTAGGACAATAAATCATAGTTTAAGGTCACAGATTTTGGACTGTTCATTATATAAACCCATGATTAGTTGTAGGATAATCAGGTTGGTATGTTCTGATATGCCTAGAACGTGAGAGAGAAGAAAAGTGTAAATCATGACTTTAAGGATTATCAGATCAGGAGAAATGATATAGGGCATGGAATCCATTGTGGCATACAGAGGTAGTATAGGACTCTCCTGAGGATTAATTTTCCTTTGGTTAATGACCATTTTTGTGGGAAACATATGCAGAGCCACCGGGGCATGATGTGAATAGTCAATCAGAGGTATCCTCAGGACACTGGCCTCCCTCTTCTGATGGCCATGGAGGTTTATGAGGATCCTAAATCACCAGAGACACACAGTTTGATGGATTGAAAGTATGTGTTTGGGCATTTAATAATCACTCAAGTTGTGATTGTCCATGGAGTTCTGGGTCAACCTAGCATAGGAGGTAGGTGATAGGGTTTTTCAGGAGATGAATGAGGAATATCTCTTCTCAGGGTATTTATGGGATGAATACTTGGGTGGTATAAGGGTGCAATGGAAAATGCCATCGACCCGGCCCAAGAAGTTCATGGTGCGAATCTCCATTTTTCATGGGGGTTAGTGACAGTAGAAAAGGGACTGGTCCAGAGCGTCGGGATCGCAGCCCAACACTAATCCCAAGCGAGGGTGTGGGGCCGCAGCCCTCGCGGTATGGACTGGTGGGCACGAATGATTTTCTACATAACGTCGTTCATGTAGGAGTTGGCCACGTAGGATGGTACGTAGAAGAGATGGCATCCAAGGATGGTACGTGAAAGAGATGGCCACCAAGGATGGTGCATATAAGATCTAGCCTCCAAGGATGGTATGTGGAAGAGATGGCCTCCAAGGACCATTTGTGTACTATCTTGCGTGTATGGGCATCTACGGACCATTTTTATTATATTTTTTTTATATTTTTTATTGATGGTTTCATAGGGTCTTCCAAATACGGTTCATGGGTAGGACTTATGCAAACTGATTTCTGCATACGGTTCGCGGTATGGATTCTGCAAACTGTTACGGATGCAGGATGAAGTCCCACGAACTGCTTTGGGTGTGGGATAAATTTCTCATTCACCCTCTACATTCTTTTTCCACTTTTTATTCATCCCAGAGATCTCTTCCACCTTCTACTACCTCTCCTTTTAGTTCCCCTAGTGGTCCTTTTATATATTTTTGGATAATTTGTATCTGTGATTTGAGTGACACCTTTTGTGGAAGCCTATGGAGGAAATATGGCTCGCGGATGACTCGGTCATCTGTGATTTGTGGAGGTGCAGTATGCTTCCAGGTTCACCTCATCTGAGAACCACATCATTCATGGGGATGGTGTGCAAGGCACACCTCTGTCAGAATCTCTCCAATGAAAACAGTTTGCGATGGCTTCGGTTCACAGGTGGAAATTCATCGTGAAAATCTTCATTCACTGGCCAACACATCACATGTTGGTGCATCATCAGCCATCCACATACCGATGGTTCATGGTTTATGCCTTCTGTGAACCTTTCCCTATGGTGGTACATGGCCAGGACAGATTCCTTTTCAAAATTTTATTTCCTAAAATTTCTTCTCAAATTTCCAATCCAACATTTATATCATTTCTTCACCCAACTTGCGGGAGTATTTTCCTTCCCTTTGTAAATTTTCAAGACCCTAAAAATGTCCTAGACTAACCATAGTGACTGAGTTCTATAGTTTTCTTGGTTTGGATGGATTCTACCGACACTTTATGAGATATTTACAATGACTATCCAATCAACTCACCAAGTTGAATTAGAAAGGGGTTGAGTTCTTATAGATAGATGAATGTGTGGAGAATTTAAATAAACTAAAGATAAGTTTGTTTAGTTTTTATATTCTTACATTTTCCTATAGTGGAGAAGGGTTTTTCATATATAGTTACTCATTAAAGAAGGTATCATGATGTTTCCTCGTATATAATGATATGGTGATTACTTACGTCTCTCTTCAATTGAAAGTTCATGATAAAAATCACCCAAATCATGATTTAAAACTATAAGGGGTAATTTTTGTATTGAATAAATGGAGAGAGTGTATGTATGGTGAAAGGTGTGATATATATACTGATCATAAAAGTTTGAAGTATATATTTACATAGAAATAGTTAAATTTTCACCAAAGAATATAATTATAGTTGATCAAAGATTATGATTGTTCAATACATTACCACCCTAGGAAGGTGAACAAGGTGGATAATGCTCTGAGTTAGAAAGACCATACTAGTTTGTCTATGATAAATATTGAAAGATATACAATATTTATGGGTTTTCCGAAGTTGGATCTTTAATTCTTGAGGAAATGGGATAGATATTATCTTTCTCAAAGGAATGTTCAACCATCCATCCATGAGAGGATTAAGAAGGCCCAAAAGAAAGATTTGGAATTACATAAGAAGGTGAGTAATGTTACTGAATTTAAACATGATCATACTGAAATGATAAGGTTTAGAAACCAATTATGTGTTCTTTTAATACCAGATGTGAAGAATAAGTTATAAATATAATAATTCACCATTCTCTATTCATCATAGAATTATGAATATGTATAGATATCTAAAAGAGTATTTATAGTGGGATAACATGAAAAAGGATATTATAGAGTATGTATCTCAATGCCTAGTGTGTCATTGAGTCAAGTCTAATAGATATAAGTCTAAGGGGATGTTACAACCATTAACCATACCAAAATGGACATGGGAAAACATTACCATGGATTTACTTGTTGGACTCCCCAAAACATATAAAGGGGACAATGCTATTTAGGTTGTAGTCGATTTCCTTATAAAATTAGTTTATTTTATTTCTATTAGATAGTATTTTTCATTTGATTGGATTTACTCGATTATATGTTATGTAATTTGTGAGATTTCATAGAGTACCACTCTCAATCATATATGATCAGGATATGAGGTTTACCTCAAAATTATATAGAATCCTTTAGTGGGATCTGGATATGAAGTTGAGTTTTGGTACTTCTTATCATCCTCAGATAGATGGTTAATCTAATAGGACCATTATAAATCTAGAAGACATGTTAATATATTGATTTATGTATTTGAAAAGTGTTTTAGATAAACACCTTCCTTTGGTAGAATTTTCTTACAATAATATCTTTCAATCAATCATTCATATGGATCCCTTTGAATCACTCTATGAGAGTGAAGAACTCCAACATGTTGTGATGAAGTCGGAGAAAGAAATATTTTGGGACCTTATATAGCTAAGAAAATTGTAGAAAAGGTTATGAGATTAGAAAATAAGGGAAATTTCATCCCTAAATATATTGTTCCCTTTGAAATTATCTATCATATTAGGATAGTATCTTATCAATTAGTGCTTCCATTGAATCCATCTCAAGTTCACGATGTGTTCCATGAATATCTACTAAGAAAGTAAATATTTGATCCTTGACATGTACTAAACTAAAATATTTTACTGCTAGAGAAAGAACTATATTATGAGGAATAACCAGTAGTGATTCTGGATCATAGAGAGAAATTTCTTTGAAATAAGACCACTCACATAGTCAATGTTTTTTGGTGAAATAATAAAATTGATAAAGTTATGTGTGAACATGAGGATGTGATAAGACAAAAGTATCCTCAGTTTTTTATATTAGTGTGATGGAATTTCAATGAAAAAATTCTTATATAAGGGGGTAGAATGTAACACCCCTAGATTTATAATATATTTCTCTTTAAGTAAATCTAATTTCTTTGATAGCTTGCTTCACACACAATACTGAGTTTAAATGAACCATGATAAACTATGGAAATATTATTGTATAACTATTGGAATGGTGGGTATGGATAATGTTAACCATATTATTAAAAATACATATAAATATTTTATTTTATTTACATTTATTGATTAAATATTAGTAAATAATTACTTAATTTTGAGTAAAGACAATTTCTTCTTCAATAATTTGTTTTCTTCAAAAATGATTTTTGTTGCATTTTATGTGTGAATATTATAAGTAATATCTTCCAAATTTATAAATATAATTTTATAAAAAAATATACCATTTTTAAATTAGAAATTAAATATTATCTTAATTTTATTTTTGGGGATTTTTCTAAAAAAAATATTTTCCTGTGAATAGTGAAAATACTAATTTTTGTAAAACTATCTTATTTCTGTTAAATAAAGTAATTTAAAATTACCATTATATTTTTTATTTGGTATTAAAGTAATATAATATTCATTTAATAAAACAATTAATTCTATTAGGATCATAATTTTAATTTATTTTTATATAATTCAATTTTTAGGCTTAGAAACACATTTTTATGGAAACAGTTTTTCATCGTATTTTGCAGATTTATTTTAAAATTAATTTCTGAAACTTCTAGGAATTGTATTTAATAAAATAGATTCCATATTTGTAATAATGTGGTTTAAATTTGGTGAATTATTCTCTTTTATGTTTGGTCATTATGAATAGTAACCTTCGTAAATATTTGTCACCTCAATAAGGGTAAAATAGGTAAAACAAGGATAAAACTTTGACATAAGGCTTTAAAAGTTCTTTAAAACTCACCTTTATCCTATTGTATGAGTAGATTTTTTCCATTATCATATAATCTTTTTTAATATATGGCATCTTGGAATCATTTTTATTTTATTATGACCTTTATATTCCATAAGTAAAGAAAAATAAAAAATGTCACTCTCTTGCCTTTAAATTTACATTATATGTTCACATAGGGATAAAAATAAGTTGTGAACTAATATTAAATGTTATTTTGATAATAATATAATTATTATTATTATGTAAATTTATTTATAATTTTTAGTGATAATATAATTACCTTAATAGCTTATACAACGTCGACATAGTGCCCATGGAAACAGTGAAAAATCAAAGTAAATAATTTTATAAACATTTAAATTTTTTGGGGGGTGAATTATGGTTACACAATAATTTTACACTTAATAATAATTTATTATTTATTGTTAAAAGTATTATATTATAATTTTATCTTTTTCTCTATGTCTTTAAAGTTAAATTAAATGAATAATGTCAAAAATTAAATTAATGATATTTTATGTTAAATTATATTTTATTAAATTATTTAAAAATCATAAAAATATTTCAAAAGGAAAATTAGGATGAGATTTGGTCTAAAATATCATCCCTTTTCCATTTATGAGAAAATTTTTAACTTATATATAAAATTATAACCCTTCAAGATTGAAAAAATTGTTACTATGGATAAGGTTAAAATTGTTTAATGAAGGGGATAAACAAAATGATAAGGTTTAAAATATCACTTAAACTTGTCAAATTTTATTAGTTGAATGTATTTAAACCATATCCCAGATTATCTTATAAATTATTTCCACATGGTGTAACTTTCAATTTAAAATGAATTTATTATATTTAATTTTTTTTATTAATTTCATGTGTGTCCTTTCATTCACTATAAAAAGGCACCACATCCCCTCTCTTATATACAACACCAAGAGCCACTTAGTATGACAAACCATATATTAATACACATTATTTTATATTTTATTTAATAAAGGTACCCATAAAACAATCACAAAATATCATGAATCCTATTTTCTTTGGGATATTAGGCACATAGAATGTCAACTTAATACATAGATAAAACAACATTATTGAAAACTACCTTAACATGCTCTAAAATTCCATTGATCTTTCAAAACTTCACAGGATAACCTGGGGACATACATAAGAAATGGGTAATCTATAAATCCCAGTAATGGAATAAACAAATAATAGCATGAAGAAATTATTACATGTTAGTTAGTAGGCATTTCAATGGAACATAAAAATAGTTAGAATCATAAATGTAAATAATGAAGCATGATATACGATGATAACATAAAGGAAACATGGGGATAAGGCAACAAATTAAAACATGGAATCATAAACATAGTTCAAAGATAAATTCCAAGACAACATAAAATAGTGTGCTTAGTATAACCTCTCATTCACCATACATAGAATCTCATGAGATTAAAACTTTACCCAATTCATTGGAAATATATATAATTTCGGGCCCAACTGTCATTTTCATATCATGTACATGCATAAGTGTTCCACATAGATCATTCAACATAGGATCATATTTTATAAAATTTAATCCAACTATTAAGAAGTGTGGGATAATTACATGTAATTATTTAATCAATAAATTATAGGTAAATATAGGTGAATACCCTTGAATGGAAATGGAGATGAGTATTCACAAAACAAAAGTTTGGCATAGAAAATTGTTGGATTATTTCAGCAGCATAACGGGGGTATTTATAGATTTATGGGAGGGATTAATAAGATTTAAATGGGTATATAATTACTTTTAAATCATAAGGTAAGTAATAGGGATATTTAAGAACACAATACAACATGAAAAATTGAGAATTAAATGGCATAAGACAAAAATGGTTCTTGAATAAAGAGGAGAAGGAGAGGATTCATTGCCTTTAGAGGCTGATTCCAAAATCTTTGGAGGAGCTTCTTGAGAGATTGGAGCACCATGGGAGAGATATAGAGAGTAAAGTGAAGAGTATAGTCATGAACCAAGATTTTTTAGTGAATATAAATGGTAGCTTGGGTGAGTTTATTTAGGAAAATATAAGGGAGTTCTTTATTATTTTTCAAACTTAGGTTTTGGACTCTATATAATAAAGTTTTAAAAACTAAAAACCTTCCCATGTTTTATAAAAAAGTGAAATGGTTTTAATTATTTTATAGTTCTAAGAACATATATTATTAAAATATTACTCTTGGTGATTTTGAAGTGAGTCATGTTCATAAAGAATTTATTTTAAAACCTTAATATATAATATAGGTTTTGGAGGATTCATAATAGGGTTTGTGAAATTAATCAAATGACCTCAAAAACAAATTATTTTAAAGGGAAAATATATATTTGGTTTTTTATTCCCTTAATGGAATATATTACATCACTTTTTCATTGTGATGTCATAATGCACATCATATATTTATACTGTATTTAATTTTGTCCCAAAAATTAAACTATCTCTGAAAATTATACAAAAAACACCATCGGATAATTTCAATATATTGATTTCAAAAATAATTTTTCTATTATCCAAAAAATCTATAAATATGATAATTTATACTTTTAAATAAAAAATACACATTTATTGAAAAATACTGGTTTTTTTACAATAACAGCTTTCTAGCCCTTATAAAAATTATTTTTGACTTCAAAAATTATATTATCATTTATATTTAATAAATAATATTTACTAATAATATTTTATTAAAATATAATTTATTCCAAAAAATCATGAATTCATAAAAAATTGTGTCTTGATTGAAACTATATATTTACCAAAAACACATTCGAGTTTTGTCATATTAAAACCTAATTTTTATCAAACTAATTATTTAATCATTTATAAAGTAATAATAAATATAATAAATATTTTATTGAATTAAAATATAACAGTACATGATATAAAAGTTATGATACATAGCCCCTTATTACAACAGAAAAATCCCTAAGGGTTAGGTGTGTGATGGTGATATTTCTTAGGGTGGTTAGGTGTACATGGTTTGAATCGTGATCTCGATGATCTTGAAATTATCCCATAAATAGATTTTATTATGCTTTAGTAATTGAATCTCATCTTGTTATTGCTTAAGGGAAAATCCTAGTGATGTTATCTCCCTCAAAAGATCTGATAAATAGGCTTCATAGGGTATAATCTTACTGGTCGAGTTCATCACTTCTTTTTTCTATATCAATCATACATTATAATAACCCTTTATATATAGTAGTAATATAATCACTATTAAATATCTATATTATCAATGGTTATAATTCTTAAGGGTCTTTTAAATTGTAAAGGATATAAAGTTCCAAAATAACCAAAGTAGTGCATGTGTTTTCTATAATTACATTACTTAATAATGCATTAATTCATTAAAAAAGGGAATTTAATTTATAAAAGTTCAAGTAGTTACATTATTCCACCTTAATAAATCTCACCCTCAAAATTTTCATTTCATACACTAAAATAAATGAGGGTACTTCTATTTTATTTCCTCTTCTGCTTCTATAATGGCCTAGACCTCCCCGGTCCATTCCTTTGTGAAAATACAGTGTTTGAGGTGTTCTTTAGGTCATGGTGGATATTTTTGAGAGATTTTTAGTTTTTCTAGTTTCCCAATGGTGAGTCGGGAATGGTAGGTCACTAATGGTGATTCAGGATCAGTGACTCGCACCGGTGATTCATGACAGTGAGTCGCTAATGATAGATCATCTAATGGTGGTTCATTCATCGGTAGGTCACAATGGTGAGTCAAAACTGGCGATTTAGAATAGTGACTCGTGTCGATGAATCCCTGACGGCGAGTCATGACGGTGACTCACTGACAGTGAGTCACATAGGTGACTTGCTGACGGTGGGTCGCGATGGTGCGTCACGACAGTAGCTCACCGAACGGTGACTCACTGAATAATGACTTCCCATCGGTAGATCATCACCAGTAGATCAAACTTGTGAATTTTCCAGTGGTGATTCATCCACCTATGACTCACGACAGTGACTCACCCAATGGTGAGTCACTTCCAACAATTTTTCAAATTTTTTAGTTTTTTCCAGTTTTTTCAAATTCACCCTTTTAACATTTTATTTGATGTAAAATGATTTTAAAACCATATTTAAGTGTTTTTTAAGATATTTTAAAAGATTTAAAATATATCTTTATTTTACTAATGATCAATAGGATTTAATTTAGTTAAAAGACATGGTCAATATCCACTTTTAATGGGGAGTTTAAAATGGTTTTATATCCCTTGAGTCTTAGATCTATTCCTTCAAAGCTGAAAACCATTCCTTCATTCTTTCTTTCTCTTTTCTCTTGATACTAAAGAATCACAGAACATTTCTTTCCCAAGTATCCATATGTTTGTTTTGCTCCCTTAGATCATGTTTCCCTAGAGCCTTGCATACCCCCTGTTTGGTGTAAGTAGGAGGTGTTGATCATCTGTTTCTCGAGGTAGGGATCCCTTCATCCCTATTATTTTTGTATCATGAAGGGTGGGTGTATGATTTTTTCTCATGTGAAGGAATTTGAATACAAGTTTAATAGAGACAACTTAATCCTCTTTAAATCAATAAATAGGGGCTGGGGAAAAGTGATGCATGCTTCTGTTTTACTGTTTATTGGTATTGTGATATATATGGGTTATATGCCTACTAAAAATCATGGTCATTGGTGGTATTTATTTTTTCACTCAGGATGACTTGTTATGGATTGTTGTTGATCATGTGTTGAATAATTGTATATATTCAATTGATTAACCACATATATTCAGTTAAATAAATGGATTCCCTAGGATCAAACTTTTTCTGTGATAATCCCTGAATTATCAAAGTGTAATTAAAGAACAAGTGGTGGCTAAATATGAATACACCCTTCCTTGTTTGGTTTGGCTATGTGTTGTGTGTGGTTTTGTTCTGTATTTTTCCTTTTGTGGTGTTGGGGTTGAGAGCATGGTTGTAAGGTGGGGTGGTATGGATGGTGTAATGAAATATCAGGTTGAGAGATTGATTGATTCTGGAATGGATGGGCAGTGTTTGAGTAGCAAGGTTTCTTGTTTGGGTTGTTCTATGTTTATATTACTAGGTGTGATGGTTGTGGTGTTGTTATACAATAGGGCTATCGGGTTGGTTTTGATGAGGTGTGTTGCAGGGTTTGGCTGTAATTTGGGGGTTTACTTGTTTAGAGGAAGGATTATGAGGAATGACTTTGAAGAATGATGATGGATGTGGTTGGTAGTTTCTCAGGTAGGTATGGAATGAATAAATGGTTTTCTTAATAAATAATGATAATTGGTTAAATGAGTTGGTTGGGGTATGTTTGAGTAGTGGATTGTTGTGGGTGGATTTCATTTATCAACTTCCTAAGTGACTGTTATTGGTGTTAAATAAATGAATTTAGAGGTAGCAGAAAAGTTGGAAGTATCATAGGGTGGTTGTTTGTTTGATAGAGAACTCATAGGTTGGTCTTGAGTGTTTGATACTATATATACTTACCTATATTTTCCTTTTTTTCTATATTCACCCCACCCTAGTTGAGCACTATGTGCCAAACACACCCATTTTCATGGGAGAGTATGTATTTCCCAAACATCTCTGTGGGAGGATGGATAGTTGGCTACCCACTATTCCCTGATCTCTCTTCTAGATAGTGATAGTCCAAGATTCTTTGGGCAGATAGTGGTTTGTGAGGCCTAGGTGTGTGCGGGTGAGTTTTTTTCCCCAGGTTTCTTCGAGATGTGATGAGTTGTGGTTTCCTAGGTGTATTTTGGATGAGATGTGTTGTACATTCCTAGGTGTTTTGGAGATGTGATGTGGTATGTGACCCATGTTTCTGTAGGAGGGATGTGGTTGTGAGGACCAGGTTTGTGTGGGAAAGATGTGATGAGCTTTATTTTCCTAGGTTGTGGGAATAGTTGTGAGGCCTAGATGTGTGCGAGCGGGTTGTGATGTGGTACTTTCAGAAGAGGTCGGAGTGCGAGAATTTTTGTTGTTAGGGTATGAGAGCAGCTAAATAGTGGTAAAGTTGTGCAGGTTACCCTATCATCAATGTTCTTACTATATTACTTTACTTGACTTATATTACTTAGTGAGTGTGCCTTGGTGAGGTGGGGATGGATAGGATGCCTTGTTAGGTGATGTTGGTTCTTCTGTTTTCTCATGAGAGCATTAGTATGCTTATACCACTTATGCATGAGAGACTTTAGTTTTCCTAATGAGTATACTTTTATGCTCAACCTACATTATAAAACTTCTTTCATGTTTCTAGGAGGATTATGGGGACCATGTTGGGCATTACTATCTTGGAATTTGGGACAGTTATCATGTTGCTTCTTAGATTTATTCTTTTGGTACTTACTTTAGTGTTTTATTGTATTTCTAGCAGTTTTACTTTAAACATGAATGTGGGATGTATTTTAGATTATTTTATATATATTTCTTTGAGTATTTTTGAGGTTTATCCATCTTATCTTCCGATCTTTGTTACTATAAAAAGGATAATGACTCTATTTTTGTGATATTTTTATACCCTTGGTGTTAGTTTCCACTTCGGGGCCTACTAAAGGTGGGACTTAGGGGTTCATTATCTATCTTCCTTCATTTACATATTAGAATATTCATATTTGGATGGAGGGGGTTGTAATAGTTTCCCAAGTAAATTCCTTAATCTTGTGGTTCTTCCACAACACTTTGACTAGGTGAGTTGTCTTGTTTCATAGAACTTTGTATCGATGATCTAAGATCTTCATCGGCTACTCCTTGTATGAATTATAATTCTCAAATGGTACTTCCTCTAGATTCAGTACATGTTATGGGTCTGGTATGTACTTCCTAAAAAGGGATACATGGAACACATCATGTACTTGAGGTAGGTTAAGTGGGGGTGCAAGTTGATAGGTCACTGCTCCAATGTGATCAGGGATCTCAAAGGGGAAAATGTATCTAGGAATAATTTTTCCCTTCTTCTCAAACCTAATGAATTTATTCCATGGAGATATATGAAGGAATTATTTATCACTAACCTCAAACTCTAGGTCTCTTTGACAATTGTCTGCATATATTTTGTTTCAACTTTATAGATTTTATATTATGTTGAATGGTTTGAACCTTATTTGTAACCTCTTAGATAAGATCAGGCACCATCATCTTCCTATCTCCAACTTCATCACATAATATCATATTTTGGAAACTCTTCCCATAAAAATCCTCATAAGGTTTAATTTTAATTATATAATGGAAACTGTTTTTATATGAGAACTCCACTAGGGGAATGTGCAGTCTCAACATCCCATTGAGCATGATCTCAACATATCCTTTAGAATTTGAATGGTCCAGACATTTGAGGTAGATAAGAAGTGATTAAGCTTAGTTATATATTCAACACTTACTAAAGTCTTCTCTAAAACCTTGAGGTAAAAATTAGATCTCAATCAAATATAATAGAGAGTGTAACTCTATGTAGTCTTAGCACTTCCTTTATGTGTGTCTTAGAGAGTTGGTCAAGAGAGAAGTATTATTTAATAACAATGGAACATGCTGACTTTGTAAGTTGATCGACAACTACCCATATGGTTTTATTTACTGGGGAGTCCTATGATGAAATACATGTTTATGTTTTCCCATTTCCATATTGGTATAGGCAATGGTTTCATTATACCCTTATACTTATGTCATTGAACCTTAAATTTTTGGCATACCAAGCATTGAGACATGAATTCTGAAATCTCTGTCTTCATGTTGTCCCACCAGAAAATTTTCTTCAAATATCTATACATATTAGTGATTCTTGGATGAATAAATAATTATGAGATATGCACATCATATAGAATTTCCCTTTGTAGTTATATTTTTTATGGGATGCATATTTGGGTTATAAACCTTATAACTCTATCTTTAGAAAATTTGAACTCCGGAAAATTCACTACCTTTTTCTGTAGCACCTCATTATATTTCTAAGTATCCTTGAGCCTCTCAATAATGGATGGTTGATTAGTTATTTGAGAAATGTAGGATGAATATCCTTATATTATTCATATATCCATCATTTCCATGTCCAATAATATTTGATCCCTTACAATCCTCGTTATAGATAGATTTTTGGGATCCTTTCTACCCTAATAATATACCACTTGGTTTGATTTCCCATGATGGTAATGGATTGAAAAATCATAACCCTTAATCAACTCTAACCACATCTATTGGAACATATTAATCTCATTTTGTGTTAATATATAGTTGAGGCTTTTATGGTTTTTATATATGTCACACTTCTCCTCATAGAGATAATGCCACCAAATATTTAATGTGAATGTTGGACTCCTCATGTTTTAATCATGTTTTAATGATCACAAATCATGTTAATCCTATTTAATCTCTCTCAAATCATGTGTAGAGATGGTTGGTTTCTTTATGCTTTAAATAAACTTCCACTAGATCATGATTCCTATAAATCATGTTTGATAATTGTAAACTACATTTAATTTTTTTCTATAATGATATCTTATATGAATGATTAAGTCTAATTCATTCTTTGAATATTACTGCTTAAGACAATTAACAGATATTTGGCTAAGTTTGAGAAACTGTGAGTCTACCATTGGTTCTGGTTTTCTAAAAAAGGACCCAGACACCGTGACCTAGACACCTTAACCCAGACACCATAACTTAGACACTGTAACCTAGACATTGTCACTCAGACACCGTGATCCAGACACCGTGACCCATACACTGTGACCTAGACACTGTAACCAAGACACTGTTCAAATTTTGGAAAAGGACCAGAAACAATGATCCTAACACCGCATCTGTGCTACCGGTTACTGAGCTCAATGAAACTGTAGCATCATGATTGTCTCACTACTCAAAGGAAAAGAAGAATACATTGTTTCATGGTGACACCATTTCCAAGTGATACCATTTCAAGATAGACTGTGACACCATTCTTTAATCTGTTTTGTAGTTTTCAATTTAATTTCTAACGGTCATATTTGAGTCATTTAAAGGCACTGACATAGTTAATGTCTATTTGTAAACATGTCACCTGATAGTACGAGGTATGAGGTGCAGAATACATTCATCCTTTCGTCTTCAACACATGAAATCCATAACAAAAAGGAGATCATGGCACTGGAACAACATGCACAGTAGAGTGAGCGTTTGAAAAGTGAACTGATACATGTAACAAAAAACAACTGAAGAACACAAAAATCATTCTCAACTCCGTAAGGCTGGACTACCATAGATCAGAGCTAAAATCATCTTCATAGTACCAAATCTAAGAAGAACATGAGCTATAAAAATTATACCATCGATCTAGAAACTAGAGCACCAGACTTACGATACTCTATTTTTCACAATAGGACTCGATACTTGCATCTAATTCATCCTACAAATCCAGAGCTGCATAGAATAACACTCAAATCCTTTCTAACCCTTTCTCATCATCCTTGATCTATTGTGTACTATTTTTAGCTTTCAAGCAGTGTGTGTGTGTCTGTATTAAAACACACACACTCTCCTATATTAAAATTGAAGGATACAAGATATCCTTCCTCTCATCACTTCTTACATCTATTTACTCCCATGGATAAGTGTGGAAGAGGTCCTTGTGTAACCTAGTAGTTTATACCCATGAAGAATAGTGGAAGAGGTCGTGTGACCTGAACAGTCCAGGGTGTAGATCAAGTTTATTAATATAAACTTCTTGGTGGTAGGTGATCGCCAAGTGGAGTGGATTAGGTATCAGCTTGAGACTGAACCACTTGTTTTATCTGTTGTGTCTTTTAATTTAGTTTTTCTCTGATTTACTGTATAGTTCAGAAAAAAACTAGATTTTACTTTGATAGTTAATCTTGTATATAAGTTATAACTATTTTTCCTAATTATAATAACTTTAAAAGTTGTATCAATAACTCACATTGATATTACTAAGAATTAATCAATCTTCTGATAAGTTATTTGAAAAGTCAAACTATTATAACATTATTACCTTGATTAACTAGGTTATATTCATTTTTATTGGGGAAGATTTTTAAGTGAAATTTTTAATAGAAATTTTTATAAATATTCAATTCACCCCCCCCCCCTCTCGAGTAATCTACTCTGATCAACATTTGGTATCAAAGGATTTTATTCTTATTAAGACTCTATTTTTAAATCTGTTCAATTGGGATTTTAGTTGTACTTTAAAGATCTTTAAATTTTTGTTAATTCTAAATTTCTAGATATTTAAAATTATTTCTTTATTATGAACAATAAACTCAAAGGTGCTGCAAAAAACAGACCACCATTCTTTAATGGAACTAATTCTGACCAATAGAAAATTAAAATGAAAATGCATTTATAAAGTATGGGTTTTGAAATTTGGTCTTAAATTATAGATGAGTATAAGATTCCTACTACTTATAGAATTACTTGGGATTAACCAACCAATAATTCTTATAACAATAATTACAAAGCCATGAATGCCTTATATTACTCTTTATAAGATGATGAATTTAACAGAATATCTTCATATAAAACTTCCCATGAAATTAGGGATACTTTTTCTGTTTCACGTGAAGGAACTTCTAGTGTGAAAGAAATGAGAATAAATACTTATACTATTAAATATGGTAACTTTAAAATGAAGCATGATGAGCCTATTTCTAAGATGTATCTCAGGTTCAATGAAATTTTCAACACAATGATATCTCTTGGAAGAGAAGTTACAGCCAAAGAACAAATTATGAGGATTCTCAGATGCCTTCCTAATAGATGGAGAGGAAACTCTGTCTCAATTAGAGATTCATGTGACATAAAAAAATTACCTGTAAAATAAATCATTGGGAAACTAATGATGTATGAAGAAAAGTTGAAAGTAAATAAGGAAGAGTAGTATGAACCCAAAAGAAAATTTGTGGCTTTCAAGACTACCACCTCTAAACATAAAGAAAAGGAGAAACTGTAAGTTTCTGTAGAAATTTCTAGAATTGAACAATATTCACCTGATAGTGATGAGGATATGGCACAATTATCCAGAAGGTTTAAGAAATTTTACAAAAGGAAGAAATTTTTCAGAAATCCTAACTTCAAAGGAAGATATGATCAAAAGGGAAGGTGGAAGAAAGATTGGAAAAGAAATGACAAGTCTGATGAGATATTATGTTATGAGTGTAAACAAAAGGGACATGTAAATGTAGATTGTCCCAAGATAAAATATAAAAAGAAATATGAGAACAAATATATAAAGTATAAAAAGGCAATGAAAGAAACTTGGAGTGATTCTAAGGATTGTTCAAGTGACTTAGAGTCTTCACATGATTAACAGGCTAACAAATCCAATATGTGTTTGATGAAAAACACATCTAAGGTAACCCTGGAATATCTTGTACAAAATTCCTATTATTATAAATATGAAAGTGATTATGAAAATATGTCTAAAGAAGAAATTTTTGAGTAATGAAACATTCTTTAAGAGACATTTCATGAACTAAAAGATAAATACAAGTCTTTAAAGAAACAATATTCCCTTAACTCAACTGTTAAATATGAACTTGTTGTAGAAATAGAGAAAAATGTTCAATTACTCAAAGAAAACAATGAATTAAATCTATATAATGAGAAATTGAAAACGGTCCTTGAAAGGTGTACTAATGGTAAATATACCTTGGTAAAAATGCTAGGTAAACAGATTACCCCTAAATATACTACTGGTATTGGCTATCAACCTAGTAAAAGAAATTTTTGAAAAACTAACTTTGTTTCTAAATCTAGAACATACAACTTTAATCCCAGTTCAGGAAAAAATTCTACTAGTTCAAATCATGATACACTCTCTATTGTTTCAAGTTTTTCTGGACCAAATAGGGTTTATTTCTCAAATACTTTACATAATTCTTATAGGAAACCTATGATGAAGATGTGGGTTCCTAAATCACTAGATACTAATATCACTGGACCTAAACAAATATGGGTACCAAAGTCTATTTTTATTTGACTATTTTGTAGGAAAATTGTTTAAAGAGATCCTGTAAAAGCTTATGGTACTTGGATAGTGGGTGTTCAAGACACATGATAGGAGACTATTCATCCTTCAAGAACTTAATAAAAATTGATGGTGGACATGTCACATTTGGTGGAAATTCTAAAGAAAAAATCATTGGCCTTGTCCAAATAGGTAACTCTAACTCGGTTTTAATTTCCAAAGTACTTTTTGTTGATGGACTGAAATATAATCTGCTTAGTATTTCACAACTATGTGATGATGGATTTCATGTTAAATTTTAAAATGATGCTTGCAATGTTTTTAATTATAAACATGAATTAGTATTTTATGCATTAAGAAATGAAAATGTATGTTCTGTTAACTTAGATTCTTTAGTTTCTCAAAATGATTCATGTTTAAGTGTATTTCACAAAGAGCCTTGGCTTTGGCATAGAAGACTAGGACACTGTAATATTCACTCTCATAAAAATTTAACTAGAAAAATTTTAGTCAAAGATCTACCCAAACTTGAGTTTCCAAACAACAAAGTGTGTAATCCTTATTATAGGGGAAAGAAACACAAAATTTCCTTCAAACCAAAGAAAGAAGTTTCAACTTCTCAACCTCTCGAGTTGGTTCACATGGATTTGTTTGGACCATATAGATTTTATAGTTTAAATGGGAATCACTATGTTTATGTTCTTGTAGATGACTTATATAGATATACTTTGACCTTATTTTTGTCTCAAAAAATTTAAGCCTTCTCTCATTTCACAAAATTTTCTAAAACTATAGAAAATCTTAGTGGACATAGAATTATATCTTTAAGAAGTGATCATGGTCGTGAGTTTGAAAATCAAGAGTTTGAATCATTTTTCTCACAAAATGGACATAGTTGTAATTTATCTTCCCCTAGAACACCTCAACAAAATGGGGTTACATAAAGAAGAAATAGGACCTTGAAAGAAATTTCTAGAACTATGCTCAGTGAATATAACTTACCTATTTATTTCTTGGCTGAAGCTGTAAATATAGCATGATATATTATTAATAGAGTGCTGATTAGACCTAATATTAAAACAACTCTATATGAGTTATGGAACAATAGAAAAACCAAAGTAAGCTACTTCAAAGTCTTTGGTTACAAATTTTACATCCTTAACACTAAGTAAAATCTTAAACAAAATCATCCAAGAGTGATGAAGTAATATTTCTAGGATACTCAATCTATAGTAAATCCTGTAGAGTTTTTAACAAAAGAACTAAATGTGTGGAAGAATCTTTCCATGATAAGTTTGATGAGACAAATCCACATGAGCCTCAGACCCCTCTAGAGAATCTTGAGAATGATATGTCAAATTTAGACATCAATGCTAAACCCTCAAACTATCCTGTAAAGGAATCTGTAAAAACTTCTAGTTCTATAAATTCTCCAGATTCAAGTTATAATGAACCTGAACCTATTGAAGAACCTGAAATCACTAGCCCCTATTTTTCTAGAGTTGATAGAACCCTTAAGAACTATCCTCTAGATGTTGTTGTAGGAGATTTGGATAAATGAACTCAAACTAAAGCTTCTCTTAGAAATCCGGTTAAACATCAAGTTTTCTTGTCACAACTTGAACCTAAAAACATTAATGATGCTATAAATGATGAATTTTGGGTGATGTATATGTAATAAGAACTTAATAAGTTTGAAAGAAACAAATTTTGGAAACTTGTTGATAGACCCAAAGACATATTTACTATAGGCACTAAGTGGGTGTTTAGAAATAATGTAGATGAAGCTAGTAATATAGTTAGAAACAACACTATATTGGTTGCAAAAGGTTATATTCAAGAAGAAGGAATTGACTATGAGGAGACCTTTTCACCTTTTACTAGACTTGAAGCCATCATAATCATGCCTTCTTATCATGCATATCTTAATTTCAAACTATATCAAATGGATGTCAAGAGTTCATTTCTAAATGGGTATATAGCTGAGAATTTCTTTGTTGAACAACCCCCTAGTTTCACAAATCCTCACTTTCCAAATAATGTTTTCAAATTATCAAAATATTTGTATGGTTTAAAACATGCTCTAAGAGTTTGGTATGATAGATTAAGTACTTTTCTTATTTCCAAAGGTTTTAAAAAAGGTATAGTTGATCCTACACTTTTTATAAAACTAATTTACAATGATGTTTTAGTAGTTCAAATTTATGTAGACGATATTATTTTTGGATCTTCAAAAAATTATTTATTTATTGATTTTTCTAAAATGATTCAAAATGAATTAGAAATGAGTTTAATAGGTGAACTAAAATTATTTCTTGAATTTCAAATCTTTCAAAATAAAGATGGTATTATTTTAAATCAAAGAAAATACACTAAGGATATTCTAAAATGTTTTGGATTGGATAACACTAAAATTAGTGATACTCTAATGAGTAATACTTGTAAGTTGGATCTTGATGAAGATGGAAAATCTGTTGATCAAACCAATTATAGATGAATGATTTAAAGCTTAATCTACTTAACTACTAGGTGACCTAACATTATGTTTAGTGTATGTATGTGTGCTTGTTTTCAAGAAAACCCTAAGGAATCACATTTAAATGTCATTAAAAGGATTTTCAAATACCTCAAACATACACCCAATCTAGGATTGTTATATCCTAGAGGACAATCATTTGATTTAGTTCTATATTTTGATGTTGATTTTGGTGGTTGTAATTTAGATAGAAAAAGAACCTCTGGAACATATCACTTTTTAGGCAAGTCTCTTGTATCATGGTGTAGTAAGAAACAAAACTATGTTGTATTGTCTACTACCAAAGCTGAATACATAGTTACTAGTAGTTTTTTGTGCACAAATTTTGTGGATGAAACACATATTACTAGATTATGGATATCAATTTAGGCATGTACCCATAAATTGTGACAATACAAGTGCTATTAACATTTCAAAAAATCATGTTTCACACTCTAGGAAAAAACATATTGATGTAAGACATCACTTTTTGAGAAAGCATTATCAAAAAGGTGATATAACTTTGGAATTCATTGGAAATGAATATCATCTTGCTGATATATTAACCAAACCATTAAATTATGAAATGATAGATTATATCATACATGAATTAGGAATGATAAATCTCAAGTAGAAAATGTACTATTTTCAAAAACATATTGTTTCGAAATTTACGGTTTCATGATTTATGGTTTCACAAGTCACTATATTAGAATTACTCTCCCACTCTCATAGTTCTAAAGGTTACTATCTTGAAGTTACTATTTCATGTTTCTGGTCTCACAGTTATTGTCTCTCAGTTACTGTCTTACACTTACTGTTTCAAATGATGCGGTCGCACCGTTTGGAGACACACTGTGAAAATATGTTATGGTCTCACTATAAAAATCTGTTCCAGTCTCACCGTGACAATTTGTTCTAGTATCACTATAATGAAACTTTTTCTTTTTCTTTTTATTTTATTAACCATATTTTTTTGTTGATTATTTTGTTGTTTTTATCACGTGCTTTTGAATTTGCGACGCTTGAAATACCTAAATGATAAAAACGAAATATCTTTCACTCTTTTCTTAACTCAAGCTATTTTCTCTCGAAACTAAAACCCCTATCATTTCCAAACCATAAGTACTCCTTCATCCCTTCATCTATCTCTAGAACCCTCGTTGAATTCTCAGAATGAAGCACCCATATTCATCAACTCCTGAGAAGCGCAGATCTAATAGGAAAGTTAAAAGGGCACCGAAGGTAGTGCCTGAAGGACCGTTGAACCTGAATCTTGTTGATAGAATAGTGGTACCAAAAAAGAAAATCTATCCTAAGTGGTTGTTGTCAAGTAAGTATTTAGTTTTTAAAGTATTAGAAAAGTAGAAATGTTTGAACTGGTTCACAAAAGAAGCAAGGATGATTTATCCAAAACTTGTTTATCAATTTTATCAGTTTGTTTAGTTTGCATTCAATACAGAAGATGGTTCTGTTGTAAGAAGCTAGATTAATGGTCAAATATGTACCTTTTCCTTGAGGTTATGGGTTGGCTTCCTAGGGATATCTCATGAAGTAATTTTTGAGGACACCAGAGAGGTCCTCCTCCTCTTAGTGATGCTTTTGTCTTAGAATAGGCATTGGGAAACTTGACTAGCAATAAAAATAAAAGAAGAGAAATTGTTGCAGAGTTGGATGGTGAATCACTATTGCTATTTAAGTTTATCTAGAATCTGATTAGTACAAGGAAAGGATATTTTTCTACCATAAAGTATCAATATGTATTCTTGATACATATTATGAAAGATGGGCACAAGATTAACCTGTGTAAGTATATTATACTTCACATGTGTGATTTGATTAAGACAACTTCTAAGTCTATCTCTTTGTTCTATTCAAGGTTAATCTCTGCAATGTTGTATTCTAAATGAGTGGTTGGACCAAATGAAGAAGTCATAAAATACTATGAGTTATGTATCTCAAAGTTTATAGTCTAAAAGATTAAAATAAGTTTGAATCCTTTGAAAATATCTTGGGTGGAGGACAATGAAAGGATATATGAAAAGTTTATTCCATTTGAGCATTTTTCAAGACCTAAGAACATATCTAATCCTGGTTTGAAACCACATGAAATTGTTGACTATCCTGTTGAAGAATAAGAAGAGGAAGTTGTTGCACCTATGGAAGAAACTGTCTTGGGAAAAGAAGACAGTGGTCTACCTATTCCACAAAATATGGTTGAGAAGGAATCACCTGTTACTGAATAAAATGTTTATTTAGAAGAAGAACTTGCTTCTGGAAAAGAATCTACTGGTAGTGTAAAAGAAAATTTTGTACCTGAGGAGCATCTATAAGAACTTTCTATTGAGAAAGAGGATGTTGTTGAGGAACATTTAAAGGAACAAGATGATCTTGAAACAATCCTATCTACTTAGGAAAGAATGGAACAATCCTTCCAGTTGGATAGAAAATAAATGGATGAGGTTATTAGAGATGAAATTTTAGAAACAGATCAAGGGACTCAATCTCTTAGTCCTGTAAAAGATGCACTTGTTGAGGGGGAGCATCACCCCGGTTTAGAAAGTATTGAAGTTCCAAATCCTATTGATCAAAGGACTATAGATTCCTGGTATAAGTTTCTTAGCTACTTTGATGTGGATAATGAATAGGAGTACTCAGTTAAAGGCATAAACCTTTCTATTATGTTTCAATTGAAACCATTTTCTGATCTAGAAGTAATCTCAACAAAGGAACATGAGCCTGTCTCAGCTCCTATTTCTGAACCTTCTCAAAAACCTTATTCTTCTGTGAGTTCTAGTGATTTGAAAGCCTTCGGAGCTACTTTATTAGCTGGATTTTAAAAGATCATGAACACACAACTTACTCCTGTGACAAATCTTAGTGAAAGAGATGTTTCCTTGTTGTTAGAGAAAATCATATGGCAGATTCAACCAAAAATGCTTCATGAAATACAAGAGGTTTGAATTGAAAAAAAAAATAAGTTGATTAATGAGGTTAAGTCTCTCCAAACTATGGTAGAAGATATAAAAAAAGTGTTTCAATCAGGACAAGCTAATGTTGCTTATTATTTTGAGGATGTTAGTGGTCATATTCCACAGAACATTGCCTCTATGATTCGACTAAACATGACTTCCATATTTGAAAAATTTGCTAATAGAAACATCCAGATAGTCAATGAGATGCGTGAACTTATTGTTGGTCTCAAAAAACTGATTGATAAGTATAAGTGATGTCTAAAAAAAGTTCTCAATCAACTCAAGTACCTCACTTCAGCTGTTACTTCCTATACTTCATCTGGACAGTCATCTCAACCCATTGGCAGTGATCTGCTCAGAATAGTTATTAAGGAGGAACTTTAGTTAGTTTTTAGTGGTTTTGTCAAGGAAAGTTTATCTATGGTTGTCAAGAATAATGACAGAGTCCTTTAATTAGTGAGGATTCATTCAAAGATTTAAAATGATGCTCAGTAATAAATTACTAAGAAAGTGGATTTCTACTTTAATGAGATTTTCTCTAAGCATGATATGACCAATCATTTCAAATATCTTGTAGAGAATTTGAAAATTCCTCTTATCACCCAAGACTTCAAGACTTAAGTCGCAAATTTGAAAGATTTCACTTCTATATTGGACAAGTTCATGGAGAAAAAATATGATTTTGAGAAAGAAATTCAGTATGGTGGTGAGATCATTACTGATTTCATTCAGTTGTTAAAGCCTTATATTCATGTGCAGAGTACTACTAATGTGGCTCCTACAGCTGCACCTTTGAGGCCTGGTTTAACTCCTTCCTCATCCACTGCTTTTTCCACTACCTAGATGTCTGTATCTCAAGCTCTAAGATAGATCAGACCTGTTATTATTGAACAAAACTTGCCTCATTCTTCCACCAAACCCACTTTTGCGCCTTCTATCTTTGAAGGGATACCTCTTCTTTCTCTGATAGTTGGCTCACTCCCTTCTTCAACATCTACTTATTCTCTTTTGGCTACTTATCATGCTACTTCCAAGGGGAAAAAAGATATCTAGTGCTGAAGAAGAGTGAAACCTCTATCTTGATAGGGATGTTTTGTACTTTTTCATATTTCTTGTCATGACACGTATATTTCTATGTAATGAAATGTGCACTGTTTTTCTCTATTCTCTTCTTTAATATCCTTCTTTTTTCTCTCTTTTTCCTCTAATATTTTTGATAATCTTAAAAGGGGGAGAATAACACTAAAAACAAAAATCCAACTCCTATGGTTTGTGATCATCAAAAGGGGGATATTGTTGGACTCCTCATGTTTTAATAATGTTTTAATGATCACAAATCATGTTAATATTATTTAATCTATCTCAAATCATGTGTAGATGTGGTTGGTTTATTTATTCTTTAAATAAACTTCCACTAGATCCTGATTCCTATAAATCATGTTTGATTATTGTAAACTATATTTAATTTTGTTATATAATGATTTATTATATGAATAATTAAGTTTAATTCATTTTGTGAATATTACTACTTAAGAATATTTACATATATTTGGATAAGTTTGAGAAACCGTGAGTCTGTCACCGGTTCTGGCTTTCTGGAAAAGGACCTATACACCGTGACCCAGACATCATAATCCAGAAACTGTGACTCAAACATCATAACCCAAACACCATCACCCAGACACTGTGACCCAGACACCGTGACCTAGACACCATGACCCAGACACCGTGACCCAGACACTGTGATCCAGACACCGTGACCAAGACACCATTCAAAGTTTGGAAAAGGACCAGACACTATGATCCTGACACTACATCTATGCTACCGGATACTGAGCTCAATGAAACTGTAGCATCATGACTATCTCACCTCTCAAAGGAAAATAATAAGACACTATTTCATGGTGATAATGTTTCTAAGTGATAATGTTTCAAGATAGACTGTGACACCATTATTTAATCTATTTTTTCATTTTCAATTTAATTTATAATGGTCATATTTGAGTCATTTAAAGTCACTGACATAGTTAATGTTTCATTGTAGACATGTCACCTGACAGTACGAGGTACGAGGTACAGAATAAATGCATCTTGTCTACTTCAACACATGCACTCCGTAAAAAAAGGATATCTTGGCACTGGAACAACATGAACAGTAGAGTAAGTGTTTGAAAATTGAACTGATACATGAAATAAAATTCAAATGAAGAACACACAAAGAATTCTCAATTCCTGAAGTTTGGACTACTATAGATCAGAGATAAAATCATCTTCACAGTACCAACTCTAAGAAGAACATGAGCTAGAAAACTTATACCATGAAGCTGGAAACTAGAGCACCATAATTCTGATACTCTATTTTTCACAAGAGGAATATATACTTTCATCTACTTAATACTAAAAGTTCATATTTGCATATAATAACACTCAGAGAACTTCTAACCCTTTCTCATCATCCTTTCTCTATTGTGTATTGTTTTTAGCTTTCGAGCAGTGTGCGTGTATCTGTATTAAAACACACATTGAAGCCTATATTAAAACTAAAGGATACAATATATCCTTCCTCTCATAACTTTTTACATTTGTTTACTACCAAAAATAAGTGTAGAATAGGTCCTTGTGTGTCCTGGTAGTTTATACCCACAAAGAATAGTGGAAGAGGTCGTGTGATCTGGACAGTCCTGTGTACTGTTGTTTACCCTAATCTAGGGTGTGGATCAAGTTTATTAATATAAACTGCTTGGTGGTGGGTGATCACCAAGTGGAGTGGATTAGGTCTCGTCTTGAGACTAAACTGGTTATTTTATCTATTGTGTCTTTTAATTTAGTTTTTCTCTACTTTACTATATATTTCAGAAAACACTAGATTTTACTTTCATAGTTAGTCTTGGATAGAAGTTATAACTGTTTTGCATCATTAGAATAGCTTCAAAAGTTGTATCAATAACTCACATTGATATTAATAAGAATTAATCAATATTCTGAGAAGTTATTCAAATAGTGAAACTATTATAATAGTATTACCTTGATTAACTGGGTTGTATTCATTTTTATTGGGGAATCTTTTTAATTGAACTTTTTAACAGAAATTTTTATAGATACTCAATTCACCCCCCCCCCCTCTTGATTAATCTACTCCAACCAATAGTGAAGATAAAAAAATACAATTCTAGATCATTATTTGGGTATTTCTACTCATGGTTCTTTAGTTGGTAGGAGGTATAGGCTCTTACTTTGTTATCTTGAATGAGTACATAACCCAAACCCATTTTAGATACATTTTCATATATCACAAATCCTTCCCCACTGGTGGGTAATTTCATCACAAGTGCAGTGATAAGTATCTTATTTATATCATTAAAATTTCCCTCAAATTCTTCATTCCAGACAAACTTGACTCCTTTCTAAGTTGTCTTAGTTCGGGGGCATGAAAATCGTGACAATTTTATCACAAATCAACAATAGTACCCAGTTAATCTAAGAAAATTGTAGATTTATATCATAAGTGTTGGTCTTATCCATCCTTTAATTGAATCTATTTTTTAAGGGTCCATATATCTCCCTTTACTAGTGATAACATTCCCCAGTAATGTTTCTAGGTCCAGGAATATGTTTGATCGAGAACTTAACCTCTCATCTGGGAGGAATACCAGAAAATTCTTTAGGAAAAACATCAGCGCATTCCCTTACAATGATCATGTCATCAAGGATGATCTATTATTTAGTCTCAATCATTTTATCTAGATATTCTTTCTCATAGAAAAATAATATCTATGCTTGAGATGATGATACTAAAGAAGATTCATCATCCTCTTTTCACTTATATAGAATCGAAGGGTCATCCATGGTATGGAGGGTGAATTCATTCTCCCATAAATTTATATTGGATTTATAAAATTAAAATCATTCCATAACTAGGATAACATCAAATTCCACTAAAGTGATGTTGATAATATTTTATAGAATAAAATTCCCACAAACTTCAACTAGTGATACAATAATCATAGAATATTTTCCTAATGATATCAAATCATTTGGGGTGGTAACTTGATGTTATTATAAAATTTACAATATATGATCATATGTATTGAATTGAATTACAAAAATACATACATAAGTCTCGAGTATATATTTTTTGTAGTTAATTCATCATGATCCATCTGTATAATACTTTCTTTGTTTCCTTGATCTTAGAGATTATTAGTGATCTTTATGTTTCTTAGACCTTGGAATAGATCGTCGTCTTGGATAATGCCCAACTTATCCACATTTATGACATAGGACTATTAATGGTACCTTAGATTGAAATTTATTTCCCTATATCATGTTGTTCATTTTTTCATGGAAATTGGATACTTTATGCCTTATTTTTTCCCACTTAAAACATCTCTCAATCCCTTTGTTTCATTTACCTTGGTTCCTCTTTCTATGTTTTTTGCACAAAGAAAATTGGATTTTTTTCCTTTTATCACCTTTATCAAATGAACATCCTTGAGATGTACTCCTCCTCTTATTTTATATGTTTGGAAATTAAAATATTTTCTATTTGTTAATAATTATTTTCATAGATTTTTTTTCATAATCACAATATTTTTTTACTTGATCTCCCGTAATTTTAGGTATCTCATTTGGGGAGTCATCACATTGGTTATTGACTCAGTTCCTCCAACTTACAACCATTTACTAGAATAAAGGTAAAATTATGTATGATTATTTTTAAACTATTAAAAACATAAATGGGAAACCATGAAAATTAAATGGATTAATCATAAATGAAAAATACTCCTTGAACTATGAATTTCCATGATTCAATATAATTTATCCTTGATCTATTTCCTAATATAAAATCTTATGGGAATTTTTCATTCCCTTAATAATGATTCAAAATGAGCTTGTGAATTTACTAAATAATATCTCCTATGAGTATAAAACTAGATTTTTAGAAAGGCCCATTATCATACACCATTTCATGATCGATTCTAGCTCAATGCACTATTTTCAGGATTATTTCCCCTAAATACATTGATGTCAGATCCACATCCACTTGTAGTATCCATAAAGGTATTTATTTTATTGGAAACCAATTACTCTATAATTTACCAAAATTTAGAGATTTTTTTACCATGTTTAGTATAATACCTATAAATTTATCTGGTGTTTTCTAACCCTAATCCCAAAAATAACTAGTCTTTTCTCTGATACTAACTATGACAACCCATATTTTAATACAATTTATTTCATGATTTATTACATAAAGGTACACATAAAACAATACCAAAATATCATAAAGCCTACTGTATTTAGTATATTAGGTACATATCATGTCAAATTGATACATGGATAAAACAATATTATTGAAAAATTCCTTTACATGCTCTAAAATTCCATTTCTCTTTTAAAACTTCACGGGATAACCAAGGGACATACATAAGAAAGGGGTGATCTATAAAGAACAGTAAGGGAATAAACAAATAATAACATGAGTAAAGTATTACATGTTAGTCAATATTCATTTCAATGAAACATTAAAGTGGTGTGAATCATAAAAATGAACATAACAGCATGATATACGATGATAACATAAAGAAAACATGGGCATGTGGCAACAACATAAAACATGTGATCATAAACATAAGTCAAGGATAAACACCAATAAAACATGACATAGTGTGATTAAGATAATATCCCATGAACCATAAATGGAATATTGTGATATTAAAATATTACCCAATGAATTTAAGGGTTATATAATTCTGGGAAAACCCACCACTTTCATATCATGTACATGAATTAGTGTGCCAAATAGATCATTCAAAATAGGATAATATTTCATCACATTTTATACCATTATTAAGGAGTGTGGGATATATATATGGAAATATCCAATCAATAAAGGATAGGTACATCTAAATGAATACCCTTGAGTATAAATGGGGATGAGTATTCACAAAACAAAAGTTTGGCATGGAAAATTTCATGATAATTTTGGAATCATAATGGGTGTACTCAAAGACTCATGGAAGAAATCAATGAGAGTGAACGGGGTCTATAATCACTTGAAATTCATAAGGTAAGTAAGAGGGATATGTAATTACATAATCCAACATGAAAAATTTGTAACTAAAAAGCAAAAGACAAAGAAGGTTCTTGAATAAAGAGGAGAAGTAGAGGATCCCTTACCTTGAGAGGGTGATTCTAAAAGCTTGGGAGGAGCTTCTCAATAGCTTAGGAGAACCTTGGGATGGATATAGATAGTAAAGGGTATAGTATATCCATAATCCAAGTTTTTTTAGTGAAGATAAATGGTATCATGTGTGGGTTTATATAGAAAAAGAGAGTGAAGTTCTTTATTATTTCCCAAACTTAGGTTTTGGACTCTATACAATAAATTATTCAATACCACAAACCTTAACATGGTTTTTCCCATAGTTTATACCAAAGTGAGGTGGATTTCGTTATTTTAAAATTTTAAGAACTGATATCATTAATATATTACCCTTGGTGATGTATAAGTGAATCATGTTCATTAGTTATTTATTTTAAAACCTTAATATATAATATAGGTTTTATAGGATTCATAATGGGTTTATAAAATTAATCAAATATCCTTAAAAAATTATTTAAAATTTGAAATATATATTTGGTCTTATATTCCATTAATAGAATATATTATATCACTTTTGGGTCATTATGATGTCATAATATACACCGTATATTTATACCATATTTAATTTTTACCCAAAAATTCGACTGAATCACACTAAGGGAAGTTTAGTAGATGGGATTTCTGGGATATGGTGTATGCAAGAAGTGGATTAGATGAATGGGATACTAATATGTAGTGTAAATAGATACCCTCGGAGATTAATTTTTTGGTATGGATGTTGAGGAACCACACAATTCCCACAAACAATAATTTATATAATAAGGGAATGAGTTTGGTATCCAGATGCTGGTGTTTCATGTCCCTAAGTAGAGAAACAATCTAGCATTTATTCTTTAAAGGTGACTGGGTAACTTGTATTTGGATATATCTTGAACATGTAATGGGGTTATCTATTTAGGGGAACTTGATGAATAAGGTTGTATCATCCCTCTTACAGGGAGTGGAACATAACACGGTGGAGCAAAGGGCCCATATCATAGCTTTTTTAGTAGCATGTTGGGTCATACGGGAGGCTAGAAATAAAGAAAGAGAAGGGAAAATCAGCTCACAACATCTTATTCAAATCCATCTAAAATATTTAGTGGCTGAACTGGGCATCCTCTTTGACAATAGAAGTGCATTGATTTACCTAAGGCATTATATCCCAAGAGTGGTGCTTGATAATGAAATAAGAGCATAAACTAATCAAGGGTTTTGGGTTAGATGGAATCCTCCAAAGGTGGGACTCAAACTAAATTTTGATGAGTCCTTCATTTCAGGTGTTATGAGAGGAGTCAGTCTAGTGAGATATAGAATAAGATCTTTCATCTTTGGATTTATTTGTATTTATGAACCAGGTAACTTCATGGGAGATAAAGTGAGGGCCATGTTAAGTGGTCTCGAGATATGCAGGATTTTTAACATCAGTATTGCAGAGGTGAAATCCAACTTTAAAGTACCGATAAACCACATCTAAGGGATGAACAGATCTAATTGGGACTTGGCGTACCTTATTCAGAAGAGCATGATGTTCATTAATCAAGGTATTTAGGTGAATCACACATAGAGAGAAGGTAGTTTTTCATCTAATATATTGGCTAGAAAGGGGGACCTAAATGAAGATAGTAATCTTTACTTTTGCACTGGTTCTCTTCTAAATGGTTGTATGATGATTATTAAGGGAGAACACTCGGTCTTCACCACTTTCATCCCCCATGATCTATATTCTATTTTATTATTACATAATAAAAAAGATAATATTCAGGCTTTAGTTGTTGAATCTCATATTGGGATTGGATAGTATAAAATCCCAATGATTTTATCTCCCTTAGAAGCTCTAATAAATGAGCTTCATAAGGTATGATCCTACTAGTTGAGTCCATCCCTTATTTTTTCTGTATCACTTTTTCTTTATCATAACCCTTTATATATACTAGTTATATGATCTTTTTTTCAATAAATATATTATTAATAGTTATTATGTTTAACAGTATTTTTAATATTAAATTATATAACATTCAAAAATAACCAAATTAGTGCATGTGTTTTCTATAACAACATTAATTAACACCAAATTTATCATTCAAAGAGGGAATTTAAATTATAAAAGTTTGGGTCATTAAACTTATCTTGAACAAAACCTAACAAAAAGTATTCTAGAAATTATTATCCAAGTTTTTGAGGTGTTTTTTTCTAAAATACCAACCCTAGGTCCCTTAATAAGAGATCCAAATAAGCACTTTCCAAGAAGAGGTAATCATCTTCACCAAGCACTTTCATTTTTCTTCTTCTTTTACCAACTTCAATTATGTAATAACCATTAAAATATAAAAAACCAATATATACTATATAATAATATGTTACTATATTTATTTCATAATATTCATCCATCCCCTTCTCTATAAAATAGTAAACAAAACCATCACTCATGTGTACGGTGGACTACCACCTCATGAACTGATGAAATTTGTTTTCCATTACCGACACACATGTATTGTCATAATGATGGAACTAATGAATATATATAATAATTATTACATAATTAGGATTATATAAGTATAATATATCATCTAATTACTTACCCTTAATTTGTTAAAAAATGGTAATGTCACTCATGCGTACGTACAGCCTATCATCTCCATGAAGCGATGTGATTCATTTTTCATTTTTATTTCTCACAGATGAGTTTAAATATGTATATAATGAATATGTATGATGTTTATATCATGATTAAAATTCTATAAATTATATAACCATTATCTATATATAAGTACTATAACTGCTAAATCAAAATATACATGAGAAATGAATCCATTAACACCAGAAACAATGATAATAATAAAATATTGTTAACAAATGGGTGATAAGATGTTATAAATGGATCATATATGAAATTATAGATATGTATATGGTTCTAATATGTAATTATAATAAATATATATTTTTATATAGGAATTTAAAGTCAATTATGAAGCAATTGGAGTTTGAGGTAAGGTATTTCATCTCAATTTTTACTACATTGTTACGTATTTTGTGTTATGCTCCTATTTATTTTTATATAGTGTATATACTAACCCTTTTATTTATTTAACATGAATGTATATATATATATATTAATTATGATTAAAGTTTCAATTCAAGATTACTTTTTCAAGGGGTTATAGTTTAAAAGTTACTAAAGAGGTAAGAACTTATTTTACAATCTCTTTTTTTATTGCTATTATTTTAATTGAAGGAATATTATAATTTATCCTTCATAAACTCTATCTATTTTTTTATACTATAGTTATTTAAGGATTTTTCATTTTTTTTATTACAAATTTTCCTCTCTTTGAAACTTTAATCAAGAAAATTAATGTTTAAAATAAAATTATATCTTATTTCTCTTTTGATTGGATATATTTTTCTTTCATGTTTATACTTTTCAAAAAAAATTTACAAAAGTACTCTTTATTCATCCAAAATAATTAGTAAGGTAATTTTATATTATCTTTTTTACTTTTTAAAAGGTTTTAAAGGAATCTTTCAAATTTTTTCTAAATGGGTTATTTTTTACTTTCTTTACAAAATTTAAAAATTAATTTTTATTTTTAACGTATAGATACTTAGAAAATTTTCATTCCTCCATAACCATTTTACACTATTTATATTATTCTATAAGTTTTCAATGGTTTTAAAAAGAGAATTTTTCATTGAAATTTTATATTAAATTTTTTGCTTCCATTTTATTCTTTTATCCAAAATACTTGATTTTACCACAAAATATACTTTTTTTTATGAATTAATGGTCATTTTTTATCTCTTATTAGTTTTTTAGTCATTAACTTTCTCTAAAAACATTCACTTTCTTGTGATAATTTACCATTATTCATTAAATTTCTCTCAAATATTCATATTCCTTATATCATGGATAAGATTATTGCCTAAAATGTTGACAATTTATACATATGGTGTTTTACTATGAAAGTTATTTGATTGACTAAGAAAATATTAATATTCCATATTCTTTACTCAATATGGGTATTTGTAGATAAGTAATGTTTTTTATGAGTTAAATTGATCATTAAATGAGTAATTAATTGGACATGCAGCGATGAGTGGGTCCCATTTATTGATAGTCCCTTAATGAATTGATAGGTCTCATGAGACAAACTAGTTTTCCAAACATATTAAATAGGTTTTCCATGTATAACCATCTATTAAACTTTCTTGAATTAAGGCCATGATGGTAAATATTTCCTGATGTTTGATATCTTGATATCCAGCATTAATAATTTCCTTCATTGATAATTCAGTTATCATTATCCAAGAGATAATTGAATTGATATTATCCATAGATGCATTTTGCGCTCAAGTTATTGATTAAATGGAATGTATTTTCAGTTATTTACCTTACCATATTGATTATGCCTTATTTACTCATGATAGCTTCTATTATACATAACTCTTATTTAGAATTTGATATTACCCTTTATTTGTTTTATTTTCCCTAGGATATGAAGAAGGATATTATAAATAATTTAAATCATGTGAGGATAGTTCTTATGCTATATTGTTTTTTATATTTCCAATATAATATGAGAATCATGTGTTGTACCTCTTGTACCCATCGTGGTTTAATTTTCATGATCACAATCACTCTCTTATTTATCTAATCTTGTTTTAAGTGTTTTTGGATGATAGGCATGATTTCAGGTTGCCAAGGAATTGGGCCAAGAAAGCAAGGACCCAAAGTGGACTGATTTTCAGTCCACCGGCCAACTGGTGGATGCCCACCGGCCAGCCGATGGAACCTGGACAGAAGGCATCCTTCTGTCCAGACCACCGGCCAACCGGTGGATGACCACCGGCCAGCCGATGGAGTCTTGACAGAAGGATTCTCCTCTGTCAAGACCACCGGCCAACTGGTGTCCCACCACCGGCCAGCCGGTGGAACCCAGACAGAATGGGTCAGCTACTGCCTCAGCACCGGCCAACCGGTGGCCTCCTCACCGGCCAGCCGGTGGTGCCTGAGCCTGAAGGCCTCTCCTTTTTCAAAGCACCGGCCAACCGGTGGCCAAGCACCGGTCAGCCGGTGGAGCCAGTCAAACTAGTCGTTTGGCTTTGACCAGGCTTGTCCACTTGACTCCCAACGGCTCCTAAGGCCTCTCCAACGGCTCCGAAGACCCCCAAAGGCCATTTGAGGGTTCCCCCTCTATAAATAAAGGACTAGGAAGCCCCGGAAACGTAAGGAAGCCCATGGGAACATTTTTGATCATTTGGAGAACCTCCGGCGCATTCCTCCAAGGAACCCCCAATTGCTCCAACTCATTTCCACATCCAAGGAGCACCACCATAGAAGCTTGGGAGTGCCCTTCATCAACTCCATCAATCCTTTGGCGCCCAAGGCTTCTCCTCTTTATGGTTTTTATCGTTTTATCATTTTGAGCTTTAATTTGGGTTTGTGCCTACAAACCCCTCTTTCTCTCATCTCCCTTTCATTTGGGTTTTCACACCACCTTCAAGGTGTGAAGAGGTTAGTCAATCCTTCCCTTTAAAAGGCTTGAGTCATAGGTGAGCTAGCCTTCACCTGTAAGAAGGCTAGTGGGTTCTTGCTCAACCATTAAAAGTAAGTGGGTTCTTGCTTAACCATTAAAAGAAAGCTGTAATAGGTTCTAGACTACCTTAAAGTCTAGTGGGTTTCTTGCTAAAACCATTGAAAAGCAAGCGGTAGTAAATCTCTCAACGGTTGAGTTGGGAGTGGAGACGTAGGCTTTGGGTTAAGCCGAACTCCGTTATCAAGTTTTGTGTCTTGCCTCTTTTATTTCCGCTGCACCTTTAACTTTGTTTTAAATTGTTAATTATTTTTTAAAAGGAAATTCACCCCCCCTCTTGCCATCACTCTCCGCCCAACATTTGGTATCAGAGGCAAAATTTGAGTAATACCCTAACCGGTTTCAAATTCAAGATCCATTGTGATGGCTTCAACTTCTTTCGCCCCTGAAGGCTATTCTTTGGGTCGTGCTCCATTTTTTGATGGAACCGACTATACCTATTGGAAAACCCGCATGACCACTTTTCTTAGAAGCATTGGTTATCCTATTTATAAAATTGTCATGCATGGTTATTCTCTCTCCTCTCCCGATGAATCCAAATGGACCCAAGCCGATATTAAAAATTTCGAGCTTGATGGAAAAGCCATGAACGCTCTACATTGCGGCCTTGATCGTAATGAATTCAATCGAGTTTCCACATGCACCTCATCACATGAAATCTGGAAACTATTGGAGGTTACCCATGAGGGGACCAACAAAGTCAAGGATACTCGATTGGATATGTTCCGTCAAGATTTTGAGTCTTTTACCATGCACCCACATGAATCAATTTCTGAAATGTTTACTCATTTTACTGACGTTTTCAATGGAAGAAAATCTCTTGGAGATGATGTTTCTGCAGAAACAATGGTCAAGAAGATCCTTTGGATCCTACCAAGTTCATGGGCACCGAAATTCACGGCAATTCAAGAAGCAAAAGACATCAAGAACATGCCGGTCGAAGAGCTCATCGGATCCCTCATGACCTACGAGATCACCATGAGGAGGCAAGCTGAAAAGGAAGGCAAACCAATAAAAGTTTCAAAGAACATCGCCTTCAAAGTTCAAAAAGAAGAAAGCTCCTCCTCCTCATCTTCTTCCTCTTCAAGAGGCGATTTAGAAATGGAGAATCTTGCCCGCAAGATGCACAAATTCATGAAGAAGCACAAGAAGAAGAAATCCCGCAAGGCTCAACCCAACGAAAAATCCGAGCCTGAGGTAACTTGTTACGGATGTGGCAAGAAAGGCCATTACAAGCCCGATTGCCCACTCCACAAGAAAAAGGCCAAACAAAAGGAAAAGAAGAAGGCATTCAAGGCTACATGGAGTTATAGATCCACATCCTCCTCCTCCTCCTCCTCGAGTGACAACGGTAAAAAATGCCTAATGGCATTTCATGAGGTAACCTCTTCCGACTCCTCTTCCTCTTGTTCTTCCAATTCTTTTAATCATTTATCTTATGAGAATCTCCAACATGCTAGAGATCAATTGGAGGAAGGTTTTCACGAACTTTCTTCCAAATTTATTGCTTTAAAAAATAATTTCAAAAAACTTTCTTCCGAAAAGGAACAACTTCTCAAAGAGAAGGAAGAGTTGTCCCTCAAGATCCAAAACCTTCCCGATGTTGATTCTATGGAATCAACAATCAAGGATTTAAGGGAATCTCTTGCCAAGTTCACCCAAGGTGAACAAAATTTGACCAAATTTCTAGGTTCCCAATGCATATCTAGAACCACCCAAGGGCTTGGCTATTCCAAGCAAGATTCCTCTTCCCATGCTCCAACTATTTTTGTAAGGGGGAGCTCCCAATACAAATTTTGCAACTATTGTAAAAAACCCGGGCACTTAATTTATGAGTACGATTGCAAAAATGCCCGGTATGGAAGGCCCAAAACCATTTCCCTTAGTGATGAATTTTATAGGAGAAGACCCGCCACTAGACAAGTATGGATTGAAAAATACCTTTTAGCGAGTCTCATCGGACCAAAATTTGTCTCGGTTCTAAAATCCTCTCCCTGGTGATTTGTTGTTTTTATTTAGGTGGAGTTAGGATCGTTTAATCCTTTTTGCATTATTTTCAAAATTTTCAATTCAAAACATTTTTTCAAAACTTTCATTTCAAAACTTTCTATTCAAAACTTTCAATTCAAATTTCAAAAATTTCAATTGGTTTAAAATCTCTATCTCATTTTTCAACGTTTCCCTCAATCAAGTTTTATGCCCCGTGCTATTTTGATAATCACAAAGGGGGAGAAATTCTTGGTTGATTGGAGGAGAAATCTTTCTCTCATGCTTTGCTTTACTTTCCCATTTATCCTTTAAAGCATGCCTTTCATTTCACTTTTACATTGTTTGTTTTGGGGATTGTGATCATCAAAATAGGGGGAGATTGTTGTACCTCTCGTACCCCTCGTGGTTTAATTTTCATGATCACAATCACTCTCTTATTTATCTAATCTTGTTTTAAGTGTTTTTGGATGATAGGCATGATTTCAGGTTGCCAAGGAATTGGGCCAAGAAAGCAAGGACCCAAAGTGGACTGATTTTCAGTCCACCGGCCAACCGGTGGATGCCCACCGGCCAGCCGATGGAGCGTGGACAGAAGGCATCCTTCTGTCTAGACCACCGGCCAACCGGTGGATGACCACCGGCCAGCCGATGGAGACTTTACAGAAGGCTTCTCCTCTGTCAAGACCACCGGCCAACCGGTGTCCCTCCACCGGCCAGCCGGTGGAACCCAGACAGAATGGGTCAGCGACTGCCTCAGCACCGGCCAACCGGTGGCCTCCTCACCGGCCAGCCGGTGGTGCCTGAGCCCGAAGGCCTCTCCTTTTTCAAAGCACCGGCCAACCGGTGGCCAAGCACCGGTCAGCCGGTGGAGCCAGTCAAACTAGTCGTTGGGCTTTGACCAGGCTTGTCCACTTGACTCCCAACGGCTCCGAAGACCTCTCCAACGGCTCCGAAGACCCCCAAAGGCCATTTGAGGGTTCCCCCTCTATAAATAAAGGACTAGGAAGCCCCAGAAACGTAAGGAAGCCCACGGGAACATTTTTGATCATTTGGCGAACCTCCGGCGCATTCCTCCAAGGAACCCCCAATTGCTCCAACTCATTTCCACATACAAGGAGCACCACCATAGAAGCTTGGGAGTTCCCTTCATCAACTCCATCAATCCTTTGGTGCCCAAGGCTTCTCCTCTTTACGGTTTTTATTGTTTTATCATTTTGAGCTTTAATTTGGGTTTGTGCCTACAAACCCCTCTTTCTCTCATCTCCCTTTCATTTGGGTTTTCACACCACCTTCAAGGTGTGAAGAGGTTAGTCAAGTCTTCCCTTTAAAAGGCTTGAGTCATAGGTGAGCTAGCCTTCACCTATAAGAAGGCTAGTGGGTTCTTCCTCAACCATTAAAAGTAAGTGGGTTCTTGCTTAACCATTAAAAGCAAGCTGTAATAGGTTCTAGACTACCTTAAAGTCTAGTGGGTTTCTTGCTAAAACCATTGAAAAGCAAGCGGTAGTAAATCTCTCAACGGTTGAGTTGGGAGCGGAGACGTAGGCTTTGGGTTAAGCCGAACTCCGTTATCAAGTTTTGTGTCTTGCCTCTTTTATTTCCGCTGCACCTTTAACTTTGTTTTAAATTGTTAATTATTTTTTAAAAGGCAATTCACCCCCCCTCTTGCCATCACTCTCCGCCCAAAATTACGGCTCTGAAGACCCCCAAAGGCCATTTGAGGGTTCCCCCTCTATAAATAAAGGACTAGGAAGCCCCGGAAACGTAAGGAAGCCCACGGGAACATTTTTGATCATTTGGAGAACCTCCGGCGCATTCCTCCAAGGAACCCCCAATTGCTCCAACTCATTTCCACATCCAAGGAGCACCACCATAGAAGCTTGGGAGTGCCCTTCATCAACTCCATCAATCCTTTGGCGCCCAAGGCTTCTCCTCTTTACGGTTTTTATCGTTTTATCATTTTGAGCTTTAATTTGGGTTTGTGCCTAAAAACCCCTCTTTCTCTCATCTCCCTTTCATTTGGGTTTTCACACCACCTTCAAGGTGTGAAGAGGTTATTCAAGCCTTCCCTTTAAAAGGCTTGAGTCATAGGTGATCTAGAATTCACCTGTAAGAAGGATAGTGGGTTCTTGCTCAACCATTAAAAGTAAGTGGGTTCTTGCTTAACCATTAAAAGCAAGTTGTAATAGGTTCTAGACTACCTTAAAGTCTAGTGGGTTTCTTGCTAAAACAATTGAAAAGCAAGCGGTAGTAAATCTCTCAACGGTTGAGTTGGGAGCGGAGACGTAGGCTTTGGGTTAAGCCGAACTCCGTTATCAAGTTTTGTGTCTTGCCTCTTTTATTTCTGTTGCACCTTTAACTTTGTTTTAAATTGTTAATTATTTTTTTAAAGGCAATTCACCCCCCTCTTGCCATCACTCTCCGCCCAACATCATGTATGTATCAGGTTATTCAAGTCTACTAAATTGATCGATCCTTAGTGATATTCCAATGTAATAAATTAGACACCAACAATAGATACTCTTTTATCCTTGTAAGATTTTTATATATATTAAGAAATATTTTCCGAGCCAATCATTGATAAGGATCAGGATTTTTGAGGCCCGGTGAGCCTGTAATTGATTTACAAAAATATTAAATATATTTTATATCACACACACACAAATTTTTGGAAATAATATAATATCTCCTAAATGGAGTCTCGGATTGGAAATATGAGACCATGGTTGAATCTAGAGTACAGAATTTACCCTATGTGTGACCTAAAGTTGGTTGGTGTGGGATGTCCGATCGAGGTAGTTGTTGGTGGGTGTATTTCATTAAAATAAATAATTTATTTATTTATTTTCAATTAAATGACATAAAAAAATTTCCTATATAAGTTTCATATTATGGTAAATTTCCAAGGTTATCTGCATAACTTTGGGACCATTGAGAGGAGGATTTCATCATTCTTCATTAGCAGATCGAGATTGGATGACGATTGGCAACCAGATCATGGTGAATCGAGGCACAAAGAACACAACGAATCTTCCCCCTAATTGTAAAATATTTTCTCCACTAACTAATGATCAAATATAAAGTTAGGTCACATTATTTTTTTGGATTTATACCTTTTTTAATTAATCAAACATGGATTAAATTATCTTCTTTGATTTCTGGCATTTTCCAACCTTTGCATGATCCAGTTCTATAGTTTGAATTATCTAAATCAAATTATTTCTTGATATTTCATGTTTTCTCACCCCATATATTCACAATGTATTATTATTGGACAAGAAAATTTGAACAATGATTGATACACACTTGTTCCTATGGTTTTCCCCATTGTTATTTGCATTCTTTGTCGTTGGCCTATGGGGTTGCGGTTCGACTTTGTCAGGCGAGTTTGAACGCGATAAACCCCCTAAATTCATAGTATATTCATATAAAAAACATATTGTTGATTTTAGGATTAATCAAGATATATTAAAGGATATAGGTAATGAATCATGTGGATCTAGGATCTAAGACTCATTGGTAGTGACACAAGAGACGCACGGGTTGGCAGCATCTTCAAGCGAAGCATCGCGATCCAGTATCTGGCCACCATAGGTCCAGAATCGATGGAAAAATGTATTTTTCACCAATTTTAGGTGTTCAAATAGAAATAATCCTAGAGGTAAGTCTGGATATGGAATCGCGTAAGGTTTTTGCAGATTCTGTGAAAAACCCCAACAACACACCATGTAGTTTGAAGAAAAAAATGACGTGTAGTCTGAAGAACAAAAGATCCGTAGTAACTTGGATGTGACGGCTAGGTTTTATGGGTGATCTAAATATCACATGCCATGTGGGACCCCAAATTTCATGTGAATCAATGCTGGTATCCCGAAATGTACTCTAGGAATACACAGACACAGACACAGCCAGGCACACGCTGTGTAATGGCACATGTCCAGTGTACACGGGCATGGCTAGGAGAGCACGAAATGGCCCAAGATGGTTGATACACACCATGTAATACAATTACACATCATGTTGTACTACATGTATAGTGATACATGTACTATAGAGAACACAACCAGGCAGAGGAGTGGGCCACATGTCGTGTGGACCTGTTACATACCGTGTTCTTCCTCTACAACTTATACCTCTTTTATCTCCTTCGTTTGAACTTGGATTTTGATTAGTGTGTATCCTATCCTGAGTTTTTTTATATTTATAAAGTTATGGTGGCCTTATTAGTTTATTTTGAGATATGATGAAAGATTTTCTAAGCAAGATTTTTCTTTTGGTGGTGTTTGACAATGCCAATGATTGGGAAGGATCATCAGAAACCTGAGTAGTACCCCCTGATGGACTAGGGTGTGGGTCTTATACCTACTGAGTGGTACCCCCTGAAGGTTTATGGAATTGTTCCTCTATCTATCTACTGAGTGATACCCCATGATTGACTAGGGTGTGGGTCCTCTACCTACTGAGTGGTACCCCTTAATGAACTAGGGCATGGGTCCTTGATCTATCTACTGAGTGGTACCCCCAGGCATACTAGGGAGTGGATCCTATATTTACTAAGTGGTACCCCCTAGTGGACTAGGGTGCAGGTCCTCTATTTACTTAGTGGTACCCCCTGATGGACTAAGGTGTGGGTCCTCAATCTATTTACTTACCGGTCCCACCTAATGGACTAGGGTATGGGTCCTCTATTTACTGAGTTGTACCCACCTGACACATTAGGTAATGGGTCATATACTTAGAGATTATTCCCCCTAGACTATGAATAATAATGGAGAGGTGTGGGTCCTCCACGTAGTTACTTATTCAGACAGACACGTGAGATCCTGGGCATTGATGATGGACCTTTGGAATTGCAGGCAGACACTTTTCCTAGGATGGGATATGAGATGGAGATCCCCTTTCTATCTCATCTGGGTTTCTTTTATGAGCATATATATATCTATTGTTTTTGGGATTCATTTTCCCTATTTCTTTTAGGATTGAGCTAACTAATTCTATCATGTACCTTATTTCTCTCCCTTTAGTTTTTAGGGAGTCTTACTGGGTATGTATATACTTACCCCTTTATGGGATTTTCCCACATGTGTCATGTCTTATACAGATGATGGAAAGGTTGGAAATGAATTCAAAGGAGCATAGGGATATTTGGGTGTATTTGATCTCATACAGTGGTTGGGTATTTTATATCTATAGCTAGTCCCTCTTATCATTTCTTTTCCAGATATTGTCAGGTTTGGACATCTATTCCGGTTGGGTGTGTATTTTTCCCCTTCACTTTTCAGATTGCACTATCACCCTTTTTTTTACCTAGAGGTTATTACATGCATGGTTATCACTCTAGATGTTATTTCACTTTATTATTATTCTTATAAAATTCTTCATGGAGATGGTTGTGTGCATGAAATGCATGTACTTTAGGAAAAAACCCCATTTTATTTATGATTGTTGGAGATGGTCACCATCCCCTAGACTATATAGGTACTTTTGGGGTAGATGGGGCTCAACCTTCTACCAGCTAGGTGGTCCCCACTAGTCTGAGTCATGATATATTTGTATAAGAGATGGTTCAACCTCAGGATGGTGTTTTGAGTGTTTTTATCTTATTATGATTGTATGGGAACTTAGGGAAACAATGTTAAAGTTTCTCAAGTGTGGATTTCAAGGTAGGGAACCTAGTGTTGGTGTGGCATTCGACATATCCATTCAATAGGACTCTAACTACCTTCTTGTTGACTCATCATACCGATACATTGGTTTCAGGGAACTTTGGTACATGCATCATATATGATTGATACTTTTGAATGTCCCTATTGAGTTAACTCCCCATATATATATGATCATTTGACCATGGTACGTCTTGATTAAATTTTTATGATGCCTCCATGAAGATATCCATCCAGGTTACCAATTTAGGATTTTGATAATGATCTGATATCTGATGAGGCCTCAGTTCATGGTCCATCACATGAGATCTTTTTTCCAGGCGGGCAGGTAGTAGCACTATTGTCTGCTGAGAAGTAGATTATAGTAATAGATAAAGTTGAGGGTGTGGGAAGTCTTAGCGCACTCTGAGAGTTCCAACACCAGAATTCATTGAGGTTCTATCATGAGCCAGATCCCTAGACAGTGGAGGATTTTTTTTGAGTTGATGATCTAAGGTTTTAGGCTTGTGTGGACCCTGTTTGATTATATAGTTGTGCTGGAATGCAGTATTTTCCATGGAGAATCTATACACTGACGGAGCCAAGTCACACAAACACATGATGAGTCAACTCTCTCATAATACAACTTCCAACTGCTATTTTATGTGGAGTATTACCCCTCATGCTTACACTCAGTATAGATTTAGGAGATTCTAGAGATTCTACGGGGAGGGATGATAGTTTCTGAGTACACTGTGAGGTTTACTCACCCTATGTTTTACTCCCTCGACATGATTCAGGATAGTTACTTTCAGGTGTAGAAGTTTGATCAGGGTATCCACATAGACATACATGCTAGTGTGGTACCCCGGTGCATTCCAACATATACTAGAGTGTTAGAGTAGACACTGGAAAATGAGATCTTCCTATCTAAGGTATTCCATGTAGCTAGAGCTAGTAATGGGAATCATAGGGCTCAGACATCTATAACAGTTAGAAGGTGTCAATCGACAGGGTATTGGCATAGTATATCCCATCATGTTTGGACTTAGGCACATGGTCACATGGATCAAGTACTACATATAGGACTAGGGAATCCTTGAGGAGGGTGATGTTATACACGTGATGGGTGAGCTCATGTGGAACATGATTTCTTGACCAGATGTGTTGAGGGAAGACAAATGGAGTATGGACCACCATGATAGAGGCAATTCTGTGATCATGGATCTACTAGGTGTGGCCAAGGTATCCCCCAGGGAGGTAGATCTAGCATATGAGTAGGTGGGTATCATGTGGGAGGATCTAATATTGGTGGACGGTGTTATGATATCTTTCCAACACTATCACCAGAAGGCCCATGCCGGGATTAGGGAGCTATTGTTTGAGGTCGTGAGCAGATGCAAGTGATGGAGGCTTATGACCTAGAAACTCGTGATATGATTTGAGGTATGATATTTGTTTATTATACTCTTTCTTCAATACTAATATACATAGGTGTGAGTCATTTATTCACCTCTTTACTCCTAGTGAGATATTTATGGCTCCTAGTACATACTTTTGTTCAACAACTTTTTCCTGAGGTTCCTATATAGAATGCTTCTTTGGTATCATTTTTCTTCTAACAGTGTGATCTATTACTCAATGGAGATAGTTTCTTATGGAATCTATTGGTAATTATAATGATACCTTATAATTTCATCTTAGGTATGGACTGGTTGTCCATGGCCTGAGCCTAAATTGACCATCACCACAAATAATTTAGATTTCTTCATATATATGGGATTAGATTATCATTTGTAGGAAAGAGAGATATCATGGTATAGTGAGTGGGTATTGAGAGAAGGAAGTTTCAACCCATCACCCATTAGTTGTAAAGATTATCCCTCAGCACAATGGGCTCTTTAGGCATTTAGTTTCCTTCAATCATGGAGTATTATATATACATCTTCCTTGAGGATATTACGGGACTAACTCTATGGTGATATATGAAGTTTTTCATTGAATTACACCCTAGTACCACTCTTATATCTTATTTCACATATCAGATGGCCCCTACCGAGCTATGGGAACTAAGGGTGAATTTGGAGTACCTTTAAGAGAAAGGTTTTATTAGACCTAGTGTATCCCCCTGAGTAGATACAGTATTGTTCATGAAAAATAAATATAGGATCTTACGGATTTGTATTGATTATCATAGCTTGAACCAAGCCATGATAAATAATAGGTATACCTTTATGAGGATTTACTACCTCTTTGATCAGTTGTGAGGCATGAGATGGATCTCAAAGATCGATCTTAGGTCTAGCTACCACCAATTGAGAGTTCATGAGGATGATATTCTGAAGCTATCATTATAATGTTTCTATAAACACTATGAGTTCCTGGTGATGCCTTTTGGTGTGAGGAATTCCCCCTATATGTTTATGGATTTTATAAACTATATATTTTAGCCATACTTGGACCTATTTTTAGTTTTATTCATTAATGACATACTCATTTACTCTATGTTAGATAAGGAGAATGCATATCACTTGAGGATGGTCCTGGACTTGCTTTGTGAGCATCGTATTTATGGTAAGCTCTTAAAGTTATATTTCTATATCCATGAGTTTCTCTTTATGGGTAATTTCATTTCTAATCATGGATTAGTTGTCAACCCAGTAAAGATTAATCCACCCAAGAGTGTGTTAGAGGTGAATAGTTTTCTTTTCTTGGTAGATTACTACAGAAGGTTCATGGTAGAATTCTCTAGGACTGCATCCCCTTTAACTTCCATAACATGGAAAAGTGCATTCATTTAACTGGAATGAGTAGTGCCAGAGATCCTTTGAGGAGTTTAGGTTGAGGCTAACAAGTGCTCTTATTTTGAGGCTACCGAAGGAGGGCATGGAGTACGTAGTGTATTGCGATTTCTCTGAAGATTAACTCAGATGTGTTTTGATGCATAGTAAGGAAGTGATCATATATAAATCAAGTCAGTTGAGACCCCATGAGAAGAACTACATGACTCGAGACCTATAGTTGGTAGTATTAGTCTTTGCTCTGATAATGTGGAGGAACTATCTTCTAGGATATCACTTTGTTGTTTACTTGGATCATCATTGTCTTAGTTATGTAATCACACAGATATATATGAGCCTGAGATAGAGGAACTGGTTGGATTTACTATAGTAATATGTATTTGAGATAGTCTATACTCCTAGGAAGGGAAGTATGGTGGTATATTCCTTTAGCAAGAAATCCCTTTCCTTCCTGGTGGAGGAGGTGTCTAAGCAGTTGACTTCCTTTTAGCTGACCTTAGTTAACGATGAGGGTGAAACTTTTCTTTAGTCGATGGTTTTAACTCCTATACTTATTTATCATGTGAGGGAGTATCGGTTGGGATACATAAACTATGAGATCCTGTGTGATTGGATAACCTCAAGATATTCACCATATGGATTATCTGAAAGAGAGAATCATGTCATCCATTTCTAAAGACGAGCAGTGGTTCTATTCATGATGTGAGAGGAGGTGACGAGGGAGTTTCACACTTCTCTTTTGTATATACATCATGGTGTAGGGAAGATATAAAAGGACCTTCAACAGTAGTTTTTGTGGACTAGAATAATGTGGATTTTGACCAAGTTTATCTCTCGGTGTCTCACATGTCAAAAAGTAATGGCTAAGCACTAGGTTCCAGAAATTTTTTGTAGCCTCTTGAGATCCTAGAGTGTAAATGGTATGGAATATCCATATAAATTTTGAAAGGTAATCTATGGACAATGAGAATCCATGATTCCATCAGGGTGACAGTTGATCGGCTTACCAAGTTAATGTGCTTCCTTGCTATCAGGGAGCAGAGTTTGGTGGAGAGTTTAGGGCATTTTTACATGTGGGATATCGTACGCCTTAATGGGGTTCCCTCTATGACTATATTCTACCATGATTCATAGTTCACATCACAGTTGTGAAGAGGCATGCATGAGGCATTTGGTACTTGGATTAGGGTGATTATAGATTTTTACCCCTAGACGGATGAACAAACCGAGCACACTATCTAGGTATTGGAGGATATGCTGAGGGATTGCATGTTAGACTTAATCTAGTTAAAGGAGGATCTATTAGCTTTGTTAGAGTTTTCATACAATAATTTATATCACTCTATTATCACATGGAACCTTTACAAGCCCTATATGGGAGACCTTGTAGGTCACCCTTATTTTGGAATGAGATCGATGAGACATCTATCGTCAGGCCAAAGCTGGTGTAGGAGATGATGGAGAAGGTCTAGGAGATTCTTTAGTGGATGAGGACAGCCTAGAGAAGGAAGAAATATTATACAGATTGACATCATAGGACCTTGGAGTTCCAACAGGGAGACTATGTTTTCCTAAGAGTCTCCCCACAATGAGGGTTGTGGAGATTCCACTAGGGATGAAATATATCCTCGATGTTTATCACATTGTTTGAGAACTTGTAGAGGGTTTGTGAAGTTTCTTATTGCCTCACCTTACCCCCAAAGTTGGAGCAGGTGCATGAAATCTTCCATGTTTTGTATATGGGGATAAAATCATATGATTTTACGCACATTATTGACTAGGGTGATTTGTACATCATGGATGGATCCACCTTCATGAAGTAACTAGTTGAGATCAAGGATCAGCAGGATAAGATCATCCATAAATGAACCATTCCCTTGGTTTGTGTTCTTTGGCAACATGGGAGCATGCATGAGAGCTCTTGGGAGAGGTAGAGCTAGATGTGGGCTCAGTATCCCCACCTTTTTACTTATTTTATGATTTTGGGGGATGAAAATATTGAAGTATAAAATAATTTAGAGAATTTTTTTTCCTTTTAAGACTTTTAAATATATTAAGAAATATTTTTGAAGCCAAGAGCTGAGACAGCATGTGATTATAAGGTCCAGTAAACTCAGAATTCATTTTATAAAAATGTTAAATATATTTTATATAATACACCTAAGATTTTTCAGAAATAATATAATATCTCCTAAATGAGTTCTCAGATCAAAAATATGATACCACGGTTGAATCCAGAGTGTGGGATTTACCCTAGATGCAACCTAAAGTTGGTCAGTGTGGGACGTACGGTATAGGAATCCATTGACGGGTGTGTTTCATTAAAATAAATAATTTATTTATTTATTTTGAACTAAAAGACCTAAAACAATTTCCTCTATAATTATCCAATTATGGAAAATCACTATTTTTATCTGCATAACCCTAGGACCATTTAGAGGAGGATTCCACCACCCTTTATTGGCAGATCAACATCAGACAATGATCAGTAACATGATCAAGGTGAATCGAGGTATAGAAAATGCAACAAATCATTCACATCATTGGTGATCACATTATTCACCAATGAATGATTAAATATAAACTTAGCTCAATTATTTGTTGGATTTCAAAACTTTTAAATTAATCAAGAATGGATTAAAGTATCTGTTTTGATTTATGGCATTTTTCAACCTTCACATGATCCCTTTCTATAATTTTTATTGTCTAAATCAAATTATTTCTTGAAATTCCATGTTTTCTCACCCCATATATTCCTAATTTGTTCTCGTTTTCCAATAATTATTGGATAATTATTGATACACATTTTTTCCTATGATTTTTTTCACATTGTTCTTCATATTCTTTGTAATTGTCCTATGGAGTCATGATTCGATATTTCTGGGTGGGTTATATCATGATCGAACCCCTGAATTTGTAGAAGATTCACATATGATGAATGGATTTTTTCTTTGAGTATGTATAGTGATATATTGTGGGTTAAAGGTAATGAATCATGTGGATATGGGTTTTGGGACTAATTTTCATTAACATGGAAGATTCACATGGCGGTGGTGGCTTCGAGCGAAAGATCAGGATCTGAATTTCAGCCACTAGAGGGCCAAAATAAATGGACAAACACATTTTTCATTGAATTTAGGTGGTCAAATGGTTGGAACCAAATAGGTAAGTCCATATTTGGAATTTTTTGATGATTCTACGTATTCTGTGAAAAAACCAATTGTACACTATATAGTCTGATGAACACACATCGTGTAGTCTGAAGAAAACATGCCATGTAGTCTAAAGAACATGTGTCATGTAGTCCCCTAGATGTGATGGATGTGTTTTATAGGTGAGTTAAATATCACACATCATTTGGGACCACCACACACCATTTTAGTTTGTACTTGTGGCCCGACGTGTACTATAGGAGTACATGAATATGGGCACAGACAGACATATGTCATGTACTAGCACATGGCCAGTGTACATGAGCATGGCTAGGAGAGCAAGTTCAAACACTGAGTGGTCAATACACACCATGTAGTACCCTTTAATTCCAAGTAGTACTACATGGATAGTGATCCATGTACTATAGAGGACACAACCAAGTAGAGGATTGAGGCCACACACAGTGTGGACCCCTTACATGTTGTGTACTTCCTCTACATCTTCTACCTCTCCCATCTTCTTTGTTCGAACTTATATTTTGTCTTGTGAGTATCTTATATTGAGTTTTTTTGTGTGTAAAATGTGATGGTGTCCTTTTTAGTTTGTTTTTAGATACAATGAAATATGGTCCAAGAGTGATGATTCTTTAGGAAGTGATTGTGAAGGATCATCGGAGAGAGATCTGAATGGTACCCCCTGACAAACTAGGGAATGGGTCCTCTACTTACTGATTAGTTCCCCCATAAAGGACTAGTGGTGGGTACTATATCTATATACTAAGTGTTACCCCCTAAAAAACTAGGGTTTGGTTCCTCCACCTACTGAGTGGTACCCCCTAGGGGACTAGTACGTGGGTCCTCCATCTATCTACTAAGTTGTTCCCCATGATGAAATAGGGAATGGGTCCTTTATTTAATGAATGTTAACCTTGATGGACTAGGGTGTGATTACTCTATTTATTGATTGGTACCCCCTAATGAACTAGGGTGTGGTTCATTTATCTATTGACTTAGTGGTACCCCCTTACAGACTAGGGCATTAGTCCTTTATCTATTGATTGGTACCCATCCCCTAATGGACTAGAGAATGGGTGATCTATTAGAAGATTTTTCCCCTAAACTATGGTCATAGTGGTGAGGTGTGGGTCCTCTACATGGTTACTTATTCATACAAACAAGCGATATGTTAGGCATCGATGATGGACCTTTGGAACTGCTAGCAGACTCTTTTCCTGGGTTGGGCTATGAGATGGGGATCCCCTTTCTCTCTCATCTAGGTTTATTTTATGATCATATATATATATATATATATATATATATATATATTATCGTTGTTATTAATTTTATCTCTTGATTTTGTGGTTGTGATGGCTACTTTTATCATGTCTCCTATTACTCCCCCTATAGTTTTCAGGTCATCCTATTGGGTAAGTATATACTCACCCCAGCATGAGATTTTCCTACATGTGACATGTCTTATGTAGATTACAGAAAGGTTGGAGGTGACTTCAGAATATCATAGGGATACTTGGGTAAATTTGATCTCATATGGTGGTTGGGGCTTGGAGATCTGGATCTAGGGACTCTCAAAATTTCTTTTCTAGATATTGTTAGGTTGGGACATCAATTCTGGTTGTGCATATATTTTTTCACTTTACTTTTTAGATTGCATTTTCTCCCTATTTTGTATTTACAAAGAGGTTATCACATGAATGGTTCTTACTCTATATGTTTTTGTACTTTATTATTATTACTATTCACTTTTTCATGGAGATAGTTGGGTTCTTGTGTATAGGTACTTTAGGAAAAGGCCTCTCATTTTAGGTATGCCTTTCAGTGTTGGTCTCCATCCCCTGGTCTATGGAGGTAGTCTTAGGTTAGTTGTGGATCAAAATTCCACTAGCCAGGTGGGCCTTGGTGGGTTGGGTCATGACACTATATCTAGGTTACTAGAGTTTGGGTTGTTGCATGGGCCTCACATAGTCAAACTCATTGTCTATATTAATCATTTAGAGGTTTTAGGGTTTAAAATTCCTAATGAACTATGAAAAGATCTAATTATTTCATTACTCCCCCATATATTATTCAGTTTTTTTATAAATTTCAATATGAAAAACATAGGGAAGTATCTCTTATATCTTCTCACTCTACTTCACCAAGTTTATAAGTATATAGAGCATAGAAATCCTTTTATTGTTATACTGAATAAAAGGAATCGTCAATAGAATAGATACAATATTAAATAAAAGTATAAATCTTCTTCACAATTCCCTTTTAATAATAGGAGGGTTAGGGGGAAATAAAGGGAACAAGGTATCATCTATTTTTCATGTGGAAAAAAGTTCCACTGAAAGAAAAACTACACCCAGACAAAGAAGTAAGGGGAAGTTTTAGTTGTATTTATTATTGAATGAAATTTATCTATTTTATAAATTGGGTATTAGATATAGTATATCTTTTTCAAAATATGTATTCAAATAAAGGAACCAACTATATTTTAAAATATTTCTCATGGTGAGGTAGATCTACGAGTTTCCAAGGGAGAAAAACTTGCTGTTGTGGCTATTGGACATTAACACCTCACATTTCTAACTAGAATGATGTTGGTTTTGAAATATTTTTTATGTGTTGTAAGTTACCAAAAACATTATTTTTTGTGTCTATACTAGAAATAGATATATTTATATTCAAATTTGGAAATAATTGTTGATATTTTAAAAATAAATAATTAACTATGGTAAGTTTTTTTTAAATAATGGTCTTTGCATATTGGATTACATGGGATAAGTAATGGAAATTGATAATGAAGATATTTCACATGAATCATACAACACCCAACTATTGCATCACTAGATATGTCATGTAAATGAAAATTGTTTGACTCTATTACACTAGGATAGATATTTGGATTCATTTAAACTAAAACCACTTGGTGTATGTCATTCATGATTACAAGGAATAATGACCAAATCCATATTTAGTGGAAAAGTTGAAAGGTCCACTAAGATTCTTTAGTTGGTTCATACCAATGTGTTTGGACCATTTCTAATATAATCTAGATGTGGGTTCTTATACTTCACAACATTTACTGAGGAATTTTATAGATATGGATATGTCTAATTAATAAGGTATAAGTCATATTTCTTTGATGGGTTTAAGGAATATAGGAATTAATTTGAGAACTATCTTGATAAGAATATTAAGAAGAACCACTCTAATTATGGTGGAGAATATCTTAATTAATACTTAATTGATTATTTAAAGGAGTTTGATATTTTATCTCAAATAACTTCTCCTTACATGCCACAATAGAATAGTGTAAGTGAAATAAGTAAATGAACCATGTTTTATATGGTAAGATCAATGATGAGTGATTTGAGTCTTTCATTATCCTTTTGAGGATACTCATTTAAGACAACAACATACATTCTAAATTGAATTCCAACTAAATTAGAAACTGTATTCTATGTTATATTTGGTAATAAATAAACCCATGTTATAAAATATATGGGTGTGGGGTTGTGAAACGTTTTTTAAGGATATTTCTAGAAACAAACATTTATCTTGAGGTGCTAAGTGTATCTTTATAAGGTATCCTAAGTAAACTAAAGGATATTGCCTATACAATCCTTCGTATACGAAATTTTTGGATAACAGGCAACCTAAATTTCATGAAAGGGATCACATCTCTAAAGGATATGGTGGGAGAAAGATAGACTTTGATGAAGTCCAGGATCAAGATACACAAGAGTTATTATAAGAACAGATTCCACAAATCCCCATGGAAGTGGATATTCTGGTGACATAAGTAATAGGTAGTATTATAAAAGAGTTTAGATAACTACAATGATATGGTTTTATGCTCACCATGGATGGTGACTCGTTTTTAGTTGATAATAATGATCCTATAACCTATAAGGAAGTAGTAAGTGTCATAGAAGCTGCCAAATTGATAGAATATATGAATTATAAAAATATATTCTATATACCATAACCAAGTTTGTATTTTGGTAGATCCTCTGGTGGATATAAAGATTAATGGTTATAAATGGGTATTCAAGAAAAAATTGGTCATGGATGGACAATTCAGTACCTTTAAGGCAAGACTGGTTTCAAATGGGTTCGAACTGCATTAAGTCATAAAATGTGATGAAACCTTTTCACCAATTTATATGCTAAAATCAATCATATTTATATTTATCATAGAATCTTACTATAACTATGATATTTGTAATATGGATGTCAAAATAGATTTATTTAATGCGAACCTTTGAGAATATGTCTATATGACACAGCCAGAAGGTTTTGTGACTCTAAAGGATCCCAATAAGGAATGAAAGTTATAGATGTCCATTTATGGATAAAAAAGACATCTAGGTCATAGAATATTTGGTTTGATGGATCCATAATGGAATTTTCTTTCATAAAGAATGAATGTGCGCCTTGTGTCTATAAGTGGTTTATTGGGAGTGTGCTAATCTTCTTAATAGTTTATGTTTTTTTAAAGGTTGGGGCTGAAGCCTCATTTATTATTAAAGGAAAGCAAATACCTCTTTAACTGGGTAGAGGGAGACCCATTACATAGCCTGAAGGCCCAGTGGGAATTTAGCCCATTACATGGCCTGTGGGCCCATTCTGTGAATAGTAATACTATAGTACCCAACTGCTACAGTACCACACAATACCCGCCACCGCTACAGTACTTTCCTTTTCTACAGTGTCGCCACTACTACAGCCCGTTATAGCACTGCTACATTTCCTACACCTAATGGGTTTTGAACCCCCCATTTTTCATGTAGGATTATAGGGTGATTACCACTAAGCCAAACCCAAACTACAAACATGTTGTTGGGTAACGAGGTATTGGGGTGGCCTCCCCACCTGTGCGCCACACGTCCCCAGTGAGGCCCAAGGTGGTCAACCCTTGGTCTTAGGCTAGTTCCCAACGGGGTAGAGGGGACCATGAGAGGTTTGTTAGCATATAGTGTGTTTTGTATTGCAAGGACTCAAACCCAGGACCTCGGGGTCAGGACACCACCGCCTTTAACTAACTCACCTATGCCCTATGGGCTATTAATAGTTTATGTTGGTTACATAACACTTATTAGAAATGAAATACTAGTATTACAATCTGTTAAGGCCTAGTCAAACACTTTATTCTCTACAAAGGACTTGGGTGAAGCATCATATATTCTTGGTATTAAGATCCATCATGATAGATCCAAGAGTCTTCTTATACTAAGTTAAAGTACATATATTAACAAGATACTAAATATATTTGGTGTAGAACAATCTAATAAGGGATTGTTACCCATGTCTCGTGTAATTTATATTTCTAAGAAAATGTATCCTTAAACACATGTGGAAAGATAGAAGATGGAAATATTTTATAACTATAATAAATTGGTCCAATCATGTATATTATGATATGTACAAGGATAGATATCTTATATGCCTTAATCATGGTGGGAAGATATCAACCTGACCCATCTGACTGGCATTGAATGGAAGTTAATACTATCCTTAAGTATTTTAGGAGTACTAAGGATATGTTTATGGTATATGGAAGAGATAAAAAACTATTACTCATGGGATATGTAGATCCTAGTTTACAAATAGATAAAGATTATCTAAAATCACATTCAGGATACATCTCCACTTTCAATGGAGGTATTGTGAGCTGGAAGAGCTCAAAGTAAGTCATGATTACTAATTATATAGAAAATTATGAGTAAATTTCAACTTCTCAAGAAACTAAAGAACTAGTTTGGAATCACAACTTTGTCTAAGATATTGACATTGTTACTAAAATTAAAGACCCTATCACAATTTATTATGATAATACTACAGTAGTGAATCTTTCAAAGGATCCAAGGTCCCATCAGTGGATGAATTACATACTTTGAAAATATCATCTCTTGAGGTATTTTTCTAAGAAAGGTGATATCAATGTCAGTATATTTTCAAGTAAAGACAAAATATATGACCCCTTAACTAAAGTTATAACTCAGTAGAAACATGATCATCATGTGAGAGCTAGTAGACTAAAAGTTGTTAGAAGTTAGCTCTAGTCCAAGTGGTATTATGTTGAAGTTGGTTTCCTATGACAAACTATTTGTACTTTATATTTCATGTATATTCCAAGAGGTGAATACTAATTAAATATCATATAATATATTTTTCATTTTTCGGTGTGAATTTAATATAATAATGTCCTAGAGTATCTATCACATTGAAAAAGGGAATAAGAGTTCCCTACTATGATATGAACCATGAAATTCCATAATGATATTATAAAACCATGTTCTATGGTCGGATAACATTCTATGATGGAACACAGGGTATATTGATTATCAAGTCTGAGTAATCGTAAGCATATGAGACTTCATATCATGATGTTTACACTTCATAATCTCCAAGATGGGAGATTGTAAGAACATACCCGCCTATAGAAAATCCACATGCTTATCTGTCATTGGATACTACTTTTTTATCATATTTAATGAACCTTAGACTTTGAGATTATTAATAATGAATTTCATGATTCATGCACTTTGATGTATTATTGTAAACCATGATGAAATATGATCAGGGAGAAATTGGGTGTGTTGGATGCATCACAAATGATATGTTATAGATGAATAAGCTAATGATTCATCCCTTCCTTCTTTATGGAATATGATAGATCATCCCTTTTATTGAAATAGAACCATCACATTAAATTACATGTCCATGGTGTATTTGTGATTTCATTTTAGGTAGTCAAAGAATAACATGTCAAGCATATAGGTTGATGAAATAAGTTTGCAGCATGATTGATGAGATGTCATGAAAAAAGGATTATATCACATAGTGAGAGTTTGTATGTGGTTTTTTTATTATGGAATATCTTCTTCCTTTGTGGGTTCCCTAACCCTTTTTTAGACAATAACCTTGTACTTTATGAAAACTCGCCTAATTTCACTGATAAAGAGTCCTAGAGGGTTACACATAAAGTGTTTCCTTTGATCTCAATTAAATGTTATTTATATTTAAGAATTGGAATAATATTATTATCTAGACTGAGAAGTAATATTTATTAAATATTTATTAAATGATTGTAAATATTAAATAAATATTTATTCATAAGCTAACTATTTAATTATGTGAATATATAATATTTATTTATATCAAGTTATTTTCACTTCAATAAATAATTATTTATTTTATAAATAAATAAATTATTTAGTTATATGATTATTAAAAAAAATTATTCATTATACTATGAATAGAATATTTATTTATTTATTTAATGAATAATATTTATTTAAATATTTATTTGATAATTCAATAAATGTTGAGGAGGATGAGCAGAATAGATTTTTTCTAATGATAAATATTTATTCACCAAATTGTAAAATAAATATTTATCATTGTACGGGTCAGTGAAATCCATAGAATAAAATAAAATTATTATTTTATTACATGGAATAGGGTATATTTTAGATTTATAATATTATTAAGTGAATTTTTCCAATTAATTAAATGTTAAACTCTAAACTTAGTTCAATAAATAGACTGTTATATCAATCAGAGAAAGATTAGTCATTGTGTACAATAATTTCCTCTCAACATCTTGTAAGTTTCGGGGTGCAGTAGAAGAATATTTAGATGGTATGAACGCCTCTTCTTTAAGTCATAAATCATGTGTAGTCATTTCTTTGAATGATAAAAATTCCATGTCAAATGAAAATATTATATTACATTACTAGATTAAACTTATGGAACTAAAAGCGAAGGATCTTCACATGTAATTTATAATTAATTTATGAGAAGATATAGAATTATCTCAACTTTTAATTCCACCTTCATTGATGTTTTGGTTAACAATATATTATCATACCATCTTGTATTGTAGGATTCAAGTGTATAATCACTCTAACAATGATCCACACATACACCTCAATCTCTAAATGATGTTTTAGAATTATCAGGTTCTAGAATGGTCAATCCTAATCACTTTTATTGTTTGTGGTTGATCACAACATAATTATTCTTGATATAGGAAGAACTATTAATGTTCTCTCATTGGATTAAGAGAGGGAGGAGAGCAATCTAGATCTCTTTATATCTCTATAGGTATTGAGAGAGTCTCACTGTATTTGTTCTTCACACCAATTGTATTTTTAGAAATTGATAAAATTGGATATTTATTATGGAAGGTTTAGGATTGGAAAATTGTATACTAAACCCTTTACAATTTTATAATTATTAATTGAACCCATGTCCAATAATAATAATACTATTATTAATAATCTCTTTATATGTACAATACCTTTAAGAATATATAAATAAATATCCTTTATATTATTTCCAATCAGACCATTAAACTCGGTCCTCTTTCCCTCATCGACATTTACCAATCATCAAATAATGAATATTTATTTAATAATAAATATCACTACATTATTTTATAGTAAATATAATAAATATTATATTTTCCAAAAATGAAAAAAAATATTTATTATTATTTAAATCACTTATTATTTCAAATAAATTGTGATTAAATTATGGTGATCAACCAAACATGAATAAGTATTATTTATTATAAAATGTTAAATTCAATACTGGAATCTTACTAAGATTGAAGATACACTTAGTGTGTGACCCTCTAGGCCTCTTTATTAGTGGTATTAGGCATAACCACCTAATTTCAAAAGTTAGCATCTAGAAAAACGCTAAGGAATCCATATAGAAATAAGTTAATGTCACAATGATGTCCAACTTCCTATGAATTTTTACCATGTAATATAATATTTTTATCAAAATATCTGAAATCAAGCAGGTTTCATGCCAATTTCATTAACCTATATGCTTGATGTATCTTTCTTTGACTTTTTTGAAAATGAACATTCTAATCTAACAAGATGAACATGGATTTATTCAAGCAATTCTATTCCCATCAAAGGGCCTAAGAAATAAAAGTTCATCAAGAGAAAAAACGGATAAACCCTTTATTGCATTATCCATTAATATAATATCACTTATGATGAACTCAACATATCCTACTTTTCCAAGATCATATGTCATCATGGTTTTCATCAATAAATAAAATCACATAATTTATGATATTTATTAATGCTAATATTAATGTTTAAGGATCAATACACATGAATATGGATATGAACATCCAATGGAATATGGAAATGTGTATTTCCTATTAATGGGTCAGTTATAATAACCTCCAATCTTAGAGATTTCCAAGGATTAACACCATGATAAGGTGCCTTAATGTCTTATGAGCCTCCTACCCCTAATATCCTATATTTTCAATGTCACATTAGAAAATATAATCTATCCATAGAATAAGGTTCAAGAATAATGTCATGGAACCTCTAGGTTCCCATCATGGTGAGGGACTACTATGACCTTTTAGCATGACATATACTCTAAGGATATTATCCTATAAGAATATTATTCAAAATAAAAATCATGATGTGATAATAATACTTATTTAATAATAAAAAAATGTAACCAAGTAATAAGAAATTCAGTAATAGAGAACCAACTCTAACAGAATCCCACTTGCACTAGAGTAAATTGACAATAGATTTCAATCAAATAGATCTAAAATTATACTCATACTTATACTGAGATAAATCCTTCATTAATCAGTCCTGCACATTTTCCTCTATAGATACTCTGGTCACTGTAACTTCACCTTGTTGAGAAAAAAAATCAAGTGATGAAACTTCTAAAGTATGTGTCTTATCCTTTGGTGTGACATTGTTTCTTTGGATAGATCCACTACTACAGTGTTATCATAGTAAACTTTGATAGGATCTTTACTACTAGGTATCACATCGCAATATTATACAAAGTTACAAATCCAAACTACTTCTTTGGTTGCATCAGAAGCCACAATATAGTTGTAATCTACTATAGATTCAAAAACATCTAGATTCTTTGAACTCTTCCAACTCACAACTCCTTCATTAAGACAAAATACATATATATACTGTGAATTTGTATCATATTAATCTATCAGAAAAGTAGCATCTATATAACCCATGATGACTATTTCTTCATCTCCTCCATACACCAAGATCATATCTTTAGTACATCTCAGATACTTAAGGATTGCCTTAACACTAGTCCAATATTGTTCACCTAGATCTTATTGATATCTATCTACCATGCTCAAAGAAAAATCAATATCAAGACTCATACATAACATGGAATACATAATATATCCTATCATAGAAGTGTATGGTATCTTACTCATTCTCACTCTTTCCAATAGTTTTTTAGGACACATTTTCTTGGAAAGATTTATATCATGTGACAATGGAACCAATCTTATCTTAGATTATTCCCTATTGAACCTATTTAGTATCTAGTCAAAAAAATATACCTTGAATTAGTCATAGTAGCCTCTTGGATCTATCTTGCATGATCTTGAATTCTAGAATGTAGGCTCCTTCACCTAATCCCTTCACGGAGAAGCATTTTCTCAACCATGCCTTGACCTCTTATAAGTTTGGTTTATTGTTTCCAATTAGAAATATGTCGTCAAAATATACTACTATGAAAATAACCATAATCCCACTAAACTACTTGTAAACACATGGTTCATAATTATTCTTAATGAAACCAAATTATTTTATGGATTTATATAATTGAATGTTCCATGACCTGGATGCTTCCTTTAATCCATAAATAGATGTATACAACATAAATACCCTTTTAAAATTTCCTAGATTCACAAAACCTTATGGTTGTGTCATATACACATCCTCGTGAAGGTTCTCATTAAGGAAATTTGTTTTGACAACTATTTTCCAAATTTCATAGTCACGGTAAGATTCTATGGAAAGTAAAAAATTTATGGACGTAAATATAGAAACTAGAGAAAAAATTTCATCATATTCAATGCCTTGATTTTGTCTAAGCCCTTTATCCACTATCAATTCTTTATAGATATATTCTTTTCCTTTTATGTCCATTTTTATCTTGAATAATCATTTACACCCAATGGGTTCTATATCAACTAGTGGATCAATAAAAACCCAAACATGGTTTTGATACATGGAATATATCTTATAATTCATGGATTATTGCCATCTTGTATCTACTAATCTCTCTATTGTCTCCTTATAGAAGAGGGGATCATAATTTTCAACCAATAATAATATTTCATCATCATTGACTAGAAAAAATATCTCTCTAGTTCTCTTACCTCTCTAGTGCTCTTACATGGTACTTGTGTTTTAGGAATAATGAATTCTATAGGAAACTAGGGAATAAGTTCTTGTAACAACTCTTGTATATCTTGAGCATCAACTTCACCAAATTAAATCTTTCTCCCATTATCCTAATTTAGGATTTTTCTCCCTCTCAAAAAATATGATATGTCTTACAATAGTTACTTTATTGTCTAAAGGGTTGTATAGATATTATCTCCATGTTTCCTAAGGATAACCTATAAAATACACTTCATTCCTTAAGGTTATAGTTTATTTCTTGAGCTAGACTTAACAAACATATTGAAACCCCATGCATGAGCATGTGACAAAATGGGTTTCTTCCCACTCCATAACTTGAAGGGAATACAATTTTTGGAATATTTTTACTTCTCAAAGGATTCAAACTTATAAATCGTCAAGTATATATAATCATACCTTCTCAATTAATTTATAAAAGTAATAAATTATGGGAACCCACCCCTATATTTTACTTGAAAATGTATATAAACATCAATATATACCAATTATAGAATATATATAGCCCTTTCACCTTAACCACTGAATTTTGGTTTGGTTGTATTTCCTTACAAACAAGTATGGAATATTATAAGTGTATTTAGCCCAAAATAGTCTAAATAACCATATAGATATAGCTTTATCAAATTTTTATCATTTACGTGACTGATATGGTGATACCATAACTAGGATTCATGTGATTCGTGCATATTAGTTTTTTTATTAGCTTCCAATATTTAGTTTTCATAATTTAACACATAAAGATTGTTATTCAATTGGGACATACTACAAAAAATTCTATATTTATAAAAGTTTCAACCTTTATTTACAAAGATGAAAATAAATCCATTTATATTTAGGAATAAATGGAAATAATGTTATTGGTAACACTAGGAAAATAATAACAATTTTTTAAAACCAAAATCAATCATGTTGGCAATGAGAAATGGTAGTATTAAAAGTATATAGTAGCCATACTTGCTCCATTAGTATCCCATAAATATACCTCGCCTCTTGAAACCTTCCAAAATCTACTTGGTTCCTATATTTGGAAACAAATGTGAGTGACACATGTGGTATCTAATATACTACTTATAAATATAGAAAGACTATAATTGATATCGGATGCACCTGAAGCTCCCCCTTTCTTTTTTGGTTGGGTGAAATTCCTCTTCTAGTGGCCTTGCTTACCATATAAAAAACATACCATAACCTATTCCTTTCCTTTCCACTAGATCTTATTCTCCTTGGAAGGATGGTGATCTGGATCCATAGACTTGGAATTAGTATTTGGATCCTTTTCCTTATTTTTACTCTTCTTATTCACCTTAATTACAACAAGTTTGTCATTACCTATGTATTTATCAATTAGTGAATAAGTGTAAGAAGTTATGATAGTGTCTTCTCACTATTGCGCATGTTATAATTCATAATAAAGTTGGAGAAGTTTTTAGGTAGTGAAGATAGAATGAGATATGTGTATAGCTCATCAGGGATCTTAAAACCCAAGATGTCAAGGTGCTCAATATAACCAATCATCTTAAATACATGTTCCCTAACTAGTTTCATCTATCCAAGATTTTATGTTAACAGTTCATTGGAGATCTCATGTCTTTCTAGTCTTGCCTTCTCTTAAAAGAGACCCTAGAGGTGAGAAATGATGTTATCCACATCTATATCCTTATATTTATTTAGAATCTCATTATACATATAGAATAACATAAAACATTATACATCCATAGTTTCATCTACATGTTTTAAATAGAGAGATGATTCTTCCTCATTAGCCTCTTTGGAAATGAACTTAGGAAGTGGGTTTTTCAGCACATACAATTTTCATTCATGCCATAGTATAATGCGTAAGCACCTATACAATTCTTAGAAATTCACTTTATTGAGAATTTCATCCTTCTCAAGTATGGATCATAGTGATATTGTATAAGTTGTTTGATTTTCCATTTCTAAAAATTAAGATAAGATAATTAGTTCTTGTTTTGATTACAAAAATAGATTAATAAAATAAAATAAAATAAAATTCCTTTAATCTCCCACTATTTTTTGAAACCCAATATCCCTCACCATCTATTTTAAAATATCTTGTTGATTAGATATTCTAGTAGAACGGATCCATATTCCCTTTCTCATAACCCAAACTTGTACCTAAAAATTTATTTAAAGGGTGTTAGGTGGGCATAACTTACCAACTACATTAGCTCATACTTCCTTGGTTTGTTGAGTGGACTCCCCAATCCTAAAATCCTATTTTTACATTTCTTCATCCTTTACCTCTTAGTTACACCAATTAATAATTGGGAAATCAACCCTTAATGTAAAATAAGTTAAGTCAACCCAAAAATTCAAGTTACAAGTTCCAAGATAATTTAAAGCACCCCAACTTGGGTTTTTCAAACACTTTGAACTATGATATTATTTATAACTTAAATAGTTGGAGGTTACACCAAGTTAATATTTTAGTTGAGGTATTTTTATCCTTCTATATATTAGGTGATTGGGGTATAATTACATTTAAACACAAACACAGGCCGGAAAGGTAGATCATAGCCCCCCCCCCAAGGGTATGTCCCACCCATCGAGCCTTATTTTTTCAATACATGGCCTATAGACCCAGTGGGAATGAAACCCATTACATGGCCTGTAGTCTTAGTGGGCATGAAATCCCATTACATGGACCTTAAGGACCAAATTTTTTACCTAAAGTCCCTTCGATAAATTATACTTCTACAGTAACTGGACTGTTACAGTACCTACTATAGTATTGTCACCACTGCAATTCCTACTACAGTGTCTGCTACCACTATAGTGTCATCATCCAATAGTTCCACCACTATTATAGTATGCTACAGTACTACTACATTACTCACGCCCAATGAGTTTTGAACCCTCATTTTTTATGTAGTGTTATGGGGTGTTTAAAGCACATTTTATCCTTTTACTTTTCTTTTTAATATTAAGTGGATTTTACTTTAGTGATTAACCATGTATGATAAAACATTTACACATAATTTGATTATATTTTATTCCATCTTGCATGCTTGTTAATTCATTTATTAGGTGATAACACAACATTCAAAAACATAAATATCTAACCATGCAACTGATAGAAATAAAATCTAAGTGGCATGATCATGAGATTCTATAATGGTTATTTTATCTATTATGAGATAAAATTACCCTCAATCCGAGGGGAGAACACACCTTGAACCATAACTTGGTTCATGTTGCAACATTCCTCCTTTGTTCTTATGTATCTCTTTGATTTGTTTCACCTAGGTACCTTGACTTGGACCACCTCTGCTTTCCTAGGAGCTCCATACTTACATAATATTTCACTCACATACAGGTGTGGTAATTCAATGTATTGGATAAAGGGGGTTTATATAAAAGAAAATATAAGCACATAGGCCCTTAAATAATGAGGAGGAGGGGGTAACCTGCAAACAATTAATAATAATTGAATCATAATAAATTAAAATAAATCAATAACATAAAATGGATGGTCTAATCTCATGGTCATCCAAACATCAATCAATGATAATACGTATACAATCTAGTAATCAATTACCTCAATTAATTTTTTAATTAAGATAATGAATCACTAATTAGTACAATAAATCCAATTTATCTTAATTCCATACAATCATCCTTAACTCACCATCATCTATAATTTTAAACAAAATTAACTTTATTTAAAATTAATGTAGTACACAAGTGTACTTGGAGGAAACCTTGTGTTTTCATCAAAAAAAATAACATGGAAATTAATTTAATATATAATTATTATTCTAATGGCATAGATTGTACTATCAAATGAATAAAACATAGAAAACATAATAAATAGGTTTAATTATACATTTAATCATTCTTTATATGAAAATTTTAAAATGCTATCAGTATAAGACAACATGGCATATAGTATTTTACATGGTGTGTACTTTTATTCTACCTGTGTTTGGAGAACATGCCTTGGGACTGGGTATGTTCCTTACCTGTAGACATCCTTGAGGTACACAACGTGTATTCCAACTTACATGGTTTGTGACCTCGAAGTTTCATGGCATGTCTTTCCCCATGTCATGTATCAAATACATGGACTGTTTGGATACCCCGTGTTCTCTTCCATGTGAATATATGGACTATATGGCATGTAAGGTACTTACACATTGTGTATTTCTACATGTCATGTGCTATTCTGTCCGAATATACTCAATGATCCAATTTTTTTAGATCTTGGATCTGATTACATCAGATCTATCTGACTTTATCACAAGATACTAACATAAAAACAAAATTACACAACATGTAAAAAAGAAGTACACATCATGTATTTTGGTTTTTTTCAAGAAAATCCTTTGGCACCTTTAGATGGTATGAATCAAATGTTTCTTCATTTTTAATCATTAACCAATTATAGGTTATGTTAGTGAGAATGAATAAAGAGAAGATATGATGATTTTTGATATTAAAATGAATCGATATAAGTAAAAGAAAACACAAAATCATGAAACTAATCAATGAGAAATAAATAATTATAAATTAAACATGTGATCTCTCTGATGCCACTTGTAGGTTCTGGGTGTAGCAGAAGCATCCTTCGATGGTATGTCATCTCAGATTTTAGTTTTAAATCACGTATAATGATCTCTTAACATGATCAAAATGTCATGTCCAATGAAAAATTAGATTACTTGATTAGATTAAAATTTTGGAGCCAGAATCGAATTATCTTCACATATAATTTATAATTAATTTATGAGAAGATATAGAATTACCTCAAATTGTAATTCCACTTTAATTGATGATCTAGTTAATAAGATCTTATCTTACTATTGTTTCACTCCAAGATCCAAGTGTATAATACCTCTAGAGATGACCCATACATACACCATAATCTCTGAATAATGTTATAGAATCATTGGGTTCTAGCACAGCCGATCATAGTTGCTTGCATTATTCATTGTTGATTGCAGTTTAATTATTATAAATAGAGGAAGAACTCTTGACGTTCTCTCATTGTCATGATAGAGGAAGGGAGGAGAGAACTCTATATATCTTGATCTATCTCTAGGTATTGAGAGAGTCTCGCTTTATCCATTGTGCACACCGATTTTGTTTTTAGAAAGTTAAATAATTAGATATTTATTATAGTAGGTTTAGGGTTGGAATATTGTACACTAAACCATTTATATATTTATAATTATTAATTAAACCCATGTCCACAATTATTATTATTATTATTAATCACTTGACATGTGAAATACCTCTAAGAATATATAAATAAATATCAATTATATTATTTCCAATCAGACCATTAAACCCGATCTTCTTTCCCTCATTGACATTTACCAATACTCTAATAATAACTATTAATTTAATAAATAAATATCATTGAATTATTCACTAATAAATATAATAAATATTATATTCACCAAAATTGAAAAGAAATTTTTATTATTATAATTTAACTCACTTATTCTTTTGAATAAATTGTGATTAAATTATAGTGATCAAACAAACCTAAATAAATATTATTTATTATAAATTGTTAAATTAAATATTAGAATCTAATTGAGATTTTGGATATACTTATTGTGTGACCCTTTAGGCCTATTTATCAGTGGAAGTAGGCATAACCACCTAAATTCCAAGGTTATCATTTAGCAACATGAAATTTTATCCATATAAAAATAGGTTAACATCTCAATTATGTCCAACCTCTTATGAATGTTTATCATGTACTATAATCCTTTTATCACAATATCACAAATCAATCATGTTGTATGTCGATCCCATCTACCTATATGCTTTATGTCTCTTTATTTGACTTTTAAAAAATGAACTCTCTCATCAAACACCATGGCCATAGATTTATTTAGGAAATTCCATTCCCATTAAAGGACATGAGATATAAAATTTCTTCATGAGATAAAAGGGACAAATCCTTTATCACATTATCTATTAATGAAATATCACTCATGACACACCTAGTGTATTCTAATTCACCATGAGCATATGTCATCATGGTTTTCATAAATACATTAAAACATGCATGTAATTATATAGATTTAGGATAATCTTAAATTCTAAGGATAAATACACATGCCCATAGATAGGAACATCCAATGACACATGGAAATTTGGATTTCCTATTAATGAGTCTATTCTCATAACCACGTATCTTGGAGATTACAAAGGGAGAACACTATGAGAAGGTGTATCAATATATTATGAGCCTCCTACCCTTGATAGCCTATATTGTTTGTATCTTATCAAAAAATATCATCCAGTCATAGAATAAGGTTCAAGAATAATTTCATGGAACCTCTAGGTTCTCATCATATCAGGGAACTGCTATGACCTTTCAATGTGACATATATTCTAAATACATTATTATATACAAATATTATCCAGAATAAAAATCATTATGTGATAAAAAAATAATTTAATATGAAAAACATGTAATCAAGTGCTAAGAAATTTGGATTTAGTGAACCAACTATAATACATATCCCTCCTACTCTCTTTCTCTAAAGACCAAAATGAATAATAGAAATTACTTCAAGCCCAAAGGAATGTGAAATAATAAAATAGAATAATGAAATATGATAAATTGGTTATGCTAGAACCTTACATTTCATCAGTGTTATTTAGATATTGAAGGATAATGTGTAGATCACCTCTAGAGTTGCTCTACTTTGGGTCCTTGTTGTGCAATGATGATGCACCATTCAGGTTAGAATAATCAACATCATCAGTGAAGAATGATCTCAAGACTGACGTAATCTTTCTTCTTGTGTTTTAAACTAATTAAAAATTAATGTACAAATATCCTCTCTCTTGGTTTTAGCAAGATAATTTTCCAATATTATTTATAAAAAATTCATTTGGTCATGGTGTTCATGTCATCTACATTGAAAATGATCCGTTGAATCTAAAAAAATGAGTTGTCCATAGGTTCAATAAGCATTTTATTTGCATCTAGAGACAATAGTTTTCTTTAAATTATATCAATATAATAGTTTTACAAGTTTTGGAAATAAATTAAAAATAATTCATAGGTGCATCAGGCCTTTTTATATTTTGGAAATAATTAGAATTGTGTCTTTACATTTGGTAATGCCACCAAAAGTTTCTAAAGTAAATAATGTCTTCCATATCTAATTAAGTATATTATAGAACCAATGCATGTACTCACCTATAAATATATGTAATTTGAACCTGGTCTATCTTATTTTGAATTACCTATCTGGATTCTTGACACAATAGAATAATTTTTGCAGAACTGGACGCCTCATATGGTAAAAGTACTTTAGAGAAATCATAAGATATAATAGGTAATGTGTGAACCTGAAAAGGTTGTAATGAATAAATTTCAAAATGTTTTATAAGGTAAAATTATTTAAATTTCTAAGAAGAAATTTTTAAACGGGGAAGAATGGAACACCCGATCTTCAATTATAGTAATTGAGCTTTTCAATATAAAGAAACTATAGCATAATTCACACAGATTTATTCAAGAATGTGATTGAAACCTAAATTCTAAACTATTATAATTTTAATTTCATAAAATTAAATTAATTTCTAATTCATCGTGTAAAAATTATCTTGGGTGAATTTTTGATATTTTTCTTAAATAGTTGATTTTTGGGTGAATAGTGAAAAATATAGATTTTACAAATATTGTCACTTTTATGAAATTATCAGGATATGTGAATGAATTGAATGTTTATGAAAAAGAAAATTATAGAAAAAATATATATGTAATAAGTAATATAATTCATTTAAAAATATAATTTTTAACTTGTAAATTTGTATTTAACAGTTTCGAAATCTAAGTAATAATTTTATTCAAATAAAAACAATGGTTGGTTTCTCTCTTTTAATAAAGTATTCACAAGTTTAATTTTAGTTTTGGTTTGGTTTTAAATAAAAATAAGTATATTTTTATTTCTAATAATCCAATTTATTATATGGGAATCAATATTATACATTATTTTGATATAAAATATTTTTTAGGTTTAAGCGAGTATTTTTTTCTAAAAATGAGTTTTCATTACATTTTACGAACTTATATTAAAAGTAATGTTTACCACTTATAGAAATTTAATCTTGAAAAATGAATTTAATATTTGTAATTATAATAATTGATATTAGTTAATAATTTCAACTTAATTTTTTTCATAATTAATAGTAACCATAGTAAATATTTATCACCATGACTAAGGATAAAATGAGATAAAAGGATTAAAAATAAAGGGATAAGGCTTCAAGATAACACAAAAAAACTTTATTAAATATAATTGGTTGGTTTTATTTATAAATTAACCTTATAATATTCCAAACTATTACAATTTTGATTCACTTTACTTGATTAATACAAATATTATATAATAAAGTTTAAAGTATTTATAAGTTTTCCACCCATTTCACTTATAAAAGGGAACCTCCTCCTCTCATTTATCCACGCTTATTGAGCCAACTATATTGACTAATACATAAAACAATATTCCCAACATACCTATACACATTCTAGAGGTTCTTTTCTTCTCAAAATATAACTTTAATAAGGCTTAAGATGCAAGCCAAAGGTGGTAACTAAAAGAAAAGGTATATGTTCTTACCAAGATTTTTCAAGTCCCTTTCTTTATAAACCTATTTTAAATCTTTAATAATCATCTTAAAATAATTAAATAAGTAAATTTACTATACTGAGATGATTTTATGTTAATGTTACATCCATGTTCTATCTCTTTTCCATCATATGGAAAATGGAAACATCGTTTATTCGTACTTATGGATTACCTCTCCATGTAACGGTGTAATTTTATTTTCATCGACACATCACTTGGATGGTTATAAATATGGAATTAATAAATATATATGATATTTATGAAATATTTATGATTCTTTAAATATAATATATCATATACCTTCTTACCATTCCATTTATTAGAAAATGATAATATTTCTCATGTGTACATATAGACTACCACATCCACGAAGCGATGTGATTAATTTTTATATTACCATCATGCATGGTTGATTATAAAATTATATATAATGAATAAAAATTATATTCAGTAAATTATTAAAAAATTATATTATAGGACTATTTTATAACACTTTTAACCATGGTCAATATACTGGATTAATTTTAGATAAATTGACTGAACAACCTTAAGTGGTCAATGTAAACAAGAACTATACAATTAATGGATGTAAAATGATTATAAAAGGACCTTAATAAATGGAATTTATAAGAAAAAATTTATTAATAAAGTATTTAATAAAATTATATTGATTATTTAGAAGGATATAATGCATCCGACCAAGCAAGAATCCAAGGTAAAAGTTTTCCGTCTTAATTCCACTCCATTGATAAATATTTTTTATTATACACCTAATTTATTTTTTATGGTGTATATACTACTTATTTGATATATTATATCATGAATTAATTTGTATTAATGGTATTTAAAGTTTTAATTCAAGTTTTATCATTTAATGGGTGTAAGGGTTTATTCTACAAACTCACTCTAATTCGACATTATTCATGGTTAAATTTACTTTGGAAGAATTGTATACTCTTTATTTCATAAAACCTATATATTTTATTATTATATGGTTATTTATGAAGTTTATATTTTTTTTCTTTCACATTTTTTCCATTTGGTTCTCGAATACCAAAAGAATATTTTTAAACAAAACAAATATTATTTCTCTTTTTCTTCCAAGAATATTTCTCTTCCATATCAATATTATTTAAATTGTTTTATGTAATTTTTTATCTAATTTTAAATTATTGGTAAAGGTATTTTAATACTAACTTTAAATTTCTTTAAAAAAAATAAAATTAATCCTTTTAAATTTTATTGAAAAAGTCAATTTTTACTTTTTACAAAAGTGTGAAATGAATGTTATTTTTAATGTATATGGTGTGAACATATTTTCCTACATCCATGAACATTATTCACTATTTAAATTCCTTTATAAATTTTCCTATTTTTTTAAATAAAATAATTTTTCCACTATTAATTAAATTTTTAGTTTTTATATTAAAATAAAAATGAATTATTTTCTAAAAGTTTGAAAAAATTAAATTGGAAATGATTTATAACTTCATATTTTCAACAAAAAACCAAAAGCTTTAAAGAAGTTTATTTTTAATGTTCCAATACCATTTTCCTCTCTAATTTTAAAAATAATTTCATTTATTTAAAACCTTAATTTTTTTATGAATTGATCCTCTATAGAATTATGGGTTTACCTTATTTTGAGATCATTCACTTTATTATGATCATGTTCTCCATCACTCTCCATTTTTCATTGAACATTATTTTTCTCCTTCATGACCATATTTACAGTATCATAGATATATTTATTATCATTTCTACTACTTTGATATTTTCTTAACTATATACCATTTCAATATACGGTGTTAGTTGAAGGAAGTATATTAATAAAGTTATTACATTTACTGGGGAAATATTGATGTTTTGTATTCTTGATTTAATACAAATATTTATTTATTGATAAGTGATGTTATTAATTTATTCATAACTTTTTATTTACTCCCTTTACTTATTTTATATTAAAATTTTATAATTTGTGTGAAATATTCATGTTTTAATATTAAATATAATTTTTGAGCATTATTTGAATTGGTCTAGATTCAAGTTAGTTTAATTTTGTAATAATAACTATCATCATATAGATCAAAATTGTGTGATTATTTATTTTTAAAGTTCCTTATTCAATTTAAAACATATCACTAGAATGAATCTTTGGCTAATTAGGCCATTTTAAGGGTCATATGGTCCACAAGAGAAGGCCCAAAGAATCTATGAATAAACTGGACTATCCATAATGGTTGAATTTATGAGATCAATACAGAAGCCCAAATTTGATGAAACTCCATAATACTTTCTTTATTACCCGAAATAATCATGGATAAAAATTTTAAGGCCCAACTCCAAAAAAAAGGATCCCAACATATGATTTTAAGTCCATCCCACAATTCTATCTGGAATTTAAAATTATCACACAACTACTAACTTTTATCATGGTCTAGAAATCAATTCTAGATTATATTTTTTAGTGTGAAAAAAAATATATAGGCGACTGAATTTTTAGAATACATTTTTCAATTTTGAATGCATCTTCCTCGCCTAAAATGAATTCACATGTAGACTAGGGAAATATTCAACACAAAAATGGACAAAAGAAAATTATTTAGTACAATAGCCATAACTTTGGATAAAAAATTCCAATGGATGAAAAAAAATTAGAGTAGATAGAAAAAATTAATATCTAAAACTTGTGAGAATAATATATCTCAATATTCTGCTTTTTGAATGGTCAAATCATCTATCCAAGTGGAGGGTCAGTTTTGGAATGCAAACAGACCACCTTTTTAGGCTATAAATACATTCCAATCTTCTCCTTGTAATGGTTTGTCATTTCAAAATATAGTAGGATACATTGACATGACCAAAGACTTTACAAAGGCTTGGTAGGACCAAAAAAACTCAAGTTTTCACTTGATATACCCTTCCTCCTCTCTTTGTTTTTATGTTCTTTTGTGTCCCTTTCATTTGTAATCATGTAAGTTATTTTCAATTTCATTTCAATTTTAATGAAAGTTTCATATTAATATTCTATTTTAATCATCCATGCTATTTTATTAAGTATTAATGGTCTTAAATTATTTTAAATCAAGTTGAAACCCCTTACCTTCTTCCACTTTCTCATTCAATCAAAAGTCTATGTTTAATTCTCATCATCGTTCGTGTGTGTGTTTGACGCACAACTCTTTTCTTATCCCGTTATTTTCATTCTATTTATAATTAATCACCATAAAAACATATTACTAGATTACTAACCATATCAATGGTTGGGTAAATCTATTATTGGGTTGATTCATAATTTGGGAATATTAAGTGATTGAGATCTTTTTATCGATGAATATTCTTTAGGTTAACATTGTGTATATTGAACTTAAAATGTCATAGATTAATGACATGTTTTGTTTAACATATGGATTCCATTTATTATTAGAACCATAAATACACTACCATAAATAAGTTTTTATTGATATTATAACCCTTATTTTAGTTAAGTCTTGGACTAAAGCCTCAACACTTGGGAATTCTGATCAAAGTCATCTTGTGAAGTGGGTGTTAATTTAATGTATTCTAAATAAAATCTCAAGGATATCATAAGATTAAATACCCAATAATGAACTCACCCCAATTTTTATCAAATTTTTAAATCAATATACATCAATAAATCATTTCATTTTAGCTCTGAAAACAAACCTCCCATTAAAAAGAAAAATCAAAAAAATAATTGACTATAAAAATATACCATCTCTGAGGATTTGACCCGAGTGCCACCATACACATTAGCAGAGCACCAAAACCTTGAATGGTTGATAGGAAATAATAGGACACACTTAAAATGAAACCATTTCTATGGATGGTGCATTAATTAGTTGGTATTTTTTATTTTTTGTAAAATAGAAAAAAATTGAAAAAAAATAAACAAAAAAATCTGAAAAAAAAAACACAATGAAAAACATGCCTTTCTTATCCTTCAAAACTTATCTGAATTCCCCATAGCCTCCCAAATAATCCCTCGGATCTATTTCACCTTGAAATAGATCAAAATATTTTCCAAATTAGGAGTAGCATTAGGGATAATAAAATCCCTCAAGAGACAATCTTTGCCTAACCAATTGAACTAGATATGTACAATCTTATTGGAAAACCCTTAAAGAACTCGCTGATCCTGATATGAATTACCAACCCCTTAGTATTTAATATCTTAACATTTAGGATTACTTTGAACACAAATAGGTTTTTATTTATCTTCTACTTCATTTCCATGGACTAGCTAGTGAGGATCCTCATCTTCACCTCAAAGAGTTCCAAGTGGTGTGCTCTACCATGAAGCCTCAAGGGGTTTTTGAAGAACAAATAAAATTATAAGAATTACCTTTATCCCTATATGAATCTACCAAGTCATATCACTACTACCTCTATCTTGTTTCCATAACCACATGGAATTAAATGAAGTGACTCTTTTTAGAGAAATTATTTCCTTTTTCTCATACTGCTTCTATCCAAAAAAATAGTGGTATCCATTAATTCCCCCAATGAATCACTCCATTAGTACTGGGAGAGGTTCAAAAATCTTGTGGAAACCTTCCCACATCACTAAATCCCTGACCAAATCTTGATCCAATACTTCTATGAGGGGTTATTGTCAATGGAGTGAACACTCATTGATGTTGTAAGTGGCAGTTCTCTTATTGATAAAACTCTTACAGCTATATGAGATATCATGAGTAACATGGATGTGAACACGCAACAATTCCATACTCAAACACATGATAAAGTCAAAAAAGTCTAATAGAATCAATACATAGAGACCAACAAGATGATTGAGTGGATGAGTGGACTTACAGATCTTATGAAAAAACTAGCGGTGGTTGCCAAAGCCCCAACCTAATCTTCTCTAAAATATGTATTCCTTGAACCTATCAATAATTGTGGAATATATAGCTCGCCATATCATCCAACTAACACATGTCCATAACTTCAAGAGGATCCATCTAATTAATTCAATCAAATAGAGATTGATGAAGCATATTCTCATAGGAATACCAACCCTCAACAATTAGGTTAGTTCATTAGAAACTTCAACCAACCCCACTCTGAGCCCTTGTCTTCTACCTTTAACCCAAGATTGAGGTTTCGTAATCCCATTTCTCATCCCCTTCATTTTCCTCCTCAAAATCCAAACCAATTCCAATATGTTCAAGGTGGTGGTAACTTCTAACAACCTTATCCTTTTGTTCATCAACCTCAAAGGATCAATCCTCCTCTTTCTCCTCATGGATTCCACTATCTTAATGAGCCTTCCCAATTCCCAACCCAATATAATCACTTTTCCAAGAACCAAAATCAAGGTAATTCCAATGCGGTACATGCCTCTTCTTCCAAGAAACCATGGGAAAACATTGTGTAATATCTTGTCTACTTCACCCATTATAGCCTTAAAAACATTGAAACCCAAATTGGTCAACTTTCATCCCACCTTAGCCAGTAGCAATCATAAAATTCTTCCCAACTCCCAGCTTAACTATTGCCCAACCCCAAGGGTAATGTAAGTGAAATTTCACTTCTATTGGGAAAACAAATTTCTATACCTCATGATGGATCCTAAAATGAACCATTGAATGTTTATATTGGAAATTAAAAGAATAAAAATCTAGAAAAAGAACTTGAAGCAACTCCCCCACCTCCTTCTATTCCTCTAAGGAACCCAATTCCTTTTCTTCAATCCATATCTGAGATAAGGATGTCCTTTGAACCCTATTCTGAAATTCTTGACATGTTTAGATGTGTTTAATTCAATATTCCCCTCTTATTTTCCTCAAGCCATCTCTAAGATAAGGAATTCCTTTGAACCCTATTCTGAAATTATTGACATGTTTAGACGTGTTGAATTAAATATTCCCCTCTTATTTACTCATTGTATTCATGGGTTTTTATGTAAATACTTTAAATAATATTTTAAGAATGAATATTATTTTAATATTAAAGATTTATTTAATATTTTTTAGGAAAAAGAGTCAAGTTAAAGACCATTTTTATCACATAACATATTTTATATTTTACAAGTGTGGGGTGGACTAATTATGATATCTATGACATGATTACTGGGTTATAAGTAGTTTTATTGGGATTATTTAAAAGTTTAAACATATTTGGGGGCCAATATTATTTTTCTATAAGTTTAACCAAGATATATAAGTTGGGAGAAGTTTAAATTTAGGATATAATTCATCCACTCAAATTTTGGAGATTCCCTCACATCTCTCTAACATCCTAGTGTGAGAAGGAGTCCTTCTAATTACCTAAATCCATACTTTTCTTATTGAATCGAATAAGCGATGTTGTGGAGATTGTTAGGAAATTTTAAGGTTCATTGGTAATATATAATAGCAACTTGGAATCAATTATTTAGACACTGGTATACTTTAGGAGTCTGCAAAAAATCTATAGTGATTCATTGTTGGTTATTTTAAGCATCGAACATTGGTGAAGAGTGTATAGGTTTTGGGTGCAGTGGAAGCACGTTGGTGGGTGTACCCAAATTTAATTTTTCCATTAACAACAATCAATATGAGATCCATCACATTAAATAAAATGCCATATATTCATAATATAATGAAGAACTAAAGAAAGGAAAGGAGTCCTGAAACCGTAGATATAATCATTATATATTGGTTATAATTAATTTAATTAAAAGACAAAAATTGCCTTGATGGAATTATCTCTCCATTGTTGTCTTCTGTCACAATCCAATGTGATACGTCATTGCGTCATAGAGTCCAAGTGTAGAATTCCTCTAGCAGTGATCCACACATGATCCACGTATATTTATACATTGCCAGATGGATCTCTGGGTGCTAGTGCAGAAGATATTTCGCTTGCGAGGTCCGCCTTAGATCGCCTTGAGAGCCACTTGCAAAGCGCTCTCCTTGATTCGGTAGAGGGGGATATCTCTCTTAGCTTGAGATCATTTTTGGAAGAAAATAAATTCTATATTATATTTAGAGATTTCTCTAGATATGTTGTGCACAACCCCCAAAAATGGCTAGGCTAATGAGAATTATATAATTGGGATTTTAATTACTTAGAATAATAAAATGAATTAATTACCTCAAAGCATTTATTCATTTCATTTAATTCTTAGTAACACCCCATGTCTAATAATAATTGTTGAATATTATTATTACTTGACATGAACCCGGAGAATTACACCTAATAATATTTAATGAAATAAATAATATTATTTCTCATAAATCCCATAAAAACTACACGGCGTGTATATTAATATACACGGCATGTACCTTTCCATTTTCTTTATTTTTTACACCATATTTATTAGACCTTGAATAATGTATATTTATTTATCAAATAAATATCACTGCATTACTCACTAATAAATATATTATTTCATCCACAATATATTCTCTCAAATAACTAGTGTCGAAATAAATGTGATCAGACATCTTTGAATAATTATTAAACCGCAATCGGGAATAATCTTTATCCAACTTGTTAAATTAATATTTAACAGAGATACTTGGATACACTTATTGTGTTACCCGCTAGGACTCTTTCTCAGTTGCATTAGGAAGTGCTTGCCTAAAGTCCAAGGTTAGCGTATAGAAAAATACCAAGGCACCCATAGAGAAAGAAGTTAACAACACAATGACGTGTCACCTCATACGAACGCTTACTGTGTAATGTAATCTCTTTGTCTCGATATCTCAAATCAAGTGGGTTGCATGTTATTTCCATCAAGCCATGTGCTCAATTATTCTTTCTTTGACTTTTTAGAATTGAACTTGACCATTCCTTACCATGTCTAAGGATTTATTTAGGTTATATCAATTCTATAAAAGGGCCTGAGATATCGACTTCTGTTATGAAAACAGAAGGGAAAAATCCTTTCTCGCATTATCTATTAATTCTATATTACTCGTGACGCATCCAACATATCCTACCTCGCTATGAATAGTGTGTCATCACAGTTTTCATTAATACATATAAGTGTGTCAGTTTTAATACTTGTTAATAATAATCTTAAAGTCTAAGGACCAATACACACGTCAGTATATAGGAACATCCAATGACACTATGAAATGTGGATTTCCTACTGGCGGTTCTCATTCTCATAATATCCTCCTGGATATTACCAAGGGAGCACACCATGAGAAGGTGACTCAAAGTTTTATGGGTCCTCACCCCTAATGGCATGTATTATTTTTGTCCCTCAAATAATATCATCCGGATATAGAACATATATTCAAAAACAGTGTTATGGAACTTCCAAGTTCTCATCATAGCAGAGATCCACTATGACCCTTTAATGAAACAACTATCCTTAGGACATTATCACATGCGTTGTCATGTAGAAGAACAGTCAATATTTGATAAGGTATTTATTAATGAATAAAGTAAAAATTAGTTGGTTCTAGGACACCAACTCCAATAGACTCCCACTTGGACTATATCCAACTGCTAACAACCTTTAACCCACTAGCTCTCACATGATATCCATGCTTCTGCTGAGATAGGCCTTTAGTCATGGGGTCTTCCATGTTCTCTTCCATGGAAAATCTTATAGTGACTAGAGCCTTTTACATATAAAATTTCATGATTTTAACCATAATTCATCATCAGAGTACAATTCAAGGATCGCTAAGTCTTGTGTCTTGGAATACAAGGTACATACAACACAAAACATGGGGCTAAAAAAACACTTATTTATTTAATATCCATAATGATCTCCTAACTACCTTTGAGCCCTTACATCTACATAGGGTACCCTGGGGAACAAATGAACAAAGGGATGAGCTAAAAATCCTAGCAAGGTAATGAACATAAGGATACATCTCAAGCACATGAGTTAGAAGACATGACATAATGATATCAAAATCATGTAACTTATAAAATCATTTAGTATAAGCACAGGATCATATAAACATGGAATCATATAAATGTGTCAGAATTATAAAAAATGTCTTTATTATAGTTCAATCATAACCAACAATCCCATTTCCCATTTCAGTACGGGTCAAGTCTAACCGCCAATCTCGTTTCCCATTTTAGTATGGGTCAAGGCTAACCACCAATCCCGTTTCACATCGCATCTCATGAGACTTAACCTTACCCAATGCATTGGAGCTCTTTCTGGGCACACCCATATCAATATTTTCAAGAATATTATTTCCACATAAATTTTCTTACCACATATACAAACATACATAATCAACTATACACAAGCATAAGGGTACCCATGGAAAGAATTGGGTACCACAGTCATGACATAAAACATATCCAATGGGTGTATCATGAAAGCATCCATGAAAGGAAAGGATTAGAACATACATGGACATTCATAGGTTAAAATAGGTATATAACATGTTAAGTGGTGTCAAATAGAAGTGACAATATATTATAAATTTATTTTAGAAACATTAGCATTAAAACATTTTTGTGTGGTTTTAAGGAAAACACTATAGAGCTTTTCAAATAGAAAAGAGGAAATTCTTTTATATAAAACCAGAATTGAACCAAGAAGGTTTTCATAATAAAAATACTGATTTTTTTTAAATAAAATGGTGTATTAAAAAAGAGGATAGAGTAAACTTGAAATTTGGGTAAAAATTAGAGAAGTCCCCTTAAACAGGTTTGCTTCTCGGAAAGTTCTAAGGAGGGAATCTTTCAAAAACATGTATATCCCCGAAAGAAAGTGATGAAATGGTATTGATATTAAAATATTTTACAACTATACAGAATTAATAAGATTCACATAAATAGATATGATAACACCATTTTGAAAGAAATATAAGGCAACCTGAAAGAATGAAGAAGTTTTGGGTAGAATTAATTACGATTTTACCGGCATGGTGTCGGTTGTACCCAAAAGAGATTTATGAGAGAGATAAGGGGTTTATAATAACTTATAAAACATTTGGGTAGTATGGGGAAGGTTTATAAACATACCCCATCACTTTGTATTACACAAAAAAGTCATATCATAGAGAACAATCATGATTAAGAGTGAAAATGTGAGGATCTCTTACCTTAAACCTGGTGGTGTTCTCCATTTGTTATTAATGACCTGAATAAAAAAATTAGGATTATTAATTCATAAGTCCAGAACCACTTATATATTTAATTGATTTATTATAACCCTATTTAGTTCATTAAAATTCTTTTTTATTAGTTATAAAGTTCAATTTCATTGTTCGGGCTCGTTTGTTTACTTGGCTTTAAAAGATCGGTTCACTTATATTCAAGTTTGGATTATATGAAAGATGAAAGTGGTTGTCCATAATTGAAGTTAAATTCTTTAGTTAATATCCAGGAGATTACATGGTTTTAATTTTTTTTTTTAGGTTACTTAGAGTGATGTCGAATTATTATATATATAACCTTAGTGATAACCGTTTTTGTTAATCGGTGGATTTGATTACAAAGAATGTGTTTTTCATTATAACTTAATTACATTTGTACCAAAAGATTACAAAACAAAAAATAGGATATATTACATATATAATAATCTGTTTCCACCATAACACAAATTGTTTCATGACCAGAATTAAAGATAATAACAAAAATTGAAAAATTGTTGTCCTTGAATGTGCTAAATTAGCACATCTCAAACAGTGCTTTCATTTTTTTTCAAATAAAAGGGTGGGGAAAGAGGATAATGAAATTTACCACTAGCATGAAGAAATTACAGTACATTTATGCTACTGGATTTATCATACTATTATGGTGAAGGGAGGTGAGGAAAGAAATTAGAAAGAAAAGAACTTAAAAGAAAAGAAGAAATTTGAGAAGAGGAATTTACCTCTTGAGACATCCTCCTTTGACAACCTCTTAAGGGGAGAGGTTTTGGTATTTTGAGGAGGCTGAGAGATTTTGGACGTTGGGGAGGACCTTGGGGTGAGATTTGGGCAGAATTTAGAGATGTCTTGGAGCTTGAGAGGAGAAGAGGGAGTGAAGGGGGTTTTTATAGTGGAGGAGAGGAGGGATTTAATGATATTATAATCCTTAATTTATTATTTCTTCACAAGACAAAGAATAGTAAGTATTCCATGAACAAGAATAGTAAATGGGTCATGTGAATTTTAACCATGGGTGGTGACATCATCCATGATTCTAGGAATATTTTATTTAGCTTATAATGTATATATACGGTAAATTACTATATTTTACTATTCATCAAAAATTCAAGTATTTCAGAAAAATCTCAAAACTTCACCCTAACCATTTTTCAATGTGTAGAATCCAAAAATGAATTAAATTTTTCAAAAATAATTTTCTAAATATGATTATTTTAATATTTAATTAAAATCATAATTTATTATCAAAAAACCAGATTTAAAACATGAATTAACTCATTCTAAAACATAGGTATATTGTACTTCCAACATGAATATTATTTTTATACTATCATAGGTGAGGTTACTATTCATTAGGTTATATCAATATTCATAAGGGTATGTTACTATTCATTAGGTTAGGTTACTATATACCAAAAAAAATACGTTTTTCTTATCGGGCTCCAAAAAACATCTTGAACACAACCGTGTATGTCAGATTTTCAAAATTCCAAACACAGAAGTGACAAAATTATGTTTAAAGGTCAGTTATCACTTAGTAGTTCATTATTATGTGATCTTATGGCATATTTATACGAAGGGAATTTCCATTAAAAACATTGGTTCGTTACACTCTGGTCACTACAACTTCACCCATTTGATAGAAATCCATCAATATGTGATACTTCCAAAGTATGTGCTTTGTCCATTGATGTGACCTTGGTTCTTTTCCAAGTTCCATCGCTGCAGTATTATCACAATACAATGTGATGGGATCTTTACTGCTAGGCACCACATCAAGCTTCTGGACAAAGTTCATAATCCAGACGGATTTCTTGGCTGCATCAGAAGCTGCTATATATTCGGACTCCGCTGTAGAATCGGCAACAACTTGTTGCTTTGAACTCTTCCGGCTCACAGCTCCTCTATTGAGATAAAAAACATATCCAGATTGTGACTTCAGATTGTTTTTATATGTCTGAAAAGCAGCATCATCATACCCTCTAATGACAAGCTCCTCATATCCTCCATACACCATGAACATATCCTTAGTTCTTATTAGATACTTAAGGATAGTTTTAACAGCAGTCCAATTCTGTTCTCCTGGATCTTCTTGATATATGTCTACCATTCTTAGTGCATAGGCAACATCAAGCCTGGTACATAACATGTCACACATGATGGATCCTATATCCGAAGCGTATGGGATCTTACTCATTCTATCTTTATCATGTTGTTTCTGAGGATACATTTTCTTAGAAAGATGTAGTCCATGTGACACTGGAACCAATCCCCTCTTGGATTATTCCATACTAAATCTCTTTAGTATTTGGTCAATGTATATACCCTGAATTAGTCTAATCAGCCTCTTGGATCTATCACAAATGATATTGATCCCTAAAATATAGGTTTCTTCACCTAAGTCCTTCATGGAGAAACACTTGTTCAACCAATCCTTAACTAACTGTAAGACTAGTACATCATTTCCAATAAGCAATATGTTTTCAACATATACTACTAGAATAATGACCACATTCCCATTAAACCGCTTATAAACACATGTCTCACATTCATTCTTAATGAAACCAAATTCCTTTATGGATTCATCAAATCGAATGTTCCATGACCTGGATACTTGTTTTAATCCATAAATGGATTTATGAAACTTGTAATACCATTTGGCTTCACCTGGTGTCACAAACCCCTCCGGTTGTGTCATATAGACATATTTCTAAAGGTTCTCATTAAGGAATGATGTTTTGACATCCATCAGCCAAATCTCATAGTCATGGTAAGCTATTATGGAAAGTATGATTCTTATGGATTTAAACATGGAAACTTGTGAGAAGGTGTCATCATAGTAAATTCCTTGGCGCTATCTGAATCCTTTAGCCACAGGCCTTGCTTTATAGGTGCTAACTTGACCTTATATTTCCAAATTTATCTTGAATACCCATTTTCATCCAACAGTATTTACATCAACTGGATCATCGACCAGAACCCAAACTTGGTTTTGATACACGGAATCCATCTCAGAATTCATAGCTTCTAGACATCTTGAAGCTTCTGATATTTATACTACTTCCTTATAGAACATAGGTTCATTATTTTCCAACAATAATTATTCACCATCCTCAGGGACTAGGAAACCAAATTTTTTTGGTTCCCTTACCTCTCTTGAGCTCCTATGCAGTACTTCTGTTTCTAGAACCTCTTCCATAGAGACCTATACAACTTGTTCATGTACCAACTCATGTGTATCTTGAGCATCAACTTTATCGAAGTCAATCTTTCTCCCACTATCCTTTTTGAGGATGTGCTCCCTATCAAGAAATACAACTTTTCTGGTGATAGTGACTTTCTTTTCTAAAGGGTTATATAGGTAATATCCTTTCGTTTCCTTGAGATCTCCTATAAAGATACAACTCATGCCCTGGGGTGCTATTTTGTTTCCTAAGAAGTCCTTAACAAATGCCTCACATCCTCATACATGTGTGTGCGACAAAATGGGTTTCTTTCCATTCCATGACTCAGAGGGAATTCCATTTTTTTCCTTAGTTGGTACTCATTTTAATGTGTATGCTTCAATTTGTAATGCATGTCCCCAAAAGGATAATGGAAGATCTGCATGACTCATCATTTACCTCACCATGTCCAACAAGGTGAGGCTTCTCCTTTCACTAACACCATTCCACTATGGTGTATAAGGAGGAGTGAGCTGAGATAGAATCCCATACTCCTGTAGAAGATTGATGAACTCTTGGTTCATATATTCTCCACCACGATCTGATCTATGTTTCTTTATCTTCTTACCAAACTGATTCTCTACTTCATTCTTGAATTCCTTAAATTTTTCTAAGGACTCTGACTTATACCTAATTAAGTAGACATATCCATATCTACTCAAATAATCAGTAAAATTAATGAGGTAAGAATATCCACCTTTATCTTCTACTAGAAATGGTCCACACACATCTGTGTGCACCAATCCTAGAAGATTTGTGGCTCTTTCACCCTGTACACCAAAAGGCGGCTTGGTCATTTTACCTTGTAAATAAGTGTGACATATATCAAGTGGTTTTAGCTTAGTATAGTCTAAATAACCATCTTGGAAGATCTTTATCAATCACTTCTCATTTACATGACTGAGATGGTGATGCCACAACTGGGTGATGTATGAGTCATGTGAGTTTGTTTCATTATCAATTTCCAACACTTGGTTTTTTTAATTTAATACATACAAACCATTATTTAAATGAGACATACCATAACATACATCTTTCTTATAAAAGAAACAACCCTTATATACAAACTTGAAAATAAATCCATCCATATCCAAACAAGATACTGAAATTATGGTCTTGGTAACACTAGGCACATAATAACAGTTACGTAAAACCAAAAGAATTCTAGCTGGCAATGAGAGATTGTAATCACCAATGGCCAGTGTAGCTAGCCTCACACTATTGGTAGCTCAAAGATCCACCTATCCTCTGGAAATATTTCTAAATCTACTTGATTCCTGTATTTGAATATAGGTGTGAGCCCCACAAGCTATATCTAATACCCAATGTGTAGAAATTAAAATATTACACTCAATAATGAATGCACCTTTAGCATCCCCATGATTTTGGGTGAAGTTCCTCTACAAGTGGCCTGGATTGCCACATGAAAAACACACCACCTCCTGTTCCTTGCCCTGCCTTTGGATCTTCTCCTTCTTGAAGGGATAGTGATTAGGGGATTCAGATCATTTATGAATCCTTGTCCCATTTTCCTTGTCCTTCCTTTTATTATTCTCCATAAGGACTGTGGGTTTGTCATGCCCCATGTCCTTATCTACCTAGCGAATTAAGTTCATAATTTCTGACAGACTCTTCTCATTGTTTCTCATGTTTTAGTTTACAATAAATCTAGAGAAGGTCTTGGGTAGTGATGATAGGATGAGATCTGTACGCAACACATCCAAGAACTTAATCCCTAAGATGTCTAGGCATTCAATGTAGCCAATAATGTAACACCCCAAGCTTCCACGATACGCTTCTCTTTGAATAATACAATAGCTTGCATTGTACGCAAGTTTGAGATTCTAACGCACCGCGACCAATCAAAGTAGCAGTTATGAATAGTAATACCAACTTTTTAAAATTTTATAAATTTTATCTTTCAAAATGGTCTTCATTTTTGGATTCATAATATCAAAATTAGCCTATGTTGAATTTTTGGTATTTTTCTAAGAACATCCAATTTTCGATGAATAGTGAAAAATACTTAAAAACAAATTTTTTAATCAAAATAATTTATAGTGATAAATTATACTATTTATTGGTTTTAAAGTATAATTAGAATATATTTTTACCATTTTATCCAATGGTTGTCATTATAATTAATTTCACTTTGAAATTGGACTTAAACAATTGTCAATCTTTTGATTGATATTCTTTCTTAAAAACACGCTATTTGTTTTGACAATGGGAATTAATTATAAAATTAATTAATGCAACTTATATGTTTAGAATTTTGTAAAATAGACATCATTTTTGAATTCGGAATATCAATTATAGCTTAGGGTGAAATTTTGGCATTGTTCTGAAAAACTTCAATTTTTGATGAATAGTGAAACCACTAAGTGGTAGTTAAAAAACTGATTTTTCATTTAAATGAAACATTACCACTTCAGTGATTTGATTTTTAAAAATCCAACATACATGGTTGTCATTAGGAATTAAAATATGGTTCAATGGGATTAAAATAATTTTTTGGTGAATAGTAACTTTTAAGTTTAATTAATCGCGATTAAAGGTAATTAGTGAAATTTAAGGTAAAAATGATATTATAAAAATATAAAAATACCTTTACACTTGTCCTACCCTTATTGGATGAGTCATGTCCAACCAAGACAATCCATGGGTCAACTTGGGGACCCCATGGATCCACTTGGGTTAGAAAATGACAATAATAACTTTTTGTTTAAAGTAAAAATAAAATTGTCACAAACATGTGTTGTTTTACTAAAACAATTATTAAATGGGGTTATATAAGTTAAAATTTTGACTATAAATATTCATTGAAAATATAAAAATATTTCCTACATCATGGTAATTTTTTTATAATTTTTATACATTAAATAAATTAAATTATTTATGACACCATGATGATGCAGTGATTACCTCACTAATTAATGATTTAAATAAAATGAAAAGATAATGTAAAATATAAGGCTTACACTTGTCAAAAACCAATTGGATGAGCATATTTAGAACCCTTATCACCTTATACTCTAAATATATCATTTTTGGACCTTTATAATCCAAAAAGAAGTTCATAATAATGTAATATTTCATTACTTTCCAAGAGTGCCCCTCCTCTCCTCTTATAAAAGGCCCCCACCTCTACCACATTATTCACACCTTCAAGACATTTGTCTCAGCCAAACTATGCCCAAATACTCTCCCAAATTCCCTTCCTTACTCCTATAAGCCTCACTTTGGGCAGAAGTCTTCCCAAGGAATCCTTTGGCTCAAATCAAAAAGCGTTACCCGATTTTAAGGTAATGTCTTCTCTAATGTTGTTTTGTTTTATTTTTCTTCTACAACCCCCTAAAATCTTTTTATTCTTTTATTTTGTAACAACACCAGTATCCTCAATATACTAGGATGTTTTTATGATAATTATTTGATTTACACTTACACACACCTTCTTCTAATGGTTGAAGAACATACTGTTTCTGTGGGTGGTGAAATACTGCCTCACGAAACGATGATTGTTCAATATTCTTTTAACACCTCTAATGGTGGCCATTATGATGAAACTATTTTTATATATGATATATATTATGTTTTTGTTTTCCTTATGATTTTTTATTTTTCATTTATGGCATATCTTTATGATTTCCATTATGGGTAAACGCGATAATTTCATTTTAGGAAGTGCGGACTACCGCCCCCTCAAAGTGATTTGAATCATTAATGCCATATGTGGGATGTATAAAGGATGGATTAAATAGTATTATAAATTATATTATACTGGAATTATATTATAACTTTATATAATTATAATTTCATTCCATTAAATACGAAATATAATTGAAAGTAGCGTTCATGCGTACGTACGGCTTACCGTCTCCATGAACGGTGCATTTTATTTCTTACCTCTAAATGTTATGTAATATTATAAATGCATGTATATACTGGATATATATGATATATATGATATCTACATCATGAATATAATTCTGGATATAATGGATATTTCACCACATGAACAACTTTTAATTATAAGAAGTTTATTTTTTGACTCAAGTACCAAAGATCGACAAAATGACCGTTATTAACTTAAATAATTACATAATGTTCATAACATGGTAATAAGTGATATAAAAGGAATAATAAACTTGAAAAAGGTTCTTAAGAAATTATAAATTAACTATAGTTTATTATTTAGGAGGTTAAAGAACGGTCGAGTCAAGACGGACACGAGGTAAGGGAACTTCTTAACCCAATTTCCGTTCTTTGGGTTAATCTCCTACTTTCAAATTATGTCATGATATTATTATGTCCTATCTTGTATTTATACATTCTTTATGTGTACTTATAGTGAATAAACATAATAGATCTATTTTATTTAAAAAAATGATCTTTTTAAGGGACTTCGTCTCAATCTCCTTTCATTGAGGCGTATTTGGTTTTATACACAACTTTCCTTTATACGGTGTATAAACCCCTTTGACTTTTACATTTATTCAAAAGGAATCTTTTTATACGAAGTGTTTTACTAAATGAAAAAAAGAATTTTTTTCTTGTTGTACGTATGTGGCGACAATGACTTCTCCACCGCCGTGACCATTATTTGAGTTTCGGCTTCCTCTACAGGCCATAACTTTTTTTAAATGAAAAATAAATAGCAAGTTTTAATTTTCTTTTATTTTGGTATTAAAAATGGTTTTGATAATTTTTTTATTATATCAATGTATTGTATTGATATCTTGTGATTTAAATTTGGAAATTTTATGTTTCCTTTATGCATGTTTTATGTGATATGATTATGTTATGGTTTATGATATGTTTAAACCTGTTCATATGAGAAATTCATTGGACTTAATAAGTGATGGGTGGAGCCCGCTATAGATCCTCGATGCATCGGCATGTCTCATGAGACAAACTAGTGTCTTGGCACGAGGCCTTGACAAAATCTTATTTGTGGTCTTGGCACGAGGCCTTGGCTACGTGGTTATGATAGTCTGGCATTATGCATTCCATCATTATGAAAGTGGTTATTGATATTGCATGTGATTATTAGACCAGTAGAATATACATGTGAATAAGTAAATGGAATTATCTCATTTTACTTTTGCCATATTATGTTGAAATTAAAGTTTAAAAGGCTTTTATTTTAGTTATACATTTCCTTAAATGTTAATGTTTATTTGATGAAAGCTCCTGCTATATTGTTATCCTTACTGAGCATCTGAGCTCACCCCTTCCAATGTTTTAATTTTTCCAAGATGTGAAGAAGTATACTATGAATGACCTACAGGGATAGTATAAGGGGATATGAAGACAAGATGTTGTTGGAGTTTTTTTTTACTTTATGATGTAATGTAAGACTTATGAATGTATCTAGTGTTTCCAAGGCTACTAAACTAATCGGTCTTTCGAGACTTGATCTTTTGTGATCATGCCAATGTTACGCAATAATGCACTGACTCTGGGTAACTGGGGCCAGGGCGTTACAAATAAGCTTGACTACATGAGTCCCAGCTAGCACATACTCTCCAATATTAGTTGTTAACAAAGTATTGGAGATCTCATATCCCTCCTGTCTCACCTTATCTTGATAGAGATCCTTAATGTGATACATCATTCTATACGCATCCATGTTTTCATGTTGCTTAAAGAGATAATTAGACATGGCCGATAGCATGAAACATTGGACATCTATGGCATCACGCATATGTTTTATATAGAGAGATATTTCCTCATCACTGGCCTCTTTTCCAGGTGAAACTGGAACAGGCTCTTCCATCACATACAATTTCCTTCTCGTAGCGAAGGATGACGCGTAAACGTCTCTCCCATTCCTGGAAATTGGTGCTTGTGAGAAGGTTTTCCTTCTCGAGTATAGTTTGAAATGATATGTTTTAAGTTACATTTCTTACCATTTCTAAAAATTAAGATAATAAAAGGTTTATTACTTTATCAAGATAAAACTAAGACAAATAAATAAATTTATACTTATTAGTCTCCCACCATTTTATCGAAATCCAATAGCCCTCACCATTGACTTTAGAATATTTTATTACCTGAATATTCTAGTGGAAAGGATCCATATTTCCCTTTGCATTACCCCAAATAGGTTTGGTCAAGCAACTTGAAGGGTTTTAGGTAGGCATTCCAAATGACAACTGCATTAACTCATAGTTCCTTGATCTGCTGAGTGGACTCCCCAATCCTAAAACCCTTTTATTTTGTATTTCCTCAACCTTTGCCTCTTGGTCACACCAAGTCCTATTGTGGAAGTCAACCCTTGATGTGAACCAAGTCAAGTCAACCCAAAACCTTGAATTAGAATTCCTTGATAATTGAAATCACCCCAACTAGGGTTGGTCAATCACTTTGAACTATGGTTCGATCCTAACCAAGATGATGGAAGGCTATACCGACTTAATATTTTCTTTGAGGGATTTTATCCTTATACATAAATTGACATTTTATTATCTTTCTTACATGCTTTTTAATATTAAGTGGGATATAATTAAGTGATTAACCATATCTAAGATAATATTTATGCATAAGTCGGTCTTATTTTAGTTCCATATTGCATGCTTGTTTAATTCATTAATTGTGTGATCGTGAAAACACACCCACAATAAATAAACCATGAAACTGACAGAAATAAAATAAATGGTATGATCATAATATTGTTTTATTGGTTAGTTTATCTAGTGATTGATAACTAACCCAAGACCTAGGGGAGAAACACCTTGAACCTTTTGGGTTCATGTTTACAGCTTTCCACCTGTTCACCTTTGTATCTCCTTGGATTGGTTTCACCTTAGATCTTAACTTGAGTTTCCTCCACTAGCTTGGGAGCTCCATCCATTACATATGCTTTTATCTCACTCGCAGGTGAGGGATAAAATGGGGTTTTACATAAAAGAAACATTGGGAATGCAGGCCCTACATATTAATGAGGAGAAGGCTTGCAGGCCAATAAATTTAATTTAAATAAATAAATTAAAATAAACCATTTACATACAAAGTTCTTGGTCTAGATCATGATCATCCATACATGAAATGATATTTACGCATAAATAAAACTAGCATTCAATTTTTAATCATTATTATTTAAGATAAATCATGATCAAATCAATTAATTATATTTAATTAATCAATCCTTTTATCTTAAACCCTTTTTTTGAATTTCCTTGAGATTATCATTCATTATAATTTTAAACAAATAAATTTATTTAAAATTATCTTTGTACGTAACTTGTACCTTGGAGGCAACCCAATGAATTCCCATTCATAACTACCCAATGAGTAGAAATGAACATTATGCAGATGTTAAATTAAACACATATATATATAACACCTATCACATGTTGTGCCTCATCTTTATGTTTGCACTATGGTACATGTCTCAAGGGTTTGTACAATATAAAAATAAATTTTAATAAATCTGTGTAATTTGGATGAGTACACGGCATGTAGTTCTGACTACATGGCGTGTACTTTTTTTCACCATCTATCTGAAGTATATGCTTAGGGACATGGCATGTAGATCTACTTCAAAAATCTTCAGAGTACACGGTGTGTTTAGTGGGACACATGTCTTGTAGTATCTGCATTACACGGTTTCCAGCCTGGAAAGCCGTGTACGGGGTACATGGTCCTACCCAAACCTGAAGGGACTACACTCCATGTTCAATGGGCCACAGGGTGTAATCTGGAAATTGTGTGAAACTTGTTCCTAGTCAACACACAGAGTCTTAAAGACTTATATATGATCCATTGACATGGTCTGGTTTGGCAGACTAGTCCGATGCATTGAACTTATACAACACGACATGTATTACCAAATACACGCCATGTATTCTGGTGTTGTACGACCATGAAAGTTTGGCACCTTTGTATGAGATCCTATATTTTATTTTAATAAAAATTAAAAGAACAAAATCATTTTTGTAAAGTGAATGAGAAATAAGAGAGGAGGAACAAATCTCAAGATTCAGATTTTCAGAAAGATTAACTTGAATTAAAACAGCTAAATTATTAAATGCGTAAATCATCAATGAAAAAATAAATAATTATAATCAATGATATGACCCCTTTGATACCACTTGTAGGTTCCGAGCACAACGGAAGCGCATTGGTGGGTGTATCCAACTTTAATTTATCTGTTAACAACGATCAATCTAAGATTTGTCACGATAATAAAACATCGGATATTTGGAATAGAATGAAGAATTAAAGAAAGCAAGGGAGTCCTGAAACCATAGAGATGATCATCATATGTAGGTTATAATTAATTTAATTAAAATATAAGTATTACCTTGATCGAATTCTCTCTCTGTTGATGATTTAGGTCATGATCTGATGTGATCCATCATTGTGTCATAGAATCCAAGTGTAGGATTCCTCTAGCGATGATCCACATGTGTTCCACATATCTATGGACGTTGCTGAAGGGATCTCTGGGTGCTAGCATAGAAGAGCCTTCGCTTGCGATGTCCGCCTTAGATCGCTTTGAGAGCCGCTTGCAAAGCGCTCTCCTTGATCCAGTGGAGGAGGATCTCTCTCATATCTTGAGAGCGTTCTTTGAAGAAAATAAATTATCTCTTGGCTTGAGAGCTTTCTCTAGATCCATTGTGCACAACCCCCAAAAATTTCTAGGCTAATGAGAATTATATAATTGGGATTTTAATTACTTAGAATAATAAAATGAATTAATTACCCAAAAGCATTTATTCATTTCATTTAATTCTTAGTAATACCCCATATATAATAATAACAATTGACTGTTATTATTACTTGACATGCGCCCAGAAAATTACACCTAATATTATTTAATGAAATAAATTATATTATTTCTCACAAATCCCAGCAAAAACTACACGGCATGTATATTAATATAAATGGCATGTACCTTTCTATTTTCTTTATTTTCTCCACCATATTTATTAGACCTTGAATAAAGGATATTTATTTCTCAAATAAATATCACTACATTACTCGCTAATAAATATATTATTTTCCCCATAATATATTCTCTCAAATAACTAGTGTCAAAATAAATGAGATCAGGAATCCTTGAATAATTATTTAACCAAAATTGGGAATAATCTTTACTCAACTTGTTAAATTAATATTTAACTGAGATACATGGATACACTTAGTGTGTGACCCTCTAGGCCTCTTTCTCAGTGGAATTATATGGAGCCTACCTAAAGTCTAAGGTTATCGTCTAGAAACACACCAAGGCACCCATAGAGAAAGAAGTTAATGTCACAATGATGTGTCACCTCCTACGAACTCTTACTGTGTAAGGTAATATCTTTGTCTCGATATCTCAAATCAAGTGGGCTGCATGCCAGTGCCATCAACCCATGTGCTCGATTATTATTTATTTGACTTTCCAAAATTGAACTTTCACATTCCTTACCATGGACATGGATTTATTTAGGCTATATCAATTCCATCAAAGGGCCTAATATATCAACTTATGTTATGAAAATGGAAGGGAAAATCATTTCTCTCATTACTTATTAATGTTGTATTACTCATGATGCATCCAACATATCCTACCTCGCTGCGAACAGTGTTTCATCACAGTTTTAATCAATAAATCTAAGTGTGTGAGTTGTAATACCCATTAATAATAATATTAAAGTATAAGGACCAATACACACATCCGCAGATAGGAACATCCAATGACACTATAAAATGTGGATTTCCTACTGATGGGTCTCATTATCACAATATCCTCCTATATATTACCAAGGGTGCACACCATGAGAAGGTGCCTCAAAGTTTTATGATTCCTCACCCCTAATGGCCTGTATTATTTGCGTCCGTCAAATAACATCATCTGACCATAGAACATATATTCAAGAATAGTGTTATGGCACTTCCATGTTCTCATCATAGCAGGGTTCTACTATGACCCTTTAATGCAACAGTTATCCTTAGGACATTATCATATGAATTATCATGCAGAAGAACAATCAAGATGTGATAAGGTGTTTATTAATGAATAAAGTATAAAGTAGTTGGTTCTAGGACACCAACTCCAACAGAGTGGAACACACATGAATCTTTAAATAAAATTAGGTAATTGTTCAATTTTATTTATTTATTTATTCTTGATCACATGAGACCCTCAGATTATTTAATAGATTTTTCATCACTAGATATGAAGTTATAATGTCAAATTTGTGATAAAAATTAAAATCTTCATGTTTCACATTTCCATTCTATGCCTGATACCAATAGAAGTTGGTAGATTTATGACATGGTTAGTATTATTATGTTGTGGTGCATGTTAAAGATATAATAAAAGTAAAATAGCCACTAAAAATAAAGAATATATGATATATATATATATATATATATATTTAGTTGTAATTTTTATATCTATCCATGATCAACTAGATTGCACCATTATTTAATGCATTATGTCATGATTAAGTCATGTTTATATATAAATGATGTGTTTTACAAGATGAGGTATGATAAAACATTGATATTTTTTACTATAAATTCTATATAGTATTCTATAGATGATATTTTTGGGTTTGAGTAAAATAATGAAGGTGAACACTTGATCTAAATTTTAAGGAACTTGAGGAGTATAACAAAAGATTGATCAACTTGTTGATGTTTGTTTTGATCTTTCTTATACTTATAGTTTTAGACTATCTTCATACTTTCATTATTTTTCCTTTTAATAATAAGATAATAATGTGGATAGCAAGATCAAAACCATTGGACACTAAGTATTAGACACTTTATAAAAAGAATACATGAACTTTGTAAAAATAGCACATGTCATGTGTGTTCTATATCACTCACTATATCATGAAATCACTGGTTGGTTTCATTTTTGTATCCTATTATTTAACTAAATTTAGAATAATTGTCCTTAATATTTAGGTAAATTGGTGGACACTAATTCACCCCCTCTCAATGGTCGTGAAATCTCCCATATAATCTTATCATACATGGAGTGTTACGAATAATAGATAGGTGCAACGTGGTACCCCCCCCCCCATACTCCCTTAAATACAACCCATGTCGTGCCCCACACAAATGGATATTTGATGTCCAATATTTGATTGGACCTACCCTACTCCCTATACCAACTCCAACTGATCCAATCCCCACATGGCGATGTGGTCATATAGGATGTCATCTGGTTGAAATGATCAAGTGATCTTGATTGATGGTGGGAGGTGTGATCTGCATGGATAATTGGTCATGTGAATAGATTATTCAATTGAGATGATCTCATGGTTCTTCATAGCTTTTATTTTACACCTTTATAACAAAAAATATCCTTAAACATGCATTATTTCATAATTTTTTTCATATATTTCCAATAACTACAAACCAAGAATTTAGAGGTATGATATCTTTGGAATATTAGACACATAAATACGTCATATTAAACATAAAAACATCATCATTATTTAAAAATCCATACAATGATCCTCACTCTCATAGATATTATAAAACTTAATTGGATACCCTAGTAAAAATACATAATGAAAAGGGTGAGCTAGAAATCCCAATATAGGAATAAACATAGAAAAAAGGCATAACATGAGAGTCAAGAGGCATAGTGTGATAGCATAAATAGAATAATCATAAACATGGAAAGATAGAATAATTAAATGAAATCATAAGATCCTATAATCATAGAATATTTGGTAACAATATAAGATATGGAATCATAAACATAAGTCAAGGGTCACTTCCAATACCACCATCATAAAGTGGAAAAAGTATCGTGGTGGATTAGGTTCACTTTTTAATCCCTTATATAACATTTCATGATATATAGATCTTTAACCAATGAATTTTAGGGATATATAATTATAGGAACACCTATAACATATTAAAATCATACATATTAATTCCACGTGAGGAAAAGAAACCATGCATAAATCATAAGCATGATCAACCCCATGAGAATGAAGTGGGTTTCATAATTATGATTCAAGGAATAACCTAAGTCTAAATCATAAGGATTCATAAAATAATAATAAATTAATTTTTTTATAATTTCATAATTGAAAAAGGTGATATAGGTCTTGAACATGGAATTTCATTGTATAAAATTCTTGAGAAAGATCAGGAGAATAAATAATAAAAATAAACCACTTGGGTGTAGCTTTTATAAAATTACTAAAGGTTCTTATAAAGAAGGAAAGACCTTATTATTTTCCATAAAACAAAAATTTAATCAATAGGTATCTATATAAAATAATAATGGTTTTTATAATTTATTCATGGTTTAAAAACATTTGATAGGTGTGATGCTTGACATGAGACAAAAAATAGGAAAGTTCCCTTAAATCGGAGTGAAAATTTCGATGGTAACTAAAAAATGTGTAAATCTGGTAATGAAAAGTATATTTAACTAGGTATATATTTAATGGATGTATATAAAAATATAATAATTTCATAAAATAATATTTCATAAAATGGATAAAAGTAAAGATAATATGTATTTGGAAAGTAATGAGGGTGGTACGAAAGATCCCTTACCCCGTGTCTGGATTCACTTGGTAATTTTACTTAACTTCCAAAATAATTAAATTAAGTTCATTAAATATATACCCAATATCATTATTCATCTATATTTAATTTTCAAAGGTCCATTTATTATCTTTTTTTATTTATTGTTAATGTAGTTTCTACTTATGTTGGTTACATGGGGTTGTTCTATTAATTTCTCCATAACACTTCTAGTTTGTTAACCTTGGTCAAAGGTATTGTAAAATAATTTCATGATCTCCATAATTGTGTATTTTTATTTCCTTTCTTATTCCATTATAACAATACTTATATATCTTCAAAGGTTATCCCAAAATAGTCCCAAATTAAGAAAGGTTCTATGATAAGTCCATTTAAGGTGGTTAAAGTTACTATGATTGTTTCTTATTAATCACACATATAGAATTCCCAATATTATTCTTACATAATATTAATGGTTTCAAAAATATAATTTTTACATACAAAATACATTTTAAATTTATCCATGTTAGGTGGTCATGGAAAATAAATCATGTCATTTCGTGGAGGTGGTGGTATGCACGTACGCACGGATGAAACTTTAATTTTCCATGGAATGGGAGGGGGTAGGAAATGAAATAATTATCATTTAAAAATTATAAAAATGTTATTAATATCATATTATTTAATTAAATTATTTTTTTAACCTTCCAATTAAATTGGTGATGAAAAATTGAACGTCATTCATGGAGGTAGTAGTCTGCACATATGCATGAAGACATTTTCATTTTTATCAATGGTTGTAGAGGAAGGTATAAAAAGATATTACATTAGTATAATAATACCTGATCATAATAAAAATGTTTTTTATCATAAATTCATGGATATAGGGTATTTTAGGGGTGTATAAGAAGAAAATAACTAGAAAATTTGGGTTGAGAATATTACCTCTCCCTTGGAAGTTCTCACTTTGGTAAATCCATAAGGATCATTATCTTGGTCTTTTGGTGAGAAAAGGATTAAAATGAATGGTGAGGGTGTTGAGGATATACTAGGGTTGAGTTTCGGTTGATCCAAATCTTTTAAATTGGTGGTAAAATGGGGAGGATGTGAACTCCTTTTATAAGTAAATAGAGTGACATTTTTATAAAATATCTTTACTTTTCAATAATTTTATTCAATTATCCAAATAAAATAGCTTAAAAATGGAAAATAATTATGTGATGAAATATTTAAGGTATATAATCCTTCTAACATACAATATTATACATATTTTTTACATTTAATAACATTTTTCACTGTGTTAAACCTAATTTACCCTTACCGTGGTAACTCCAATTTCACCCCCAGTAACTAATTTTCATGGAAAAAAATAAAATTGAAATTATTTATTGATTTTAAAATAATTATTTAAAATATATAAATAATATTATAAAATAAAATTTCTATGATTCATGGAAAATAATTTTAGTATTAGCGCACATAACATGTAAAAATTGTTTCTTAAAAAAAGTTGATTTTAAGATTAAAATTTAATTGTGAGATAAGATTATAAATGTATTTGGTTTTCAAGAGAAAAATTGGTTTATTATAAAAAAATAAATTTTTTGTGGATTTCAGGAAAAACTAAAATTATATTTTATAAAAATAATATTTAATTTAAAGTAAAGACCAAAATAGTTTTTTATTAGGACTAAATATTACTTAAGTCCAAAAATGTTAATCATATGATTTCTAAGTTCAACATAATATTTTATAATGCATAAATTTTATTCCTTAAATAAATCTACAATGTTTATAAATTTCCAAGTTAATATTATCTTATGAAAAGATCATAAAAATTACAATTTTGGTAAAAACAGTATTTTTCACTATTCACTCTAAAATCAACTATATTGGAAAATTACCAAAAAATAATTATAAGATAATTTTCACATGATGCATCCAAAAATTAAATTTATTTTATTATATTTAAATTATATAATTGATAAAAATTAGTATTATATATTATTGTTTGAAATACAATAAAAATAATTTTTTTTTAAAATGAATTTTAAAGCTTGAAATATATCTTTAAAAATACTATGTTCTAAATTATTAATAAGATTACATTAATAATTATCACATGTATTTCCTTATATTAAATTTATATATATTAATAATTTAAATTTATATATATAATTTCTCGGTCATTTCATTCTTCCCCCCTTAAGAAATATTTCCCTTGAAATTTCATTCCATGCACTAGGGTGAAAAAAATATGGGAAATTTTGTTTCCTTATCTCTTAAGATCCCCATTTTTTCTCTTAATACTTATGATTTCACCAAAGTACATTGATTGTTTGAGTTTTCTTTTTGCATATAACTTTGTCTCTATGGTCCAAGATCTTCACAGTTTTCTCCTCATATGTTAGATCATCCTCCAATCGTACCACCTCTAGAATCAATACATGTGAGGGATATGTGGAACACATCATGTACTTTAGATAGATTTGTTCTAAGCACTAGCTTATATTTCACTACTCTGATGTGATCGAGAATATCAAAGGGGTTAATGTATCTAGGGCTTAGTTTCCCCTTCTTCCCAAACCAGATGGATCTCTTCTACAGAAATGTGTAGAGGAAATGAATTTCACCAACCTTAAACTCCAAGTCTCATAAATAGTTATCATAATAAATATTTTGTCGGCTTCGAACCAGCCTGATGTGTTATTTAATATTATTGACCTTTTTTACCATTTTCTCGACCATCTTAAGCCCTAGAAACTTTCATTCACCAACTTCATCCAAACATTCAGGTGTTCTAAATCTCTTCCTATAAAGGGCTTAATATGGGTACATTTTAATGCTTTAGTGTAAAATATTATTTTATTAGAACTTCTCCAATATAATATGTTGGTTTTATCCTCCCTTAAAGTCCATAGAGTATGATCTCAATATATCCTAAATTATTTGGATAGTTCATTCAAATTGGTCATTGGTCTGGGGGTTATAGGTCATTATAAAGTTTATATATATGTCTAGAGCATGTTGAAGGATTTTAAAAAACCTTTAGGTGGACCAAAAATCTAAATAAGATATAATTTATAGTGATGTTTCATGAAACCTTACCACTTCTCTAATGTATATCTTTTCAAGGTGATTGAGAGATAAGTTCTATTGAATAGCAGTGAAGTGAGTAGAATTTGTAAGATGATCCACTATAAACTATACAACATTTCACCCTTTCAATTTCCTTTTAAGACCTATGAAAAATTTTATATTGATATTAACCTATTTCTATATAGGTACGGGCAATGGTTGTATTACCCCTTTAGTTTTTTACCTCTCGACCTTCACCTACTAACACACCAAGAACTTTATTTTTGTAATCTCTTTATTTATATTATCCCACCAATAGTGTTCTTGGATATCTCTATAAATATTCATGTTTCTTGGGTGGATAGATAATTTCAAGATATAATCATCACTTAATATATCCTTCTCTATCTTTGGCTCTGATGGAATGAAAATTCATTTCCAAAATCTCACAACTCCTTCATCATCAATATTAAACACTGATGATTTTTATTTTCTTATAGAATTAAACTTCTCCTATATCTCAACATCACTCCTTTAAGATTTATTAATTATTGTTCCTTCTTTTTTGATCCCCATTTCTATCATTTTCATGTAAAAGAAGATTGTATCCCTCTCAATACTCCTCATAGATAATGTTGTAGGATATTTTCTACTTAGTTCATCTTCCGCATTGTTTTCATTCACAAGATAATAGTAGATTGAGCAGTTATAATCCTTGATAAGCTCTAAACATCTTTTTATCACATATTGAGATCCTTATATGTGAATATATATTTTAGGATTTTATGGTTTGTATATATATCAAACTTCTCTCCATAAATATAATGTCTATGTATCTTTAATGCAAATATTACCGCAGCCAACTCTAGGTCATGCATCAAAAAAAATTGATCACGCACCATCATATATCTCAAGGCATGGAATATTACTTTATCATTATGCATTAGTACACAGCCAAAACCCTTTTTTGGGCATCAATTTAAATCTAAAATGATTCCACACTTGTGGGTAGTCTGAGTACAGGTGCGGTGATTAGCCTATTATTAAACTCCATTAAGCTATCTCCACATTCATTTATCCAAACATACTTCACTCTCTTATAATTTATCTTGTTTATTGGGTTTGAAAATATAGAGAAGTTTCTCACAAAGTACTGATAATACCCAACTAATATGAGAAAACTATGGATCTATATAATAGATGTTGGTCTTGGTTATTCCTCAATCACTTTAGTCTTTGAATGGTCCATAGATATCCCTTTACTTATGATGATATTTCTTTCTCCATCCAGAACACACATTTGTTATATTTTTTGTATAACTTATCCCTCCTCAATGTTTTTATCTTAGTACTCAAATATCCTTGTGTTCCTTATTTATTTTATATTATATAAAAATATCATCTATAAATACTACCAAAATTTTGTCGAGTCAATCTCTTTAGACTCTATTAATTAATACCATGAATGCTGTTATAGAATTCATGAGTCCAAATTACATGACTATGAACTCATAGCTTCCATACATCATATGAAAGGAATCCATAGAAATATTCTCTTTCTTTTCCTTTAAATGATGATATCTCAATCAAAGGTCCACTTTATAGAGGTATTAAGATCCATATGACTGTTCAAATAATTCATCAATTTGTGGTGGGGGATACTTTTTATTTATCATAATCTTGTTGATTTCATGATAATAAATACATAGACACATCATCCCATCCATCTTATTGATAAAGAGAACTAGTGAACCTAATTGTGAAGCACTCAGGTGTATGAAACCCATGTCCATATTTTATTGTAATTTATTCTTCAAATAATCTAGTTCAATGGGGTTTATTCTATATGGATTATTGGATATCAATAGAGATCCAAGTATAAGTTAAATTGAGAAATAAACCTCTCAATTTGGAGGAATAACATGAAATTATTCAGTAAATACATTAGTGTAATCCTTTGCGATGGACATATCTTTTAGAGGGGTATTCTCTTTTATTTCAATCATTTGAGCTAGATATTATTACTCATAAGGAAAAATATCCATGCTTCTAAATAATTTTCCAAAGGGGGTTCATCCTCATCCTTGCACTTATATACAATTAGAGGGTAATTTTGCATGTGGAAATTGATTTTCTTCTCCTAATAGTTGATGTGATCTCTATGTAGAGACAACCAGTCTATTCCCATTATAGCATCAAATTCTACTAAATGAATTATGACAAGGTTTGTAAGAAGATTCATCCCATAGATATTAACAAGGGAAGAGCTATTTACTTGAGATGCGGAAATCGCTCCATTATTTGTGTTCACCAATAACTTAACCTTCACGTTTTCAGTGGTATTTGAATAGTCCTACTAAACTTTCATGATATGAAATAATGTATAGAACTAGAATTAAATAGTATATTTTCTATTATTAAATTAATAACTAGCATAAATGTCACCACATTATTTTCTTGATCCACCTTTTTTGTAGTGATAACTTAGTCCCACTCTTCCTCTCTTGGCCTTGGGGGTTATTTTAATTGGTTATATTTTACAAACCTTGGTTTAGTTTATTGGTTTTCATAGTGTCTAAGTTCCTTGGAGTTGAAACATTAGACAACAGACTAAGTATTGATCATAAAATTATTTTATTTAATCACATTAGTGTTCTTATTCATCTCACTTATATATGAATTAGCTTAATGTCTCGTATTTCTACACTTTAATCATTTCTCAATCCCCATGAGACAGTTCTAGGATGCTTCTTTCCAAACTTTTGACATGTGAGGTGTTGGATTTTCTTATTGATATGAGTTTTATCTGGTGATCCCCCAGAGTTAAACTCTATTATCCACTTATTTTATCTATCCCATGATACCACTGAGAATAACCCATTTCCATATCAACTTTGAGGACACATTGGATAACTTATTCATAACTATCAAAATCTAAAATTTCTAAATCTATCCATAGACATGGATTTATCTTTCTAAATAAGTGGGTGATCTTAACTTCAGTGTTAATGATAAAACTAGAGGTGTATCATGCAATCCCTGTAAAGTTAACCTCATAATATTTGATATATTTCTCATCCTTTATCTTGAGTGAAAGGAACTCCCTATCCATTTTAATATGGAAAGTGCAAGGAAAATATTTATTAATAAATAAATTCTTGAATACATACCACTCCATAAATTATATGTCTTCCATGGGCTTCATATTATTGATCATTTACCACCACTTATCGACTTCTCCCTTAACATGGTAAATCACTTATATGACCTTCTCTTACTCAGATCATTGAAATAAAAATAATTTCTTCTTAATTAAGTTATATTGTTCATCGATTATGAGATCAGAATATACATTAAAAGTTGGAGGTCTCTATCATATAAATAATTCAACTAAAACTTTCTCTCTCAGAAGTAATTATATGTAATTTAAGTTATTATACATAACTTGAGTTAGTTGTTCCATTACTGCCAAGAGGTTATCAACTCCTACTCCCATCATGTTAGAAATTTTGTTAGGGTGGTCATCACGGTTCCCATTTCACATGTCATTAAAATTATTCCTCTTATGTTTATCCATTTTCTAAAATAAAATATAGTTAGGGATGATAATACTTTGATTAATAAGTTTATAAAAGTTAATCCATAAACTTAAAAGGAGTAACTCATACATGATGTACATAACCTAACATATGAGTCTCTAAGTTTTCAATATAGGTTATCCATGTTCATTTTCCTATTAGGTTCTCTAACCAAATTGTAATCTGAAAAAAAAAGTATGTTCAGGTCCTTCATAATGGTTTGTAAAGATCATATGAAATATCCAAAGCATATCCCTAGGGAGTGTCAAACCAAGTGTGTAGTTAGGCCTATTTATCATGCACTGGGTGACAATCGAGTTAATACTCAATATACCCTTTTAAGGTTATTAATCCTGGGTATATCTATGTTAGAGCCTATATCCACTTTCAGTATCTAGATAAGGATGTCATTGCTAGAAAAAACTGCATATTCTAAACTTTACCAAAACTTCAGGATGTTATCATATTATTAAACCTATACCTAATGATTTCAATAAAGGTACATAATACTAATCTCTAAAAATAACTAGATCCTGCTTTGATAACAACTATAGTTATCCAATACTTAAACACACATTATTTCATAATTTTCCACATAGATTTCTAACAAGTAAAAACTAAGGATTTATATTTCTAGTGTATTTTGAATATTAGACACATAAATAAATTATCTTGAATGTAAAAAATCATCATTATTTAAAACTCCACATAGTGATCCTAGATCCCTTTGATCTTCTAAAACTATATAGGAAACCCTAGGGAAAATACATAAGGAAAAGGGTGATCTATGAATCCTAATAATGGAATAAACATGAAAATAAATCATGAAAAAAGAGTCAAAGGCATGTTATGATACTACCATGAGAATTCTCATAATCATGGAAAAATAGAATAAGAAAATGAAATTATACAATCATGGAATCATGGAATATGTGGAAATGACATAAGACATGAAATCATAAACATATTTCAAGGGTCGCTCTAAACACCATCATTATAAAGTGGACAAAGTCCCATAGTGTATTAGGTTCACTCCCTAATCATTTACATAGAATCTCATGAGATATAGAGATTTGAACATTGCATTGGAGGGATTTGTAATTGTAGGCCCATACATCACATAATTAAAATCATAAATATGCATGCCGCATGAGTAAAATAAACCATACATAAATCATAAGCATGATCAAACCCATGATAAGGAAGTGGGTTTCATAATTCTTATTCAAGGAATATCTGAAGGCTAAATCATAAGGATTTCAAAAAGAATAAGTAATTAAATTATTTTGGAATTTAATAATTTAAAAAATGACATAGGTCTTGAACATGGATTTCCATTGTAGAAAATTCATGAGAAAAATCTATAGGAGAAAGAATAAAAATGATCCACTTGGGTGGTGATTTTATGAAATAACTAAAGGATATTTTAAATAATGAAAGACCTTATTGTTTTACATACAATAATAATTGAACGTAGAGTATGATACATAAAATAATTATGGTTTTTAAGCTATTAATGGTTTAAAAACATTTTATATGGATGACTCTTTACATGTGACAATAAATAAGAAAGTTCCCTTAAATCGAGTTTACTTAAAAGTGTGAATTTTAATGGGAACTAAAAACATATATAACCTAAGAAATGAAAATGATATTCAAATACGTATATATTTAAGGTAAATATATGAAAAAATGTAATAATTACATGAGAAAAATATTACATAAAATGGATAAAAATAAATAGAACGTGTAACCGACAAGTAATGAGGGTGGTACGGAAGATCCCCTACCTTGTGACGGAATTCGCTATGCACTTACACTTAAATTCATAAATAATTAAATTAAATTAATTAAATAAATAACTTACATCCTTATTCATATATATATATATATATAATTTTCTAAGTTCTATTTATTATTATTTTTTATTCATTTTTAATATAGTTTCTCCTTACATTGGTTACTCAGGGTTGTTCTGTTAATTTCTCTATAAAAATTTCAGTTTGTTGATTATGGTCAAAGGTAATGTAAAATAAATTCATAATATATATAATTTTTTAGAGTTATTTCCTTTATTATTCCATTATAACAATATTTATATGGTTTCAAATTTTATCAAAAAAATAGACCCAAATTAATAAAGATTTATTGATAATTCCATTTAAGGTGGTTAATGTTATTATAACTATTTCTTGTTAATAACTAGTATAGAATTATAAATATTATTATTAAATAATATTAATTATTCCATTAATATCATTTTTACATACTAAATACATTTTTATAGTAATCCATGTTAGGTTGTCATGGAAAATAAAACATGTCATTTCGTGGAGGCGGTAGTCCACACATACGCATGGACGACACTTTCATTTTCATGGAATGGTAAGGGGTGTGAAATGAAATAATTATAATTTAATACTTATAATCATGTTATAAATATCATATTAGTTAATTAAATAACCAATTTTAACCTTCCAATTAAGGTGGTGATGAAAAAATGAACACACCATTCATGGAGGTGGTAGTCCGTACATACACATGGTGACATTTTCATTTTTCTCAATGATTTTAGAGGAAGGTATAAAATTGATATTGAATTATTATAATTACACTAAAATATAATAAAAATTATATTGTTATCATAAATTCATAAATATAGTGGATTTTATGGGTGTATAAGAAGAAAATAACTAGAAAAGTTTGGTTGAGAGTATTGCAACTCCCTTGGAAGTTCTCCCTTGGGTAACTCTTTAAGGATCCTTATATTAGTATTTTGGTGAGAAAAAGGATTAAATAGGGTGTTGAGGAGATAATAGGGTATGTTTTTAGTAGAGAAAAAGCTTTATAATGGGTAGATTATTGTATTTGGTGTCCTAAAACCAACTAGTTGTACTTTAATTACATATAAATTTAAACAATTGAATATTAATAAAAAAATATTTTTATACATTGTTAATTAATTATTATGAATTCAATGTAATAATTTTCTAGGGTTTTTATCATGTTTATATGGTCATATAAGTTCCCCTCTATGATTATAACCTTGAAGTTCCATGATGATATTCTTAAATATAGTTATGTAGTCGGATAATGTACTATGATGGAGAACATAGTATATAAACTATCATGTGTGAGTACTCATAAGTGGATGAGGCTTATTTTCATGAATTTTTTATGTGTAATAGTCCTTATACTTTAATATTATCATTGATTCATGTCATTACTTTCACACTTATATTTACTAACCAAAACTGTGATGCCATATGTTTATGAAAATTCGGGTATGTTGGGTGCTTCATAAATGACATGTTATTAATGGATAATTTGAGAAAGGATTTGTCTCTAAAATATTTATATAATTTGATATCATGTCCCTTTTATTGTAATATAATTATAACATTAAATTCCATGGACATGGTGTATCAACATGTTTATTTTAGATATTCAAAAAATGCATATCGAGCACATAGGTTAATGACACAGATGTGAAACTTACTTGATGAGATATTAAAACAAAGGGATTATATTATGTAGTGAGAATTCATATGTGGTTTTCAATGTTTTAACATTAATTTTTTTCTCTTAGGTGCATCGATATGTTTCTAGACAGTAATCTTGGACTTTAGAGAATCTGATATCGATTAAATTCTATTTGAATTAATTATTAGAATAAATATTATTCTAAAAATAGAGGAATAATTTTATTCAAGTTTTATTGATCAAATATATTTATTGATGAATTAAATATTTAATTAAATATTTATTTAGGTATTCAATAAATTCTAAGTAGGGTGAACATACCATGACTTCATTCATTGATAAATATTAATTTTACAGACGATAAAATATATTTATCATTACACAAGTTTACACACACCATAAAATATTATTATTATTATTATTCGTGGTATTTGTTAAATATTATTATATTATTTAATGTTTTATGTGTAATTAAATAATATTTTAACCAAAACCCTAGCTCTATAAATAGATGGTAATGTCTATTGTGTAGATTTAATCAAAAAATGAGAATTGAGAATCATTGTGCACAAAGGAATTCTCTCTCGAATTTTCCTCCTCTCCTTTTCTCAATAAAAATAATAATTCATTCAAGCTCAAATAATCTTAAAGAGATCAAGAAAAACAACGTAAGATAATTGATTCTCCATACTAGTACCCAAAAATCAATTATCATCACTCGGAGATCAATGGAGCACATGTGGATCGCCGCTAGAGGGATTATACACTTGAATCCTTATAATGCAATGAAGTTAATCCGAAAGGGTTTTCAAAAGATAAAAAACATCATCAATTAAAGTATCCTAATATGAGGTAATAATTTCTTCAGATCTAAATAAATTAATTATAAATTCAATATAAAATATCCTATATTGGGATTTTGGGCAATTCTATATTAAAATAAATTTTAATATAATTCCCAACAATAGAGCTTTCCCTACACCCAAAACCTACAAATGGTATTAGATTTATCAAATTTTAAATTTATAATTATTTATTTTATTGTTTAACTATATGTGAAATTGTGGTTATATTTTCATTTCAAGAATTATTCATTCTTTAATCTAATTTTAATTAACATGTTTTTGACATATTAATCCTCATCGTTTAGTGTTTCATTTTCTTAAAGGACTAATAAAAAATAAAGAATGAACAAATATTTTTTCAGGAAGTGTCAAGGATTATGGCTAGATAGCATGAGATTACATGGCGTGTAGCTAGAGTACACACCGTGTAACCAACTACATTGCACCTGGCTATGTTGCAGGATACACAACATGTCAAGAAGTAATTATGTATGGTACATTTATTTCAACACGTGTATACCAATACAACCTAGTACAATTCATGTCAAATTACAAAATGTGTAGATGGAATACACATTGTGTAGTCTATATGGTTTAACAGTGAAATTCATGTAAACTGTATGGTCATATACACAATTAAAACCGTGTGAGACTAGAAAACTGAAGAATTAATAGATTATGTGGTGTGTATTCAGTGTACATGGCATGTAGTCCATTAATTCTCACATCCAAAATATATGCTTAGTTTCTTATAGAATTATACTAACACATGGTATGTGAGATACACAATGTGTAGTTGGATTGTACATTTCGTGTAGTCTCATATTTGATGAACATGTCAAGTCCTTTGGTGGGTTACATGGACACATAGAATTCGGACCATGCTGTATGTATCTCACTAGTACATGCCATTTAATCCATTAAGATACACATTGAATACCTTGGTATATATCATGAGCACACGACAAGAAGAACACATGAAGTGTAGCTGGTTAGCACATGTCATGTAGTCTGGCCAAGGAGCACGCTAATGCCCCAGGTGTGTATCCTAAGTACACAAAAACTGAGATACACTGCTTATAACTCAAAAGTACTTGTTTTTTAGTCTCCCAATAAAATAAAGAATTAAATTAAATTAAAAAAACTAATTCTATTATTAAAACCTTGTTATATTTATTGTCACCTGTTGTGTTTGAAAATTTAATAATGATTTTAAAGAATTATTAAATGATAAATTAATTTATTATAATAATCTATGATTATTGATTATGTCATTTATTTTTCATGAATTACTTTAATAATGGGTATCTATAAGAGAATTTATATGGTCATTAATATTTAAGGAAATTAATTGATTGATTAATTAATTAATTAATTCAAGCACATTTATCTTAATAATAAATAATGAATAAGAAATGAATGTTGCCCAGTTTTACTATTACATATTAGTTTCATGTGTATGACCATTCATGTGATTTAAAAAGACCTGTGTATGTATTGGATTTATTTAATTTAATTTATGACATGGGTTTTCAATTATTTATTATTAAATTAAAATGATAGCTTGTGTGGCATCCCTCCCTCCATTATTATGTAAGACCTATGTGTCCAAGGTTATTTATGTAATCCCTTTAACCAATCATTTGGTTCCCTTAACTTGTATGTGAGTTATAAATAATTATAATAAATGGATTATCCCAAGGAATGTGTAGGTGGTTCAAGTCAGAACCATGACAATTCCAACTCAGGTGATGCATTGGTGGACAGGTGGGATGCAGCAACTCGTGCCAAGACCGGAACAATGAGTTATTTCACCTTGGTTAAAGGTTGATTTATTTTCAGCTCAATAAATCAACCATTAGATAATATCATAATCTGGTTGATTATTTATTTATTTATTTCTATCTTATGCATTATTTACTTTGTGGATGTAAGACCATGATCACATAAATGGATGAATTAATGTAAAAATATTGAATATAAATAAATGTTTTATCTGTAAATATTTTATCAAACATGATTAATAACTTTATTAAAGTCCAATTAATATTAATAAGTCATGTAAAAGATAAAATGTGATAATTTTACTCATGATAAATAAAATCCCTCAACTAGATATTAAGTCGGATTTAGCCTTCTATTACTTTATTAGGAATGAAAGTAATAGATTTATGTGTTTGACCAACCCTTGTTGGGACACTTGCTTTTATAACAGGAGTTATTATAAAAGATTTGGGTTGACGTAACCATTTTATATCAAGAGGAGTATCTCTTACTAGACTTGGTGTAATTTGGAGGCAAGTATTGAGTAAATCCCAGTCATGATTTCTAGATTAGGGAATCCACTCAATGGATTAAGGAGCTCCAAGCTTGCAGTTAACAAATACTTTCCTACCTAAATAACATTAAGTAACTTAACCATCCCTTTGTGGGGTTATGATAAGGGGGATATGTTTCATTTCCACTAGAATTTCCAAGAAACTAGACATTTAAAGTTCAATGGTAAGGGCTATTAGGACTTGATAAAATAGTGGAAGATTTAATAAAAAATTAATTATTATTTTCTCTAATATAATTTGTAATCAAGAAAAGTACTAATAATATGATTATTTAAATTGTAAAATAAATGGAAAGTTTTTCATCTGCACTATCCCTATGATCGATATTGGATAAATACCATCTTCTCACTGGTTGTAACTTCCAAGATTGGTTTAGAAGCCTTCAGGTTGTATTAAACCATGTACAGAAATCTTATGTGCTAGAATCTTCAATGATCGATATTCCTACCAAGGAGATGAGTGATGAAGAGTTCATTGTATATGTAAAACATATGAACAATTTGGTAGATTTTTAATTGTTGATGTTATCATCTATGTATAGTTAACTCAATAAGTTTCATAAAAACATGGATACTTATAGCATGCTTAAGCATCTCTATGGTATTTATCAGGAGACATAAATATAGAAATGGTTTGAGATTTCCAAAGCACTCTTTCAAAGTAAGATTGTGTAGGGTGCACCATATGGGACTCACGTAGACAAGATCATTTGGTATATTTAGGGCCTAGAAGTTATAGGGTATAAACTCCCAGATTAAATTTGCACTAATATCATTCTTGCATTACTCCATTAGAGATTATCTAGTTTTGTTGTAAATTTTAATATGAACAACATTGAGAAGTATCTACCAGATACCCTCACTCTTCTTTAGAAAGTAGATAGGGAGATGAATCATGAAAATCCTTCCATATTTATAGTAAACAAATGGATAGAGAAAGTGAATATCTCAAAGCTCAAAGCTTCTCCACGTCCCTCCAAGAATAGAAAGATCATGGGGATAACAAGAGAGCATGATGTTGTTTGTTTCACATGTGGTAAGAAGGGACACTAGAATAAAAATTCCACTCAACCTAAGAAGTAAGTGGAATCTTCAGATGCATTTTTTTATCAAGTGAAATTTATCTATTTCTACAAATTGGGTAATAGATATAGCTTGTGGTGCTCACATATATATTCAAATAAAGTAACCAAGTAGATTCAGAAATATTGATTGGGGAGAGGTAGATCTATGAGTATCTAACAAAGCTAAAATTTATATTGTAGCTATCAGTGACTACAACCTCACTTTTCCAACTGAAATGAAATTGGTTTTGAAAGGTTGTTATTATGTTTCATTTATTACCAAAAATATTATATTTATATCCAGAATTGATACAAATGGATTTATTTTCAAATTTGGGAATAAATTCTTCTTATTTTATAAGGATTATATTTTTATGGTAAAGATAATTTAAATAATAGTCTTTATGTGTTATACTACACAAACCAAGTAATGATAATTGATAATGAAACTACTTCACATGACTCATACCATACCCAAATTCGGAATTACTAGCTAGGTCATGTAAACAAAAAATGTTTGACTAAATTGCATCAAGATGGATATTTAGATTCTTTTGAACTAAAACCACTTGGTGTATGTTATGTATGTTTATAAGGTAATATGAACAAAGCCCCATTTAGTGGAAAAAGTGAAATGGCTAAATATATTAATGAATTAATTCATACCGATGTTTGTAGACCATTTCCTATTTAAGTGAGGGGTGGGTACTCATACTTCATAACTTTTACTGATGATTTTGGTAGATATAGATATTCTTACTTAATGAGGTATAAGTCAAATTCCTTTGAAAAAATAAAGTAATATAAGAATGAAGTTGAGAACCGACTTGGTAAGAATATTAAGAAAACTCCACTCAAACCATGGTGGATAATATTTTAATCAAGAATTTATTGATTATTTATAGGATTTTGGGATTTTATCTCAACTAAATCATCTTTATACACCTTAATGGAACAGTGTAAGTGAAAGGAGGAACCGCACATTTTTATACATGGTGAGATTAATGATGATTCATGGGGATCTTCCATTATCCTTTTGGGGATACACGTTATAAACAACAAGACATGTACTAAATCAAGTACTAACTAAATTGATAAATGGTATTATATATAAACTTTGGAGTGAAATAAAATCCATATTGTCAAATTTACATGTGTGGGGTAATGAGGCATTTATAAAGGCCTCTTTAGGTAACAAACTTTCACCCTAAGGCACAAAGTATGCCTTTATAGGATATCCCAAGTAAACAAGGGGATATAACCTATACAACCCCCCCAGAAAAAAAATGTAATAGTGGAAAGACACACCATAATCCTTGAGAGGGAACAGATATCTAAAATATATAGTGAGATAGATATATACTTTGATGAATTCTAAGCTCAATATACAAAATATTTGGTACAATAATAGATTTCACAAAGCCTCATGGAAGAAGAAGTTGTTCTAGAGAAACAAATACTACGTATGAGTACAAGAGAATTTAGATAACTAGAATGGTATGGTTTTCTAGTCATCAAGGATAGTAACTCATTATTAGTTGATAATAATGATATTTTAATGTACAAGGAAGTAGTAAGTGGCATAGATGTTTCCAAGTGGAAAGAATACATGAATTTTTAGATGGTTCCAAATACCAAAACCAAGTCTAGTTTTCGGTAAATACTCTAGTGGATGTAAAGAAAATTAGTTGTAAATGGGTATTCAAGAAGAAACTGGACATTAATGGATAATTTAGTACCTATATAGCATGACTAGTTTCAAAAGGGTTTAAACAACATCAAGGCATTGACTATGAATAATCCTTTTCACCAATTTCTATATTGAAATCCATAATAATTCTACTTTCCATTATGGCCTTCCATGATTATAAGATTTAGAAAATGGATATCAAAATAGAATTACTTAAAGAGAACCATTAGGAATATGTCTATATAACACAACTTGAAGGGTCTATGACTCCAAATGATGCCAAAAAAGTTTTCAAATTACAAATATCCATTTATGGATTAAAGAAAGCATCCAGATCATGAAACATTCATTTTGATTAGGCCATAACAAAATTTGGTTTAATATAGAATGAATGTGATCCTTTTTTCTATAAATATTTTAGTAGAAGTGTGGTCATTTTCATAATAGTTTTTATCTATGACATATTAATTATTGGAAATGAGATATCGGTCTTACATTCTGTTAAGGCTTGGTTGAATAAATGGTTCTTTGTGAAGGACCAAAGTGAAGCAGCTTATATTATTGGGATCAAGATTCATCTTGATAGATCCAAGAGATAGATTGGACTAATTCAAGTTATTTATATTGAAAATATACTTAATAGATTAAATATAGAACAATCCAAGAGGGTATTGCCACCAATTCCACATGGAATTCATCTTTATAGGAAAATGTGTCCTCAAACACATAAGTAAAGATAAATAATGGAAAGGATTCCATATGCATTGGTGATTGGTTGAGTCATGTATGATATTTTATGTACTAGTCTAGATGTTTCCTATGCCTTAAGTGTGGTGGGAAGATATCAAGATGACCTAGGTGACCGTCATTGGATGGCAGTCAAGGTTATCCTTAAGTATTTGATACATACTAAGGATATATTAATGATTTATGGAGTAGATGAGTAAATAGTCATTAGAGGATATAAAAATTCTAGATTATAGATAGATAAAGATGATATGAAATTGTAGACAGGATACATCTTCACTTTTAATGGAGGTGTTATGAGTTTTAAGAGCTCAAAGTAGGTTATGGTCATAGATTCTGCAATAAATTCTGAGTACATTACAAATTCGGAGGCAGCTAAAGAAGTAATATGGATACAAAAATTCACCTAAGATCTTGATTTGATACCAAACAGTAAATATACTATTATAATCTATTTTGATAATACTTTAGTGATGGATATTTCAAAGAAGTCAAGGTAACATCAACGTATGAAGCACATGCTTTGAAAGTATCATCTCTTGAGGGATTTTTCTCATAGAGGTGAAGTTGCAGTTAGAAGAATTTTTATAGAATATAATGTGTTGAACCACTTGACTAAAGCCTTAACTCAGTAGAAACGTGATTATCATGTGAGGTCTGGTGTACTAGAAGTCGTGGGTAATTAGATTTAGTTCAAATGGAAGTTTTTTGGAGTTGTTGTTCTAGAACCAACTGGTTGAACTTTTATTACATGTATATTTGAACAATTGAATATTAATAAACATATTATTACATATTATTCATTTTTCTATATAACTTCAATGTAATAATGTCCTAGGGTATCTGTCGCATTGATAAGGTCATAATAGTTCTATACTATGATGAGAACCTTGAAGTGTCATGATGATATTCTTAAATATAGTTTTGTAGTTAGATAACATACTATAATGGGGCACATGGTATATATACTGTCAAGTACAATTACTCGTGAGTGGATGAGGATTCTTCTCATGAATTTCACACTTGGTAATATCTAAGTTTGGAGATTATGATAATAGACCTGCCAATAGGAATTATACATGTTTTGGTGTTGTCAAATATTCCTATCTACAAGCGTGTGTAATGGTCCTTAGACTTTAAGATTATCATTGATGCATTTCATGAATCACGTTCTTAGATTTACTAACCAAAACTATGACACCATATGTTTGTGGGAAGTAGGGTGTGTTGGGTGCATTATGAATGACATGTTATTAATGGATAAGTTAAGAAAGGATTTGTCCCTTCCATATTTATGGAAGTTGATATCTCATCCCTTTAATTGGAATATAACTATCACATTAAAATTTTCATCCATGGTGCATCGACGTGTTTATTTTAGATAGTCAAAGAAAGACATCTTGACCACATAGGTTGATGACATAGATGTGACACCTACTTGATGAGATATTATGACAAAGGGATTATATTACACTGTGAGAATTCATGTGTGATTATTGTTATTGGGACATTAAGTTCTTTATCTTGGGTGAATTGACTCATTTTTAGATATTAATCTTGAACTTTAAGCATCCTCACCTTATTCTAATGAGAAAAAATTCTAGAGGGTCACACACTAAGTGGTTCTGTTAATCTTGATTAAATTATATTTGAATTAAATTATTAGAATAAATATTATTCTCATGACTGAGGAATAATTTTATTTAATTTTTATTGATCGTAAATATTTATTGATGAATGAAATATTTAATTTAATATTTATTTGGGTATTTAATAAATGTCAAGGAGGATGAAAAAACCAAGACCATATTTGTTGATAAATATTAATTTTTCATCTATAAAAATATATTTATCATTGTGCAAGTTTGTGCACACCATAAAATATTATTATTATTATTATATGTCATGGGGTTTTTTAAATATTATTATATTATTTAAGGGTTGGTATACAGTTAAATAATATTTTAACCTAAACCCTAACTCTATAAATAGATGGTTATGTCTATTATATAGGGTTAATTGAAAATTTATAATTGAGAATCATTACACACAATGTAATTCTCTCTCTGAATTTCCTCCTCTCCTTTTCTCAAGAACAAAAAGAATTCTTTCAAGCCCAAAGGATCATAGAGCGATCAAGACGGACAATGCAAGATAATTGATTCATCGCACTAGCACCCAAAAATCAATTGGCATCACTCCTAGATCAAAAGAGTATATGTGGATCACCGCTAGAGGGATTCTACACTTGGATCCTTATATCTCAATGAAAGAATCTGAAAGGGTTTTTAGAAGACCAACAATTTCATTGAAGAAATGATCCTAAGACAAGGTAATAATTTCTTCAGATCTACATAAATTAATTATAAATTCAACATGAAAGATCATCTATTGGGGTTTTTAGAAATTATATATTAAAATAAATTTTTACATAACACTCACAAAAGGAACTTATGCTACACCTGGAACCTACATGGATAATTATGGAGGAGGTGAGATCCTTTTATAAGTAAAAAGTGACATTTTTGTAAAATCTCTTCACTTTTAAATAATTTAATTCCATTATTCAAGGTAAAAGAATCCGAAATTGACCAATAATGAGGTGGTGACATGAATAAAATAGAGACTCTATCCACCATCCAATATCATACATGTTTTTTTACATATTTTAACCTTTTTTTATATATTAAACAACTTTTACCATGATTTACCCTTACCGCGGTAACTCCACTTTCACCATCAATAATTGATTTTAATGGAAAATTTGAAATTGAAATTAACTAATAATTTGAACAAGATTATTTAAAATATGGAAACAATGTTATAAAATAAAATTTCTAATAGCTGAAGAAATTAATTTTAGTATTATCACACATAACGCGTAAAAACCGTTTCTTAGAAAAAGCTTGTTCTAAGCTTAAAATATATGTGTGGGATAAGATTATCAAAGTATTTTTTTCAATAAAAAAAATTATTTATTATAAAACAAATAAATTTCTTGTATCTTTCATGAAAAAACAGAACCGAAATTTAGAAAAATAATAATTTAAGTAAAGACCAAAATAGTTTTTTTATTATGACTAAATATTACTTAAGTCCAAAAATGATAAGCATATGATTTCTAGGTTTGACCAAATATTTTAAAATGCATAAATTTTATTCTATAAATAAATATCCAATGTTTATAAATTTTCAATTAAAGATTATATTATTTCAATATCATAAAAATATTATAATTTTGGTGAAAGTAGTGTTTTTCATTATTCACCCTAAAAATCGGTTATTTTAAAAAAATCAAAAAAAATAATTTTAATCACATTTAAACATGATGAATTCAAAAATTAAATTCATTTTATTATATTCAACTTATATAAGTGATAAAATTTAATTTTAGATATAAGTTCCTAAAACACAATAAAAACAATATTTTTCAATACATTTTAAAGCATGAAATATATCTATAAACATGTCATGTCCTGAAGTAATTATAAACTAACATTATTTATTATCATATATATTACCTTATAAAACACACACATATATTCATAAGGGAAATTTTTATATATAATGTTTGGGTCATTACAACTCATGTCGCACTCAGGAGGGGTGACTTAGCCCCCTCAAGTTTCATCTGATTATTTGATTAGACCATCGCTCATCATGATCTTATATTCCACTATCATCATCCACCATATACCACCATCCTTGATGGAATGAGAGATATATATACTCTAAATTCCTATAAAATTTTATTGAATGTTGTCTCTGATGGTTTTGGGTGCAACGAAAGTGTGTCATGGGTTATGACCAACTTTTCTTTTTCTCATGATTGATGATCAATATGAAATTTACACATTGATAAATTTCATGATAAATGGAATTGGATTAAAGAATACAGACAATAGATAAAACATTATAACCAAACTATAGGATCGTCACATATTATTTAAAATTAATTTAAACAATTAAACAATTGTCATGTGAGAAATTCTTTCTTCATTGATGAATAAGAGAATGGATCTATGTAATATCGTCATTGTGTTGTATTAATCAATAATAGATTCCCTATAGTGATGATCCACATGTTCTCCAAAAATCTATAAACTTCGCCATAGGAATCTTCATGTGTTAGCATGGCAGATCCTATCTCTTGCATCATTCTCCTTTGATTGTCCTAAAAATTGCTTCTAAAATATTATCTTTGATCTATCTTGACTCGAGTTTGGAAATTAGAGGAATATCACTCTCCATTATTAAGATAATTCTTGGAGACGAGAACACTCTAGGGCTTCGAGAGGATTCTCCAAATTTCGTTGTGCACAATAGAAGAAATGAATTGGCTCTATTGAAAAAATATATATAATTGGGTTTATATACTGTTAGGGTTATAAATAAATAATTACACAAGTGACCTTTTTTATTTATTTAATCCCTATATAAACTCATGTCTATAATAATATTATTATTATTATTTCTTGACATGTGCTAAACTCATGAATTAAATTAAATATTATTTGATCAAATAATATTCAATATATATTATTTTTCACCAGATCATTAAACTCTGTTTTCCATTACTCCACAATATTTATCATTCCTTAAATAATGACTATTTATTTAATAAATAAATATAACTGCATTATTCGTCAATAAATAAATAGATATTATATTCACTAAATAACAAACAAATATTTATTAAATATTTCACTCACATAATATTATATCGAATAACTGGTGACAGAATATATGTAATCATGAAAACATGGATAATTATTAAACTATTTGTGGGAATAATATTTATTCAACTTGTTAAATAATATATTATTTAACTGAGATTTTAGATACACTTAGTGTGTGACCCTCTAGGCCTCTTTCTCAGTGGAATTAGGTGAAGCAGCCTAAAATCCAAGGTTAGCATATAACAACATGTCAAGGCACCTATATAGAAAGAAGTTAATGTTTCAATGACATAATACCTCATACTGACACTCACTCTGAAATATAATACTTTTATCATGATGTCTCTAATATAGTAGGTTGTTTGTTGGTGCCATCAACCTATGTGCTCGATGTCTCTTTCTTTGATCTCCAAAAATATAACTTTCCTATTGAACACCATAGCCATGTATTTATTTAGGCTATATCATTTCCATAAAAGGGACTAAGATATAAACTTCCTTAAAATAGAATAAGGGATAAATCCTTTCTTGAATTATTCATTAATGAAATATTACTCATGATGCACATAACATATCCTACCTTTCCAGGAACATATGTCGTTATAGTTTTCATTAGTATATCAAAGTATGTGACTTATAACACTAATTAATAATAATATTAAAGTCTAGAGACCAATACACACATTCGTAGATTGTAACATCTAATTAAACTTATAAATGTGGATTTCCTACTGGCAGTTCTCATTCTCATAATATCCTACACAGGATATTACCAAGGGCGTACACCATAAGAAGGTGCCTCAAAGTTCAATGAGACTCCACCCTTGATATCATGTATCATTTGTGTCCCTAAAATGATTTCATCTAGATATAGAACATATTTTTAAGAATACTATCATGTCACTTTTGGATTCTTATCATAGTAGGGAACTGATATGACCTTTCAGTGTGACAACTACTCTTTGGACATTATCATATACTATGTCACATATAAGAACAATAATGATGTGATAATAAGTTCATTAATCTTAAAAAAATGAATAAAAGTTATCATAAAGTACACGAAAGTTTTTTCTAGGGAACCAACTTCAACAGACTCTCACTTTCATTGGACCTAACTGCTAACAACTTTCAGTATTCTATCTCTCACATGATACTCGTGATTTTAATGATATAGTCATTTATTCAAGGGTTATTCCAAATTTTCTTATTTTGGAACTCTGTTTACTACAAATTCACTCATCTGATAAAAATCCCTCAAGAGGTGATACTTATGGAGTATGTGCTTTGTCCATTGGTGTAACCTTGGATCTTTTAGAAGAGTCACCACTGAAATATTATCACAATAAAATGTGATAGATTATTTACTTCTAGGTATCACATCAAGCTCCTAGATAATGTTTTGTATTCAAATAGACTCCTTGGCTACATGATAAGTGACTATATAATTAGACTCCACTATAGAATCTATGATGATCGGCTGCTTTGAACTCTTCTATCTCACTCCTCCTATTGAAACGCACAGCTGATTATCGCCTATCGACTGGTCAAAGTTCTGATGCTCTGTTAATGTATATAGAAGCACTCGGGTCGAATCCTTGGCAATGATACTTTTTAATAGTCGTTTGTTTTTAGTTGATTGTATTATGATTGGGGGTTTTTTTGCATATATTAATTGAAATGATTGATTGGTTATTATTGATTTAACAAATTTATAAATATTGGGGTGAGTTCATCATTAGGTAGTTAAGCTTGTGAAATCATTGATCCTTGCTTTATATTTCATTAAATTAACACCCACTTCACAAGATAATGTTGATTGGAATTCCTAAGTGTTAAGGATTTAATCCAAGACTTAACTTAACTTAAGGTTCTAATCTCAATCAGAGATTGTTGATGGTGGTGTATTTATGCTTCCAATAATCCATGAAAACTACACGTTAAACAAAACAAGTCATTAATCCATGACATGTTAAGTCCAATATACACAATGTCAATTCAAAGAATATTCATCGAGCAAATACTCTCAATCACTCAACATCCCTAAATTTTGACTCATCCCAATAATGGATTTACTCAGAAATTTGGGTGTTTAATAATCTAGTTATAATGATTATTATTATAAATTAATAAGAGAAGAAAATAAAGGGATAAGAAAAGAGTGATGCGTCGAACACACACACACGAAGAATGATGATTATTAAAAATAGACTTTCGATTGAATGAGGAAGAAAAAGAAGGGAAGGGGATTCAACTATATTTAAATTATTTTAAGAACATTAATATGAAACTATAGAAGGTGGATTAGAATAAGAGATATTGAATAAGAAACTTTCATTAAAACAGAATTACAAAGAAAGAGACTTACAAGATTACAATAATGAAGAACACAAAAGTAAATGAAAACAAATAGAGGAGGAAAGGTCTATCAAGTGAAAACTTGAGTATGGCAGGTCCTACCAAGCCTTTTTCAAGGCTTTGGTCGTGCCAACTGATACTCATCTCTTCTAAAATTCCAACCCTTTTCAAGGAGAGGATGGGGATGTATTTATAGCCCAATGTTGTGGGCTGTTTGCATTCCAAAACTACCCTTCCACTTGGCTCGACGATTTGGACTTCTAGACAGACGAATCTCGAGATATATCCTTCTTAAAAGTTAAATATAATAATTTTTTACTACCTCTATCAAAATTTGGAGTCATTTGGACCAATGTATCCAAAGTTATGGTTGGTTTATTAAACAATTTTAATCTATCCAATTCAATCCAATATTTTTAAAGTCCAAAATGTGAAAGGGTTTTTGAATAGGAATATTCCTTCAAAGTCGAATTATTTCTTTAAAAAAGTAGTCCGCCTATATCTCCTACTTCACACTGAAAAATCTCAACTCCATTTGATAATTACATCATGAGATATGTCATTAATAATGTCCTGATTTTAATTATCGGCCAGAATGGTGGGCTGGACTTAAAGGCATTAGTCGGGCCCCTTGTTCTTGTAGTTGGTCCTTAAAATTGTTATTCATGATTCCTTTGTATAATCTAGAACATATGGTGTAATTTCATAAAATCTGGGATTTGGGATTTATACCAATAACTCAATCATCATTGATGGTCCAGTTTCATCACAAATTCTTTGGGTCTTGTTGTATTGACCATATGAGCCTTCAAATGGCAGAATTTGCCCATGATTCCTTCTAATGATATGTGAGAAATGGAATAAAAAATCCTAAAAAACAATAACCACACAATTTTAATTAGTATGGTGATATTTATAAATAAAATAGTAAACTGAATCAATTGGACTACTTCTAAAAATGCTCAAAAATTATACTTAGTATTAAAACATTAATATTTCACAAAAATTATGTACATTTCATATAAAATCAGTAAAGGGGGTATATAATAAGTCATGAAAATATTAATAACATCACATCTATTGATATATAAAACATATCCTTACTATGACTTCATATCATTCTAATTGATTTGAAAACTAGAATCAGTATAACCCCTAATTACTAGGTCTTCATCTCCTCCATACACCAGGAATATATCCTTAGTTTTTATTAGACACTTGAGGATAGACTTAAGAGTAGAACAATGTTTTTCTCCTAGATATTCTTGATATCTTCCTATTATGCTCAATGCATAGGCAATGTCAAGTCTAGTACATAACATGAAATACATGATTAATCCTATCACTCAAGATTATGGGATTTTACTCATTCTCTCTTTCTCTTATTATATTTGAGGACACATTTTCTTAGAAAGATGTATACCATTTGACACTAGAACCAATCCCCTCTTGGATTGTTTCATACTAAATTTCTTTAGTATCTGGTCAATGTATATACTTTGAATTAGTCCAATAAGCCTCTTGGATCTATCATGAATGATCTTGATCCATAGAATATAGGCTACTTCACCTAAGTCCTTCATAGAGAAACACTTATTTAACTAGTTCTTAATAAAACTATAATATTGGAATTTCATTTCCAATATGTAATATGTCATCAGCATATACTACTAGGATAATGACTTCATTTCCACTAAACCTCTTGTAAATACATGGATCACATTTATTCTTAATAAAACCAAATTCTTTTATAGCTTCATTGAATCAAATGTACTATGACCTAGATGCTTGATTCAATCCATAAATGGATCTCTACAACTTGAAAATAATTTTATCATCACCTAGAGTCATAAACCCTTCTGGTTTTGTCATATATACATATTCCTAAAGGTTCTCATAAAGGAAAGCAGTTTTGACATCCATCTTCCAAATTTCATAGTCATGGTAAGTTGTTATAGAAAGTAGAATTGTGATTGATTTAAACATGGAAAATGGTGAATATGTCACATAATAGTCAATTCCTTGATGATTTTTAAACCCTTTATCTAATATCCTTGATTTATAGGTATTTACTTTACCCTTCTTGTCTAGTTTTTTCATGAATACCCATTTTCACCCTACGGGATTTACATCAACTAGCACATTGACCAGAACCCAAACTTGGTTTTGATTTATGGAATCCATTTTAGAATTCATGAATTCTTCCATATTTCAGCTTGCAAGATATTTATTTCCTCTTTGTAGGATCAAGATTCATCATTATCAACTAATAATGAGTCACCATATTTGGTGACTAGAAAAGCATACCTTTCCGGTTCCCTTACCTCTCTAGTGATCCTATGTGGAACTTGTGTTTTAGGAACTACTTATTCCATGGGGACTTGTGGAATCTATTCTTGTACCAACTCTTGTGTATCTTAAGCATCAACTTCATCAAATTCAGTCTTTCTCCCACTATCCTTTTTGAGGATGTGCTCCCTCTCAAGAAAGATGGCTTGTTTGGTGATATTCACTTTCTTGTTTAAGGATTTGTATAGGTAGTATCCCTTTGTTTCTTTAGGATACCCTATAAAGATACACTTTGTTCCCTGGGGTACTAGTTTGTTTCTTAAGAAGTCCTTAACAAATTCTTCATAATCTCATACATGTGTATATGACAAAACAATCTTCTTTCCACTCCATAACTCAAAGGGAATTCTATTTTCTACTTTAGTTGGTACTCAGTTTAATGTATATGTCGCAGTTTGTAATGAATATCCCAAAAAGTATAATATAATATCTTCATGACTCATCATATACCTTACCATGTATAATAAGGTATGGTTTCTCCTTTCACTAACACCATTCCACTATGGTGTATAAGGAGGAGTGAGTTGAGATAAATTCTCAAACTCCTATAAAATGTTGATAAAATCTTGGTTAAGATAATCACCATGTTGATATGATTGAAGATTCTATATCTTATTTACAAGTTGATTCTCTAATTCATTCTTTAATTATTTGAATTTCTCAAAGGACTCGAACTTATACCTCATCAAGTAGACACAACCATATCTACTCAAGTCATTATTAAAAGTTATGAAGTATAAATACTCACCTATAGCTTCTACTAGAAATGGCCCACACACATCAATGTGTACCATTCCTAAAATCTTTGTGACCCTTTCATCCTATCCATTGAATGGTGGTTTGTTAATTTTTTCTTTTAAACAAGCATGACATATTTCAAGTGGTTTTAGCTCAGAATAGTCTAAATAACCATTTTGATAGAGATTTTTCAAATGCTTCTCATTTACATGATCAAGATAGTGATGTCATAGTTGGTTGTTATATGATTTATGTGAACATGATTCATTATCTATTTACAATACTTGGTTTTCATAATTTAATACATAAATACCATTATTTAAATATTTTATACCATAACATATGTTGTCTTTATAAAAGAAACAACTTTTATTTCCAAAATTAAAAATAAAACCATATGTATCTAGGCATGATATGGAAACTTTGTTCTTAGTAATAGTTGGTATATAATAAAAATACCTTAAAATCAATATCATTCATGTTGTGAATTAAAGGTGGTAGTTACCAATGGCTAGAGTAGCCAACCTCGCGCCAATGGAAGCTTGAAAATTCACATCTCTTTTGGTAATCTTTCAGAATCTACTTAGTTCCTACATTTGGATACATATGTGAGCACAAAAAGTTGTATTTAATACCCAATGTGTAGATATTGAAATATTACAATTGATAAAGAATGAACCTTTAACTTTCCATTGCTTCTGGGTGCAGTTCCTCTTCCAATGGCCTTGTTTTCCACATGAAAAACATATTGTCTCCTTTATTTCCCCTACCTCTGGATCTTCCTTTTCTTAAAAGGATGGTACTTGGGAGATTTAGAATTATTATGAGTCTTGGGCCCCTTCACCTTGTTCTTACTTTTTTTATTCACCATAAGGACTATGGGTTTGTCATGCACCATATCCTTATCCACTTGGAGAATCAGAGTAAGAAGTTCTGAAATACTCTTCTCATTATTTCTCATGTTATAATTAATAATAAAATTGGAGAAGGTATTGGGTAGTGAGGAAAGTATGAGATATGTGCATAACTAATTTGGGAATTTAATCCATAATATGTCTAAGTGTTAAATGTATCCAATAAGCTTGACTACATGAGGCCTAGCTATCACAAACTCTCCAATATTAGTTTTAAATTTAGTATTAAAGATCTCATATCTCTCTTATCTCGCCTTCTCTTGATAGAGATCCCAAAGGTGAGACATCATGCTATATGCATCAATATCCTCATGTTTCTTTAAAAGCTCAATAGTTATGGATGATAACATGAAACTCTAAACATATGTATCATCATTAAAATGTTTATCATTGAGAGATAACTCTTCCTCACTAGCCACATTACCAAGAACATTATGAATAGGTTCTTCCATCACATAGAATTTTCTTTCATGGCATAGGATAACACATAAGTTTCTTTTTCATTATTGGAAAAAAATCTGGTGAGAAGGTTATCATTCTCAAGTGTAGATTACAGTGATATTTTTGAATTATTCTTTATATATTTCTACAAATAAGATGAGCATAGTTTTAGTACTTTATCTAATTAAATGTAGACAAATAAATAAATTTAACATTTATTATTCTCCCACTATTTTATTGAAACCCAATATCCATCACCGTTGGATTTAGAATATCATGTTGCTTAAACATTCTAGTGGAAAAGATCCATATTCATCTTATCATTACCCCAAATTTGGTTGGTCAAGCAATTTGAAGGGTTTTGGATACAAATTTTAAATTCCAACTACATTAACTCACAGTTCATTAATCTGTTGAGTGGACTCCGTAACCTTGAAATCCTTAAATTGGATTTTATCAACCCTTGCCTCTCAGTTACACCAAGTCCTACTTTAGCGGTCAATCCTTGATGCGAACTAAGTTAATTTAACCCAAAACTTTATGTTAGAATTTCTTGATAATTAAAAGCACCCTAACTTTGGTTGGTCAAGTACTTTGAACTATTGTTTGATTTTAACTAAAGTAGTAGAAGGCTATGCCAACTTAATATATACAATTGAGGTATTTTATGTTTATGAGTAAATTTACAATTATTTTCTTCATTGTATGTTTTTTTAATATCAAGTGGATTTACTTAAGTGATTAACCATTTCTTAGATAATATTTACACATAATCCGGTTTATTTTAGTTCTATATTGAATGATTATTAATTCATTAATTTATATGATCACAACAAAACATCCATAATGAAATAACTATGAAACTTGATAGAAATAAAATAATAAATTATTATGATCATGAGATTTTACTAATGGTTAGTTTATCTAGAGGATGATAAACTAATCATTGACCTAAGTGGAAAACACATTGAACCAATTAAGGTTCATGTTGCAACTTTCCACCCATCTTCCTATATATATCTCTTAGATTGGTTTCGCCTCAGATCCAAAATTGAACTACCTCCACTAGCTCAGGAGCTCCATCCATTACATATGCTTTTACTCACACATAGGTGAGGGGAAGGGGTTTATATAAAAGAAATCATGGGTACACAGGCCCTTATATAATAAGAGGAGAGATGGCACACATGATGACAATTTAATTTAATAATAAATTAAAAGAAAACAATCACATACAAAGGTCTTATATAATCTCATGATCATAAATATTCAGGAAACTAATTATGCATTTAATAAAATTAGCATTAAATTCTTAATATTTATTATTTAAGATAAATCATACTCGAATCAATTAATTATCTTATTTAATTAGTCAATTATTTTATCTTAATTCTCATATGAATTTCCTTGAGATTCTCATCCATCATAATTTTAAAAAAATTAAATAAATTTATTTATAATTAACCATGTACAATAAAAAATGTACCTAGTAGGAAACACTATGTGTAACCGTCCATACTACCCAACATGTATTACACTCGTATACTGTTTACTCTTGTGACATGTGGCATACACAACTTATCACATAATATCATGATGTGTACTATCAACTTAATGATCAAATGATTTACATGATTCCCTTTTTTTAACATAGAAAGTAATGCTTCAATGTGTGGAGTAATAATTGTAATACAACTTATATATGATATATAGATTCGAACATTATGCAGAAATTAATTAGGAATTTATATGTATAAAAACTCATCACATTGCATGTCCTGTCAACATAATAACCACACTCAATCACATGTTGGTAAGATTTACATAGTATAATAAATTAATTTTTAATTATATGTAATTTGGTATAAGTACATGGTGTGTACAAGCCAACTACACGACGTGTACTATTATCACTGTCTATCTGAGGCGCACACCTAGGGACTCGGTGTATAATTGTGCCATTAAAAATATTGGATTACACAGCGTGTATATGTGCTACACGACATGCGGTCTCTGAGTTGCGTGGTCGCCAGTCAAGTAATCCATGTAAGAATATACACAACCCATATATGACTAAGGAGTTTCACGGTGTGTGCTCTGGATGATTGTGCACCAGACTAGCACGTTCAATACGTAGTGTATAATTAAATTCACCATTTATAGTAAATGAACATGCCATTAATTAATTCCAAATAAATTATTTGTGCATTAAACACTAGTACACAGCGTGTACCTCCAGGTTACATGGTGTGTACTCTGGTGTTATCTGACCAAATTCCTCAGCACCTCCAGATGAGATCTTCAAATTTAATTTGTTCATAAAATTAATCAATTTTATTATATTTACGAGAAACAAATAGTAATAAGCATATCTATAAATTCAAATTTAATAATTATTAAACATAAATTGAAAACTAAATTACAAATGTGTAAATAAATCAACGATCTTTAAATAATTATAAATAATTATGTGACCCACTCTGATGCCACTTGATGGTTCCGGGTGCAACGAAAGCATTTGATGGGTCATTACTAACTTTTATTTTTGTCATGATTGATGATCAATCTTAGATTTACATGATGATAAACTTCATGGTAAATTTAATTAAATCAAAGAATGCAGACAATAGATAAAACATTGGAACCAAACTGCGTGATCAGCACATATTATTTAAAATTAAGCAATTAAAGAATTACCTTGTGAGAAATTATTTATTCGTTGATGGATATGGAAATGGATCTACTCCATACCATTGTTTAATTATAGGAATCAAGAATTTATTATCTCTAGTAGTGATCCACACGTGTTCTATAAATCTTTGAACATCATCGTAGGAATCTTTGGGCACTAGCATGACAGATCTTATTGTTTGCATCGTTCTCCTTTAATCGCACTAAGAATCATTTCCAAAAGACTATCTTTGATCTCTCTTGACTCGATAGTGGAAGGTGAGATAATATTTCTCTCTGTTCTTAGGAGCATTCTTGGTGAAGATAGTTCTCTAGGACTTTGAGAGGATTCTCCGGATTTCATTATACACAATAAAAGAAATGAATTGGATTTATTGAAAAATAATATAGTTGGGTTTATAAATCACTTGGGTTAGAAATAAATATTTTCACAAGTTCCCTTTATTATTTCTTTAATACTTACAGAACCTCATATCTATAATAATATTATTATTATTATTTCTTGACACGTGTTAAACTTGTGCATTAAATTAAATATTATTTAATCAAATAATATTCAATATATATTATTTCTCATCAGACCATTAAACTTGATCTTTCATTCCTCCATAATATTTATCGGGCCGTGAATAATGACTATTTATTTAATAAATAAATATCACTTCATTATTTTCCAATAAATAAATTAATATAATATTCACTGAATATCAAATAAATATTTATTAAATATTCTGCTCACATAACATTCTCTCGAATAACTGGTGACGGAATATATGCAATCAAGAAAACATGAATAATTATCAAACCACATGTGTGAATAATATTTATTCAACTTGTTAAATAATAAATAAATAATATATTATTTAATTAAGATTTTGAATACACTTATTGTGTGACCCTCTATGCCTCTTTCTCATTGGCATTAGGAGAAACAGCCTAAAGTCTAAGGTTAGAATCTAACAACATGCCAAGGAACCCATAGAGAAATAATTTAATGTCACAATGACATAATACCACATACCGATGTTAACGGTGTAATATAATCCCTTTATCATGATATCTTTAATCAAGCAAGTTACATGCTGGTGTCATCAACCTATGTACTTGATATCTCTTTCTTTGAATCTTTGAAAATTTAACTTGAATATTGAACATTATATTCATGGATTTATTTAGTCTATATCATTTCTATAAAAGGTCCTAAGATATCAACTTCCATAAAATAACAAAAGGGACAAATCTTTTCTCACATTATTCATTAATGAAATATTACTCATGATGCACCCAACGTATCCTACCTCATAGAAACAGATGTCATCATAGTTTTTATCAATACATAAAAGTATGAAACTTATAATACTCATTAATAATAATCTTAAAGTCTAAGGACCTATACACATTTCCACAGATAGGAACATCCAATGACACTTATAAATATGAATCTTCTAATGGTGGGTCTCATTATCATGATATCCTAAACTGAATATTACCAATGGCGTACAATATTAAAAGTTAACTAAAAGTATTATGAGTCTCTACCCCTAATAGACTATATCATTTGTGTCTATCAAATGTTTTCATACATCTATAGAACATATATTTAAGAATATCGTCATGACACTTCTGATTTTTCATCATAGAAAGGAATTGTTATGACCTTCTTAGTCCTACAGCTACTCTTAAGACATTATCACTTACTATTTCATGTAGAATAATAATCATGATTTGATAAGTATTTTATTAATATTCAAAAAAAATGAATAATGGTTATCATAAAATACACATAAGTTGGTTCTAGGGAACCAACTTCAACAGTCTCATCACAAGGATCATATAAATTTAAGTTTTAATCTGTTTTCAAACAATAAATCTATGAAATGTTAAAGAGAAGGTGTAATTTGATAAAACTTATACTTTCAATAATTTTCAATATGTATATTATATCGTTGTGTTCTTGGTCTCGTTAGACTTGTTTCTTAATAATATAATAAACATGGTATCATTTTCCATGCAATTCGTTAGGGTTTGAAGTTGTTCTCAATTTTATAAAAAATGGTATCAAAACATCTATCTAAATAATTTTTAAAATCATAATTCAAAATTAAATAAAATTTATCCCTTTAGAACTATTTAAATAGAATAAATCATGGTATATATGTCATGATTCGTGAATTTCAAGTTTGATCTTCAAATTGCAAATAGGAGTTTGGAATTATTTAACTTATTCCAATGAATAACTTTAATCTTTAACTCGGATTTATATCATTCAAATTTAATTATAATCCACATATTTTTACCTTCATCATATATAAATTTCATTTCAAAATTCAAATTATAGAGAAGATAAAAAAAATTAGAGGCAAAGGCCAATAAATATCACATAAAATGACATAGAATCAAAGAACCATGCATTATTCTCTTTCAATTTCTCAAACTCTGATGGAAATCCTTTCATTCTATGATAAATCTATCTTGAGATAAATGATTCTATTTTTACCATGTCAAGACACTCATTAATATGATTATAAAAAAAATGAGAATATTAGAGTTGTTTCATAAAAATAAAAATATTTTTATTCTAATCCAAACTAGGGATGGAAATGGGTACCCAATTGATCTTTCCCAAATTTACCCTATAGATAGAAGTAGTTGTTGTAGTATAGGTAGGGGTTAAATCCATAGAGACCTAAGAATAAACATATAGACACGTACATTCTATAGAGGATTGGATAAGAAGTGTCCAACATTGGGGTTGATTTTAATTGAATAACTAATGAGTTAATTTAAAGACCAAAAAACACACATAATGACTTAAACTAAAACAATTAATGGTGATGGTTAAATCCTAGTTTTTTTAGGTCTATAATGGATATAATTGTTTTTCTATGAATTTTAAGTTCACTAGTTCAAAAGGTGTCCATCAATGAGACAAGTCCCTAACATCATTCACCGATTTAATCCATACACAATTCCAAGTCTAATAACCAATGCACTTAGAGGATGAATTTCATGATCACTCCAAGGAATTGGATCATAATAGCACTCAAAATGTGTAGTTGTTAAAGTCAGTGAAAACGAATAAGAGAATAAGTCAAAGAAATGAACTCTAAAACCATAGAACTAATTTAATAATGTAATAACATCAAATAACATCCAATAAAGCCCTAATAAACTCCCTATAATCAAAATACAAAACGTTTATCCTTTTAGTGATGTAAGGATCTCAATGTAAGGTCGAAGTCAACTTAAAGAAGTGGAATTGAAAAAGAGAAAACAAAAAAATAACAAACACTCCATCATTGTGTGAAGGATTTCTCTATTTTCTGTGTGAATAAATTCACACTTTGATGAAAAAATATCAAAATGTTAACAAGAAGAATAGAAAATAAGAAGAATAAGAAGAATTTTAATTAAGAAACTAAGGTGATTTGAAAAACTTACAATTGAAGAAATGTGATTACAACATCAAATTGACATCATAACATTAAAATGAAAACATAACTCAAAGATTACTAAATTCTCCAACACCACTACCTCAAATAGGAATTTTTTAAGCCCTAGGTTGATCCTCCAATATTGGAAGTCACCCCAATTAATTGTGGTAGACCTAGCTGGGTAGAAATTTAATAGAGAGAAGACTTTTCCACCCTTGACAAAAATTTGTGTCGGGTTGCATTCACCAAATATATGCGATGAAATGACCTTATAGATGGAATAATTGGGGTGGGACATACAAGAATAAAATGAAGTTACAGATGTCCCCTTACATAATGTAAAATTTCATCCTAAATTAATATTTTTTTTTGAGATATGATTGAAATGGTTGGTTGATTTTCTGGGCCACAGAATATGGCCCAGAATTTCATCTTCAAATTGGGATGCCTAAAAATCCATTAAAACATTATAATTATCTTGTACCATTGTTGTATTAAATGATCCCCATGATTTCCTCTATATAGAATTAAAATTTTAGAATCATTGTGATTTTATCTTGGCTTCTACAGTCATTTTATTGGGTTGTTGTCTAATTCACTTCGCCCAAAATGTTGTTAGTTAAAGGCCCGCTTTGGTAGTCGTCCAATGTGAATCTCAAAGTTCTCCAAAAGGATTAATTGTTTCTTATAGAATGGGATATATGAAAATAAAATATTAAAATAAAATAAATACCATTTGGTGTCTTTGTAGGTTTTCAAAAATGTACCTTGTAATAGTATATTTAAAGGAGTTACAATCATAATGTGAAATAATGTTCAATTTGAAAAAATGAACTAAAAAAGGTGTTTATGAATAATGAAGATTATGAAAATTATATATATTAACAATGAATATTAGCCTCTTTAGTTAGCTCTACATGAACCCCTCAACATACCCAATACCAACTTTCATCTTCTTAATGACTAAATTTTTCACCACTTCCATTAGATCACGATTGAGTCTCTATTGGGGTTGATGGGAATGTTCAAGAATTTATTCAAGAAAAATTATATAGGTACCAATGAATAGGCTAATCCCATGAATATAAAAAATGTTCCATCCAATTTCTTTTTTAATCTTACTTAAGACATTAAGTAGAAATTTCTTATCATTATCATTGAGAGAGGATGAAATGAAAATTGAATGTTTTTTGTCCCCTATGATGAAATACTTGGGAGAGGAAGGGTGGAACTTGAGTTTGGGATTAGGTTGGATAACAATTTTAGACATAGGTTGAGACTTTGAATCTAACTTGGTTTCATTTTCCAAATTTCTCAATAAAATTGGTTCCTTTTGAACAGAAGATCCAACCATAGAATTGGTAAGATTAATGTTAGGAATGGGTATGGACTCAGAGTTTGTGATTTCTCTCAATGATTTAGTGATTGGTGTTTCTGAAAAATAATCAATGGAGCTATAATCAGGACACTCAATCCATTATGTCAAATTACCCTCTTGTCAATACATGAAATCAACTTCCTCCTGATTTAAAGACCCTTCAACAGTTCCTTTATGTTATTTTTGTCTCCTAAATTCAAAGGATGATTCTTTAGCATCTTCATGAGAGGTTTGTGTGTAACAATATTCTTATATCAATTTTTTTGATGGGACAGTATGAGTGGGAATGGGTTCTATAACCTTTTCAATACATTATAATTCTACTCTCAATGATGAAACATCTGAAGCCATTCTCTCCATTTTTTGACATTGTTTCTCAAGTAATGGTTGTGGATCAGGTTGGACATGGGGTTGAGCCAAATATTCTATTCCAAGAGGATAATTATATTGTTGTAAATGCACAAGAGGATGTTCAAATTGGCCTTGTTGTGATTGTAACTCATTATAGATTGGAGTGTTTTGTGAATCATAGGAGTTAAAACATAGTGGTTCAATTGGTTGTTGATTTTCCTACCAATAGAAACTATGATGGTCATTGTACATCACAATTGGTGTGGGATAGTCAATGTAGGGATAGGTTCCCCATGTTTGAGTTTTCTCAAAATGGTCTTCCATAAGAATGAAATCGGTGGTGAGGATAAAGAAGTGAGGTGAGAATAAGATGTGAGTGTCTAAGATAACTTACTTAGGTCCCCAACAATGGAGCCAAAATTTGGTCTCGCTCAAATTTACCCTACAGGTAGAAGTGGCTGTTGTGGTACAAGTAGGGGTCCAATCTATAGAGACCTAAAAAGAAACCTACAAACACATACATTCTATGGATGATTGTATATGAAGTGTCCAACTTTGAGGTTGATTTTAATTGAAGAACTAATTAGTTAATTTAAAGACAAAAAAAACACACAATAACTTGGACTAAATCAATTAATGATGATGGGTTGATCCTGGGTTCTTGTTTGGGCTATAATGGATGTAATTGTTTTCCTATGAATTTTCAGTTCACTGGTTCAAGAGGTATCCAATCAATGAGACAAGTCACCATCACTATTCACCAATTTATTTATTTATTTAAAGGTTGGGGCTGAAGGCTCATTTTATTATTAAATCAAAGCAAATTCCTCTTTAAACTAGGTAGAGTGAGATCCATTACATAGCCTGAAGGCTCAATGGGCATATATCCCATTACATGGCCTGTAGGCCCAAATTTTTTGTCCCAAGGCCCATTTTTTGAATAGTACTGCTACAGTACTTGCCTGCTATAGTACTGTCGCCGCTATAGTGTCCTCCCGCCGCTAAAGTGTCTTGTCGCCGCTATAGTACCCGCCATTGCTATAGTGTCGCCACTGCTACAGTACTTGCACCCAATGGGTTTTGAATCCCCCATTTTTCCCCAATTTATTCCTAGGATAATCACTAATTCACTTAGAGGATAACTTTCGTGATCACTCTAAGGAATTGGATCATACTTGCACTCAAAATGTGTCGTTAAAGTCGGCGAAGACGAATAAGAAAACAAGTCAAAGAAAGGAACTATCAAACCATAGAACTAATTTAAGAATTTAATAACATAAAATAACATCCAATTAAGCCCCAATAAACTCCATAGAATAAAACCACAAAATGGTTATCCTTTCATTGATTCAAGTCTCTCAATGGAAGGTGGAAATCAACTTAAAGAAGCGAGATTGAAGAAGAGAAAACAAAACAAAAATAACGAACACTCCAACACTGTGTGAAGGGTTTATCTCTTCGTTGTGTGAATAAATCCATACTTTAATGAAAAGGTATCAATGTGTTAATAATAAGAACATAAAATGAGAATAATAATAAGTTTAATTAAGAAGCTATGGTGATTCGATAAACTTACAATTGCATAAATGTTATTACAACATCAAATTGACAACATAACATTAAAATGAAAACATAACTCAATGATTTCTAAATACTCCAAAACCACTGCCTTAAATAGACATTTTAGAAGCCTTGGGTTGAGAATACAATAGTGGAAGTCACTCCAATTAATGGTGGTAGGCCTAGGTAACTGGAAAGTTAATGGAGATAAGACTTTCCCACCCTTTGTAAAAATATGATCCAGCTTGCATCCACCAAACATATGCGCCTAAATGACCTTATAGATGGAAGAATTGGGGTGGGACATATAATAATAAAATGAAGAAATAGATGTCTCCTAACAGCCTATAAAAATTCAGCCCAAATGAATTTTTTTCGAGGTATGATCGAAAGGGTGGGATGTTTTTCTCAACCACATAATCTGGACCAATATTTCATCTTCAAATTGGGCCGTCTAGAACTCCATTAAAACATAATAATTATCTTTTACCACTATTGTATTAAATATTCCTAATTATTTCCCTATATCCAGTTAAAATTTGAGAATCATTGGGCTTGTATCTTGGCCGCTACAGTCATTTTATTGGGTTGTTGTTCAATTCACTTTGCCCAAAATGTTGTTAGTTCAAAGCCCACTTTGGTGTTCGTTCAATGTGAATCTCCAAGTGCTCTAAATTGATGAATTGTTCTTTATACCATGGGAGACCTAAAAATAAAATAAATACCATTGGGTATCTTAGGAGGTGTTCAAAAATGTACTTTGTATTAGTGCATTTTAACAAGGAATTACAATTATAATGTGAAATAATGTTGAATTTATAAAATATACCAAAAATGATGTTTATGAATAATGAATCACATGAAAATTAAATATATTAAAATTGAATATTAGTCTCTTTCAGTGACTAATCACCAATTTTTGGGCACTTGACCCCACCCGTCCTGATAGAATTGGGTTTGGGTATGCCCTGAACAGGTTGGGGTAGGGTTCAGTTTTCATTGAGCCCACTTGATTAATAATCATGTGTGGTTCAAGATGTGGTAGAATATTCGATTAATAATAAAACCCATATATTTATTACATATTTTATTTAATTTTTTTTAATATGAAGAGGCATTCATATGCGATAGTGTGACCCACTCGATGTCATCGTCGTTGTTGATGATATTGAAAAAATAAATTTTAAATAAAATATGTAATGAATAAATGGGTTATTAAACGAGTATTGCATAGTTAATTGGATCAGAGTTAGGGTAGTACATAGTCAGGTTTAAGAGGGTTCGAGCCAAGGTTAGGGTAGGTGTAGTTTAAATGGGTTAGGGTTAGAGTAACCCAAAATAAGTGGGTACCCAACCCGTTGTCATCCCTGGTCCCATCACACTTAAACAATTCTCATGGTGTTAGAAAAAATCTTAAAATCCCACTAAAATAAATAAAACACTATTTTTGGATTCAATGGTGAACTCTATTTTAAAACTCCTAATAAGTGATGAAATTATCCTTCTACCCAATCAGTAGTTTCAAAACTAAAATTCATAATTACCTTGTAAAACTTTAGATAGTTCTTAATTTAATTATTTCAAAGTACTTCATACTATGAGAGGACTTTGATGAATCGAGTGAAGCCTACTAGAAAACAATTTGTCAAGTTTAAGTAAATTTTTATTTAAGTGGAGTCTTGAATGCTACACACGGTCTTATGTGAAAGTATGATTACCAATTTTGATCATCTCATCAAAGCCATTGGCATCCAAATGCATCTCACCATCTAGAATCGATAATTTTTGTTAGTCTTATTGAGATGAAGGAAACCAAGTTTAACATTTTTTCCATGAAAGTATATCTTACCCGTTAACACAACCTTTTTCTGTTGCGTGGAACACATGTTGATAACATTTTGAAAAATGTTATTATAACTTTAGTTGAAATCACAAGGATTTTCAAAATCAAACGTGCGATGTTGATAGTGGACGGAGAGCATTAATACCAACAAAAATAGAGTGAAACAATAGAGAAGAACAATGCACGTCGAAATCTTTAGTTTTCGCTATCATATAAATACACATATATTTATACAAGTTATATGAGAAGACGACCAAGGAGAGATTACTCATGCCTTCCGTGGCCGATGCGGACCAGATCTGCCTCTAAGCAGAATAGTGAGGTGACCGTGGCTTTTAAGAAGGGTAGTGTGGTCAAAAGGACATCTCCGGAACAACCGCTGCTTGATCAGCTTAGGAATCGGGTTCAAAGTGAAAGCTACTGGAGATCGCCAGAATGGGAATCGGCTACGGCTACCAGAGGATAGGAATCATGCATGGGATACGGTGAGGAGTATGGTTATTATGATATGTAAGTATTTGTTGTTTTGCTCCCTAGTTTTGTGCTTCTATTGCTTTGAGTTTGTGGTTGTAAACTTTTGGGTACCAGGAACCCATAAACTGGCTTTGGAAAATGAAAAAAAATGACTTGCAGAAAAAGGGAAAATTTGGGTGGGAGGGAAATTTTTTTATGAAAATGGGTTCCCCATTTTTTTTATTTAGGAAATGGGGCACCCTAGCACCACTTCAATTAGCTCTAATGAAAAAAAATGCCATAACACCACTTGAAGTAGCGCTAGGCAGAATTCGACACACTATTCATCAGTGCCACTTCAAGTGGCGCCGATCTCCCTCGCCCCCTATAAAAACCCCATCACCCCCTCACCCCCTCCTCATTCATCCATACACTCTTCCTTCCTCCTTCCCAAAACCTCCTCCCTTTCTCTCAATTTGGAGTACAAATTTCTAGTTGTCCAGCCGCCGACCTTTCCGTAAATTTGAGGTAAGTTTTCGTTTACATTTCTTTAATATTTTAAATTGTATATTTAATTGTTTATTTAATGTAATTAGATTATATAATTTGTTTATTAATTTATTTGTTTAGTTTATAGAATTAGTTTAAAAAATAATAAATTATAAGTAGTTAAATAATTAATTTAATTTGGTTAATTAAGTAAGCATAATTAGATACCTAATTATGTATAATTAGTCAATTAATTAATTATAATTAGTCAATTAATTAATTATAATTAGTCAATTAATTAATTATAATTAGTCAATTAGTTAATTCTAATTAGTCAATAAGTTAATTCTAATTAGTAGATTAGTTAATTATAATTAGTCAATTAGTTAATTATAATTAGTCAATTAGTTAATTATAATTAGTCAATTAGTTAATTATAATTAGTCAATTAGTTAATTATAATTAGTCAATTAGTTAATTATAATTAGTCAATTAGTTAATTATAATTAGTCAATTAGTTAATTCTAATTTGTCAATTAGTTAATTATAAATAGTCAATTAGTTAATTATAAATATTCAATTAGTTAATTATAATTAGTCAATTAGTTAATTATAATTAGTCAATTAGTTCTTATAATTAGTCAAGTAGTTAATTATAATTAGTCAATTAGTTAATTATAATTAGTCAATTAGTTAATTATAATTAGTCAATTAGTTAATTATAATTAGTCAATTAGTTAATTGTACTTATTCAATTAATTAATTATAATTAGTAAATTAATTAATTATAATTATTCAATTAATTAATTATAATTAGTCAATTAACTAAATCTAATTAGTCGATTAATTAATTATAATTAGTAAATTAATTAAATCTAATTAGTCAATTAATTAAATCTAATTTGTCAATTAATTAAATCTAATTGGTCAATTAATTAATTCTAATTTGTCATTCTAATTGGTCAATTAATTAATTATAATTAGTCAATTAATTAAATCTAATAAGTCAATTAATTAAATCTAATTAGTCAATTAATTAAATTTAATTAGTAAATTAATTAAATCTAATTAGTTAATTAATTAAATCTAATTAGTCAATTAATTAAATCTAATTAGTCAATTAATTAAATATAATTAGTCAATTAATTAAATCTAATTAGTCAATTAATTAATTATAAGTAGTCAATTGATTAATTATAATTAGTCAATTAATTAGTTATAATTAGTCATTTTAATTGGTCAATTAATTAATTATAATTGGTAAATTAATTAATTATAATTCATCAATTAATTAATTATAATTGGTTAATTAATTAATTATAATTGGTCAATTAATTAATTATAATTAGTCAATTAATTAATTATAATTATTCAATTAATTAATTAATTAATTATAATTAGTCAATTAATTAGATAAGTAGTTACAGTAATTAGCGAAGTAGTTATAGTAATTAGTGAAGTAGTTACAGTAATTAGCGAAGTAGTTACAGTAATTAGCGAAGTAGTTACAATAATTAGCGAAGTAGTTACAATAATTAGCGAAGTAGTTACAATAATTAGTGAAGTAGTTATATTATGAATTTTTTATATAATATATACTTGCATTACATTCCAAGTATGATAATGAGTTTAGTTTGTCATCTACCTTGACCTTAGTTTTTAATTGTATTTATGAACTTGAATTTAGTAGTTGAATATATTTTTTACATATTAAGTGTTAGAGTTATCATGACCTGAAATGCTTTCTTGAGTAAAGTATCCCCGAATAGAGGGGCTTTGGGTCGGACCACCTACTTTCTTGGAGGCTTGCATTGTCAAGGAAAGTGAATGGGGTTGGCTATCTGTCACTCCAGGATTATTCATGTTGGGTTTTTCATGTTCATATAACTCTATACTTTTACATGACGTGTTCATGTACCTCATGCATATGATGCATGTGGATATGTATGAATATGTTTGAATTACTATTTTAGGGTAAATAACACAAACTTGTGGGTTGTGTAAAGAGAGTTACACATCAATATGGTTTGAACATATTGATTTGGTGGAGGGACTAAGATTCCAACATAAATTCTAGAAGCATGCAGACATAAATTGATTGTTTGATCATATGTGATTAATAACAGGGGTTTATTTTAGATAAAAAAGATGGTTGCTTATATTTATTACAATGGAAAAATAATTGAGACAGAACAAGGATGTAGTTATAGTATACAGCCAGAAGCTATTGTAATGCTTGGAGGGTGTACAACTTTGGGAACTTTTCAAAGGAAAATTCATCGAAAGTTGAAACTGAGGAGCAACCAAGTGATAGAATCTATCACATACAGGAATCTACAATATGTTGATAGGTTTTTGCATGTGACTTATCCAATAACTAATGATGAAGAATGGGAATACGTACTGTCATTGTTCAAGTTTCTACCTCCCAATCAAATGATGGAGTTGTATGTGACCATAGCTACAATGGATGTTCCATCAACATTGGAACTTGGGTCATCACAATGTCACGAGACTATGTCATATTCTCCTGTTAGAACACATCAAGAAGTTTCATCTGCAATGGTACCGTCATTTCCCTCTGTTACAATTTCAATGGATAGTCCCCCGCATACTGTAGATGCGTTGGTCGATGATTTTGAGGATGATGACAATTTAGAAGATGAAGAGGAAGCTGAAGATGAAGAGGAAGTGCATGCGAAAGAACAGTCAGTTCCCACTCATGTGAGGTTTAACCGACCATTGAACCATCCCCCACAATTGAGTTCATGGTCGATGAAAGGCATGAATCGCTTGCCAGAATTCGATTGGTTAGTTATTACTGCTACTTCATAATTTCCAGGAATCATTGGGGGCACAGATCGAGTGACAAATGAAGGTGTTTTGTATATTGGAAGAGAGTTTGAGAGTAAATATGCAATGAAAAATATGATAAAACAATATCACATTGAAATACATTACTCTTATGTTGTAGAAGAGTCAAAAATATCTTATTATTTGATCTGTTGTGACAAATATGATTCGAACTGTCAAATGTGTCTGCGAGCTATAATTGATAACACTTTTCATAGCTGGCACATCACAAGATTTACTCCACACACATGTGTGAACCCAAGATTTTTACAGGAATACTCTTCATTAGATGTTGACTTTGTTTCATCAGTTATTGTTGAAATGATTAGAGCATGTCAAGATGTTTCTATTGTTCTAGTGAAGGAGCGAATAAAACAACTTTTTGGGTATCAAATTTCTTACTGGAAGGCATGGGCAGCACGGCAAAAGGCTATTGTGAAAGTGTACAGTGATTGGGACAATTCTTATCAAGTTTTACCACAACTTTTTGAGCTTTTACGCCACAATAATCAAGTGATCTATCGGTTACATACTACTGAATATGTTAACCAATACAACCAAGTTGACCAGTCAATGGTTGTTTTTGATAGATTGTTTTGGGAATTTTTACCATGTGTGGCGGCTTTCAGGCATTGCAAGCAGTTTATACAAATAGATGGCATATTTATGTATGGAAAGTATACAAGAACTTTATTTATTTCTACCACACAAGATGGAAATTGATCCCCTCTACCTTTGGCATTTGAAATTGTGGATAAAGAGAACTTCTCATCATGGAGTTGGTTTCTGGCATGTCTTTGAGAGTTTGTTATGGGCGCAGAAGGGATTTGTCTTATCTCAGATCGTCACCATGAAATCAAGGAGGTAGTATAGTCTGAGGGAATTTCATAGAGAGAACCATATGCCCATCATTGATACTATATTCGACACATTGCTAGCAATTTACGAAAGAGATTCAAGAATGATTCGATGAAGAAAGAAATCTTAAAAATTGGTATGAATATCCTTTTTTCTATTAAAAAATCATGTCATAGTTATGATCCTATCTGTTCATATTATTTTTTGTATGATAGCATACGAGCCTCAACAACAAAGAATGGAGGAGCGTCTTCAAGATATTCATAGAGTTAATCCAGAAGTCTATGATTACATGATTCAAATTCCAAAACAGAAATAGTCATTGGCATATGATGATGGGAGGAGATATGGTCATATGACGACCAACATTGTAGAATGCATAAATGGAGTTTTCAAGGGCGTTCTAAAATTACCAATCATAGGAAAATATGAATATTTGATTGCATGTTTCTCATAAAATCAAAATTATAATATACTATTAGTATAATGACTTAAATCTAAATTATAGGTTTGGTACAAGAGGCCTTCTATCGTAGTGTCAAGTATTTTTTGGAATGAAGAAAGCAAGCTGAAGAGGGCTTGAACAGAGGGATGTGCTATGGACACCATTTCCAGCGTGATCTAGATGCAGTTCTTCAGGAAGATGTAACTTATCGTGTCACCACATTTAATCGTCCAGAGCAACAATTTGTGGTCGCTGAGCCTGGTGATGCTATGGCTTGCAGCAATGGTCGTATCCGAGTTGTTTTATTGGATAAGTGTTACTGTGAATGTGGAAAGTTCCAAGCATTGAGATATCCTTGTGGCCATGTGATTGCAGCATGTGATTACATACACGTATCTTGGGAGCAGTTTGTTGATCCAGTTTATCGACTTGACAGTATCAACTCCTGCTACAATACTCCATGGATTCCGATCGGAGAATATCAGAATTTTCAGCTCTCTGATGACACACCCACGCTTCTACCAAACAACACTAGACTTTGCCCTAAATGGAGGCCAAAGTCAACTCGTATTCGAAATGAGATGGATTTTCCTAGTGAATAGGCACCTAGACAAAGGTGCAGCATATGCCGCCAAGAGGGTAATACAAAGACACGTTGCCCTAGACACATAGGGAAATCATCTAATGGTTAAAATGATTTTTGTACTCCATCAGTTACTGTAAACACATTGTATGTGTAATCAATATTTGTCCATCGATGAGTTTTGAAACCATTCATGGTTAATATATCATCATCATTTTAATAAGTGGTTGTTGTTTTAAAAAAATAACAAGAAATTTAAAAATATATAAAATGTAAGATCAAGGATTTAACAGAATCAGTTAGAGTGAATACTAGTGAAGAATAAATTGAGGATATAACAGAATCTGAGACTACTAGCCAAGAAAATGACAAATAAAGAAATCAGGACAACAAGGTTCAACCTGAAAAGCATGATGAACCCACACCTAAAAATCCAAAGATCCAAGGAAAATGAAGTGGGAATAAATAAAAAAAGGCAAGAACAAAGCTACATTTTAGGAGAAGGTGATAAATCAACCTTTTTCAAACATTATTCCCCTCTCATACTTTTCTTCAAAAGTGTTAAATAGAGTGATGAACATAAATAATTGATATTCTTGAAAATGATTAAAACATTATGCCCCTCGTTTTCAACCACGAGAATGGGTTTTCTCCAGAAAAAAAACATTGATTCATTCTGCAACATTGGAAATTCCCCTCTTTAGTCGACTTAGTGAAGAACCAACTGTCATATATTCATTCAGAGTTCATGAATATGTGACAGTTGGTTCTTTACTAGGTCGACTAAAGCTACGATGTAGAAGGAGGATGTTTTTTCATGTCAACTGTACATGGATCAAAGGTTTTTCCATATTTCTTCTAAAAAATATTGATTGAGCATATTGAGTTGGCCAACTCTCTATTTTAGGTTTCAGAGTCAAGGGTTCAGTGATTTGTAGGCAGAAAAATATACTTAAAATATGTTCAAATGCTTTAGGAAAATGATCCATGAGTCATTTGTGACATTTATGAACCAAAATATACAATGAAGAATATTTCCTATAATAACACCATCAGTATTCGATAGACATAGTAGTTTGGAGAATCAATCCAAAACTTTATATGTTGAACATATCATTAATTCCTTTAATAATTTTGGCCAATTATTATGACATCGACATCTTTCAAAATCCAATGTCATCGTTTAATTTTGAAAGCATTCAAAGTGAATATATCATCAACTTTATATGTTGAACATATCATAAATTCCTTTATATATTGAACATATCCTAAATTACTTTATTTAACTCATTACATGTTTCTTTCATACATTACATGATAAATTTCATACCTTAAATGATAAATGTGATGAATAACATGAAATTAATGTTTTACTATTTGTACAATCAGATGGAGCAGCCACTATTATCTAGCCAGAAGATACATGTGTCGTGTCTTTTGTTGGCGCGATGACTTGTTCGACAGCTTGCTGTTCAGAGAGCACATCATTTTCATCACGATGCACCCCTGGAAGCTATTTCTCCATACCTTAGACGTGCAGGATTTTATGGAGTCGCTATGTGTGACTTCAATACTATTGATCATTATTTGATTGCGGCATTGGTTGAGATATGGAGGCCAGATACACACACTTTTCATCTCTTAGAGGGGGATATGACCATTACTTTAGAGGACGTCGCCTACATGCTTAGTTTTCCCATCCATGGACAGGTATTTACGGGTGCCACTAGTGGCAACTGGGCTGCCGTCATACAACGACTATTAGGAATTGATATCATTGGCGTACGAGGTGTCCTTGTGGGTTCTCAATTGTGCATGACATGGCTTGATTGAAGGTTTTGGGCGTAGCGGAAGCACGTGGGTGGATGTTCCCACTTGGCTTTTTGTTATTAACAATGATCAATCCAGGATCAGTACGACGATAAATGCTAGTCTCCATAGATCGAATCATAGAAATGGACAAAGAAAAGGAAAGTCCCAGAACCCCAAAGTAGGATCGTTACAGGTTGATTATAATTAATTTAATCAATTGAAAATAAGTACCTTTTGGGTGTTCTTTCTTCGTTGATATTCTTGATCATGTTACGATATGATTCGTCGTTGCGTCGGAGAAGCCAAGTGTAGACTTCCTCTAGCGGTGATCTACATGTTCACCTCGTATCTCTGGACGTCGCGAAAGGAGTCTCCAGGTGCTAGCGTGGAGAAACCTTTGCTTGTGTTGTCTGCCTTAGATCATCTTGATCTGATGGAAGAGGAACTCTCTCGGTCTTGAGAGCGTTCTTGGAGGAAGAGGTTCTTTCAGCCTTGAAATAATTCTCCAGAATTGTTGTGCACAATGATTCTCTTGTGTGTTGGAAAAGAGTTGGGGTTGTGAGGATATTTATAATCAGGTTTGAGGTTGTAGAGTTATGACAATAAATAAACGCGTTACGTGTTTTATTTATTTCATTGACTCTTACTTAAAACCCCCATGTCAAATAATTAATTCCTTGACATGCGCCCATGCTGATTATAATAAATATCATTTAAAACAATATTATATCCTCAAAATCCCAACTGGAAAAACTACACTGCGTGTATTAATAAATACATGGTGTGTACTTGTTTTTCATTGAAAACTACATGGTGTTTATATTCAATGTACATGGTGTGTACATTCAATGTACATGGCATGTATATCTTGTTTTAATTTATTCATTTCCTTTCCATAAAGAAAACTACACGATGTGTAATTATTAATACATGGCGTGTACTTGTTTTCCATGAAAAACTACACAGCGTGTAATCTTTAATACATGGCATGTATATCTTGTTTTTCATTTCCTTCTTCCTCCATCATTAAAACAATTTATGCTTCCTTGAATAATTATTAAACCTCGTACGAGAATAATCTTTATTCTACTTGAGATACTTGAATACACTTAGTGTGTGACCCTCTAGGCCTCTTTCTCATTGGCATTAGGCGGGCTTGCCTAAAGTCCAAGATTAGTATCTAGCAACGGGTCAAGGCACCCAAGAGAAAGAAGTTGACGCCACATTTATGTATCACCTCATAAGAACACTTATCGTGTAATTTAATCCATTTTTCTCAATATCTCATCAAGTAGGTTTCATGGAAGTGTCATAAACCTATATGCTTGATCCGTCGTTCTTTGACTACTTGAAATAAACTCTTCGTTACACCATGGCCATGGAATTTCATGCGACGGTTCTATTTAAATCAAAGGGCTGAGATATCAACTTCCATAAATGGAAGGGACAAATCCTTCCTCAACTTATCTATTAACAACATGTCACTCGTGACGCACCCAACGTACCCTACTTCCCGCCAACTATCTGCGTGACGGTTTTCGTCAGTAAATCTAAGTGTGCGAGTCATGAAATGAGTTAATGATAATCTTCCAGTCTAATGACCATTACACACACTTGTAGATAGCAATGTTCTATGACACCAAGACATGCAGAATTAATACTGGTGGGTCAGTTCTTATAATCTCCTATCTTAGAGGTTACCATATAAGGCCCCAGCCTTAAACCTTACTTAATCTTGAGTTATTACAAGATTACACATTGAGGATCTTTTCGGGTTTAGAGTTTTAGAGAATTAGATCATAAAACTTGCATTACATTCCACATATAAAAAAAGTGGTTACATAAAGATATTATTCTTCATTCCCATCAATGGAAACATATTTAAAATAAACATGGAATCTTTCTTGACACTTCCTTGACACTATCATCATATCATGTACCTTTCCCTTGACCTGTGAAAAACATTTCAAAAAAAATTGGGATGAGCATAAAAAGCTCAGTAAGGGATATAAAAATATGGAAAGGAAACATGGGTACATATATACATAAGGATGAGATCATACTTTACCCATAAAACATAAGCACTTTAACATACCTCATCAAATCATGAATAAATCATAGAAATCATAAGACATAAAGGTAACTTGAGGCATTCATAACATTCTTACGTAGGGAGTAACCCTCTTGGTTATGTTTGGAATACCCATCACAGTATATTCCCTAAATCTCTTCGGAGAAACCTTAATGTTTCACTCCTTCGCGTTACCCAATGCATTGGAGAGCTATATCGGGCTCACCCGCCCTTAGTTTATCACGGAACCACTCGTCTTCATAATAATGCCCAAGAACCTCAACATAATCGTATCACATAAAACATGCATAAAGGAAACATAACATTTTCACCTTTCAATCACAAGATATCAATACAACACATTGATATAAAAATATTATGAAAACCATTTTCAATACCAAAATAAAAGAAAAGTAAAACATGGTATTTATTTTTCTTTAAAAAATGTATGGCTTGTAGAGGAAGCTAAAACTCAAATAATGGTCACGGCGGCGGAGAAGTCGTTGTCGCCGCATACGTACGACAAAAACATTCCCTTTTTTCGTTTAGTAAATTATTCGTATAAAAAAGATTACTTTTGAATAAACGTAAAAGTCAAAGGGGTTTATACACCATATAAAATAAGGTTGTGTATAAAACAAAATATGCCTCAATGAAAGGAGATTGAGATGAAGTCCCATACCTCGTATCCGACTTGACCCGACCGTTCTTTAATCTCCTGAATAATAAACTTGAGTTAATCTCTACTTGCTTAAGAACTTTTTTTAAGTTCATTATTCCTTTTATACCATGTTATGAACATCATGTAATCATTTAAGTTAATAATGTTCATTTTGTCGGTATTTGGTTCTTAAGTCAAAAATAGACTTCTTACACTTACATGTTGTTAATTTGGTCAAAGGTTCATTATATCCAGAATGATATTAATGATTTGGATAACATATATATCATATATATTCAGCATATACATGTATTTATAATATTACATCACATTTAGAGGTAAGAAATGAAATGCACCGTTCATGGAGACGGTAAGCCGTACGTACGCATAAACGCTACTTCCATTTCTATTTCGTATTTCTGGAATGGAATCATAATGATATAAGAGTATATTATAATTACAGTATAATAACATATATAATATCATTAACTTTATCCTTTACACATCCCACATATGGTATTAACGAATCAAATCACTTTCAGGGGGCGGTAGTCCGCACTTCCTAAAATGAAGATATCGTGTTTACCCATAATGGAAACAATAATGGTATGCCATAAATGAAAAATACAGAAGATTAAGGAAAGAATAAACATATTATATATCATATATAAAAATAGTGATATCATAATGGCCACCTTTTAAGGTGTTAAATGAGTATTGAACAATCATCGTTTTGGGAGGCAGAATTTCACCATCCACGGAAACCGTATGTTCTTTAACCATTTGATGTAGTTGTGTGAGAGTGTAGCTCGAATAAATATTATAAAAACATCCTAGTATATTGAAGATACTGGTTTTATTACAAAATAAGTAAATAAAAAGAGTTTAGGGGGTTGGAGAAGCAAAATAAAACAAATGAACATGAGAGAATGGATTACCTTTAAAAGTGTAACTCCTTTTGATTTGAGCCTAAAGGCTTCCTTTGAAAGGATTCTGCCCAAAGGGAATCCTCTAGGATGAGGCGAGGGATGTGGAGAGAGTAAATGGGCAGGGGATGGCCGAGCCAAAGGCTTGAGGAATATGTTAAATGAGGTAGAGGTGGGGGCCTTTTATAAGAGGAGAGGAGGGGCACTTTTGGAAATCATGAAACTATTATTTTATTTTCAAAAGTGTTTCGAATTTCTAAGGGCCCACATTGATATATTTCAAATATAAGATGATAAGGCTTCGAAATATTCCCTTCCAATAGTTTTTTTACAAGTGTAGGTCTTAGATTTTATATTATCGTTTCATTTTATATAAACTGTTCATTAATGAGGTCATCGTTGCATCATCATGATGTCATAATTAAATTAATTTATTTAATGTCTAAAAATTATAACAAAAATATCCTGATGTAGGAAATATTTTTATCTTTCCAAAGAGTATTTATAGACAAAATTATGATTAGTATAACCCCTTCTAAAAATTGTTTTAGTAAAACAATTTATGTTAGTGTCATTTTCACCTTTATTTAAAAAAAAGGCATTAAAGTCATTATCTCACCCAAGAGGCTCCATAGGGTCCCCTAAATTGACCCATGGGTTGTCTTGGTCGGCCATGACTCATCCAATAGGGTTAGGACAAGTGTAAGGGTATTTTAATATTTTTATAATATCATTTTTACCTTAAATTACACTAATTACCTCTAATCGTGATTAATGAAAAAAAGTTACTATTCACCAAAAAAATTATTTTCATCCCATTGAACCACATTTTACATACTAATGACAACCATGTATGTCGGATTTTCAAAATTTAAAACACAATGATGACAAAATTTTATTTAAACGGAAAATTAGTTTTTATAAGTACCACTTAGTGGTTTCACTATTCATCAAAAATTGAAGTTTTTCAGAAAATTACCAAAAATTCACCCTAAGCTATATTTAATATTCAGAATTCAAAAATGAATTATATTTTACAAAATTCAAAACATATAAGTCACATTAATTAATTTAATAATTAATTCCCGCTGTCAGAGCAAATAGCGTGTTTTTATAAAACAATAAGTATCAAAAGATTGACACTAGTTTAAGTCTAATTTCAAAGTGAAATTGATTCCAATGACCACCATTGGATTAAATGGTAAAAATATATTCAGATTACACATTAATACCAATTCAAAAGATAATCTAATCATATAAATAAATTAGATTAAGAAGCAGTTTTGATGTAAAATGTAGTATTTTTCACTATTCATTAAAAAATGAACATTGTCAGAAAAATACCAAAAATTCACACAAAGTAAATTTTGATGTCCCAATCATAAAGAATAAGTTTATTTTGACAAACATAGCTTATAAAATTGTCAAAAGATAGATTCAAAAATGGTTTGCCATCAAAAGGCAGTAAAACAATCTTTTAAAAATATTTGTGTATTCCATGCTTAAGATTGGATTTATTTTCATTTTAAGCCTCTAAAACACTATCTAATTCATTAATAGACATATATAAAAATATCTATTATTCATTACTTACTTGGGATGTTACATACCAAGTGCGAACTTCATGAGAGAGAGTCTCATCTTCTTACGAGTACTCACACATGACGGTCTGTATACTATGTGTCTTGTCATAGTATGTCATCCAACCGTAGAACTTTATTTAAGAATATTGTTATATCAATTCAAGGTTCTCATCATAGCGGTGATCTTCCATGACCTTATTAATGCAACAAATATTCCAAGACATTATTATATTATAGTCATGCATAACAATGAAAAATATATAATAAGATTACATTCATGTAATCAAAGTACAAAACAGTTGGTTCTCAGGACACCAACCCTAACAAACTCCCACTTAGACTAGAGCCAACTGCCTACGACTTTTAGTCCGCTAGACCTCACATGATGATCATGTTTCTGCTGAGTCAAGGCTTTAGTCAAGGCGTCCACTATGTTGTCTTCCGTGGAAATACTGCTCACTAAAACTTCACCTCTCTGAGAAAAATCCCTCAAGAGATGATACTTCTGAAGTATGTTCTTTGTCCACTGATGTGACCTTGGCTCTTTTGAAAGTTCCACCGCTGTAGTATTATCACAATAGAGTGTGATAGGATCTTTACTGTTAGGTACTACATCCAAATCTTGGACGAATCTTCGCATCCATACTACTTCTTTAGCTACCTCAAAAGCTGTGATATACTCAGACTCCACTATAGAATCTGTCACCACACTTTTCTTTGAGCTCTTCCAGCTCACTGCACCTCCATTCAAACTGAATATGTATCCAGTCTGCAACTTCATGTCATCTTGATCAATCTGAAAACTAGTATCTACATGTCCTCTGATTACTAGTTCCTCATCTCCTCCATAAACCAAGAACATATCCTTAGTATGCCTCAGATACTTAAGGATAGTCTTGACTTCCATCCAATGGCGGTCTCCTGGATCATCTTGATATATTTCTACCACACTTAATGCATAAGAAACATCTATCCTTGTACATGGTATAGCATACATGATTGACCCAATCGCGGATGCGTAAGGGATCCTTGCCATTTTCTTTCTTTCCTCATGTGTTTGAGGACACATTTTCTTGGAAAGATGAATTCCATGTGACACTGTCAACAATCCCCTCTTGGACTGTTCCATACTGAATCTCTTCAGTATCTTGTCAATGTATGTACTTTGACTCAAGCCCAGCATTCTCTTGGATATATCACGATGGATCTTGATCCCAAGAATATATGCTGCCTCGCCCAAGTCTTTCATAGAGAAGTATTTATCTAACCATGACTTAACTAACTGTAAGACAGGTACTTCATTTCCAATTAGTAATATGTCATCAACATATACTATTAGAAAAATGTATGCACTTCCACTAAACCTATTATAGACACAAGTCTCGCATTCATTCTTAATAAATCCAAATTCCATTACGACTTCATCAAAATGAATGTTCCATGACCTTGATGCTTTCTTTAATCCATAAATGGATTTCTGCAACTTGCATACCTTGTTGGCATCCTTTGGAGTCACAAACCCTTCAGGTTGTGTCATGTAGACATCTTCCTAGAGGTTCCCATTACGGAATGTTGTTTTGACATCCATTTTTCTTACTTTAATCCATAAATGGATTTCTGCAACTTGCATACCTTGTTTTCATCCTTTGGAGTCACAAACCCTTCAGGTTGTGTCATGTAGACATCTTCCTAGAGGTTCCCGTTACGGAATGCTGTTTTGACATCCATTTTCGAAATTTCATAGTCATGGTAAGCGGCAATGGCCAATAGGATTCTGATGGATTTCAGCATCGCAACCAGTGAAAAGGTTTCATCATAGTCAATTCCTTGATGCTGTCTAAAACCTTTGGCAACCAGTCATGCCTTATAGGTGCTAACTTTCCCCTCCATGTCCAGTTTCTTCTTGAATACCCATTTATTACCAATAGGATTTACATCAACTGGAGGATGTACCAAAATCTAGACTTGGTTTTGGTACATGGAATTCATTACAGAATTCATGGCTTCTTGCCACTTGGCAGTGTTTGTGCCTTCAACTGCTTCCTTATAGGTAAGAGGATCATCATTGTCAACCAATAATGAGTCACCATTCTCAGTGACAAGAAAACCATATCGTTCTGGTTCTCTCACCTCTCTCATGCTTCTACGCAGTCCTTGTGTCTCTAGAATAGATTGTTCTTCCACAGGGCTTTGTGGAATTTTTTCATGTACCAACTCTTGTGTATCTTAAGCCTTGACTTCATCGAAGTCTATCTCACTCCCACCATCTCTTTTGGAGATGTGCTCCCTCTCAAGGAATATGGTGTGTCTTGCCACTGTAACCTTTTTGTCTGAGGGGTTGTATAGGTAATATCCCCTTGTTTCCATGGGATATCCTATAAATATACACTTTATGCCTCGGGGTGCAAGTTTGTTACCTGAAGAGGCCTTAAAAAATGTTTCACTACCCCACACATGTAAATTTGATAACATGGCTTTGCGTCCACTCCATAACTTGTATGGAATACCATTTATCAATTTAGTTGGTACTTGTTTTAGTATGTGTGTTGCTTTTTGTAATGAATATCCCCAAAAGGATAATGGAAGACTCGCATGAATCATCATTGATCTCACCATGTCCAACAGGGTGTGGTTCCTCATTTCACTTACACCATTCCACTGAGGTGTATAAGGAGGAGTGAGTTGAGATAGAATCCCAAACTCCCGTAAGAAATCAATGAAGTCCTGATTAAGATATTCTCATCCTCTATCTGAGCGAAGTTTCTTAATCTTCTTATCAAGCTGGTTCTCAACTTCATTCTTGTATTCTTTGAACCGATCAAAAGAATCTGACTTATACCTCATTAAGTAAATATATCCATATCTACTAAAATCATCAGTAAAAGTTATGAAGTATGAGAACCCACCCCTTTCTTCAACTAGAAATGGTCCACACACATTTGTGTGAATTAATTCTAGAAGCTCTTTATCCCTTTCACCTTTCCCACTAAATGGGGCTTTGGTCATTTTGCCTTGTAGACACACATGACATACACCAAGTGGTTTTAGTTCGAAAGAATCTAAATACCCATCTTGATGTAATTTTGTCAAACGTTTCTCATTGACATGACTTAGCCGGTGATGCCAAAGTTTGGTGTGGTATGAGTCATGTGAATTGACTTTATCATCAAATTCTATTACTTGGTTTGTGTAGTCTAACACATAAAGGCCGTTATATAAATGTGTCCTACCAAAACAAATGTTATCTTTATAAAAGTAGCAACATTCATTTCCAAACTTGAACATGAATCCATCAGTATCTAATATGGATACTGAAATAATGTTTTTAGTAATAGAAGTCACATAATAACAACCCTTTAACACCAAGATCATTCCAGTTGGCAATGTGAGGTGGTAGTCTCCGAAAGTTACAACAGCAAGTCTGGCTCCGTTGGCTGCTCGTAGATCTACCTCCCCTCGATCAATCTTCCTGAATCTACTTGGTTCCTGTATTTGGATACAGATGTGAGCACCACAAGAAGTATCTAATACCCAATTAGTAGAAACAGATAGATTTCATTCGATAACAAATGCACATGAAGCTTCCCCTTGCTTCCTTGGCTGGGTGCAGTTTTTCTTCCAATGGCCCTTCTTGCCACATGCGAAACAAACAACATCCTTTTCCTTTGCCTCCCCTTTGATCTTCCTTTTCTTGGAAGGCCTTGAAGAAGATTTGGTCTTAAAGATCTTTGCCTTCCCTTTCCTTTTATTCACCATGAGGACAGAAGGCTTTTCACGCTTCATGTCATTGTCCACTTGGCAAATAAGGATAAGAAGATCATACAGAGACTTCTCAATGTTGTTCATGTTGAAGTTCACAACAAAGTTTGAGAAGCTCTGGGGGAGTGATGTGAGAATGAGATCAGTACCCAGTTCTTCGGGGAGTTTAAACCCTAGAACCTTCAAGCGCTCAATGTAGCCAATGAGCATGACTACATGAGGCCCAGCTGGGGCACCCTCTCCAAGCTTTCTCTGGAATAGAGCCTTCGAGATCTCAAACCTTTCCTATCTTGCTCTCTCCTGGTATAGACCACGGAGGTGCTCGAGCATGCTGTAGGCATCCATGTCTTCATGAGACTTCATGAGCTCACTAGACATTGATGACAACATCAAACATTGAACGTCGAGTGCATCGCTCAAATGTTGATCATAGACCAGGAAATCTTCATCACTCGCCCCTTGGGCAGGTGGATCAGGAAGTGAGGAATCCAACATGTAAAACTTTTTTTCATGGCGTAGGATAACCTGAAGGTGCCTAAACCATTCCTGAAAGTTACTGTCGGTGAGTATATTGTCTTTATCCAGAATTGATCACAGAGAAAATGTGGTTGACGAGTTTTTCATTTCGATTCTACAAATTAAAAGAGTAGATTTATCAGTACTTTCTTGATTACATTTTATTAGAAATAATAAAAAATTTATTAAGTCTCCCACTATTTTATCAAGTCCCAATTACCCTCACCATTGAACTCGGAATGTCCAGTTTCTTTGACATTCTAGTGGAAAGGATCCATATTCCCCTTCGCATAACCCCAAGAAGGGTTGGCCAAGCTATTTGAAGGTATTTAGGTAAGCAGGTATTTGCCAACTGTGAGCTTACAGTTCCTTGATCTGTTGAGTGGACTCCCCAATCCTGAAATCCTGACTTGGATTTCCTCAACTCTTTCCTCCAATATTACACCAAGTCTAGCAAGGGCTACTCCTCTTGATGTAATATGGTTAAGTCTACCTGAAACCTTTCATAAGGGCTTCCTTTATAAAAGTAAGTGTCCCAACAAGGGTTGGTCAAACACATAGTTTTATTGAGTCTTTCCCTTAATCAAGTAATGGAAGGCTTGGTTTGACTTAATATGGTATTGAGGGATTTTAATCTTTATGCATAGTTTCTCATTATCACATGCTTGTTAATATTAAGTGACTCTTGCTTAAGTGATTAACCATGTTCCGATAATGTTTACGCATAGTCCAGTTTTTATTTTATTCCATCTTTACATGCTTGTTTATTTCATTAATTATGTGATCGCAACAACACATACATAATAAATAAACCATGTAATCAGACAGAAATAAAATAAGATGGTATGATCATGAGATTCTATTGGTTAGCTTATCTAGCGGTTTTGATAAGATAACCTTGACCTAGGGAAAAACACCTTGAACCGATGGTTCGTGTTTTTCAGCTCCTACTTGTCCATATTTGTATCTTCTTGGGTTGTTTTTGCCTTAGATTCGGGTTTTGAACTGTCTCCTCTGGCTTGGGAGATCCTCCATTACATGGGTTTACATTAAAGAAATCATGGGCACGCAGGCCCTACATTTTATTGGAAGAAGGCTCACAGGCCAACAAATTTAAATAAATTTAAATGAAACCATACACACATACAAAGGGTCTTTGGTCTATCTCATGATCATCCATAGCATGCAATGACATTTACGCATATTTAGAATTAAAATTCTTTTAATCATTCTATTATTTAAGATAAGTCGCGCTTGAATTCAATTAATTATAATCTTATAATTAATCAATTCTTTATCTTAAATTCCTTTCTAAATTTCCTTGAGATTCTTCTCATCCATATTATTTTTATAGGTCTTTGTACTTTTGGAGGAAACCAGGTGAAATTCCATTTCTGGAAATTACACGATGTGTAGTTTATATTTACACGGCGTGTATTTCTTTTCACCCTTTATCCAAAGTACACGCTGGGGGCTTTGGCGTGTTTTCTCTACTTTGGAAATTTTGGAGTACACTGCATGTAGATTAATATAACACGGCGTGTACTTCATTGTCACGCGGTTACCGACCTGGAAATCTCGTGAATGCGGAACACGGCTTCTCCTTATACACGGTTTCACTTGGGCCAGATCGGAGTACACGGCGTGTTGATTCAATATACACGTCGTGTATTCCGGTTCTATGCACCATTCATTTCTGGTCAACACGGGGTAATAAAACTCAGGTATACTCAATTCACACAGCGTGGTTTGGTGGACCAGCACTGGTTCATTGAACCTAAGTACACGGCGTGTAGTTTTCATTACATGTCATGTATTCCTGTGTTATACAGACAGAAAGAGAGGTTCCTCCAGATGAGTTCCTCATTTTTATTTTAATCAAAATTAAAATTAAAAGGTCATTTCTGTTATGTGAATCGAGAAACGAAGGAGGAAAAACAGATCTTGTTCATTCAGATTTAATAGAACGATTTATCACGAATTGAATCAAATATAATTGCGTAAATTATCAACGAAAATTAAATAACTATAATCAACGTTGTAACCTCCCTCTGATACCAATTGAAGGTTCTGGGCGCAGCGCAAGCGCGTGGGTGGATGTGCCAACTTGGCTTTTTTTCATTAACAATGATCAATACGACGATAAAGGACAGTCTCCACGGATCGAATCATAGAAATGGACAAAGAAAAGGCAAGTCCCGGAACCCCAAAGTAGGATCATTACAGGTTGATTATAATTAATTTAATCAATTGAAAATAATTACCTTTTGGGTGTTCTTTCTTCATTGATGTTCTTGATCACGTTCCGATGTGATTTGTTGTTGTGTCGGAGAAGCCAAGTGTAGACTTCCTCTAGCGGTGATCCACATGTGCACCTCGTATCTCTGGACGTTGCCAAAGGAGTCTCCGGGTGCTAGCGTGGAGAAACCTTTTCTTGTGTTGTCCGCCTTAGATCGTCTTGATCCGATGGAAGAGGAACTCTCTCGGTCTTGAGAGCATTCTTGGAGGAAGAGGTTCTTTCATCCTTGAAAGAATTCTCCAGAATTGTTGTGCACAACGATTCTCTTGTGTGTTGGAAAAGAGTTGGGGTTATGAGGATATTTATAATCACGTTTGAGGTTGTAGAGTTATGACAATAAATAAACGCGTTACGCATTTTATTTATTTCATTGACTCTTATTTAAAACTTCCATGTCGAATAATTAATTCCTTGACATGCGCTCACGCTGATTATAATAAATATCATTTAAAACAATATTATATCCTCAAAATCTCGACTGGAAAAACTACACGGCGTGTATTAATAAATATACAGCGTGTACTTGTTTTTCATTGAAAACTACACGGTGTGTACATTCAATGTACATGGCGTATATATCTTGTTTTCATTTATTCATTTTCTTTCCATAAAGAAAACTACACGGCGTGTACTTGTTTTCCATGAAAAACTACACAGCGTATAATCTTTAATACACGGCGTGTATATCTTGTTTTTCATTTCCTTCTTCCTCCATCATTAAAACTATTTAGGCTTCCTTGAATAATTATTAAACCATGTATGGGAATAATCTTTATTCTACTTGAGATATTTGAATACACTTAGTGTGTGACCCTCTAGGCCTCTTTCTCGTTGGCATTAGGCAGACTTTCCTAAAGTCCAAGATTACTGTCTAGCAATGGGTCAAGGCACCCAAGAGAAAGAAGTTGATGCCGCATTGACGTATCACCTCATACGAACGCTTACTGTGTAATTTAATCCCTTTGTCTCAATATCTCATCAAGCAGGTTTCATGGAAGTGTCATAAAACTATATGCTTGATTTCGTCGTTCTTTGACTACTTGAAATAAACTCATCGTTACACCATGGCCATGTAATTTCATGCGACGGTTCTATTTCAATCAAAGGGCTAAGATATCAACTTCCATAAATGGAAGAGACAAATCCTTCCTTGACTTATCTATTAACAACATGTCACTCGTGACACACCCAACGTACCCTACTTCCCACCAACTATTTGTGTGACGGTTTTCGTCAGTAAATCTAAGTGCACGAGTCATGACATGAGTTAATGTTAATCTTCAAGTCTAAGGACCATTACACACACTCATAGATAGCAATGTCTGATGACACCAAGACATGCAGAATTGCTACTGGTGGGTCAGTTCTCATAATCTCCTATCTTAGAGGTTACCAAGTGCGAACTCCATGAGAGAGAGTCTCGTCTTCTTACGAGTACTCGCACATGAAGGTCTATATACTATGTGTCATATCATAGTATGTCATCCAACCGTAGAACTTTATTTAAGAATATTGTTATAATATTTCAAGGTTCTCATCATAGTGGGGATCTGCGATGACCTTATTAATGCAACAAATATTCCAGGATATTATTATATTATAGTCATGCAGAACAATGAACAATATATAATAAGAGTACATTCATGTAATCAAAGTACAAAACAGATGGTTCTCAGGACACCAACCCTAACATTGATGAGCATTTCGCTGTCATTCCTGATGACGCAGACGATGAGACGCTTATTAGGCACACACGTGCATATATTCTACGACTGCTCAGAGGCATGTTATGCGTCGACTACTCCACCCTTTTGGTACACATGATGTACCTCCCATTACTTGAGGATCTTGATCAGACAGCTACATACAGTTGGGGATCCACTGTATTAGCACATCTGTATAGATCCCTTTGTACCAGTTGTCAGGCAGATGCATAGCAGATTGCAGGTTGTATGGTTTTAGTACAGATGTTGGCTTGGGAACATTTTCCATGCATCGCTCCTCCAGCTATCGCACCACTTGCAGCAGAGCTATTTCAGGATTGTCCTCGGGGACGATGGTATGTTTACTTCATTTCTTTCATTTATTTATTACTTTTGTTTTTTTTTATTTATAAACTTACTGTATATTACTCTTTTGTAACCAGGTGGAGTCAGTCTCAGAAGCATGCACACACACCGAGACATAGTGTGCACAACTTTCGACAGATATTCGATGCATTAGTGTCAGTTGATGTAAGTCAAGCAATACTTTTTTATAGAACAATATGTTTTGTTATCATTATTTTAAGTTATTTCAATATAATCTTACTAACATTATCTTGTTAATATGTCACTTACTTTTTGAGTTTACATTTCAGGTTTCATGGACTCCATATACATGTTATGTCTATACGTCACTTCCACCGTACTGTACATCTATGATTGGAGATCGTGCTGCAGTGGTGTCACTCATCCACTTCCATATCATTGCGTGACACCAGCCAGGCCAGGTCATGCGTCAGTTCAATTATATACAGCATATCCCGATGGCACCAGGACAGCCTGATGGGTTGCATTCTATTGTACTTACAGGTAGACAGTCGACGGACTAGCGGCAGTTTAATGCATCTCATATTGAGCTGTGGGACGCGCGTGCCCGGTATGGTGTTTCTCGATATGAATATCCCACAACACAGTATCAGTTATCTGCCCAGGGAGATTATGCAGACTGATATCGACGTCATACCATCATGCATCTTGCACGTCAGGGGATTGGCATTCAACGGATGATATGTTTATTAAGATATATTATATTTGTTTAACTCTTTTTTGGTATTAATTTGAATGTCATTTCATTTGCAGACAGACATCATTGATCATCTTGCACATATCACACATCCTCAAGAGGAGGCATATATTAGACGAGACGTAGTTTATCGAGATGTGTTGGCTCTCTACGACGATCTCCGGATTATACAGGAAAGTTGTTATGACGATGAGCCACAGGAATATCTTGATCCATATCCTCCAGCTGGAGCTCCTGAGGGTGATGATGTCCCTGCTATGCCTGCTGATGACGATGCACCACCACCATCGCCACCAGCTAGGAGACGGAGACGAGTACCTCGGGAGGGGCAGAGGCGGCGAGATAGACATCCGAGAGCGCCTCCTGCAGATGTGGCAACTCCACATAGAGATGATCATTCCCAGCTTATTGATGAGCTTGCACAGCAGAGAGACACTTATATACCACATCTGTCATCTTCGATGACTACTATGGACTACGAGTTGGATCAGGTGACACAGCTTGTGGCAGCCCCCTCTCCTCCCGGTGATGACTTCTTCATTGTGCCCTTTCTGCCATTTTTAGGAGCCCCAGGACCATCTGGCTCCATGCATGATTTTGGGCCGTCATCCACGTATGATTTTGGGTCGTCATCCACACATGATTTTGGTCAGCCCTCTACACAGCATCATGAGGAGGCACCAGATGCACCAGAAGCGGAGGATCCCACTACTAGGACACCGGAGCGACGCATACGTCGGACGCGGGGAGGACATGAGATTCAGACGTCACGTTGTGGTACCAGGGGGCATCGACGTCGATTTATTCAGATGTCATGATTTATATGTTAAAAACCTTATTTATTTAGATAAATGATTGTTATTTAGACAAATAATTAGAAAATAAAATATATAGTATATACAAAATAATTTAAACGAAACTTGAAACATTGATTAAACATATACGAAATACTCGAAGACAAAAATAATTTCATTAAAAATGAGGGGTTGTCCAAATTTAATGAAACTGAATTGAACGATTAAGCGAGATGTGGGAAGCTGTGGTGGTGTTCCCCTCAAAACGAAGGCGACTTCAGCTTTTCTTTATATCCAGTATAAATTTTGACATCCAATTCACTGAAAGAAAGGCCAGAAGGTCCAAACATGGTGTGTTTATGTGGACCTTCTGGCCTTTCTTACAGTGAATTGGATGTCAAAATTTCAGAAAACCCGTGTGACAAGGATGCCCTTAACAAAAGGCGGCTTCGACCTTTCTTCATATCCAATTTACATTTTATAGTCTTTCAAAGCCGCGTACTTGAAACATTTTTAAGTTTCAAGTAGGCGGTTTTGAATGCTTATAAATTAATTTTGGTCATCATTTTTAATGAAATTCTTTTTGTTTTTGAGTATTTCTTATATGTTTAATCAATGTTTCAAGTTTCATTTATATTGGTCTTATAGTTTACGTTTTATAGTCTTTCAAAGTCGCGTACTTGAAACATTTTTAAGTTTGTGGTTACTGGTTTTGAAAGCTTATAGATTATTTTTCTTCAACATTTTTGATTAAATTCCTTTTCTTTTCAACTATTTTTTATATTTTTAATCAATGTTTCAAGTTTCATTTATATCCATGTTATAGTTTATGTTTTATAGTCTTTTAAATTCACGTACATGAAACATTTGTAAGTTTCAATTGGTGGTTTTGAAAGCTTGTAAATTATTTTTCATCAACATTTTTTATGAAATTCATTTTGTTTCAGATATTTATTATATGTTTAGTCAATGTTTAAAGTTTCATTTATATCCATGTTATAATTTATGTTTTATAGTCTTTCAAATTGACGTACATGAAATATTTGTAAGTTTCAAATAGCTGGTTTTGAATGCTTATAAATTATTTTTCCTTGACATTTTTCATTAAATTCATTTTGTTTTCAAATATTTATTATATGTTTAATCAATGTTTAAAGTTGCCTCTATATCGGTGTTATACTTTATCTATTATAGTCTTTCAAAAACACGTATTTGAAACATTTTTAAGTTTCAAATAGGTGGTTTTAATTGCTTAAAAATTATTTTTCATCGACATTTTTTATGAAATTTCTTTTGTTTTCAACTCTTTGTTATACATTTAAAATATAATTATTACAAATTATTATAATTATAAATAATTATATTTGTAAATTAATTATAATAGTAAATTAAATTATAATTTATTACAAATTAATATAATAATAAGTTATTATAATTGTAAATTAATTATAAATAATTAATTGTCGTTAATTAAATTACAAATTATTTTTTATTAATATATGATTATTACAAATTATTATATCTTTATGTATACATTATATTTTTATTCTATTTATATTTATATAATTATAATAAATATATAACTATAATAAACATATAATTATAATTATAAATATAATAAATATCTAATTATAACTCTAAATATAATAAATATATAATTAAAATAAATGATTATTATAGGCATATATTTATTATAATTACATATTTATTATAATTACATATTTTTAATGTAAAAAAATATATAATGTATATATATAGAATTATATATTTTCATTATGTAATTATATATATCTATATATACATTATATATACATTATATATAAATAGAATTGCATATTTACAAAGCAAAAAAAAAATTGTATACATAAATATATAATTACATTTACTACATTTATTATATTTATTACATTTATTATTTTTATTATAATTCTATTATTTTTTTATTTTTTATTTACTATATTTATAATTATATAATTATTATATTTTTTGTTTTTACTATATTTATATATTTATTGTTTTTTATATATTTATCATAATTATTATATTTATAATTATAAATTTATTATAATTCTCTATTTATAATTATAATAATTCTAATATTATAATGAATATAGAATAATCGAAATATAATTATAAAATATAATAATTATAATAAATATATAAATATAATAATCAAAATATACAACGAAGAATATTTCCTATTATATTTATTACATTTATTATAATTATATATTTACTATAATTTTTATATTTATAATTACAAATTTATGATAATTATATATTTCTATTTATGATAATTATAATATTATAATGTGTATATATATATATATATAAATATAATAATTATAATAAATATAAAAATTATCTAATTATATTAAATGTAAAATAATAAATATAATAAATTCAAAAAAAAAAACTATAGCGCCACTTCAATTGACGCTAAAGACACTCATATACCTAAACAATCTCTACCTTAACCCATTAAAATAATTTTTTTTTTTTTTTGGACCTCCTCCCCTAAAAGATCATAACTTTTTATAAAACGAAACAGAGTTAAAGCTGTGCATGCGACCTTCAAGATTTACACGTGCCATGCCACGAAACATAACACGTCATGCCGTTAATAGCCTTCCAGAAACTTCGAGCGGACTCCTGGCTGCCGATGCTTTCACCATCTACAGGTCGAAAACGTGCCACGTGTCGCTCCCTCGTGAGAATCCTTCTGACGTGGACTTCCCCTTTGCCTGAAAATGATACGTTTCCTTTTACGCGCACAAGCAGTGAGATTGGGGCACGGGTTGCCTCCCAACCGGCCCATCTCTCCTTCCCCGCTTTCCCTCGCGCGCCTCCGCCCCTCTCTCGCTCCCCAATCCCCTCTCTCTTCCACACACACAGAAAAACACGCTGACGGAGTCGGAAAAAAGGGCGAACGAAACAGACGACCTATTTTGTTCGTCTTCTGCTGAAGTCGCCATGAATGGCAACGGAGGAGACCTTGACGAGCCGCCGAAAACGCAGAGATTGGTTTTCATGTGGGGATACCTTCCCGGCGCCTTGACGCAGCCCTCGCCTCTCTTGTCACCGGCTATTGCGAGACTGCCTTCGCCTATGGCTGCGTGTGATTCGTGGAAGGATGTCTGTGGCGGGGGCTGCGGATTCGCCATGGCCATATCTGGTGCTTTCTTCGGCTTAAACTCTCTATTCGTTCTCCCGTCTTATTGTTTTTATTCCTTGGAAACTCTAGGCTTTGGGCATGTTGATTGCGATGTAATGACTATCGTTGGCTTAGTTTAGTAAAGTGGATTCATCAATTTGATTGCCATGATTTTGAACTTTGACTCATTTACTGTTTTTTTTTGTTTTGTTTCCGTTCTTATTTCGTTTAAAGGCAATGAACTTACCATATGGATCTCTTGCTTTTTGCTGAACTTGAATTTGTTGAAATTCCTGCAATGAAAGTTGCTCGCATTTTCTCAGCTCGAGGTGGAGATTTAATTATTGACTCTGTTCGTTTGGCCTGTTTTTTAGTTTTTACAACTCTAGGATTGTGGCATTTTCCCTTGCTCTCCATATAGTGCCCTCCCTCGTCTGCACCACCTGTTCTTCGCCCTCTTTATATTCTTATGTCTTATCTTATAATTTCAAAGTCTTAATGTTTTTGCACATGCATTTTTCTCGCGTACTTTTCATCTCCTCTTGTTCTACAAGAATAATTGTGTAATTAAATATGCTTCATTTTCAATCAGAGTCTGGGAAGCTCATTACATGGGGTTCGACCGATGATCTAGGTCAAAGCTACGTGACATCTGGGAAGCATGGGGTAGTGAAGAACTATATAATATTTCATTGATTTTAAGCTTTGCTTATCTGTTTTCTTGTGTTACCTGCATTTTCTTTAAATTGTATATACCCAGGAGACCCCAGAGCCTTTCCCTCTTCCACCTGAAGCTAAGATAGTGAACTCTGCAGCTGCGTGGGCCCATTGTGTTTCAGTTACCGGTATTGCTAATTCTAATCGCAGTTTTTTGCTTTTAATAGGAAAGTTATATAATGTGTTTTTTTTTTTATAAAAAAAATAGATTGTGGTGAGGTTTACACTTGGGGCTGGAAAGAGTGCATACCTTCTGGGAAGGTTTTAGGTGATCAATCTGTTGGAGAAGGCATGGGAAGGGATTCACATGAGAGGCAGGGTTCATTACTGACAGAGCAAGGTGAGTTAAATTTTGCGTTCTTTATGATGAGACATGCTTGTTTCACCATTTTGGGCTCTAGTAAGAAACCTTATTTTGTTGCAGCAAGTCCTTGTCCTCAGGGCTTAAAGTCTACCAGTGGAAGAGTGCCAAGCATTGAGGGTAAAGGGATTGGAGAAGAAAGTACAAAGAGAAGAAGAATTTCCACAGCCAAACAGACAGCCGAAAGTTCAACCTCTGGTGATGAAAACCTCTCAGCATTGCCATGCCTTGTTACAATGAGCCCAGGAGTGAGGATTGCCACCGTTGCTGCTGGTGGTCGCCATACTCTAGCATTGTCAGGTAAAATTGCCATATCCTGTTATAGTGCTTCCCAGTGATGGCTTCTTTGAAATTAATATCAGTGACAATTGTTGTGGAATAGTGCTCGCTGGTCACAAACATCAGCTATGAGAAACAAATGTAAATCTTTGCTAATTGTGCTAGTGCAGCTTGAAGGCATGTGAGAAATGCTGTTTAGCTTGGGATATCTGATGTGCATTGTTTTCCTGAAGTTTCAGATACGGGACAGGTGTGGGGTTGGGGCTATGGAGGCGAGGGGCAGTTAGGCCTGGGATCTAGAATGCGTTTGGTTTCCTCCCCTCATCCCATATCTTGCTTTGAATCCTCTTCCTTTGGAAAAGATAGATCTGCTACATTTTCACGGGGAAGCATAAGTTCTGATGAGCAAAATTCTAGAATACCTGGAAATTACATAAAGGGAATTGCCTGTGGGGGGCGACATAGTGCAGTAATCACAGGCATGGATTCTTTGACCTTCTTTCATTTTCCAAGGCTTCTATTTATGTTTTTAGTCATTATTAGTGAAATTCTTCTATAAATTGAATCATTTAAATTGCTGTGTTTGATGCATGTGGCTCTATAACTGACTAGCTTCAAAACACAGGTATCATTGCTGGGTAGTTCTCCTGTTTCTTCTTCTTCTGTATTTTCTAAGACTACTTTTTCATACGAGAAGTAAATATAAGGTTAAAAAAAAAGTTACTCATATGAGCAATGATATATGTGTTTAATAAAATGTAGTGGTTAACAAAAAAGTTGACTAAAACAGCCCAACATTTTTGCAATATACCAAGCCATTACAGATGGCTTGGCCGCTCAAATTCTTATGTTAAGAGGTATTTATTGGTTTAAGAAAAAACAGTGTTCTTGTTGACATTTATATTCAATGCTTCCATTTTAACAAATGCGTGCTTCCTGATAAAGAGAAGAACAACGTGCACCTCTTTTTTCCTTGTGCTATCATGATTTATGATTTCCTTTTAATCATGTAGTTCACTAGCAAAGCTGAAATATTTGCATCTCTGGATAATATGAATTATAATACCAAATTACAAGTCAATCGAACCAAAATCTAATCTTTATTGCATGAAAGAACTCAGTATTAATCTATATGTTGCTCTGTTGATTTGACTCTGTGATATGATTATAACTGCTACAGAGGGTCGTCTAAAATTTCGCTGGTTCTGCATTCCTAGATTATGTTTATTGTTGAGTGAAATGTGGCATATTAGATTGATAATATATTTTACATGTTTGAAATATATTCTTCTCTTTTTCTTTGTAACTTTTGGATATGTGCAATATTTGCTGATATAAAATTTTTATTTTACTTTTTGTTAATAGATGCTGGGGCGTTGCTTACTTTCGGTTGGGGGCTCTATGGTCAGGTAGGATGTTTATTTTATTTTGTTCCCACTCATTGTTTATTTGCGTTGTATTTCACTGTGACATATTGTTCACAGATGGTACATTTAATAAATGGCCTTTGCCTGCTTGCTTTATTAGTTGCTGTTGTTGCACCAAAATTTTTGACTGGACTGCTTAGAAGTAATGTTAATAGTTGACGGGTGCTTCACATTTTTTCTTACGGGGGTTCCTTTATCAATTTTCTGAGGTTTTGCTAGCTTGTTAACCAACACATGTGATTCTATGCATTTTTTCTCCTTCATATCTATTACCTCATATATTTCTATATGATGATGAAAAGGAAAATATCTTTGGCTTCTAAGCCAATGCCTTAAGCCACTTGTATATTGTGAATTTGCAAAGACAAACCCCAGGACTTTTCATTCCTTGCACCACTCATCACTGTTTTGCATGGTTTGCCTTTTGCCACATTTTTGTGTTTCTGATTCAAAACTTTGATTTGGGGAATCTGGTCACATTACATTTTTTTCTTCTTCCAGTGAATCTGATATTCTTTCATGTTGGGGGAAATTTATTAACCATTCATTGGGATCAACATGTAGGTAATGTAGAGGAGAAAAAGTAAAGTAGATGTTCAAAAGGTGGTTCACTCTAAGGGGATTTCCATTTGGTTTTTATTTTATATCATGCATTGCAATCTATTTGGCTATAATTTATTCAGCTATTGCATTTTTAGTGAAACTATCTTGATGAATGTGTGTTTTTTTTAAAAAATTCTGCGACCTTACAAGTGTGGACAAGGATGCACAGATGATGAACTTCGCCCAGCTTGCGTGTCTTCATTGCTTGGCTTACAAATAGAAGGAGTGGCTGCAGGATTGTGGCACACTGTTTGTATATCTGCTGATGGCGGTGCATATGCTTTTGGTGGGAATCAATTTGGGCAGCTGGGAACAGGTGTTGATCAGACCGAGGTACATCAAAACACAAATCTTGAAACAAATGAAACTTTACTTGTATTGCAAGAATTAATTTTGGAAACAAATGAAGCTTTATTTGTATTGCAACAAATGAAACTCTAAATCAGACACTCCCGAGGCTTTTGGATGCGCCATGTTTGGAAAATATGCACGCAATTACCGTATCCTGCGGTGCTCGTCATAGTGCTGTAATTACAGGTATGTTATTCTTATCTGTGTATAAGCCTCCTTAGTCACTGATGTGTATGCTTGCAGTAAATGACTTTTTGTTTTTTGGTTGAGAAGACGATGGGAAAGTATTTTGCTGGGGATGGAACAAGTATGGGCAGGTATATGTTTTCTTCTTCTTTGGTCATCTTTAATTCAGTATTCAATGCTGATATAATCGTTCGCGATTGAATTGTTTCAGCTGGGGTTGGGTGATGTGATAGATCGGAACATTCCGTCCCAAGTCAGTGTTGATGGATCGGTTGCGAAGAATGTAGCATGTGGGTGGTGGCATACCCTGCTGCTGACCGAATCTCCCATTTAGGTTGCCACTCTCTTACTCTACCTGTTCACAGTTTTGACAGCTTCTGCAAGTCTTTAAGATAGGCATTTATATGTAAATTCTATGCTCTCCTTCAATCATTCTTTCATTGATAAAACTTCCTTTCTCCCAGGGGTTCAGCAATATGATTGTAGTTCATTTTGTACATATTTTTAGGAATCATATGCCCGCCGTTTCTACCATTTCCCTGTTTTTTGTTTTCATTTGCTTCCCTGCTGCAGGTTATATATATATAAACATCACAAGATCCCCTTTGTGACTATGTTCTTGATGTGATTCATATTATCCAATTCTGTTCATCACTTTCAATACTATTCTTGTCATTTTTAATTTTACTAGGTCAAACCAAAATTGTTCACTAACCACTTGAGAAAAACTGCCATTCCAGCTGTTTTGAGCCTTCAACAATTTAATCTCACCAATTAAACTTCATGCGACTGTTTGTTAGTGGCCCGGAATAAAATCCCTTTTGACCGTGACACCTATTAAATTGGGCCTTTGGGGTTCTTGAGCAAGCATTAAGCCTTGAGCACCCTATGATATTTTCCCTCAAACTTCATGAGCTTCGGGCCCCTTTCATGTTTCCCACTAAAACGTAACCACCATTGAGCCTCATGAATGGAATAAGGCCATCTGCCCGACCATCTTTTTAAAAAATTTCCATTACCATTGTGAGTTAATTTAAGAATCACAATTCGACATGAAAACTAGTTTATTCATGATCAAATGAATTATAGTTTTATATGCTTAAATATGGTTTTAAGACCCTCAATTGTTGAATTGACTTTTCAACTAAACCAAGGTATGAATCAACCTAATGATTGAAGTGCCACATCAAGAATGAATTTGAACTAGGGTTTTTTTGGGGATAACGCATATAAACCAAAACAGATTAAACTACCGAATCTCTCTATTCTTTTGGATTGAAATAAATAAATGAAGGATGATGTATCTTATTCTATGATGAGAAACAACCAATGAGTTCCTTCTTCCTAGGAGTTGTGCAAATCTCTCAACGCAAGCCATGGTTTGCTAGAATCTAGTTTAAAGGTTTAAAGAAAATGAGAGCTAGAGATAAAGGTTCTACCAAAGAGTTTATATGATGGAATCTCTCCCACACACACTATCTCATGGTATTGGGCTTTTATATATAGGATGGTATTGGCCTTTTATATATAGGCGCTGAGGAGACACATCAATACCCCAAATGTTTCATAAACATTTGATAATTATGGTGAAGGTTATAAACCGTTTGTAACCTGCAAACATGAATGATGCAACATTTAACTCCTTAAACCTTTCATATTTCATCATCAAGACTCCTTAATTACTATCATATGATAATCAATCGATCATGATCGCATTTGGTGGGAGAAAAAAGGTGACCCATCTATTATTGTATAATACATAAAATGCCACGCACATGACATAGTGATTCTCACTATGCCGTTGTCTAAACTAGCACATGTCACGACATGGTTTAAACCACTGTCGTGGTTAGACATTTAAGTGCATTTTCTCCTCAATCTCTCACTTGCACTAAAAACCTCATAAATTTAACACAGTTTCACTTTATGTCACATCATATCTAACATCTTGTGAAATTATATCCATCACTCCTTTTGGGTATCTTTCAAAACTCATTTTGAAAAAGCTATTATTCATTTTCACATGTAAAAATCCATTCAAAATTTCTTTTAGATATCTTCCAAAATACTTTTGGGGTATCATTCAAAGTTTTCTATAAACATTTTGTAACAAAACTTAATCCTCATTTACACAACCATAAAGTGTGACTTCATGAGGTTTTGAAGCGTCGCCAATAATTAAGGATTCTCCAATTCATAATTGTAATCAAAGAGCGATCTTTAGCAAAACATTAATGCTATTTAAGCTAAAAAGAGATGTGACATCATCTCTATCAAATACATGTATCTCCATACTAGTGTCCACTAGTTGCATTAAATATAAGTATGCATAATCATATAATCCCTTTGTTTAAGATAAGGGATCACAAGACAGAGTACATCAATCCCATATATGCTACCCATATATTCTCGATTCTCTGAGTATAGATTGATTAGACAGATGAACACATCATATGTTATTCATCCAAAGGGGATGAGCACATCACATACCCTTGTCTGAATAGATAAACACATCACATGTACCTTATGTAGGCATGACCATACACTCATTCAGTCTATCTCAATTGAGTGTCATAATTGTTGGAGTTGGTGCCCTAGAACCAACTTTTAAGTACTTGATTACATGTATTCATTAGTAATGAAGCTTCTTATCACGTCATGATTGTTCATCTGCATGATATTTGTATGTGATAATGTCCTAATAATATCTGTCACACTGAAAGGTCACAATGATGAGAACTAGAAGGTGCTACGACAATATTCTTGAATATATGTTATATAACTGGATGATATCATTTGATGAAACAAATGATACAGACTATTAGAGGTGGAGAAAAGGACTTTGAGACACCCCTCATGATGTATGCCCTTTGTAATTTCTAATGCAAGAGATTATAAGAACAAGACTCGCCAATAGGAAATCCATATTTACATGTGTTATTAGATGTTTCTATCCGTAGACGTGTGTATTAATCATTAGACTTTAAGATTATCATTAATGAATACCATGAGTTGTGTACTTTGATGTATGGACGAAAATCATGACGACATATGCTCGCGATGAGGTAAGATACGTTGGGTGCGTACGAGCGATGTTGCATTAATGGATAATGTGAGAAATGATTTATCCCTTTCATCGTTTGACAAAAGTTGATATCTCAGGTACTTTGATTAGAATGAAACTGCTTGGATAAATTCATGACCATGGTGTTCTGTGGGCGTGTTTATTTCCAGAAAGTTAAAGAAAGAGACATCGAACACATATGTTGATGACATCAATATTCAACCTGTTTGATTTGAGATATTGAGATAAAAGATTATATTACACGACAAGCGATCGTAGGATGTTTTATGTCATTGTGACATTAACTTTTTTCTTTATGGGTGTCTTGACGTGTTGCTAGATACTAACATTAGATATTGGATGGTTCTGCCTAATGCCGCTGAGAAAGAAATCTAGAGAGTTACACACTATGTGTTTCGACAATCTCAGTTAAATTCAGTATTGAATTTGATAAGTCAGAATAAATAATATTTATTCGGGTTTGATTGATCGCTAAGATTTAATCACAAGTTATTTGGAAGAATAAATGAGTTAAATAATAATAATAATAAATATTTATTTGCAAGATTTAACGAATATAATATTTATTATATTTATCAACGAATAATGCAATGATATTTATTTGTTAAATAAATAGTCATTATTCTAGGTTTGATAAATGTTAAGGAAAATATGCAGATTGAGTTTAATGATCTGATTGGAAATGATATAAATGATATTTATTTATTCTTAGGTGATGCACATTTCAAGTGAATAATGATTATATTATTATTAACACTAATAATTAAGTAATTGGAAAGAGGTTTGTGTGCAAATTGCCAACCTTAACCTAACATAATAAATATCCAATTATATCACTTTCTATATACATTCTGGTTGTGCACAACGGATAGAGAGAAACTCTCTCAAGTTTTAGAGAGAGATCTAGAGATATAGAACACACACTCTCTCAAATCATCGAGTGAACACAAAAAGTTCTTTGTTCTTCGAGAAGAATTTTGTTGCGATCAACCACAAACAATGCAAACGATCAAGATTGGTCGTGCTTGCACCTGATGATTCTACGATGACGTTCAGTGATTGTGGTGCACACACAGATTATCTCTAGAGAGATTTTGCACTTTGATCTTGCAGCGCAACGACGTTACATCAAGATCTAGTCAACCAAATCATCAACATAGAGTGAATTACAAGTTCATGTAATTCCAGACTTTTTTACCAATTAATTATAAATTACATATGAAGATCCTCCTCTTCTGGTTCCAATGTTTAATTTAGTAAAATAATATACGAATTTTTCTGGTCATGACGTTTATCGTTGTGTACAACAACGATTATTCATAAATTGAGACTAAAAAGATGAGGTGACCATGCCATATAGGTGTTTTCGCTATGCCCGAAACCTTAAAGTGGTATCAAATGAGTTACTTGTTTAGTTTATAATTATTTATTAATCGTTGATTGTTTGCATGCGTTTGCGATTTCTTTTAAAGATTGATTTGCTCTTAATATCTGAACATCGTATTCTCTTCCCTTTCTCCGTTCTCGCTTGCATAACAACTAAACGGTTAAATATAAAACGAAGAAACATCTGAAAACACCATTTGGAGGTGCTAATGGTTCTGGTCAGATAACATAAGACTACACAATGTGTACTACCTAACTACATGTCGTGTACCTATGTATCTCGTTTGTATCTCGCTATAAAATCATGTTAGTTTGATGAAATCAGATATGAGATCTGATAAAAGTGGGCCAAGGAGTAGATCTGGACAGGCTGGAACACGGTTTGAAGAATTACATGCCGTGTAACCCATGTACACGACGTATAGTCCCTGTTTTCTCGTGATTGAGAACACGTGGGTCAAAGCTTGTCATGTATCTGTTACACGACATGAGGATTGTTTGACCGTGCAACTTTGAGGCCACATGCTGTGTAAGGAGAACACGACGTGTACCTCGCACACGTTCGTAACAGGCAACACGTGTCACGACCCGTCCTAGTGGAGCTCGTGCCGTGACTCCCCAAGCTTGCCTCCAATAGACCAGAGGCTGGTGACTAGCACTGAATAGACATATCACTAACATGTGAGACATTGCCTATGTCTTTGTATGTACACACACATCTCCAAGCCCACACAATGTTGAAATATAAAAACCACTAAGAAAACAATGCATGCATACCACTATATCCCAACCAACAGAGTACGACAGGAAAGTAAAGTGAAACTGGGTCAAATACAAACCCACCAAAATGAGTCTATAACCACAAGTCCAACCTGTAAACAAAGGTATTGAGACTGCTATCTGTAGCCCATAGGAACACCTCGGCTTGCCTGATCTCATAAAGCTCCGTCCGGTCCTGGTCCGCCTAGGACTCCGTCAAAAGGTCGCTCGTCTGCACAAGACACGACACGTGCAGACAAAACCCGTGCACATGTGAGTATAACAATACTTAGTAGGACATCCCAAAACCACAAAACAATACACAAAGGAAAGGTACGGTCAGCTCTACACAAGTATATGTCTACAACACATATAACAAGAATATCCAGATATACTTAAACCAAGACATGCAGTCTAGAGGTAAGTCACAACTACCACATACTAACACTAGAGGATTCAGTTTGAAGATTCCACGAAGTACTCATCTGGAGAACGTACTCCTGAGTCTGATAGCATTGATGATGTTCGTCCAAGAAGTACTATTTGTCGGGAACTATCATGAGAGATGCGCTGATAGATCTGAAGAGAAAGATACGATACACATATGAGAATCACAACCAGGGCCATGGGGTGATACAAACAACTCCATCTGGATTAACCTGGTAAGTAGAGGATCGACGCCCTGTAAAGTTGGTCACGTCAATACCGAAGACTATACCTAGGGTACGAAGAATGAATAGATGATCCTGCTCCGGGCCTCTCGGGGGATTCCAATAACTCTATCCAGAAAGTTCTGTTGAAGGGATCATAGTCTTATGAGTAGAAAAAAATTCACACCAACCTTCAAGGAAACGATCAAGGGCACGTACCCTAACAAAACTTGTCCAAGATATGATGGACAAGATAATCAAGGCATGTAGAAAGGGATACACGACGTGTAGTAGGGTCACACGCCGTGTCCCTTGACCCCGGGTACTGCCTGTGTCATTCCAAACTGTGTTGTGTAGAAGATGGGTACACGACATGTAGAAGAAGTCACACGTCATGTCCTTCTATGCGGGGTCCCCCCCGTGTAACACCCCAAGATTTCATAGTACATTATTTCTTCAAAGTAATTCAATAACTTGCACTACACGCAACACCGAGTTCTAGCGCACCATGACTTACCAAACTAGCCGTTCAAAAGCGGTTATGAATAGTATTAACTGAATTTTGAACTTTATATAATCCTTATAATTTTAGAATCCATATTATGAGTTTCTTAGACATAATGTAAGAACAAATACATTTTTTTCAGATAAAAGAAGTATTTTTCAAAAAATGCAATTTTACCGTCTTTTAATGGCGAAACTTTTTTAAATCCAATATTTGAAACTTTTATATATTCAATTTGACAAAATAAAATTCTTCTTTAGAATCAGGACATAAGAATTTAGTTTCAATAAAGTTTTAGTGTTTTTTCTGATAACTTTCATATTTGGGTGAATAATGAAAAATACTATATTTTAACTGAAAACAACTTTTTTAATCAAAATAGTTTATAGTGTTAAATTATACATTTTAATGGTTTGGAAGTATAAATAGATTATATTTTTACCATTTAATCCAATAATGGTCATTGTAAGTAATTTCACTTTGAAATTGGACATAAACAAGTGTCAAACTTTTGATAGTTATTATTTCTTAAAAATACGCCTTTTGGTTTTGACAGTGTGAATTAATTTTAAATTAATAAATGCAACTTCTATGTTTTGAATTTGGTAAAATAGACATCATTATTGAATTCGGAATATCAAAATTAGCTTAGGGTAAATTTTTGGTATTTTTCTGAAAACTTTTAATTTTTGATGAATAGTGAAAAACACTGAGTTATAGTTTAAAACCGAATTTTTATTTAAATAATTATTTATTTTAGGTCAAAATAGATGCCTAATACCTATATAAGTTCAATGTAATTCATTAGAGTCAGTTTATAATAATTTTAGATATATAAAAATTTTATTGAACTTTTCACCGTCTTTTACCCACCTCCTAGGAGAATTTGTAAATTCACATGAAACTTAATTTTAGCACTTCTGTGAGTTGAATTTCAAAAATCCAAGAGAAACAGTTAATATCAAGGAGTAAAATGTTGTTCAATAAGATAAAAATAATTTTTGGTGAATAGTAACTTTTTACTTTTATTTACTCTGGTTAAAAGTAAATTGGGTAATTAAGGGTAAAAATGATATTATTATTACCCCAACACATGTCCTAATTCTATTGGATAAGTGTAATTTGACCAAAAACAACCTTAGGAATAAAATATGACCATTTAGGTCAACTTGGATTAGATTAGGACATTTATTATTATTTAATTTAAAGAAGAGTTAAAAGTGTTAAATTCAAAGTTTATTAACTAAACCATTTTTAATATAGGGTTATACATAAGATAAATTCGACTATAAATATTCATTAGAAAGATAAAAAGATTTCCTACATCATGGTATTTTATTTATAATTTTTAGACATTAAATAATTAAATTTATTTATGATACAATGATGATGCAGTAATTACCTTATTAATGAAAGAATCAAATAAATGGTATTATAAATATTAAAATAAATATAATTTCAAAGTTTTTATGACATCCACGAATTTTCTAGGTGACTATGACATGTTAGAGTTGCTTAAATGAATTTGGTTCGAATTAATAAAGTTGCTAAGACTTTAACAAAAATCAATTATTAAATAGTGTCAAAATTGACATAAAGGAGTTTTTAAAACAAATATTATATTATAAATTGATATAATATTTCTAAAAATCTAAGTTCGGCTAAATGACTTATATAATGATAGGTGTATCATTAATGAACCACTTGGGGGTCGCTTGGATGTTTATAGTAAGTTTATTAACTATATAATATAAAAATACAAAGAGACATGGTAAATGTCAAACTATTTAACTAAGAGTTAAATATAAATGATAAGTTTAATATAGTGACCCAAACCTGTCTAAAATCTATTGGTTGAAAGGATTTCGACCCATCCTCACCTTAGCCTCGAAATAAGTCACTTTGGAGCCATTATAAACCGAATATAAATTTATTATAAAATAATATTTTAAGTTTTTCCTAAGATGCCTCTCACCCCTCTTATAGAAGGGCACTCCCCCTTCTCTCTAATTCACATCTTCAAAGCCTTTTGGTTCGACCAACCCCTGCCCAAATATTCTCTCAACTTCCCCCACTTCAACCTAGAGGCCTTAGTTTGATCAGAAAACTAACCTAAGGAGCCCATTTGATCAAATCAAAAGGAAGAACCCGGAGAAGAGGTAATGTTTTAACCACCCTCTTTCAAGTTTCTTCTTCCACTTCTTCTTTCTTTGTTATTTCCATTCTAAAATAATAACTCCAGTATCTTCTATATACTGTGATGTTATTATAAATATTGCACAACTATATTCATTATTCTATCCATCTTATGAATGATAATGTCACCATGTGTGCGTACGTACGACTTACCGTCTCCACACCGTGATGTAATTTGTTATTCAACACTATGTTATTTCGATGAATATAATGATGAGTAATATGTATATAAATAATGAAAATAACATGATAATGTCTCTGTAAAATTAATATACCATCCAATTCCACACCTTTATGACATAATATTGCTACTGGAGATATAAATATAAATATTTATATATATATATATATGTACTTACATATATTTTATTCACTTAGTTCCGTTCAATACATTATGAAAACGGAAACAACGTTTATGCGTACGTACAGACTACTGTCTCCATAAATGATGTTTTCCATTTCATATATATGTCTATTATACATATTTATATTCTAAATATATATGATATATAAATCATGTTTTATATTTTGGAAGTATTTAAATCATGATCTAAGTGATACAATCAAGAGTAACAAGTTAAAACACGTACAATAAAGAAAACGATTATTACCCAAAATGTTAATTTAACATGTAAATTATTATTAAATGGGTAGTATAAAGTCATAAATGAATAATGTATGATATCATAAATATTAATATGGTTCTGGTATAATTTAATAACATACTACGGTCTTCATACAGGAGGTTAAACGTACCCTCGACTAAAGGAAAGTGCAAGGTAAGGGGTTTTCATCTCACTCCTTATTCCCGTGAGATTCGTGTCATATTGCCACTATTACCTTTTGTGTGGTGTATGTACTGCCCATAATTGTATTCTTTGTGTAATACACTTTAATTTATGTGTATTTACATATTCATTGTATGATACCTCTTTCATGAGGTGTATGTTTCGTAAGTTACCAAATTGGTAAGGGTTTATTTCACAATCTCTTTATTATCCGAGGTTGTTTATACGTAATTATCTATTGGGACCTCTTTATCATCCACATCCATGTTTCTTAAAAATGTATTTCAAAACATTCTTACTATTTAATAGACTATGGGTTAAAGTCATTTATATCCTTGTTTGACTTTTTATAAGATGTTTATAAAGGAATCTTTCCGTCGTTTTCCAAACAAGGTCCTTTTTAACTTTTTCGACAGAATTAAGGTATGAATGTCTTTTTTAAACTTATACGGCGGGTTGGGTTATTTTCCACCATTATAAAATTGTTGAAACTTCCCTTACAAGCTTATAAGAATATTTTCAAAGTAAATGTTTCCTTTTATAATTATGTTACTTTTAAATGATTTTAAAAAAAGAGATATTTCTCTCAAATAGTTTTGTTTTCATCTATGTCAACATCCTTTGATGGATTTTAAGCTTATTTGAAGTTGATTTATTATGATACAAAACTTCTATATTGTATTGAAGGTTTTGTGATATGTTTGACTATAAATGTGTTATTTTTATACCATTCATGGTTTATGAAGAAAATATTGATATTTTGTATGCTAGTTTTAATACGAATGTTTATGTTATGTTTAAACCTGTTCATATAAGGAATGCATTGGACTTAATAAGTGATGGGTGGAGCCCACTATAGCTCCTCGATGCATCAGTAGGTCTCATGAGACAAACTAGTGTCTTGGTACAAGGCATTGACCAAATCTTATTTGTAGTCTTGGCACAAGGCATTGACTATGTGGTTATGATAGTCTGACATTATGCATTCCATCATTATGAAAGTAGTTAGTGATATTGCATGTGATTATTAGACTAGTAAAATATCCATGTGAATAAGTAAATGACATTATTTCATTTTATTTTTTCCATATTATGCTGAAGTTCAAGTTTAAAAGGCTTTTGTTTTAGTTATACATTGTCTTAAATGTTTATGCTTATTTATGAAAGTTTCCGCTGTATTGTTATCCTTACTGAGCATCTGAGCTCACCCCTTTCTATGTTTTATTTTTCCCTGGATCCAAGAAGTGTATTGTGATTGATATGCAGAGTTATACCAAGAGAATAATGGCGTTCATAAAGGATTATTTATGTTGTTTTGTATGTTATAAAGTGTAATGTAACATTCATGTATGTAATCTATTTTCCAAGACTGTTAAACCGATCGGTCTTTTAGGACTTGATTCCTTGTAATCATGCCAATGTATTAAAATAATGCACCGACTCTGGGTAACTGGGGTCGGGGCATTACACCCCGTGTACTCCGGTCGTGTGCCAGTACATGGTGTCAACTTGTGTATATCTGCCTATGTACCAGTACACTGGGTAGTCCATGTACTTGGTCCAGATCAAGCCGTGTGGGAGAGTACACGCCGTGTAGGAAACCTGTGTACTCCACCCCGTGTTCATGTATCTCCCAAAATATACGTCGAATCTCTGGGAAGGGCCTACACGGCCTGTGACAAGGTCACATGCCGTGTGAAATTTAACTATCTCCCGAAACCCTAGCCACCGCTCAGTGGGGCCACACATCGTGTAACCCCGGTTACACGTCGTGTTCATCGAGATTTTCCAGAATCTCATGTTCTTCCTCCGTGCGCCTCAGTCGATGATCCAGGTCTCGTTTCCAGTGATCCGTTCGCCTCAAAACTGCAGATCCAAGGCCGTTTCATCACCCTAACACCAAATTGACGTGTTTCAGATCTTCAATCGGCTCAGAAATTTGTTTAAATCGATTTCGATGCAAACCGCTCGAAGAACGGTTTCTTCTGATTCGCTCCGATTTGTCTGTTGTCGTCGCCGCCACACCTCTGTTAGGTTGTCCCGAGGCCAGATCTTCAATTTTGGATCATTGCGCCATGAAACGAAGGCACAATGATCGATCGTTCAAAAACCCGTCGAAGAACGAAGAATGTGTAGAAAACCGGGAGAGGAAAACACAAGGAACAAATCTGAGGAACGAACCTCGACCATTGTTCGTTTCGACCTCGATCCGATCCCTGTAAGAACGATCAACAAATCAAAACAATCAATACTTAAATAATCAAACCTCAATAATCCTGCAACGAAATAACCCATCCCGCAAGGAACGATCGAACCACGGATCAACCTGTTTGTTGGTTGGTCCGCGTTCGTCGTTCAATATAAGAACGGGGAAAGAAATCCAAAATAACGCATCTTATTTGGGAATTGGATCGTTCACTGTTGAAGATCGATTGCCGCTGGCGAGATTCGTCAAGAACGAGATTCGTTGATCTTCGATCCACAATTCCGTCGTTGCCCGCCGAGACAAATCTTCGGGGTTCTCTCTAGAGTCTCTAAGGAATTTCTAGGGTTATGAGTATAACCCTCGATCCTTGCCTAAAGGCTCATTTAAAAGAAAAAGTGTCACTGTGCCGCTGTGTCGACGAACCAGTGAAAAATAAAATAATATTCAATTTATTTTATTCATTAAAAACGTCTGAAACTACTTTTCACAGTCGACCCACGTTGGTCGATGTTAAGGCACGTCTAGGGTAAAACCGCTGCTCTAAATGCAACGTTGCCTTCGAATTTCTGATCTGGACACCCGTTTATAAGTTATTCAATTTTTTCAAGAAAACTGCGTGCGCGTATTATTTTATATTTTAATATTATTCAACCATTTATTCTAGACATATCGGGTCTTGGAATCGCACGCTGTCTCAACGCCTGGTCTTGAAAATAATCCATATAACATTTAAAAATAATGCACAGAAAATTTGGAACATTACATTCTCCCCACTTTGGGGCTTTGCATCCCCGAAAAGCCAAAACAAAAGTTACTAAAAAAGATGTGGGTACTGAGCACGCAGCTGTGCCTCCTGCTCCCAAGTGCTATCCTGGAGATTCTCGTGCTGCCACCAGACACGCACTAAAGGAATCGCTCGTCCACAAAGGATCATCTCCTACCGATCCTCAATCTCCACTGGGTACTCAACAAAAGTTGCTCAATCATCGATGTTTAGGTCGTCCTAGTCGATGACGTGCGATGTGTCATGCATGATCTTAACTACAGAGGTAGAGTTAAGTGCTATGCCACCTCGCCAACTCTGCAGTATCTTAAAAGGGCATATAAACCTCAAAGATAACTTGCCGCCCCAGCCAAATCTCCGTAATCCTCGCGGAGGTGAAACCTAAAGGAATAGATGGTCTCCTTCCTCAAACTCCAAAGGCTTCCACCGCCTGTCAACATAAGACTTATGAAAGCTCTGGGTAGTTTTTATCCGCTCCTGAATGATCTGCACCTTCAATGTAGTAGCTCGCAGCAATTCTGGGCCCATGAGTGCTGACTCTCCTGAGTCAGTCCAGCAAAGTGGTGACCTGCAGGGTCTCCCGTACAAAGCCTCAAATGGTGTCATACCAATGGTGGGATAATAACTGTTGTTGTACGCAAACTCCACCAGTAGTAGATGATCCTCCCAACTACAACTGAAGTACAACATGCAAACCCGTAGCATGTCCTCTAGGACCTGAATGGTCCGCTCCGTTTGGATGTCCGTCTGTGGGTGAAACGTTGTGCTTAAGCGTAATTGAGTTCCAAACGCCTCCTTCAATCCCTTCCACAACCGGGATGTAAAATGAACACCACGATCTGAAACTATCGTCGATAGAATTCCATGGAGTCGAACTATCTCCTGAACGTAGAGGCATCCCAAGCTCTCTACTGAACTATGCTCTCAGATAGCTAGAAAGTGGGCCGATTTGGTGAGTCGGTCAATGATCACCCAGATGGCATCATGTCTTCTGGACGTACGTGGTAAACCCATCACGAAGTCCATCGATATCCCATCCCACTTCCATTTTGGCACCTCAAGGGGTTGACTTAAACCCGCTGGAACATGGTGCTCAACCTTCACTTGCTGACAAGTAACCCATCGAGAAACAAACTCTTCCACTCCTTTCATCATTCTCGGCCACTAGAGACGACGTTAGAGGTCCTGATATATTTTCGCCACACCTGGATGTACCGTCAAAGGGGACGTATGGAACTCTCTCAGAACCTCCCCCCACAACACCACTGGTACTATTGTACGTCCTCTGAAAAGGACGATGTGCTCCCCACCTTTCAAATATCAATCAGGAGCATGCCCTGTGGATAACTAAGCACGTAGAGTCTCGCAATTAGTATCCCCAAGTTGTGCCTCCCTGACTCGCTGTAAGAGTGGAGGGGTAACAACCATCGACTGGAGGTAAGCTGCTCCATATCCATCCACTAATGATAACTGCAACGAGGCCAAATGCTCCGATGCCTCATTCAATAACTGCGAACTAGATCTCCTGCCGAGAGCATCTGCCACCACATTCCCCTTTCGAGGAGTATTGACAATCTCAAAGTCATAATCTTGGAGGAACTCTAGCCATCGCCTTTATCTCAAGTTCAGATCCTTATGTGAGAAGATATACTTGAAACTCTTGTGATCAGAGTAGACAATAAACTACATCTTCAACACGAAGACTACCATTTCTAACTCAAGATCATGAGTCGCGTAGTTATGTTCATGTGGTCTCAACTGGCACGAACCGTAGACAATCACCGCTTGCCTCTGCATTAGGACACAACTAAGCCCGATCCCTAATGCATCACAGAACACTATATACTCGACACCCTCATCCAAAAATCTCAATATCAAATCACTCGTCAAACTTTATCTTAACTGCTGAAAATCTTGCTGACAATTCTCAATCCACACGAAAGGATGCCCCTTTCGAGTCAAAGCCGTCATAGGTGGTGATATCCTGGAGAAATCAGGTATGAATCTCTGGTAATAGCCTGCTAGCCCAAGGAACCTCCGTACCTCCGTTTCGCTCCTAGGTGGCTCCCATGTTAACACTACCTCAACCTTGGTCGGGTCCACAACCACTCCATCCGCTGAGATAACATGCTCCAGAAAGTGGACCGCCTGAATCCAGAACTGGCACTTCGAGAGTTTCTATTTTAAGCTGGTGCTCTCATAGTACATCCAGAACCATCCTTAAGTGTCTCGTGTGCTCCTCCTCTGACGTTGAGTACACAAAGATATTGTCGATGAGGACTACCACAAACCGGTCTAAATAAGGTTGGAAGATCTGGTTCATGAGTCCCATAAACACTGCTGGGGCGTTCGTCACGCCAAAGGGCATCACCAAGTACTCATAATGACCGTAATGACATTTAAAAGCCGTCTTCGGTATATCCTCATCCCGTACTCGCAGTTGGTGATAACCTGATCAGAGGTCAACCTTTGAGAACCATTGTGCCCCTCTCAACTGATCGAAGAGGTCATCGATTCTCGGTAGTGGATACTTGTTCTTCACGGTCATCTAGTTTAAGCGTCGATAGTCTGTAAGGGTTGGTGTCCTCAGAACCAACTGTTTTGTACTTTGATTACATGAATGTTCACTTATTATATATTGTTCATTGTTCTGCATGACTATAATATAATAATGTCCTGGAATATTTGTTGCATTAATAAGGTCATAGCAGATCCCCGCTATGATGAGAACCTTGAAATGCTATAACAATATTCTTAAATAAAGTTCTGTGGTTGGATGACATACTATGATAGGACACATAGTATACAGACCGTCATGTGCGAGTACTCGTAAGAAGACGAGACTCTCTCTCATGGAGTTCGCACTTGGTAATCTCCAAGATGAGATATTATGAGAACAGACCCACCAGTAGTAATTCTGCATGTCTTGGTGTCATTGGATATTGCTATCTGCGAGCGTGTGTAATGGTCCTTAGACTGGAAGATTATCATTAACTCATGTCATGACTCGCACACTTAGATTTACTGACAAAAACCGTCACGCAGACAGTTGGCGGAAAGTAGGGTACGTTGGGTGCGTCACGAGTGACATGTTGTTAATGGATAAGTCGATGAAGGATTTGTCCCTTCTATTTATGGAAGTTGATATCTCAGCCCTTTGATTGAAATAGAACTGTCGCATTAAATTCCATGGCCATGGTGTAAACGACGAGTTTATTTCAGGTAGTCAAAGAACGATGGATCAAGCATATAGGTTTATGAAACTTCCATGAAACCTTCTTGATGAGATATTGAGACAAAGAGATTAAATTACACAGTAAGCGTTCGTATGAGGTGATACGTCAATGCAACGTCAACTTCTTTCTCTTGGGTGCCTTGACCCGTTGCTAGATAGTAATCTTGGACTTTAGGCAAGCCCGCCTAATGCCAACGAGAAAGAGGCCTAGAGGGTCACACACTAAGTGTATCCAAGTATCTCAAGTTGAATAAAGATTATTCCCATATGTGGTTTAATAATTATTCAAGGAAGCCTAAGTTGTTTTAAATGATGGAGGAAAAATAAAATAAAACAAGTACACGTCGTGTATTATTAAATGTACACGCCGTGTAGTTTTATTTTGGAAAGGAAATGAATAAATGAAAACAAGATATACACGCCGTGTACATTTAATGTACACGCTGTGTAGTTTTCAATGAAAAACAAGTACACGCTGTGTATTTATTATTACACGCCGGGTAGTTTTTCCAGTTGGGATTTTGAGGATATAATATCGTTTTATTAAATGATATTTATTATAATCAGCGTGAGCGCATGTCAAAGAATTAATTATTCGACATGGGGGTTTTCAATAAGAGTTAATGAAATAAATGAAACGCGTAACGCATTTATTTATTGTCATAACTCTATAATCTCAAACTCGATTATAAATATCCTCACAACCCCAACTCCTTTCCTACACAAGAGAATCGTTGTGCACAACATCTTTGGAGAATTCTTTCAAGTCCGAAAGAACCTCTTCCTCTAAGAACGCTCTCAAGACTGAGAGAGATCCTTTTCCATTGGATCAAGATGATCTAAGGTGGACAACGCAAGGAAATGCTTCTCCACACTAGCACTCGGAGAATCCTTTGGCGACGTCCAGAGATACGAGGTACACGTGTGGATCACCGCTAGAGGGAGTCTACACTTGGCTTCTACGGCGCAACGACGGATCACATCGACAACGTGATCAAGAACATCAACGAAGAAAGAACACCCAAAAGGTATTTCTTTATAATTAATTAAATTAATTATAATCAACCTGTAACAATCCTTGTTTGTGGTTCCGGGACAAACCATCTTCTTTGTCTTTTTCTGTGATTCGATCCATAGAGACTGACATTTATCGCCGTATTGATCCCGGATTGATCATTGCTAATGACAAAAAGCCAAGTGAGCACATACACCCACGCGCTTCTGCTGCACCCGGAACCTTCAAATGGTATCATAGGTAGGTTACAACATTGATTATAGTTATTTAATTTTCTTTGATAATTTACGCATTTATATTTGATTCAATTCGAAATGTATCGTTCTATTAATCTGAATAAACGATATCTATTCTTCTTCCTTCATTTCTCGATTCATATAATAGAAACGACTTTTTAATTTTAATTTTGATTAAAATAAAAACAAGGAATTCATCTGGAGGAGTCGCACTTTCTGTTTGTACAACACGGGATTACACGGCGTGTAATTAAAACTACACGTCGTGTACTTAGGTTCAATGAACCGGCACTGGTCTGCCAAACCACGCCATGTGAATTGATTATGCCTAAGTATTAATCACGCCGTGTTGACCAGAATTGAACGACGCGTGGGAACCGGAATACACGGCGTGTATGTTGGAACAACACGCCGTGTAGTCCGGTCCGGTCCAGGTGAAACCGTGTACAAGGAGAAGCCGTGTTCCGCGTACACAGGATTGCCAAGCCGGTTTCCGCATAACAAGGAAGTACACACCATGTATGATTCATCTACATGCCGTGTACTCCAAAATTTCCAAAGTAGAGAAAACACGCCAAAGCCCCGACGTTTACTTTGGAAACAAGGTGAAAAGAAATACACGCCGTGTAAATATAAACTACACACCGTGTACTTTCCAGAAATGGAATTTCACCAGGTTTCCTACAATTTACAAAGACCCGTACAAGGAATATGGATGAGAAGAATCTCAAGGAAATTCAAAAAGGAATTTAAGATAAAGAATTGATTAATTATAAGATCATAATTAATTAAATTCGAGCGTGACTTATCTTAAATGAAAGAGAGATTAAAAGAATTTGAATTCTAAATATGCGTAAATGTCGCTGCATGCTGTGGATGATCATGAGCTAGACCAAAGACCCTTTGTATGTGTATGGTTTCATTTAAATTTATTTTTGTTGGCCTGTGAGCCTTCTTCCAATAAAATGTAGGGCCTGCGTGCCCATGGTTTCTTTAATGTAAACCCATGTAATGGAGGATCTCCCAAGCCAGAGGAGACGGTTCAAATCCCGAAGCCGAGGCGAAACCAACGCAAGACGATACAAAGGTGGACAGCTGAGAGCTGCAAAACACGAACCAACAGGTTCAAGGTGTTTTCCCTAGGCCAGGGTTAGCTTATTAAAACCACTAGATAAGCTAACCAATAGAAGCTCATGATCATGCCATATTATTTTATTTCT